>OX388319.1:18849779-19558519 GCA_947579605.1 Athripsodes cinereus | reverse complement strand
CCTCCAGACTACCGACGAACTCTGGTTGAAAAAGATATGTATTTAAGTAGGTATTCAACATTTATATTTTTTTAACATAATTTTAAACTTATTTGAAATGATAATAGGGTAGGAAATCCGCTTCAGAATATATTAATGTGCATTATTATTATAATTAAATTTAACTTTTTTATACAAAAAAATACATCAGAAATTTTATAGATAATGTAGGTGTAGGTATTAAGTGAAACATACAAATATTTATACCTAATTATGTATGTGCCTGCCTTCTTTTTCTATTAAGTTGGTATACCTACATGTACAAGCATACATAGTGCTGATAAGATACAGTCTGCAACTTAAATAATATTTTTTATATTCTATGAATAACACTACATACTATAATTAATAATTAGGTACAATTAATCCGACAGGTAAATTAAATTAATTTAGTAGATAGGTACATATTATTCTTCTAATAACTCTGACAATCCTGATATTCTTTAAGTAATAATTATTTATTTATTTTATTTGTTTCTTATTTCTTCTTACTCATTTTATTTGAATACTTGGTTCACTAATTTCTTGACCTTTTATGAAGCTATTTATTGATTAACTATACATTTTCATTCTGCCTACTTATCTTGCTTTCTCTTATCTTATTTAAGGCATTTTAATTTTTATTTTGTACTATCCAGTTTATTTGAATGTCTGATTTATTTCAAATGACTGTTTGCAAATTGGTAAATTGTTGTTTTTGATATACTTTAAAGTACATATTTTATTAATTTCGAAAAATGTGAACTATACAGTAATGCTTTTTATGTTTTTATAATAATAATTTATTTAACTTTGATTATTTTTTTTAAGATTTTAATACCTATCTCTGGTATGATCTTTGCTGGTTCAAATATTGAATAATATATTTTGTTAAGTTAAGATATTCTGTCTGTAACTGACTGTATTTTTTTTAATAAAAAAATAATTTTCCTCATATACTTAGTTTATTTCTTTATCATTTTTGCGATATAATGAACGCATAATGAAATAAAATAACTGTGAAATCATAAAATACTACTTATATAATTCTAATAATCTTCCAAGGAAAACGTAACTGAGCAAGGAAGTAGAACTTAAGCCATATGAAGCTTCATTCTTCATTCATTAAAATTTTCAGGAAAAAATCTTTTCTATCAAATGAATAAAGTAGTAAGATATGTTGGTAGTAGGTACATATATTATGTACTGTGTTAGATATTGTCATACATAAACAAATAATAAAGATATAAATATTAATTCTTTATAAGTTTTATTCCTAACTTGAAGTAGGTAATTAACAATAATATAAACAAAAGATGCAGGTATGTAAAAGTAAAACTTACGATAGAATAGGAGTCGGTGTCCAAACTATACAAAAAGGATATCTACTTTTTTGTACATCAATTTCACTATTATCACTATTATTCACATTAATCTTTGTATCATTATCAGATGGTTTTGTTGCTGTATTGTTATACTCTTCGTTTTTAGTTGACACGTAGTTTTTTTCGTCGGCCATGATCAATGACAATATTATTATCGAATGAAAAGTTTTGATTAAATATACTTATGACAATAGAACAATATTATTATTATGGTGTTTGAAGTAACAACATCAAGGTGCGATGGCAAACTATGTTGCCGCATTCTTCAAGGTTTTATACAAACCGGTATAACGGGAACCATTAGGTAGGTATATCATAACGTTAGATACGTGTATAATATTATTAGAATAATTCACGTACAAGAACTATAAGATGAACCACGTTATCGATAGTACATACTTATAAATTTCTATTATCATTCGTCGATGTGTTAAATGAGCGTGATCAGAATAATAAATGCCATGAGTATTCGGTAAATATTAGTTTAATTATTCGTGGAATAGAATGGGAACAACTTTTTAAGACTCTAAACCAGATAGGAATGAGCTATAGGGACAGAAGAGCAATCTGGAGCCTATACAAGAATGAAATGGCTGTAATTAAAAGCGGAGAGAGCTGCGCAGAAGCGAGAGTAGAACAAGGTGTAAGACAGGGATGCTCAATGTCGCCAGCACTCTTTAACTGCTATATACAGCAAGCTATTGATGAACTCAGAGAAGAAATGAAGAATTGGACAGGAGTAAAAATAAATAGGAAAAAGGTTGAGATGATTAGATATGCTGACGACATAGCACTGCTCGCAGACTCTGAGATGGAGCTAAACGAAGCCTTAGGAAAAATGGAAAGTATACTGTTGTCAAAGTACAACATGAAAATAAATAAAGATAAAACAAAATGTATGGTCGTAGGAAGGGAGGAAGCGACTGCGAACATTGCCATAAATGGAGTGAGCATCAAACAAGTAAGAGAATTCGTGTACTTGGGCAGCAGAATAAACCAGGACGGACGCTCCAAATCAGAAATTGTGAGCAGAATAAACCAGGCACGAATTGCCTTTAACAAAAAATCCAAAATATTAGAATCCCCTAATATTGATCTAAGCGTAAGGAAGAATCTCACTAAAGCCTTTGTGTGGAGCATTCTGCTATATGGGTGCGAGACGTGGACCATCAGTAAGAGGGAAAGCGGACGGTTAGCGGCATTTGAAATGTGGTGCTATAGACGCATGCTGAAGATTCATTGGTCGGAACACGTCGAAAACGAAGAAGTGTTAACCAGGGTTGGCGAAAAAAGGCAACTCCTCAAAAGAATCTGCCAACAACGAGCTAATTGGATTGGCCACAACATAAGGCACCCAGGACTGCTCATCGCAATCGCAGAGGGCAGGACCGAAGGCACAAATGGCAGAGGTCGACCGAGAGACGCCTATATGGACCAACTGAAGAGGGACATGAGCTGTGGCTCATAATACAGTATATGGAGTTGAAGAGACTGGCTGAGAATCGGGAGGAGTGGAGAAATAAGTCAAAACTCGTTGCAGACCAATCCAATGGATTGTAACTCATTATATATAAGTTATAGAAAAAGAATAAGTAAGTTTTCGACGATACTGTGAAACTCGTAAAATATTACCTATGAGACGTTTAAGTTTCAAAGTAATTCAGCGATGAGGCGGCCCAATTATTGGTAGTTCTAAAACTGTTGTACAAAAACATTTCAAATTCCTATCCCAAAAGTGAAATTAAAGGGGAGTTGGAAATTTTAAATTAGTGTGTACCAAATCGTGGAACCTGAGAATAAAAAACGGTTTTCACAGTTTACTAATTTTCTAAGCTAAAAATACTTGGTTTTTGCTTGCTACAAGGCGTGATCTCCGTTGTATTTTTTTTATCAATCTTTATTGCTATCTCAAGTTATTGTCGTATGATTATCCATATTTTTTCAGTCTCATAAGAATTTAATTCATTTACTTAGTTTGATACAGACATTAAAACTCTCTTAATTCAAAATCCTACTAATTTTATTTCACCATTAGATAGGTAATTATTATGCCCTCTTCAGAATATATATATACTTATATATAAATATATATATTTGAAAACCTAGAATTTATTGAGAGATTTATTAGATATAAGGAATTTAAGTGAACAAATGAATCGATTATTTGAGAAACAACATAAGTCAGTCAATACAAACTTTTCAGAAATCACAAAAAAACTGTTATAAAATTTTTGAATGAAATGTTGATATCTTACTCAAATCAAAATTTTACTTACAGTGTATTCTTTTATTATAAATCTTTATTTTATGTCAAAATATTTTATTTGTATAATAATTTGTTAATTTAAAACCTTTGACTTAAGTTGTTCCTCAAATGAAGATGATAAAAATATAATAATTTACTTTGTTACACTAGTTTTTGGTTCTGACGTACCGTTTTCAAAAGTTGAAAACGGTACGTCACCTTGCTAGGTCGTTTTATTGTCAGGCTCGTTAAAAATATTAAAAGAAAGGAATTTCGTGAGTGTTTTTGGAACGAATCTGGTGTTTTAATATATCATCCGACGCGAATTTTGTTTATCTATCTGGTGGTGCAAACAGTTTGTCGCTAAGTTGAAGCAAGCAAAAGATATAGCACAAAAAGTGATTTTTCAGTGGGAGAATTACGAAGTTGGAGAAACGCTGCTCTTGTCGTTCATGGTATCGGTGATGTGAGTTATTCTGTGGTCTTATATGGTGATATCGAGTAAAAAACGTCGTGGTGCCATATTGCTATCTCACCCGGTTTAGGAGATAAACCGGTTTTTCAGAGTACCACGTGGTGTCATCATCTGACGTTATCCTCTCTGCCTACCACTGTGACAGTTCATCTGAAGCGGCTTGAGGAGCTGATTTCAAATTGATAACGCTTATTTTTCTGAACTGAGAATTCACGGAATAAATAGGAGTTTTCTTAGGATTTTCCGGTTTTCCGGGAACGCTGACCATCAGGGACGCGGAACCTTCTTTTTGATTTCACCACTTGAAGGCTGTCTTTAAGGAGAACAAAAAACATCGCGGCGGCACCTTTCTATCTTGAATAGGTAAGAAGCTACGATTTTTTGAAAGTTAAATACCTAAATATGGCTGATAAGGTTGTTAAAAATAAAACAATCATGAGAAATATTAAGGCGACGTCGTCTAGATCTGCCCCTAATTCGCGGGACTCTTCTCCTCATCTTTTGAGAGAAATGGGTGGAATATCTATCAGTACAGACGAAGCTGCTGGTTGCTCCTCACTCTCATTGGAGATACTTGATCAGTCGAATGAGTTATTGTGTGTTACAGCGTCTTTTGGGGACCCACTATTGACTTTAAAAATGCAAGAAACCCGAAAAATTTATGAAAGAACTAAAAATGCTGTCAATGAATCCAAAAATTTAAAAACACATATTAAAGAGGTGGTTCTGTCATCCTGCCTGAGATATAATAAAATTATAAATGACCTGGTTATAGAGTTAGATAAAATAAAACGTAATGAAGAGAGCCAAAACAAGCAAAAAGAGGAAAAACCTCAATGGACTAAAAGTTTAAACTTCATAGAAAAGACTGTGGGAGCAAATGGGGAGAGACTGATGAGACTGGAACAAGAAATAAGAAGAATAAACAGTGGTGATGCTCATGCTGAGACCACTAAAAAGGTTCCGGGTCCAGCAGTTTCTGTACCAGAGAGATCATATGCTTTAATTGTTGCCTCTAAAGATCCCATAAAGACTAGTGAAGAAATTGAAGGCCAGGTCAAGCGGAATTTGAACCTACGTGGTATGGGTATTGGAATCAATAATATTAGAAAAGCTAAAAATCATAAGGTCATTATAAGTTGTGCTAAGGAATCTCATAGGGAGACTCTAAAAAATCAAATCGATTCCACTAGTGAAAATAGTGGTTTGACTGTACAATGTGGAAAACTAAGAAACCCATTTGTGGTGTTTAAGGGTGTCATTAAAGGTGTTACTGAAAAAGAATTGAATGAATCCCTGAATAGACAGAACGAACACATAAAAATTAACGAAGAAATCAAAATCAAATATGTAAAAAAGCATAGAAATGACTTACTTGCTAACCTTATCTGTCAGGTTAAACCGGAAACTTGGAGAAATTTGACTTCTATCGGTAAAGTATTTGTCGGATTTCAGAGAATTCAGGTGGAAGACGAGTCGCCCTTGGTGCAATGTTATAATTGTTTGGAATTTGGGCATACAAAAAAATATTGCAAGAATGACATTAAATGTGCATATTGCACAGGAAACCATTTGGCTAAGGACTGTAAAAAAAAGTTGGAAGAAGGTGGAGCAAATCCAAAGTGTCTGAACTGTTCAGTGAAGCAAGATTGCGGTCATTCTGCTTTCAGTGTTGACTGTCCAGTGAGAACTCTATTGGAAACTAGAGCTAGACAGTTGACTAATTATCTGTGCTAAGGTTGACCACAGCATTTTGAGTGACATCGACTATTACAATAATTCATCTACACACACTCTTAGTACGGCTAATGAGCTTGAGCATTACTTTAATGATCTGAAACCTTCATTTAATGTGTTGCATGTCAATGTGAGAAGCATTAATCATAATTTTGACTCACTACTGATACAGTTATCAGCAGTACATGTTGATATCAGTGTGTTAATACTGACCGAATGTTGGCTTAATGAAAATTATACTCCTAAGGTACTCGAGGGTTATGTTGAATATCACACAAATAATAATTTTAATCAAAACAGTGGTGTTGTGGTATATGTCAAGGATGGAACTTTTGCACCTAAATTTGATGAAGTGATTATGATTAACGCAAATTGTATTACAATCCAAGTCGATAATAATACCTGTTTACTGGGCGTATATCGCTCGCCTGGTGATAGAAATATTGATCAGTTTATAAATTCTATGAATACAGTGTTGTGTGGTTTAAAGAATTTTACTAATGTTATCCTGTTTGGTGACGTGAATATAGATATCCTTGTTCCTGATATTCAAGGAACTAATTATTTGACCTTTATGAATTCATTGGGTTTTATATCAGCTATTAATGGAATAACACGACCCTCATCTGGTACTTGTTTGGATCACATAATGATTCGTTCTAAACTAAAATATGAAGCAGCAATATTTGAATGTGACATATCTGATCACTTCGTTACCATACTTGGAATTAAGGGTTCCACTAATAATATATCTCAAAACAGTATCAGCTTTAACAAGGAAGTTATTATTAAAGAAATTAAAGATGTTGATTGGAGTATGATAGAATCTGTAGAGGAGCCTGACGAAGCGACTGGATTATTCATTGATACTATAAAGAAAATCATACTGTCCAACAAAATAATGAGAATGACAACGAAAAAAACAAAAAAATTAAAGCCGTGGATAACTAATGCTTTGATAACATCTATTAGAACAAGAAATCTTATGCACAAACAGGTTAGGAGATATCCTGATAATTTTGAACTGCTTGTAAGATACAAAAAATATAGAAATACCTGCCAGAGAGCCATAGTATCCGCTAAAAAGTTATATTATAGAGAAATGATAACTAATTCTGGAACAAATCATCGAAAAATATGGAATGCAGTCAAAGAGTGCATTGATATGAAAAAAAATAGAGTTAGTTTGATAAAGGAACTACTAAATGATGACACAAATAAAGTAATAAACAATGATAGCGAAATGGCAAACTTAATGAATAATTTCTTCTGTAATATAGGAAAGAAACTAGCTACACAAATTGAAATAAAAAATAAACTGACTGAAAAAGAATTAGCGGCTAGAATCAAAGGAGGAAAGACACCTGTTTCGTCGTTTTTCTTTTACCCAGTAATCAAGGATGAAGTTTTGAAGCTTATTTCTGAACTGAAATCTGGATCCTCTTGTGGTGATGATATGATTGCATCTGATGTTCTGAAGGCCACCAGAGATGCTGTTGCTCAACCTCTGGTCCACATATTCAATAGTTGTATGACTAAGGGAGTGTTTCCCAACTGTCTAAAACATGCTTCAGTCATACCTATACACAAGGCAGGAGACCCACGGAATATTAACAATTATAGACCCATTTCTTTATTGAGTACAATATCAAAACTTTTTGAAAAGATAATTAAGGTCAGATTACTGAAATATTTGCAAAAAAACAAATATTTGTCTAAACATCAATATGGATTTAGACCATGTCTGGGAACGCAGGAGGCGTTAAACGACTTAACTGGATATATAACGAAATGTCTGGATTGTGGAAAAAAATGTATTGCGATATTTTTGGATTTATCTAAGGCGTTTGATACGGTTTCCCACACGATTCTTATTAAAAAAATGGAGAATATTGGTATCAGAGGGGTGGCCAGGGACTTTTTTGAGGATTATCTAAGGAGCAGAACACAGAGTACAAACTTAAATAATAATGCATTTAGTGTGACTGGTGAGATTAAATTTGGAGTACCACAGGGAAGTACTCTGGGTCCACTGTTATTCCTTATTTATATTAACGATTTGTGTGATCTTCAGATGGCGGGACATATAGTTACATTCGCTGATGATACAGTGCTGTTATTCAATGGTAAAACGTGGGATGAGACTTTTGTGGCGGCTACGAGTGGACTGAAGGTAGTCGTTTCATGTCTCGATGCACATTTACTCACCTTGAATGCTGAGAAGACAAAGTATGTGCCGTTCTCACTGTCGATCGTGTCCCAACCTGATATATGTAATCCCATCAAGATATGTGAATGTGAGAGGGATTGCGATTGCCAGGGAGTGGAGGCTGTGAAATCAATAAAATATCTGGGTGTTATAGTGGATCAGTTTCTAAGGTGGGGAGAATACCTTCAGAGCTTAGCAAAGAGACTCAGAAAACTTATATATGTCTTCAGAACGTTAAGATGTATATTGGATGATCAAAACCTCAGGATGGTATATAGCGCGCTGTGTCAGAGTGTATTGAGTTATGGCATAGAGAGCTGGGGTGGGGCTGCAGCTGTGTATGTGTATCCTGTTATGATTGCGCACAAAGCAATACTAAGGGTCATACATTTTTGTGATTTCAGACACCCATCGGAACCACTATATCTGTCATATAGAGTGTTGAATCCAAGGCAGATATTTTTGCTGAGGATATTAATAAGATATCACTTCAATAAGGACGATTCTACTGCTATTAAACATTCTTTGAGTACACGATCTAAAACCGGAGAGCTTAGGCTCGCTCCAAAGATGAATACTACGCTTGGTCAGCGAAGTGCCTTGTTCTTATCACCCAGAATTTATAATTGTCTAGATCCCAGAACAAAGTTTAATTGTGGGAGGGACTCCTTCAAAAGGATGGTCTTCTCATGGTTGCATGGTATGGGTCGTGACAGGGCTGAAGAGATTATGAAAGTGCTTGTGTGACGAAACTTTTTATTAACGTGTTTTGTATGAAGTATCTACGAAAGTGTTGTAAATAACTGTTTAGTGTACCGTGCGGCGAGATACAGTATCTTACTAGTTCGCTGCACCTTGATTATATAATTGTATTGATGGTTTTTTTTCTATGATTTTTGTGTAATATATTGTATAAATGTTGAATAAATAAATAAATAAATAAATAATAAATAAATTCTATATTGAGTTAAGAACAGAAATGAGAGGCTTAAGTTATTTCTTAAAATAAACAAATAATGTAGGTACAAATAAAAAAGTACCAATAAAAAGTTTTGCAAAACATTGTTAGAAACCTATATTGTACAGACTAGCAACGCGATAGATTTTTTAAAAAAATATTTTGTTCCATCATTATTAATATGCCGTATCACTCCATAACGTTTTCCAAAAGGTGCACTTCTAATATTTAGGCCATTAATATATTTTGGGTCAACAGTAATTTACTTTTTATAAATGTATCTACTACAAATAAAATTTTAGAATCTTTCTCAGCGAACGCTTGTTTAAGACTGACTTAATACGGTCACAATACAAATTTTTCCTTTGAATTTCCAGTACAGCAGTCTATGTGCAGGAAAATAATTTTACGCAAAACTTGAAGGGTCATTATTCTACTACTCGTCAGATTTCCAAAACATTTAAGCGGCATGATTTCTTAACTTTTGAAATATTGCGTGATAAATGTTGTATTTTTTATTTTCTGGTTGCCCTAAATATTACTTAGAATGAGTCCTTCACAGACCTTTATCATATTTCTTTCTTTTTTACACATTTATCACTTCAAGTTAATAGAAATGAATAAAAATTTTGCTTGATCGTGAATTATATTCTTATAATGTTTTGTCTCTGGTTGTCTATGATGACGAATTTCCGGTGCGAGGTTAAATTCACACCGGAACTGCCGCCATTACACAGCATTATCTTGTACGTGCAAGTTGTGTCGTTGTGTGTCTTTAGTTGAGATTTTAAGTGCTGTTAGTAAGGAAAATGGTGGATAAAATTGATATGAGTCTCGATGAGATCATCAAATCTAGCAAGAATCTTCGTGTAAGTGGCGGAGGAAGACGCCCCCAAGGCCGTGGAAGAGGCGGCGGACCCCGCCGCGGCTTCAGAGGCAATAACGCCAGCAGCAGGCCGAGTAATGGAGCTGGGGGTGGCGTCCAGAGAAGCAGAAATCGTGGTGGAATCGCTAAACCACAAAAATATACTAGGGTAACTACAACTACTTGATTATGCTATGTGACTGGATCATATCAGCGGCCCATTGTTTGAGATTTATACGTGGAAGTAACGTGCGATGGTCGTCGTACGTAATTCTTCAGTTCCTGTCTAAGGTTTGGTCATACCAATAAAGTGGGCAATACTTTGGCTTCAACACCCTTGTGACGCCGTAGCATATTTATACGGCCTGCTTGGTAGTATAATTTGAGGATGGTTTGCGTTCATTCAGAGGCTGTCCTTGGCAAGATGGCCGCCCTCGCTCCGAATGTTGTATTCGTTGAGCTTTATAATAGTAGTTTACCTATATTGTTTATTTTTGTTTTTGCTCTATGGACATACATTGAATCATCACAGAAAATTGGTACAACGGATATGAACTTCCTACTAGTTTGAGAATAATTTGGGATCCTTGGTACAAAGTCGCAGATATGAGATGGAATATGAGGAAATCTGAACTTATTAGTTACATGCAACAGCATTTTACGGAAGATAATATTGCATCACATATTTTGATGAGTCATAGAACTAAAAGTAGGAGATAAAAGGAACCATGTGTAATCATCAGAGCAAAATACCTAGTTCAGTTTTGTTCCATTGTTGGCATTATGAAAATATTATTGATTGTCTTGGATAATATTGTTTTTAGAATTGTGGATCCCCGTTAATATTACTGCATTAGTATGTGATAATTCACTACTATTCTTATTGTATAAGTTGTTTGAATAATCCAATCTGATATGATTGTAGTTTATATAGATATACTTAACCTTTACATTGTCAAATCATTACCACAACCACAGCTTGGATCTGAATGTCGACGTAATGTTGTAAACTCTGTGATATCTATCACACAAGTCACAGTCCACAAGTCAAAAATTATCACTAAAATGTGATGTGGAATACGTACATGATTCGCTAAACAAATTTGTATTACTAGCAAGGAATTTGTGATGTTTCCACATATATCGTTACATATATAATAGTGATGACCTAAACAATTTATTTTGAAATGCAGTGTTTTGTGGAAAACCACTCTTAAGGACATAAGTATCACTGTCAAGGATGTATCACTGCACAAAACAAGATGAAATGCAACACTACTACTATAGTTGCACATAAATATTATCAGAGAGCTACCGCCCTGACTTGTATCATCATCTGTGAACAAGTAATTAAAACGTACCTAGCAGATCTAAAGAAGTATCAAAACGTTATCAGGACATTTGTGTTGGATGGATATTTAGAACTGTGAAAAGTGTTTTAATTTGTTAGTGTTAAATTCTAATCATGTGTGGGAGTAGTGACATTTCAAGGACTCTTTAAATATAATCATTGACTGTAGATTTGTTATTTTATGTTCAAAAGTACCTATTTATTTCATTAATTCAATTCTGTGGTAAATGCAATCTTATTTAATGTTGATTTCAATGTGTAATAAAGTGATAAATGCATATTTATAATGAATAAAAATTGTAATCGAATTTATATAATTTGCTTTGGATACAAGGTTATTACTTCTCATCTTATGTTATTAAGTTGTTCATATTTGGAATCCTCTGTGAATGAATAAAGTTTATTAGCCTTTTTCTGTAACTTCATTTGTGTGAAAATATTGTATGGAAGATGAAGAATGCATTGTCCCACTGCATGATTTGATTATACCTGATGTATATTTGTTTATCATTGCAAATCTAAGTCTTGATTTGTCTATCCTTGAAAATCATTCTCAAGATAGTTGCCACCTGGATAATATAAATCTTTTAATATTAATTCACATAAATTATTATCACCATCACTCACTGTATTCGCGCTGTTGAGCATCACTATAATTCCTTTTCCATGTGCAATGTATGAGCACCAGTCCCCGAATAATGTAATTGAATTGTGTAGAGTAGAGGGTGATGTGTGAGGTATTGCACCTACAAGGATGGATGTTCTCTCGGGTTGTGGATGAGGGGGACCTACCTACTTGAAGGTTGTACCACAGAGTTGGCTCGCATGGGCGCCCCGTACCAATGACACACCATATTTCAGGGAGATGTAAATGCCACATGGAAGCACGACATGTTCTCGCAGTACGGAGGGAAGCAGTTGCAAACTGCCGGCAGATTAGGTGGGTCTTCAGGCCCCACTAAGTTGCTGGTATCCAACCTGGACTTTGGTGTATCGGAATCTGACATACAGGAATTGTTCTCAGAGTTTGGAGTACTCAAGAGTGCATCAGTACACTATGATCGTTCTGGAAGATCCCTTGGTAAGCATACAGTCGATATTAATTTATTCTATAATGTAAGATTTTGTGTTTATAAATTACATGAAGATTTAGTCTAAAGTTAAAGTTTCCTTGACATATCTAACTACATTATTATTTATTTGTTTATAGTTAATTTAACAGGCTTGTACTTGCCTGTTAATTATTGGACATTGTTTATAGTTCGATGATTATTTCCAGGTACTGCTGATGTGGTATTTGAGCGCAGAGCTGATGCCGTGAAGGCAGTGAAACAATACAATGGGGTTCCTCTGGATGGCAGAGCAATGAATATTCAGTTGGCCACCTCAGACATTGGTGCTCTGAGTCCTGGTGGACGCAGACCAAGTGGGGACCGTGGAAATAGGCCAGAGAGGAATGGAAGATCTCCAAGGAGGCAACAAAATAGACGTAAGTTGAACAATAACTAAAATTTGATTATACAATACAAATTTAAAACAAAAAAAAATTAATTTGTTTATAATTAATTGACTTTGGGTGCAAGTGAATTATTTTTTGCAATATTGTTACATAATGTTCAAAATTTATTTTTCTTTCCATGTGATTGTAAAATTTTATTCTGGTATTTCATGTGCGGTTTGTTATTTACAGCAAACAACAGATTTGGAGGTAACAACAGACAGGGCGGTGGGGGTGGCAGAGGAGGCAGGAGAGGAGGTAGACAGGCCAGACCACCACCTCCCACAGCTGAGGAGTTAGACGCTGAGTTGGATGCATACGCCAAGGAGTTCAAGTGACCGCTGGACACTTATTGGAGTTATGTAGTTCTATAATAAATAGTCTTTAAGTTATTTGTAATTGACTAGTTGTAATTCAATACTCGCAAAGGTTTTGTTTGAGTCCCTCATATTGTGAGATTGCTCTTCGACATCCATTTCCTGATGTACATGAAAATGGAACACAGAGTTGCAACTCAGTTTTGCATTTTCTTGTCGACACTCAGTACCTCAATGACATGAAGTCCGATGTTCTAAGTTACTAATTCTTACATTTGAGATATTGAAACGACTCCCTTGATGATATTTATAAGTGTGTTAGCCTAGTGATTAGTCTAATTGTTTGATCTCCACATTAGTAAGCGCTTAACTATGCTTATATTCTATCATAGTTATTCACACACTTGTCATATTGTGACCGCAGTCAGAAATGGTAGTAACGCAGACACATATATTATTTTTATATAACTGATAAATAAAATGACTTCTTTATTTACTTTCTAATGTGTGTGTGTGTTGACATTCCTTACTTTTGAGGAATGAGCAAAATAAACTGTTACCGTTATAGTTAACTAGAAAACATTTGATCAAACACTACATTGTACGCTCATTATTGGTTATGTACATATGTTTGTCCTTTGTCCTCTATTCGTTGAATACATTTTCATATTAGATCTTCAGTGTAAAGCCATGGTGAGATTATTATAATTATTTTCATTTAGTTCACATGAAACCTGAGAATGCACTCAATTCTCTGTCAATTTTTTGCATTCTAGGTTTGTATTGTGGTTGTTTTAGTTCATTATTAAAAAAAAACATCATTTTATTTTAGTTTGATATCTTTGCTATTAGGAGACAGATGAAAGACGAAAAGATGTACAAAATAATATTAAAATGAAGAGTCAATTTGAAAGTGTGTGTATGTTCTAGCAATAACTAGTTGATGAAAATATTTCCCGAGTTTCAATCACAATGTAGTAGATAGTTAGGGAACACTACAATGAAAATTTACAATATTAACTAATACCTATTCTGTTTAAATACCAGCAAGAGTGGTTCTGTATAAATATATATTTTTTTGTATGTATATTAGTTATGATAATAGGATGATGTATGTATGATGTGCATTTGCTGAATGTAATATTTTACATTAATTTAACGACTGTACCATGTAAAATTTAATGTAATATACACCTACTTAATAATAGTGAAAAATAATAAAATATTGTAAATATGAATCCTTGTTTTTTTTAATGAATAAAAAGAGATGAATGTATAATGTGGACCAACTGAAGAGGGACATGAACTGTGGCTCATACGGAGAGCTGAAGAGACTGGCTGAGAATAGGGAGGAATGGAGAAGAAAGTCAAAACTTGTTGCAGACCAATCCAATAGATTGTAACTCATTATAAATTATTATATAGTAAGTCTTTAAGTCATAGTGATTAGTATTCTGCGATCTACATGACAAAAGGTGATTGAAGCTACTATCTACCCGCTCTTGTTTATATGAACTCCAGTAGTAAAGAACACTATTGGAATATGCCTTCATTGATAAACTACTACCTATTTGCAGTAAACTATGCATAGTAGAGCAGGTCCTAAACTTTTTGTCACGCTGGGTGAGATTCAGATTGGAATAGGTCATGTTTGGTAATAAAATTAATGACAATATAAAACTGTATTATATAAATGATCATCAAATAATCTTTTTGAACCTACTCACCGACCATCAGAAAAATAAAACGATAATCAAAAAAGTAAAATTAACACCAAAACAATACCACCAAATATTTCATATTTCAATCATCAAAATATTTCGGTTTGACCACCAAAAAATACATTTGACCATAAAATAAATAGATTGACTGCCAAAATAGTAGATTGATCCCCAAATCTTCTCATTATTAGTTGTAATAATAATAACAAAAATCGTTCATAATATTTAAGTAAATTCATTAAAAAATCTCTTTCTTCACTATCGTGATTTTTTAAGAATGCTTAAAATGACATGACTCTTTTTATTATTTCACTATCCACGACTACAATAATAATATTTGAATAATTATTTTAGTAGAATTATTTTTTGGTCAAGTTTTTGGAAAAAACACTTTTTTCTTTCTGCCCCACCCGTTGTCGAGTATTTTTTTCCCATAAAAAGTAATATGTACGAAACTTAAGTAAATTTATAATATAAATTGGCCACGTACCCGATGTTGAGTATTTTTTTCATAGAAAAGTTATACTTATGTACAAAACTAGGAAATTTATATTGAAATCACATTTTATTTTTGCCTGCAAATGTTTTATTGTTTTGGATTCAATTTAGAAATATTTGAAGATCACGATTTGATGATCAATCTACTATTTTGGCGATCATATTTAATTATTTGGTGACAATGTTGTTATAAGTTATTTTTAAGGTATAATTATAACTTTATAAAATTTAATAAATAAATAAATATTTTATTTTTTAGGGTTCAATTTAGAAATATTTGAGGATCAATCTACTATTTTGGCGATCATTTCGAATTATTTGGTGACAATATTTTATTTTTTAGGGTTCAATTTAGAAATATTTGAGGATCACGATTTGATGATCAATCTACTATTTTGGCGATCATATTTAATTATTTGGTGACAATGTTGTTATAAGTTATTTTTAAGGTATAATTATAACTTTATAAAATTTAATAAATAAATAAATATTTTATTTTTTAGGGTTCAATTTAGAAATATTTGAGGATCAATCTACTATTTTGGCGATCATTTTGAATTATTTGGTGACAATATTTTATTTTTTAGGGTTCAATTTAGAAATATTTGAGGATCACGATTTGATGATCAATCTACTATTTTGGCGATCATATTGAATTATTTGGTGACGATTCTGGTATATTTTTGATGATCACTTAAATAAGAGCCAATATAAAATGACATTATTTTTAAGATGAAAGTCTGGAGTTTAAAAAGAAAGTTCAAGGTCTCAGTACCCTCAGTTTTCATAATCTGGTGATTTCAATTGCATTCAAAATATCTATCCCCCTTTCCATAACCAGACTTAAAGTTTGGTACAGGAATTTGAGAATATTTTACAATCGAGTAAGCTGAAAACACTGCTTTTCAAGACAAGCCATGGCGCCCTTGAGATGATCACGGATCATTAAACGGCGCCAAGTATAAATTGTCTTTATTATTGGAGAGTATTTTTGATGGTTCTTTTTTTTTCAAAAGAATATAATATAGGTATTTCATTATTAACTGAGCTCCACTTTTTATCGTTATTTGAACAAATAGCAGCGCGTTATTAAATTATTAAGAAGGAGGCATCTATTGAAAATAACAAAAGGCTTTATCACACATTTTACTAATTCTACTCTTCTCTAGAGTATCAAAACGAGACATCTGTTGAAAAAGATAAAAGCTTTATGTAAATAAATTACACTATTCTTCCATAGATGTCCCAATTTATGTTTGTGTAGAGACATCTGACGTAAAACAGGAGGTAGTTTGTGTTTTTAAAAAACTTGAACAGATGACTCTGTGTGTAACTATTTTGTGGCTTCTGGTTACACCCACCACATACCGTCTGAATATTCTGTGCCTCACCTGGAGAATACCACAGCAAAGTAATAATAATATTATGGGTTCTAAGAATAGTATAGCATAGTATCTGTGCTAATAGGGCAAAAGTTGATATTACGCCTGATTTTTATGAAAGTCAGATTTTTCACTGCATATGTCTCTTGAAAGAATTTTTTTTATTGCAGTAAAAAATATTATACCCCATTCATATTGTCTACCTTCTTGGGCTGAACTCCCTACAGGTTAATGAGCTTATTTTTGAATGTATTCAAAAGAATATGATCCCTATATGAATATTTTTCGTTCTCTCTTGTCTTTTTTTTTTCTCTCTTAAAATATAATATATGATGAATTGTATGGCCATGGCCAACGGGATGAGCCGCCATATAAAAATAAAAATAAAAAAATATTATGATAAAAAAAGATCTATTAATATTCTTAATGTAAAAAAGAGCCAATGATTTATTATCATGTCAATGATCACTATACTTTTTAAAATGTCCTCCTATTTCTGCAAACCTTGCTTCTTCAGACATATTAACTTTTGCCATATGTCTGGTTAAACCACACCTCTTGAGAGGGATAGGCGGAATTGGTGAGCATTGCCATGGTATAAAACGCTTTAGCCAGTCGTAGTCAATTCGTTAGCGTTGGGACACTTAATACTTTTCTCTCTAATCAAGTGATGCACGCCTTCAAGTTAGATCATATCTGTTGTGATACATATCACTTATAAAACACTTACGTAGGTGTGAAAATAACCAGTTTGTTACGAAAAACCAAAATACATATTATGTATCAACAATAGTCTAGAACAGTGTTTCCCAACTGGTGGTTCGCTATGTCTACAAAGGGGGTTCGCGAAAATAATAGCGTAATGGCGGGATTTTAAATGACCAAAGAAAAATAAAAGGAAAAAAAACAAAAACACCAGAAAAATAAAACAGTACACCAAATGGAATGCAAATTGCACGCTGTTGTTTCGAACGTATGCATACTGGCTATATCTTATGCAGCATATATAAGGAAAATTTTATTGTTTTTTGGCCTATCATTAACGACTACATAGGGGGTTCGCCAAATTCTGTTGGATATTACTTTTGGTTCGCGAGGAGAAGAAGGTTGGGAAACACTGGTCTAGAAGATCTTAAAAGTAAGAATTAAAAGAATATTGATTAAATTTATCAGCATTTTATTTCATAGTAGGTATATTTATTTACAAGCAGTTTATTCAATATTGCATTTAACAAAATACGACGCATAACACAATTTATATATTTTTATAATAAATATATAATTACAAGGTAACAAAATTTACATAAAAATATAACAGCTAAAGTATATAAAGACAACAATATTTTAAAATTTTAGTTTGAATAAATATTTTTTTATGTATTAACTTCTTAATAGAGAAAATAAATGATTAATGAATCGTAAAAATGGGAAATGTGGTCGACTTGTAAAACACTAAATTGGATTTAAATAGTTCATTATTATTTTATTGTGTGAGTTTGTATCTAGATATTAAATCTTATTACTTATAATAATTATTTTTATCTGATTTTATGAAAAAAGAATGTCCCATTCACATTTAAACAGTTAAAACAGTTTACTAAACAATACGTCTCCGATATTAGGTGTAAATGATACTTGTAATTTAAGTAAGAAAACATAATAAAGCTATGAATTACGTAAATATTTGCATCAGTTAACTTGAATGGATATTGTTACGTTTACTAGTAAATAATCGATTAACTGATATGATTTGAATCGTAGAAGGTCATGGTGTCACATATAAAACATTTAAAAAAAGCTTATGTATAGTAAAAATAATTTCCCATGAGATCCCCCAAAGCCTATGCGTGTTATGCTTAAAGATTTTCCCAACTTTTTGTATTGGGAGTTTAGAAATTTTCTTTCACTACTTTCACTGTTCGGAACTTTTTGTTTACCGTTTATTGAGGATTTCCATGATTGGAATTGCCTTTTTCCAATATGCCGTACCAAGGGACGATTTTTATCAGCACAAAACGAACATTGTTATTGAGGATTAACCATGGAAAATATAAATATTTTAACAATGTCAATAAATGGAATTCGGTAATTTTCATATTTTAGTCGGATGCAAATAAAAAAATATTTGAAAATTTTACTGGTATTTCATAGAAATCGTCTCATTTGTATATTTTTTTTTACAATTAAATTATCATTGGCTGAAAACAATATTTTGCCTACAAAGAGTTTGTAGAATAAATTGAAAATAAAATAAAATATAAAAACCAATCTTCCCGTTTGCATTTTGATACTTTGTAATATTAATTTTGCTTTTATTATAAATATCAAAATGAAATAAATAATTAGACATGGACATTTTGAAGCATTAACAATAACCAAACAAATATTTGAAATACTTTTTTTTCTTAAATTTAATAAGTATTATTTTAATATTTCACAATCTTTCTAAGAATATTTACTTTAAAATTTAAATGCCTCTATAAAACTTTATTTACATTAAGCATAGGTACTTTGTATAAATATTATTTGTAAATAAATATTCATAATAATAAAATCTATAGGACAACATAGTTATCTTTTTTATAATATTTCTACTGGAACAATCTTAATATTTTCAGATAAGAAATACAGATAGTTTGTCTTTAACTGTTTGTTGGTTATTAGTTCTGGGCTCACGAACTTAACCAACAAATTAAAATAACAATTTTATGTTTAAAATAATAAAACTCATAAGTAGAAGTAATCGATGTATATCAAACATCAAAGTCATCACTAATATACACACATCTTCAGAGCTAAAAGTACTTAGTACATTTATAGAAGAACCTACACTTTATCCATAAATGAGTACTTGTGTGAAATAGGAAATAAAGAAATTTTTCCAATTTTTTAAGTAAACATGTATGTATTATAAGTCGAAAGACGTCTCTCTGCGAATTAACAAACTATAGTAGAAAGGAACACTTGTTTCAAATTGCATTATTATGGAATTCTACTACGTGTGCACCGACACAATTAATAAAATAAACTACTTGTTTGTTAGTTTGTATTTTTTGTAACTTCATAAAATATATTCAATAAGACATTTCGTATCTTATGTATTAATTTTTTATTAATATTGCGAGGATAATCTGCATATTCATTACCTACATTCTCTGATTCTACTAGCTATCCCACTTGTTTAAGACGCCGTGATAGTATGAAAATATCATCTATCTTATGGAAAAATAATCATTTTTTTAGGAAAATTCATAAATTGTACATAAAATTTGCATAGCGACACATGAAAATGAATTTAAAATAATAGTTTCACACTTAAAATTACTTGTCACGTATTCAATATGAAAACGATCTGATAAAATAATGTTGATCTAAAAAACAAAATAAGTATTCAAACGATACGTTATTTAAACACAGCGATGAGGGAGTTTGATACACATCGATAAGTAATTTCTCAGAAAGGAAAATGATACGAATGTAAATAAAAAAAAAAAAAATTGAATTAACACACAGGAAAGGTTACAAATTTTCTACAAATACATATTTTGAGCGATTTACTAAAATATTTTATCATAGAAATATCTACATTTATTTTAATTATTTATATAATTTTTATATATTTTTTAGAATAAGTGGAAATATATAACAATGCGGTTGAGTTATTTACAAGTTCTATTTTAATACATTTTTTTACAACTAATATTACAGTAACATTACTAGATGATAGATTTATGTAATATAAACTTTTATTTAATGATATATCGGAAAATAGACCACATAATTACAACACTTTATGATACATACATGTACCTAACAAATTACACATTATACCTTAATTCCACCGATTTATTTCAATAAAATTATATTGCATCTTTGAAATCGTAATATTCTCTCATTTAAAAATAAATATATTATAGGTGCTATTGTTACAAGTCATGAATAATTAAAAGTACCTATTGATAATATTTGATTACAATTTCGTTGTCATGGACTCATTTCAAATGATTTACGAAATCATTTTACTTTAAGAAGTAATTGCATAAAAATATGGATGTATTTTTCAGATATATTATACACTTTTTTCTCACATGTAAGTACTTATTTATATTTTATATTATCATAAACTATTATTATCTAACTACGTATTATATGCTGTCAGAATGATCTAAATATTAAATCACGTACATAATATTATTTTAGATATGTAAAACTTATGGGAAATTGCTTAAGATTCTAGCCTTAACAAAATAAACTTTTAACATTAAATAAAAACATTCTAACAAGTCTTAAAAACATTTTAGCGATATAAATGAACTTATTGATTTATTACTAGTTTTGTCTTTACTTACATAATATTTAAGTATATATACGCATAATATTATTTCTAAAACGACGAACATTTAAATATCGTATGTTTAGTAAGAACTTTCTACTTATGAATTACATTGCAATATAGACAATATAACATTAATTACCGTATTCATCTTTACATTACATCTTACTTGATTAAGGTATCTGGTGTTTGTATGTTTTTTTATAAAAGTTTTAACAATAACAATTTCATTACATTATTAACAATATAATTTAAAATATAAAGTTATTGATTACGTATTTAATATTTCTTCGGTCGCCTTCGTCTATGCCTCCCGAATAGTATTCTAGCAAAGGCTTGTCTAAAATCTGGACTGAAAATGGTGTAAATGACAGGATTCAACGTAGAATTAAAATAACCGAGCCAAAGGAAAAAGCTCGCCATGTAATCGTTTATAACACAATCTTGGCAGATGGGCATGACGAGAGCCATTATGAAGAATGGCAACCAACAAACAACAAACGCTCCCGTTATAATGGCTAGAGTTTTTGCCGCTTTCCTCTCCCTTTTCGCTTCCAAAGTTTCTTTCTTCTCTCTCGCCGTTGGTACAGGGTGGTCTGTATGTATCTGACGTTCCGATATAGTGGGCGTATTACCTTGTTGTTTATGAATGATCTCTATTCTACTGATGTCACTCATGTGGCTTTGATGGCTATTAGATCCATTGTTTGTAGTAGTTGCTGATGATTTTTCCGGTGAAACATTCGTGGACGTCGCGTTCACATTTTGGCTATTGCTGGTGAGGTTTGCAGCGGTTTTAGCTACTTTTTCAGATATTGTGAAGGCCGTGGTTTTGTGCTCCTGTTTCTGATGAGCATCGTTCAAATCATCTACAGTATCGACAGTAGTGGTGGACTGACCTTCAGTGAGTAGCAATGATGCAGCTAATGTTTCAGTAGTCCTCGCTGTTCTATTTTTCTTTCCATATTTCTTAAGATTAAGGAACTTCTTTTTTACCGTTGAGTGCTTATCACAGGCAGCCTTGTTATCTTCTGTGTCTGATTGATTTTGATTGGATTTTTTGTTGTTGTCCCCCGTGTACTCTCTCCTCCTTCTGATTCGTTTTCTCGCCGTTTGGAATATTTTCCAATACAGAGCAAGTATTACTAACAGAGGTACATAGAATGTGGAGCACGTTGCGAATATCTGGTAAGAGACATCTTGACTCACCAAACATCTTTGTTGCAGGGTGATGCGGTCCAGATAGTCAGGGTCTTTCCATCCGAACTGTGGTGCGAGAGAAACTATGAGAGCCACGCTCCATACCAGCACTATCATTGTAAATATTCGGCGTTCATTTCTGGTGTGAATATAATCTACATTAGTGACGGCCCAGTATCTGAAACAAAATATATATCGAGTTAAACAACTTATCTTTTTTTTAAACCATTTCATTATTGTCACATAAATGACAGTGAGTGTTTTAAAATAATGACTGTTGCCCGGGTGATAAAAAATGTCTCGAAAATTTCTGATAAAAATATACATCACTTTCCATCAGTTAGATGGTGCAAATACATCACATCCGGAATATCGAAATGCAACCTTAAACAAAAAATAATAGGTACCATGAGTGTCTCTAGAAATATAATAAGTTATCAAAATGGTTGGTAGTTTGATTTCAGAAATTTCAAAGCGAGACTTCAGAGATCCACTTTCTCAAAGTGATTTCAAATTATAGATATCATCTCAATTTGCTATATTATTTTACGAATAAAACTATTGTGAATACCTTTCAAAGTTTTTACGTACATAGCACTTCTTTGTAAAGTGAATCAAGAATAAGAATACGTTAAACATAATTGAGCTTTTCTGTGATTGGGATTTTCATAATATTTATTTTGAATACTTTATTTATATGGAAAAAAATAATGTAGAGGCGATGTATATTTCACGTTTTATTCACGTCCAAAATATTATTTGCTGAAAGCATTAAAAGATGAATATAAAGATAAATCCTGTATTAATATAACCTATCGTATTTATAATAAATATTATAATTACTTTGTGTATGTATTACAATATGTTTCACAGATGTGTGATTTTCTCATATTGCACAAAACGGTCATAAATTTGAAATTTATCGCACTATTTATGGAAAGTCATTGGTGTTGCAAACAATATTGAAAATTATTATATATTAACTTTGCACAGGTGGCACACATTGTGTATGCATTTATTATCATCTGAGAGATTGAATAATATCGAAGTCATGGTAAAGGATGCCACGTAGCCATCACATGCACGAAATAAGTAGGTATGTGAGAATCTAATTTTGTAGGTCAACTCGGCGATACATTAATCCATAACTTCTTTTTTGAAGTATCACTTATTTCATTTGACTTTTTGGTTGGATTTTTTTGTACTATTAAAACTTTTGGTTGAAAATTAGCATAAACTTTATTGTTATCAAAATATACCAAAATACTACTTAACTTATAAAAGTAATAAACTTTCTGAAAATAATTTTCAATTTGACAATATTTGTAGGTGCAAAATATATAGTTATATACATTTAAGGTTATTATACATTTAAGGCATTCCACCCGGTACGAGTGGTTTGTGGTTAATATAGGTTATGTGCATTGTGTAAACTCTGTTACAGAAAAAAATATTTAGTATTGGTACGAATATGGACCAAACCAATTGCACACTTCTTCAATCTATTTTTTATGATGTTATAGTATTTGAGTACCTACCTATTGAGGCAACTATCGATTAAAAAAATTCAAAACAAAAGAAAGAAAGTTAGTATACGCCACATATTAAATTTATAATATTGTATTATTCTATATTATTACCCTCTCATTCTCTCACCGTACAGACCATTTTAGATAAATACTTCCAGGAAATATTTTGCTACACCATTGATCACAATATAAACACACATTCACAATGCGCATAAATCAAGTATTTATATATACGAGGCTTATATAGAGGCGGAATAAATTGTAGGCATACGTTAGGCTATATAATATTATATTATTTATTTATTTACATTATTATTATCATCATCATCATCATTATTATATTGTTGTTGTAGCCATCTAGCGGCTCAGTATTGTTCCACATACACTGTCTGTATAGTGTGTTGTGTGTTCTCTTCTTATCTCATCACAATGTTTGCCCCATGACTCTGTACTGCTTGCTATTCACTTTGTTCATTATATTTCTATTAAATCTGAAACATACATTGCCAAGCTATTGTCATTCAATACATTTGTAGAGACGAAATTAAGAGAAATTTTCTATTGTCATAGATTGTATACTAAAAATTAATCCACTTTTCTAAACATAATATAAAAGAGATCAGTTACTAAAATTAACCGAACTTTTAACAACGGGTCTATTTTCTCTCGTGCTTTAGACATAGACGCTGCTAGAGTTATTTCAATATAATAACTAATTATAAAATAAAGCGAAAAACATAAATGTCCATTTACGTTCTCGTTACTTAGTCTTGCAACTGCAATATTGGTGTGTTTAATAATTTGCTGATCAATAAATATTCTTTGTAGCACGTGTAATGTGTATACTTTGTGCTGTTTTGTTTCTTGCTTAATGTGGCAAACAATAAACTACAAAATATGTGTGACACAAACTCTAAAATAAATATATCCATTTTGATCTGTTAAAGTGTATATTTACATTCCATTATGAAACGTCATAATTACGGAGGTCTGCCTAAATATGCCATCTGGTGTCACAGTTTAATACCAATCTTTAACTGGAAGAACTAGAGACACGGAGGGGGTATGAAACAATAATAATATATTTGGATCTTAATGCCCTTGCGAGCTGTCATGATGAATGGTACAGAGATGAATGTGTGAAAGTAATGCGTATTAATATTGATGGCTTGTACAATACAATGGAACAAGCATTCATCTCAACTAAAGTTATGTGCACAAATATAATATATAACATTATTTACTTCTGTATCTACGGTAGGCACAATGATGTATTACGTGGAGTCAAGGAGATTTCGGATAAAGCCTGATACGTTATCGTCCCACCAGGACGTTCGCATCATATCATTATACAAAATTATCAAAAGAGAAATTATCAAATATATTTAAAGAAATGAATTTACATGAATTGTACATAAGGTAAGTATATAAATTGACTCGTTAGCCCCCAGCTTTCTATGTACTAAGTACATAGAAAACACATAGAATATTATATAGAGAAAGTAAATAATGAAATCTACAATTATATCTTCAATTAAGTAAAAGCAATTAAAACAGATTTATATTGGCTCAAGTTCATGTCTAGGGTATGATTCTACTTAGTATATAGAGAGAAATGCTTTGTGTGGGTGTGTACATACTTCAATTATACATATTATACTTACATAAGGTTCAGTAATTCTCCATCCTTGGTGACAATCCTTATATTCTTACGTTCCTCAGAGTATTCTACCTATTATACGGATATTATACATTCCAATTATGTTCCTTCTGTTAGCATATAATATATCTCAGTGGTTTAGCTAATCCAGGCTTAGCAACATAAGTTAACTCTCCAGTTAAACATTATTATAGATTGATATTCATTTCCATTTTATATTCCTGTATTCATGTCCTTTATAGATACTCATACAAGAGTTCGTTACATACAGTTTCACTCAGGGTTCGAACCCGAGGATATCATAATATATTATTAAATTTTTATATGCACAGCTTATTCCGGAATTGAAACTGGAATAACTCCTTTTTCGAGTTCATCAATACATATCCAATAGCAGTTACAAGTTTGGTACAATATCAATATCCAGCAATATCCACTTATGGTATCTGTTTGTACGGAAGGTACATTTTATTATTAGAGGAAAGGTGTTTATGTAAAAGCAATAAAATTCGTAAATGGAGATAAACAAGACAGTATGTATTGAATAAAAACAGGGATGATACATAACAATGGTTCATAGATATCTAACTCAATTATTAAAACATTACACATATTACATATATAAGGGGATTATTCATAGAAGTATGAAAGCAGTGGTTATGCCCTTATTTCAATACAGACATTTAAACAAGTGGCAGGTACATGTATACTCAAATATTCAATACATAAAGTGGCATATACAATGGTTCTCAGATTATAATTAAACTTATAGCTTGGCGTGTACTTACAGATTAAATTACACGTTATTTACGCTTGGTTCCTGATTATCGGGCGATTCAGATATATACGTTGACAAACGCGTAGAAGACTTCCTATGTTGTTCTGCTATACCGTCTATACAGACAGTGGGTGGATCCTCTAAGCAGGTATTGTCTATTACCAACAGACAATTACAAGTGGCCTGGTGTCACACGCTGGTCCAGCCTACGGTACATTCGTTCAGGAAGGGATTTCTTAAAGACGACTACATGTTCCTCTGTATATTATGTTGACGAATGTCTATATTTATTTGATATTAAGTATAGCGTCGCGTATTTCCTGTTAATATCTACCAAGATGTATATTTATTATTACATCACATAACGTTGGTATTATACTGATCAGACTCTATACATCACTCCAATACGCGGGTATTTAAGAACAGTTTATTTACTTTTACTATACACTTACTCCATTTCTATTCACATGATACGTTACACTTTTGGTGGGAAACAAGGCCGACTGGCGAGAGTTATTTTATTGATTAATTATCATTATCACGTAGGTGGAGAACTATTTTCACTTTACCAAGATCAGAAATATAAAATCCATACATTATGGTATTTAAGAAAATACATTATTTTGCGTCACGAACTATTATTAAGAAATTTACTAATGGCGGGAACACATTACATGTTTATACAAGTTCCACATTAACAGCACTATTATGAGGCATACACTACTCAAATTACTATATTATTTCGTATGGATTATCCATACAACCTCTGCAATAACTATTTGTAATATATATCTATTATTATTAAGAATGGAATACTGTCTTATTGAGTTCGCGGGTACCCACGGAGACAAGCTCCGTGGATAGATGTTGATATTTCCAATGCGACGGGCGAACTGAACTTGCTTGCAAGCGACGCGCGGACCTCTCGTTGTGTCGACCGTTTTCTTCAACCGTCATTTTTGGCGCATCGACAAAATCATACGTTTGGCGTACAAGGTTAGAGAAACACGTGTTAAGGATATGATTTCCACAACGTCTAATTATTATTACGAGTGACCCCGTGGACAACAAATGAATGTAGGAACATTAGCCAGTATGAACTTCTCCGCAGCGATTATTTAATGCGTAGCATTCTCCCTTTCGGCCCCTCTTGAAAATTTGAAGAGAAGCGACAAATTTTCAAGTTCATCAATTATACAAAAAAAAGTTGAGAACCACTACAAAAAAAACAGTTGAGAACCACTGGTTACATGAAAAAGTTGAGTACCACTGGTTACATGAAAAGTTGAGTACCACTGGTTACATAAGCAATTACATAGGTACACAAACAAGTACAGACAAACAATTCAATATGGTGGCTTATATACTATTACAATTGTTTCTTACATACGATAGCCCATTCAATTATTATTATTAACACTCGCGGTAAATTGCCCATAGTCAAAATTGATGCGAACTGTTTTCATATTTTGACTTACACTTCTTAATAATAACACAAAATTCACTTTGGTTGTTTTAGTACGGGGCTCCTATCAAAAGTTTGAGAGCTACAATCACAACAATACAATAGCATATAGAGATGAGTACATATATATAGACATGTGCATATGTGCATGTATACGAAAAACACAGGTTATGAAAACAACAACTTTAAACATTTTACAATACAATTTTATACGAAACTCAGGATCTGTATTACGTTACAATATACGGTTCGTTCTACATTGGTGATAAAATTTTTTCTTTCAATCTATCAATATACGTACGTTTCATTGATGGATTCATTTACTACGATCGACGACAAGTTAACATTTTAAACATGACAAACATATAAAACAAAAGTTACATACTTAAGAAGTTAGTTCATATCATTTTCGATTCCGGTTACATGTATCCGGCAAGGGAAAAGTAACATAAAGGAATCTAAATAAATATAAACAATTTTGTATAGATGGAAGTAGAGATACTACATTACGCTTCATTTAACCCATTAAGCTTAATAGCACTCATATACAAGTGATTTCATGTACCATGTACCATACAAAGATATTGGCAAAGCACAGAAAGAAATCATACATAATAAGGACATATACATATTAGAAAAACAATTTACACGCAGACATGACATAATGGTAAATCACGACGACTGCAATCACATTTACAGTAACCGATATTCATTATTGGCGTCAAATCCTTCTACGCATATTACATAGACACAGTTCTCACACAGAGACAGATTTCTCACATAGAGATAATCTCAGAGGGAGCTACCCTCACACAGGCTTAATACATGACAAATACATTGAACAACTTTCGATCTTTGCTACACAATATACAAGTTCAATAAATTCTTTACATACATCATTATTCAAATTCAACATTAACTTCTTCATTCAAGGCTCACCTTTCATAAACAGATTCATACATCATCTTTATTTACTAACATACAATTAATTAAAATTATCCCATTGAATATCTGCAGCCAACATTCCACTACAGGTTTTATTCTGTGTCCTTCAAAAGCCATTCCCGTTCAATGTCAAAAT
Organism: Athripsodes cinereus; assembly: GCA_947579605.1. Classification (NCBI taxonomy): domain Eukaryota; kingdom Metazoa; phylum Arthropoda; class Insecta; order Trichoptera; family Leptoceridae; genus Athripsodes; species Athripsodes cinereus. The sequence continues at coordinate 19,529,814 of OX388319.1, read as the reverse complement.
GTTCTATCACATTTTCCAATGTATTCAAGCAACATAAACAAATTTTCCACAAAGTCACAAAATTATTTAATTCAACAAGGATATACTACATCCAAACATTTCCAATTACAATTCATAAGAGATTACTACGTGTCCTACGCGGAATTAAACGTCATATAAACTCAAACTTCAAAATAATAGGCATGAACGATTAGCAATCACATTGTCTACATTCATCAAAAAGAGTTTCACGATTTATCTTTCACACATCCAGATAACATCGTCTCTATATTGATTACACAGAAAGTCACAAAAAAAAGTATTTAAACACATCTCTCCTACCACGGCTTTACATATTACATAAACATAACTCATTTTTTATCAAAGAGCGTTCGCTAGTTTACCTTAACGGGACACTTCACTTAACGGACTCAGTTCTCAAATAAACAAGGCATAGGTTACTTCAATATATCACGCTGATAATAAGCCGCAAAAGTCACATTATTACATTTCAAGAAAATTAATTACTTCACAAAAGATAACAAATTCCGAACACAAAGGGTTAATATTCAACAACAAAAATTCTACATCGTTACATGGTTACTCCTTTAATTTCCAAAAAAAATTTACAAAACATCATTCTACTATTTACGTTAATGTCAAAATTTTCAACGATGGTCATCAAAGGGTTAACTGTTTCTTAACTAAATTAAAAAATTCAGTTACAGTTCACATATACTTGACATTAAAAAAAATTCAATTATTATTTACAAAGGGTTGATAAATTCGGTCATGTTTCACTAAGGGTTAACTGTATTTATTTTTTAAATTTCGTGAACGGTCGTGAAGGTTTAACATTATTCATTTCGATTTATTTTTTTTAACTTTAATTTTCTCAAAACAAAAATATTTGTTTAATATTATTCATCATTATTATTTCGTCACATCACTACGTACGCACATTTATATTCTTATCAAAATTCTACTACGCATAATTTTACACAACAACGCTCATTTAATATTATTTCTCCAAAAGTTCAATAAAAATATTTATTCCAAATACAACATTTTATTGTTTCAACAATTTAATTCAATCTAATATTTAACTTCGACTTTTACTCTCATCGTTTGAAACTGAATTTATTATCAAAATAACATTACAACAAAATTATGTTTACCGGCAAAGTTCTTTGTACACTTTGGTTTATTATACACATAACACTATGGGTACATATTATTTCGTTTTGTTCAAATAATATTTCGTTCTACCAATAATCCGAAGTTCCCCGTGGTATGCGCGTGAATATTTTCATTACAATGTTGAGGTAAGTTTGTATAATAACGGACTTCTCCCAACGCATGGAATAACTTACACCATTTCAAAAATTGACTGCACCCAATTGTGTTCTGTATACGCGCTCTCGATGGTACATACTACATGTTGTATAGGTAGGTATGTATACTGCGGTATAATAATATTATCGGTCTCTACTGCTAACAGTCTTTTCTTAGCGCGCGAAGTATTATAGATACACACTATATTATAATATTCATTATGTTATGTTGGTCGGTTTGTGATGTTTTGTTTACCGCTTAATACGAAACATTACGATGGAATATTCTCTACAATACAATTCTTCTCATACGGCATCGATTCTTTACTTCACATTATAACAATACTCGCGACAAACGTTTGCGCTATACTATATATTTATTTTTTAAATACGGACATTTAAATTATTTATCTTACGATTCCTGTTTCATTTTTTAAAATTGTTTTCATATACATACACACATTTAAATCATTACATTTTCAATTAATATCAATACACATTATTACACAACAAAGATAAGAACTCTGAACCTTAAAATTACACATATTCACCACACAATACATTTAAAATTCCGGGTCAACAATTATACGAACTGTTAAATCCAGGACATAGCCCACAATTGATACGTTATCGTCCCACCAGGACGTTCGCATCATATCATTATACAAAATTATCAAAAGAGAAATTATCAAATATATTTAAAGAAATGAATTTACATGAATTGTACATAAGGTAAGTATATAAATTGACTCGTTAGCCCCCAGCTTTCTATGTACTAAGTACATAGAAAACACATAGAATATTATATAGAGAAAGTAAATAATGAAATCTACAATTATATCTTCAATTAAGTAAAAGCAATTAAAACAGATTTATATTGGCCCAAGTTCATGTCTAGGGTATGATTCTACTTAGTATATAGAGAGAAATGCTTTGTGTGGGTGTGTACATACTTCAATTATACATATTATACTTACATAAGGTTCAGTAATTCTCCATCCTTGGTGACAATCCTTATATTCTTACGTTCCTCAGAGTATTCTACCTATTATACGGATATTATACATTCCAATTATGTTCCTTCTGTTAGCATATAATATATCTCAGTGGTTTAGCTAATCCAGGCTTAGCAACATAAGTTAACTCTCCAGTTAAACATTATTATAGATTGATATTCATTTCCATTTTATATTCCTGTATTCATGTCCTTTATAGATACTCATACAAGAGTTCGTTACATACAGTTTCACTCAGGGTTCGAACCCGAGGATATCATAATATATTATTAAATTTTTATATGCACAGCTTATTCCGGAATTGAAACTGGAATAACTCCTTTTTCGAGTTCATCAATACATATCCAATAGCAGTTACAAGTTTGGTACAATATCAATATCCAGCAATATCCACTTATGGTATCTGTTTGTACGGAAGGTACATTTTATTATTAGAGGAAAGGTGTTTATGTAAAAGCAATAAAATTCGTAAATGGAGATAAACAAGACAGTATGTATTGAATAAAAACAGGGATGATACATAACAATGGTTCATAGATATCTAACTCAATTATTAAAACATTACACATATTACATATATAAGGGGATTATTCATAGAAGTATGAAAGCAGTGGTTATGCCCTTATTTCAATACAGACATTTAAACAAGTGGCAGGTACATGTATACTCAAATATTCAATACATAAAGTGGCATATACAATGGTTCTCAGATTATAATTAAACTTATAGCTTGGCGTGTACTTACAGATTAAATTACACGTTATTTACGCTTGGTTCCTGATTATCGGGCGATTCAGATATATACGTTGACAAACGCGTAGAAGACTTCCTATGTTGTTCTGCTATACCGTCTATACAGACAGTGGGTGGATCCTCTAAGCAGGTATTGTCTATTACCAACAGACAATTACAAGTGGCCTGGTGTCACACGCTGGTCCAGCCTACGGTACATTCGTTCAGGAAGGGATTTCTTAAAGACGACTACATGTTCCTCTGTATATTATGTTGACGAATGTCTATATTTATTTGATATTAAGTATAGCGTCGCGTATTTCCTGTTAATATCTACCAAGATGTATATTTATTATTACATCACATAACGTTGGTATTATACTGATCAGACTCTATACATCACTCCAATACGCGGGTATTTAAGAACAGTTTATTTACTTTTACTATACACTTACTCCATTTCTATTCACATGATACGTTACACTTTTGGTGGGAATCAAGGCCGACTGGCGAGAGTTATTTTATTGATTAATTATCATTATCACGTAGGTGGAGAACTATTTTCACTTTACCAAGATCAGAAATATAAAATCCATACATTATGGTATTTAAGAAAATACATTATTTTGCGTCACGAACTATTATTAAGAAATTTACTAATGGCGGGAACACATTACATGTTTATACAAGTTCCACATTAACAGCACTATTATGAGGCATACACTACTCAAATTACTATATTATTTCGTATGGATTATCCATACAACCTCTGCAATAACTATTTGTAATATATATCTATTATTATTAAGAATGGAATACTGTCTTATTGAGTTCGCGGGTACCCACGGAGACAAGCTCCGTGGATAGATGTTGATATTTCCAATGCGACGGGCGAACTGAACTTGCTTGCAAGCGACGCGCGGACCTCTCGTTGTGTCGACCGTTTTCTTCAACCGTCATTTTTGGCGCATCGACAAAATCATACGTTTGGCGTACAAGGTTAGAGAAACACGTGTTAAGGATATGATTTCCACAACGTCTAATTATTATTACGAGTGACCCCGTGGACAACAAATGAATGTAGGAACATTAGCCAGTATGAACTTCTCCGCAGCGATTATTTAATGCGTAGCAAGCCTCTTTTTATAATGTTAAATTTTCACTGGATCTACAGAGAGTAAATTACATAAAATTAATTCCATTTCCGCGAGGGAAAGTTTATGTAGAGAAGTAGAAAGCGCCCACATTGCCTATCTGCAGCGTGAAACTGAAAGGAAGGTATGAAACAAACGCGATTTAAAAAGCACAAATTGTCTCGAGAACTTGTATTATAAGTCCTCCTGTAAAATCTGCGAATTATACGTTATACAAACAGGAAATATTATCTTTCAGCTAATAATTAAATAACAAATATTTTTCATGTTCATTTCGTTTCATTAAAAATATACCTACAAGTATATTTTCGTTTTTCTGTAGATTCTATGAATTAAACGTTGAGTCTTGCCAAAAATTACTAAAGATATGGATCAATGCCTTTTATCTTTAATTCCGTTTTCATAAAAATAAATGTTATATAGAAATAAAAATATGTACGAGTAAGAACAAGAAACGGAAATTAGATTCAAATATTTCAAGAGAAAAACGACAAAATGTTATTGTTTTTCGTTTTGAAATTCCTCCATGGGAATCGTAAAAATTCGTTACGGAAACGTACATATTATACTATTAATAAACTTTATATTATTTTATTTCGCTTGAGGGAGATTCGGAAACATTGTCATAGGGGTAATAAAAAGCATAAATCATATTATTACGATAACATGAGAACCAGAGCAATCGGTCAATTTACTAAACAAAAAACGATTGTTGTTTGACATTAAATATGTACAATTGTACATGGATAATTGTTTCACGGCATTGTGAAAGTTGATTATTAATTGTCGAACCTTCAAATAAAATAAAAATGTAAATATAAATTAACTTAATGTATTTCTTTTTATTTTCAGTGGGTCAGAAAGTTTTTTTATAATTATAAATTAAACTCTTGTTTCAGATGCCTAATACTATTATTGAATTTTACATTCAATCACTTGAAAGGTTATTTTAATACAAGAAGGATTTCTCTAAGATTATCGCAAAATACATTTTTAATTTTTTGATCAAATAATGATTATACCTGTACTCCATTTCAGCTTTTTCACGAAAATTAGAATCTTTGATCTGTTCTCGGAAAACGCGTCTTTAATGTTTTGTGACTTTCAACATTTTGATTCTTCAGGGATGATAATATTCGCGTTAAAAGTTTCCATTTTAAAATGAATTTAAATGTTTGTAATTTAAACTTTATTTATGTAATGTCAAACGTTAAGTTTGTTTTAAAGTAGATAGGTATCTACTCAATATATTATTACCTTAATGACAATATCACAAAAAGATATTTATTTTTATTATATATCTTTATGACAATGGAAACACTATTATTATTTTTTCAACTCTTAAAATATAATCATGTGGAGTATAATATAATATGCCTTCATTATTGATATAAGATTTCCACCTGAATACTTGAGAATGTTCATTAATATGTTTGTTTGTTAATGTACAGATTATATCCATTGCTTATTTTCAATTGGAAAACCAATACCTACTTTTTTTTATCAAAACTTGTATCCTTTTAGCGTATTTCTGAATAATAAAATTGTCATATTTTACTAATCAACGAATATATTCGTATTATTGATTACGATATAAAAGCGTGTATGAGGAACTGTATGAATGTGGAAGAAGCGAAGGAAGTGTGTAAAGATAGATCTGTTTGGCGTTCCGTTCTCTCTGCCTACCCCACTTGGGACATGGCGTGAGGGTATAGTATAGTATAGTATATAAAAGGTGACATTTTGTTCCCAAAGTTATCTGCAATACATAATACTTATTTATGTTAGTTGCAGTCTTCTATCGCAAAAAACATAACGTTACCAAGTATTGAAAAGTAAGATTCTATTTACTTGAATATTTACTGATTATAAAAAAAAACTACCCAAAATACTTGTTCAAAGGCTTCTCAGATAAATGTCTCCTTATCATTTATGTTGTCTTCCATGACCATACTCAGCCAACTGGATCAGTTGCTCCTCCTTAGATACATGAATTGGTTGTAAAATATCTATACAAAAATAAAACATCGGATATTTTCTTAAATTCCCACACCAAATTGAAAATTGTGGCGACGGGCGGTTAGAAATTTGAGAAGTTGGGTAATTTCTGTTATATTTCTATTTTCATACTTATTTTTTACGTAGAGCTGAAAAGACTGGCTGAGAATAGAGACGAATGGAGAAGAAAAACCAAACTCGTTGCAGACCAATCCAATGGATTGTAACTCATTATATATATACTTATTTTTGCGTTCAAAGCTTGTTCACAATAATAAAATATTATTAGTTGAGTATTATGGGGTATCATCTGACACGACACATTTATCCATATGTTAGATCCGCAATATTATGTTTTCTTATATAAACAACAATAAAAATATAAAAATATTATTATGATACGACAGAGCTGAGCAATCAATTTCATATAATGACATTTCATTTCTCATACAAAATATTTGGATTTATTTTCGATACAAAATATGGCAGTGATGGACTCTCCCCTAGCGTTATGATACTCAAAGTAGGTACATTTTTATTATCTCTTCAATATAATATGTAATGTATATGTATGTATTGTGATATTAGCATGACTGTCTTAAAAGCTTTCTGTACTGCGTGAATGATTAAATTAATCAACGCGGAGGTATAGTAGAATAACATAACATAACATGCACAGACAATTCACAAAAAATTGAGCTAGTCCCAAATTGAGATATGAATCTTGTATTATGGGTACTAACACGACGACACACATATATACAATGCACTAAACATATGTATATACATGTAACAGCCAGCCCCAGGACAATTTGAAAAAGGTCATTTTTCATTTTGCCCATCCAGTTGGTGAAGTTGGTATACCTACGTGATGTTTTAGGCACTTTTTTGAGAACTCGAAAACTTACTGGAAACTCGAATGAAAAATCTGTTGTAATTCAGGAACTCTATGGGGCTATTTTATTATTATAATGTGTTTAACATGTAACAAGATAGAAGGTGGTACTTATTTATTTATTTATTTACAACAAAACCTCAAAATCTACTTGTGAGTTGTAACAATCGATGTATTATTTTAGTTAAACATATTTATTTCCTCACTGGAGATTGTGACGTAAAATAGTAGTAATGTTGAGTTTGTATGAAACGGTTTATTTATCTAGGGTAGTATAAACCTTGATCCATTTTCGGTTTGACTGAAATCACCAAATTATTATGCGGTTCTATATGGCCAATATTGATTGATGTATTATTCCTTTCATCTATACGTACTTTACTTGATTTACGTAGTTACTTTGGAAAATAAATAATATCGGAGGGAAAGGCTGCCTGCCGTCACGGTTATTACTTTGCCAACCATGAAATGAAAACTTTTAGGTTTTGATTAATTCCACGCACATTTGTCATGTTGAGGAACGTTCATCGGGATGGTTGGTAGATTTCATCTCGCCAGAACATCGATATATCAAAATCATAAAGATTATTTGATATCCATGTACCCACTGTTGTTTAACATAATATAAACATTAATCGTAGCTGATTTGTGGTCAGTAAATTAAAAATATCTTACCATGGACCTACACAGATATGCAAAATTCTGATGTTGAAATATGAGTCATTCATCTAATTTTTTTATTTTATTTTATAAATGTTGAAAGCACAAAACAGACAATAGCTACATATATAAAGTTAGAAAAAAGGTTAATCTTTCAGAGATCAGCTATCATCCAATACCATGCGCCACAATTAATTTAAAAAAACATAGGTACCTAACATTCCGGTCATCTAAACATGCCTACATATACACAGTCTCGCTCGCTCATTCAATCATCACACTAGCACAAAAACACAAGTCAATAATAATAATAAAAAAAAAATCAAAAATATAAAGTAAAAATATAATATTAAAATTCAAAAATCTATTATAATAAATACTTGTAATATTGTAAAAAAGTTTTTGAACACAGATATTTCAGGCACAATGCTGGTATTTTGATCCCGCGTTTTGAGCCTAATCCTTTGATATCCTGTATATCTGGATAGGTGAATTTTTCCCGGCATTAGACTGTTAAGTTTTTGTGTGACCATGACTGATCATATGGAGACTTATCTGGTTGTATAATGCTGAGAAGTGTGGATGGCAATTCTGCCGCCGCGTAAAAAAAAAAAATTTGAACGTGTGAATTCAAGAAACATTTTAAACAATCATCATAGTTTTAAATACGTCTAAACTATTTTACATTCAGCTAGTAAAGAATAATTTATGTCTTTTAATAATAATTCAAGAGTTTTTGTGTATTCACTGTGGAAATCCATTTATAATTTTATTAAATAAAATATAAGAATATTATTATCGAGCGCTGTTTAATCTTCACTTTGTTATACTGTTTCCCTGAAGATGCCTACAATATAGGCGAAAACGTTCGCTATCTAACCTAACAAAGTGGAGATTAAACAGTGCTCAATAATATATTTTTATATTTTATTTAATAAAATTATGTCTTTTAACAATTAATGTGCTTTAAAAATTCGTGAAATATTACAGTGAAATATTTGAACGATGTAGTAGGTAATTCATCGACATATTCTAATGTACTGAAAGCCCTTTCATAATCGAAATATGTATAATTTAAATGAAGTTTTTATGATGGTAACAACCCCAACCGACTCTGAATTTGCGGTGAATGCTAGTCTATGAGGAATATTATTTAATTTATCAAAAAATATTTGGAAACATGGGCGGGTTGGTTATCAGCCGGTTTTAAATTATTTACTTAATATTCAATAACCTTTTGGGACAATGAGAATAGATTGAGTAACTTCATATCGAATCCTTTAGATATAAAACCTGTTTGAAATTGATTCATTTTCACTATGTATAAACTGCTAATAAGAATAGAAAGTTAATTTTAACTGTATACATTAATTTAATGTTCTAAGATTTTCAACCTATCATCTTGTTTGAGTTAAGGTATGTACCTATACTTATTCCTCTTGGAGAGTTTTAATTATAAATTATTAAAGATAAGTTTTTGAATAACCTGAGAGAGAAAATTGTGAGACAATTACAACATTTGGATGCAATTTTTTTTTTATAAATTGAAATTAAAAACAAACGTTTTTTCCACTATATTGATTTTCTTATTGAGAAAGACGTCTTTCGTCTTTGAAGAATATTGTCAAACAGAAGAATAAAAAGTAAATATAGTGAAAAAAACTATCTATATCTAACCTATAGGTATATGCATCCCAAATGGGGTAGGAAGAGAGAACGAAACTCCATATACTATGTAGATCTATCCTTACATATTTCTTCTATTAAATTCGTACAATTTCTCATTTGTCATTCTTCTTCGATGGGTAATACTTTTTTTTTTAATTTATTATGAAATTCTGCTACCTAAATAAATACGAGTATAGACACAGCGAATAGGACGAATGAATTGATTTTTAAATATTGTTTCTTAAAATACACAATCATAACATAATTACCAAGCGACATTTTGTTATAATTAGAAGTATTAGATTTGTATAATGTTTGCTTTGAAACTATAGTCCAATTCACAAAGTCTAAACTTGGATTCTCGGTTGGATCACAATTTTTGTACAATAATTCTGTGGCGACAAGGTAAAGGGGCATAAGTCAGTTTTGCAGTGTTGAGTTATTCCCTCCACAGAAATGTAGGTATATGTCATACCTCACAAAGAAATGGCATCAAGGATAGCCTATAGTACTAGGTAACCCTTGATGCCATTATTTGTGAGGTATGACATACACCTACATTTCTGTGGAGGGAATAACTCAAAACTGCAAAACTGACTCACACCCCTTTACCTTGTCACCACAGAATTTTAATAGTGAGAGTTGGCATCTTACATTAAAAATAATGTATAGAGTTAGAAGATATTAGTGGAGAACACAAATAATTACTGTACAAATGAAGGGTTTTTTTTAATTTAGAAATGGACGGGTACAGTCTGAAGAAGGGGATGATAAATTATTGGCAAATAATACATAATATATAGTTACCTGTCTGTAGCAATAGCCACTAGATGAAGAATGGATGCAGTACAACAAAGCACATCACTAGATGTCCACATATCACACAGCTCCGCCCCAAGGATCCAACCTTTGCTTATCTGAAAAAAAAGAAATAAAAACAACGTAAGAATATTATTATTTTGGGTTGACACAGGACATTTACCTCTTCCTGTCATTGTCTCATACTAAATACATATACGCAGAGTTGTATAATAAAACACTTCCATTGTAGGCTTGTCACTATTTTTGTTGTCCGTATTTTATTTCATTATTACTATTATCGCGATATGCTTCCTTCTATTCCTTCGCATACAATATTATTTGTTGTAAATAAGTTATTTACTTTTATATGCTTTTGTATGTTTTGTATATTATTTATATATCTGGTTTGTAATATTTCTTACATTTTCTCATTATTAGATATAATATGCGATAGTATAAGCATACTGTATTATTGAACAGAGCTTTCTTATTTCCTTTCAGTAGGTTTCAGCAGGTTCATTATTATTCATCAATAGGTCTTCATCGACGTAGAAAATGTGTATAGTATGATATTATTATTTCGTTTAAATCAGAAAATGCTTTAAATCAGAATACAATATTTCATTCGACCGCAAAATGTGAAGAATTATATACGAAGTAGGAAACATATAATAAAAAAGATGTATATGTATTTTGGATTTCATTTCGCAAAGTAAATTAGGTAGATACTCGTATGTAAAGGAAATCTTTGAAATTATTAAGATTGATGAAAAACAGTGACGGGTGACACTTGAAAAAAATTACGAATGTATATATTTAATGAAAAATATATTTGAAAGAAAACATTTGAAATGTATCGAGAAAATTCTCAACAATTGGAAATGAATTGCCAAAAAATAATTCATTCAATACAATTATAAGATTGTGTTTTTTCAGCTACTAGGCTCTAGACTATCTTCAAATTCTTATTCATGGTGCATTGTTCTAAATAAAAAGATCCAACATTATCACCTATGTAAATTTAACACATGAAACTACCATATAAGGCTTAGAAAAGACAACGTCACTTTATTCGGTAGTGCCCCGGACGGGACTTGAACCCGCATCCCTTAACCTTGTCGCGAGGAGTGCTTTGTCCAATTAATGGGATACCCATACTAGGTATCTCAGAACAATACCTACACATGAAGCTGTCATCGGGTTTATAAGAGAGAATATCGGAGCCTTCGGTAAGTCGCCCGGTAGCTTAATTGGACAAAGCACTCCTCGCGACAAGGTTAAGGGATGCGGGTTCAAGTCCCGTCCGGGGCATTACCGAATAAGGTGACGTTGTCTTTTCTAAGCCTTATATGGTAGTTTCATGTGTTAAATTTACATATATGACCTCATACAATGGTTCAATTGTAAAAATACATCGATTATCACCTATTTTAAAAAAATTAGATTATATCCGTTTTAAATATTTTATCATGTATAAGAAGCAAACTTCCTACTTTTCTTGTGGGATGTGCCGAGATGATGAAATATTTATATTGTATATTTCCCTTGTAAATCATTACTCTTAAACCTTTTGAGGTTCCCAGAAACTATTAAAATAATAAAGTTCATTGCTTTCAAAATCTTTTTTACACTGAACGAGCCAATATATTAGCATAAAGGAATACAATATATTAATAGGAAAGTAATAACATGTAATGTTTTACGATCGAAAAATTTTAACGTCTCAATAAAATATGAAGATAAAATCTACCACAAGATATAAAATAAATTACGCAAACAACAATATATTTTTTTATAAAAGACTAATAAACCATGAAAAAGGCACTTCTACAAATATTTTCAAAGACTGTTATTCAAATCAATACATTTTAAACTGACATAAATAGGGAAAAAATATTTATAAAACAGGGAATAAAGATGTTGAAAGCATTTTGATCATTTACCCACTTCATTTCTGATATTCATATTTTAGACAAACTTATCTTTATTTATTACTTTAGTTATTTTTAACTTCTTTATTTGTAATATTATACATTTTGCATTGCAGCTTACAATGCACCGTTATTCGATGTGTTTTCTCTTGACTTTTGTTTGCTATGATATACCTTTGTATGACAGCAACGAAACATGTTGCTCTTTTTAAATCTATGATTGTATACTGTTTTTTAATTTATTTTATTTTATTCTTAACTCCGTGTTGGTTATAATAATATCAGTCGTGCCTATAAAATTATAGGCTTTACATTTTAATTCACGGAGGGTAGATTTATCGCTAGACTGCGAAATATTTCTACTAACTCGGTCATATAGTTTTTAAGTTTTTAAAATTTTATATTTTTGCTATCCTAGTTTTTAAAATTTTATATTATTTTGTTAACACTGTTATGTAATGATGATGTGCAAAAAGAATAAATAAATAAATATAATATAATGCAGGCCACATACTTTCTGTAGTACATAATTAATAACAACTGATTTTGGTAATCTGTCAGCGGAATATAATAAGACGAGGAACATACATTTTGGAAAAAAATAAAGAAGTACACATATATTATCAGATGGTTTAATTAACATGAAAGTAATATTTATGAAGTTTAAATTATATTGTTGAGACTCCTTCTTTAAATAAGAAAACAATAGTTAGATTGATTCCATCTTTACTTGTTAAGCTTTGATTCAATCTAATAAAAGTTGTGCTTCATTAATTTGGTAATGTTACGATGCTCTTCTTGAGCCACGATGAATTTTATGTAGAATATATAAAATCAGATTTATTCAGGGAAAAGGTAAGGTAGTATAGTTCTAGAATAACGACAAAATTTATCAAGAAAATGTCTCAATAAATAACATTGCAATTGACTAGATATTCGATGTCCACAGATTTAGGAAGATGGATAGGGGACTGCAAAGCACTGAAATGTTGTTACGCGAGTAACCTGGTGGAGTTTCTAACAATCACGTGAAATATATTTGTAAATATGTTTGTCTGAAAACATATTTATATATATTTATTTATCGAGAAAACAAGAGATTTTATTTATAATTTTCATTAATCAAAATATTGCAGATTATTGGGATCTATTTTAAATATTTATTTGGAAAAACACAATTTAATCATTAGATAGAAAAAAAAAATATAAAGTATAATAATTAAGTATTTTTTATCAATATTTTTTTTCACCTAAATAATATATTCGGTAGAAAGAGGACACATTCGACAACGATTACATACTCAACCCCATACTGGTCATCTCATTGGTGTTAAAAAATATTTTACCTCAAAAAAAATAATAGGAAATAAATATTAAAAGTTTCCAGAAAAATTTAAAGTATTTTTTTATTATTTATTAACAAAAAAGAGAAGAAAAAGTTTAATAGTTTAATATAGTATTCTATTGGTCAAAAATACGTACGTGGTATCGGGTAAATTATTCCCAGTATTGTATAGGAATAACCATAATAATGAATAAACAACATTCTAAATCAATATAATATTCAATATGGAGAACTGACAGATCTAGGACATTAGGATGCTACTACTATTAGTTCTACACCAATTATAGGGTTGTACCGGAGTGAACGAAGCTAATTTCGAAAACATACATTCAATAGCAATGTATGTTTGTGTCCGAATTGATTAAATGTTATTTTATTTTATTATTTTTCCGTGCAGTCTCCGGCAAAGTATAGGCACCTATCCTAAAATGATTTGCATTTCTTCCGCTGGCTACCATACCCGTGGAAAATGTCGTGATGAATGACTGTCCCGGATGTTTTATTTTTTATGATACAAAGAGGATGACCTGTACGTTCGCTTTATGCAGTTCCAAAAAAATGCTGGCCACCTCACTAGAGGAAGACGCCGTGATGGTGTAGATAGATTTATACAATGATTGGCTTTTTCTTTGCCTATGGTATAGAATATAAACGAATATTTTTCTCAAGGTATTGCATCTGTATTTAATTGTTTACTCATATTGAATCAATACATTTCTCCTGTAACATACTAATCAGAGAGCAAAATAATAAATCTAAAAAAATAACACAGTTGTACACATACTCGCCACCAACTAACCTCGGAAGCTGGTTCCATAACCTAGCACCATGAACTAAAAAATAATTAGGATGGAAAGGGATTATTAGAAGATTGTTGAAGGCTGATCGTGGTGGTAGTCCATGAGAGTGTAAAAACTCAACTTATATACGAGATTTATGGTTTGAAATCTGTTTATATTTTGCAATTATTAAAAGAAACGAAGTGTTTTGTTATGATTTATTCTAATAGACTGCGAAATGATTGAAATGTTTTAGGGTGATTATATGGATGAAATACTTTTACCTAATGTAATATTATACACTTTGGAGACAGGATTAAAAATCAAAGAATATAAATGTTTTGAAAATGAATAAAAATAATCTCATTCCATGAAATATATTTTGTTTAACTTCGACATGAAAAAATATTCTCGTATTCGAAAATATCTCCCCTAATATTTGTCACAGAAGTTCAGAATAATGAATTAGATATATAAACTGATTTATATAATACTGATTCACGAAAAACTTTGTCAATACCTTTTGTGTATAAAATGTATTGAATTCTCAGTAATAATAAATAAGCAGTGTAAAAAAATCACTAAAAATATCTACATACCTACATGATTTTTTTTTTACTTGTGTGATTTTTTTATTTTATTTTTTAAGCATGAATCTGGATTTCAAATAAATCCTGATACACTTTAGGAACCCTCACAGAAAGCATTGTTTGGTCAAGTATATCCCTCCCAGAATTAGGATAGAAGACCTTATAGAGAAATTGAATAATGTGTTAGTATTAAATGAACCAATTTTTTTGCTTTGTTTGCACATTACGGAAATATTTTTACATGAATAAATTTTGGCATATATTTTCTTCATTTTGAACTAATTTGATTTTATACTCATACCCCTTCAAGAATATATTGTATATCAACAAAAAATGTTGATATCTTACTTTATTATATTTTCCAATTTTTGTTAAAAAAATATCCTTGTACAATAGTTTTCGTGGAATAATGAAATTTTATGTTTATAAGTCGGTGAAAAATATTGATGTCAATTTTTAAAGTTTATTCAAATACTACTACTATATAGATCATCACGACATATTCTACAAAGTGGGGTAGCCAGCAGATCAGCGGTATGAAATAAACATGAAAATTATCCTTTCCATGCTGACATAAAAATAAGGAATTCAGGATGGGTGGCAAAACCTTATCGCTGATTTTAAAATTTAATGACTTTATTTTTTCAAACATCTGCCTTTAACAGGATATTTTTAAAACTTACGGAATGAAGTCGGAGCACATTTCTTTGTTTATTCAATTAAAATTAGTTTGACCAATTGATATTATCTTTATTATTCGATGCATCTTATGGGTGTTTGCACAAATCAAACAAGAAAGCAAATTAAAAGTTGTATTTTAAGAATGATGAGTTCTTCGCAAAAGATGTATGTTTATTGGGGAGTTTTATTACCTACTTTTTGTTATGTTTTTGGGTTATACAATAAAAGCACTTGTATATTTTTTTCGTAACGTCTACAGACTATGTGTTATTATTAATTCCTCTCTAACAGCAGCCTTGATTCAGCTTTATTAAAAAATACTCCCAAGTACTATTTCCTCAATAAACGATTAGATATTTTCTTGGGAATTCCAGTTGTGTAAAAATATTGACTACGGAAGGAAAAATAATATATTCCCTGGGAAGTGGGTACGTTTAATACAATGTTAACAGAGAAACGTGCTTCCCGATATTGGGAATTCCTCTTTGTATTAATACAAGATGAGATATTTGTAGGTAGATATATATGTATGTACTTAATACTGAGGGAAGAAAATTAGAGTATTATTTGTTAGTATAAGAAAAGGAACATTAATGTATAGACGAGAACTTAATTGGTATATGTTGGTATGAAGTTTCAGTACAATTTGTATGCTTATCTTTCACCACGTAATGTTACTTTGATTATTCAGCTGGGAGTCTGGTAGATAATAATATGTAGAGCTCTTCATGAAATCAGTCTTAGGTATACTGGTATGTAAGTAAGTGGTGATAATTTGCAGAGAGATATAAAACCAAGCTGGTCATATTACTTTGTTGTGAGAGGATAAAATCGAAGAAATAAATTCAATTTGTTTTCTTTATATCTGTACCTACGAACGTACGTTTGAGAGATATTGTATAAATATACGAATATGTCAAGTAGGTACTTGTTATTAAATTGAAATTATTTGGCAAGTACATTTAAGACGATATATATACCTACATACATCTCTAGTATAACTATTCGTTAGATTTTATATGTATAAGGGGCATAATAAAGTCTTCAACGCACACTTTTACGACAGTAGGCATTGACAAAAGGAGACTCATACGATTGTAAGTTTTTATTCGTAATTTCTTATTATTGTATTTATCTCTTAATAATAAGATTGATAGTAATTCCAGCGTAAAAAACTGAATTTTGATTACGGAAGGCGTAATCAGTAAAATAATACTGATAATACATACAAAGTGATTTGTCATTTACATTTTAAGAGATTTAAATGAAATAACTTGTCTTTATGCTTCAGAATAGCATAAATTCTTAAAAGGGAAAATATTCTCAATCTGTTATAAAATCAAGAAGACTCTTCCTGTACAAAGAAGAGAAATTCTATATTCTACAAAGGTATTTCATAAATTCAAGATGATATTAATATGAAATTGCGTGGTATCAAAACCATCTACGAATATTAATACAATTAATAATACCTATAGGTTGAAGATTAACAACACTTTGTCCTCTCCTAGTCAAAACACATTTTAGCGTTACGTTTTCGTTTCGTTTTTGTTCAAATGTGGACGACGTTGCGAACATTGACGCGTTCTCGCAACGTCGTCAACATTCGAACGAAAACGAAACGAAAACCTAACGCTTAAATGTGTTTTGACTAGGCCTACTGTGTGTGTGAAAAATAATATTAATCGTTATCGCCATTCACTCCTAACGTGAATTTTCATAGTTTCAATGTGAGATATTTATTTCTAATTGATGCTGAAAATGCAAAATTTCACATCACTCGGTACATCATCTTCTCCGTGCCGGTAAAAGTTAAGAAATTCAGGATGGGTGGAAAAAACTCGCCACTGCAAATCATCACATGTTTTTAATGTAAATTGCTTTGTTGATTTTGTAATGTAAATGATGATGTGCAAAAATAAAATGAATAAAAAGATACAGGTAGGTACTTAAGAAAATCATTAATGAAAATATATGCAGGACGAGTATGTTTTTTTTAATTACATATTTCTGATTATGAATTATGAGATTTTTTTTATTGCAAATAAATACCTAAATCTAGACTTCACTTATCTTATTTAACAACGCAAACCTTATCATAACTGGTTCTTACAAAAAAATATCCATTTTACTTACTCTAATATTTATAAAATTATAAAAAGTGTTTAAACAAACTACACCTAAATATTTCTAAATATATAAAATCGACAGACGATGATTTGTCGAAAATTCATCGCGATTTATAACACTGATTGCATCTCACATCCCTAAATGACACCGGTAGTTAGATACGCATATCGCTGATTGATACATCAGTCGATATCCAATTAGTCAACTTACATGATTTGCATGCAATATGTTTTCATCGTGCATGCATACCTACATTTGAAAATTCATGTTAGTATAATAAATTATGTAGATTTGATATTATTTTGCTCATTTTGCCAATATATTGGATATTATACCTATGGCTGTACAAATATTTACTCATTTTTAATATGATCTTTTATGTTTTTCCTTCTATACATACAACAGTATATCGTACAATGAAGTATTTCGCAATAATAAACAGTGTTGCGAAACTAAAATGGCAATGGGCAGATAATGTGACTAGGCGAGGATCTGATAAACGGATACCCAGAGTTCTAAAATGAAGAACTTGGGATGAGAGAAGAAGAATAGGTCGGCCTCAGAAAAGATTGGTTGATCATTATAATTCCTGTCACGGTTAGAAGATGGGCAAGACTGGCTCAAAAAAGAGAAGAATAAATGAATATAGAGGAGGCCTACAGCTAGCAGTGGAGGGATGGTTGAAGCAGAAGATACTGCAATATTTACAATTTGATTAGTTAGTTCGATGTTTAACTTTACACAATGCAATAGTATTCTTATAAACTAAAATCAGAAAAAGTAGCTCAAAGCATTGGGTTTAGACTGGTTAAAGTGAGGTATTTATGGACATGTGTCTTAGAAGGATTTTGGATGTTAAGTGGTATGAGCAATTGAGCATGTCACAAATGATACTGTGCGTAGACGCTCTCAACAAAGATCTATACTCTTTAGTCTCTGTAATACAGGAGAGACGATGGTCAATGTCTGGGCCATGTCTTGAGAATATCCAGTGATAGTTAGTCAAAAGGAGCACTATTTCTTCGTCAACAAGGATTCCGACGGCACAGATACCTCTCTTTCACAATACATAGTTCCTATGACATCGTCATCAGAGCGCTAAGAATGTCATGGGAAGTGGTGACTCAATTAGTGCAGAGACGCTCTGAATGCTTAAGGCTGGTCTTTGCCATGAGCTCCCGAGAGGAACGTTGAAGGGCGAGATGATGATAAAGATTCGTAAACAATACATAAGTTTGCGAGAGTTATTTCTTGTGTACAAGAATAACAGTTGAAAAAGTAGATAATTTGAGTTGATTTTGGTTATATTAAAAGTCTAAAATTATCTAAAAGAAGTTATAAAAGTGTTTTATGATTTTATCCATCGACCCTTGCCTTTTATACTTCCATCGTTTATTAAAATAGGTATATTATTATGTTATATATTTAACAAGCGGGCTAACGGAAATGAAAATATGTATATAAGTTGCTGTTATTAAGCTCTATGTAAATTTTTTCACAAGATAGGTATCGACAAGGACTAATTTATTCACAGAAAAATTTAATACTTTATTATAAAAACAACCATATAATATGCAAAGAAGTTGTATTTATTTTGATGTTGTACAATTTTCTTGGAATATATTTTTTTATTTTTCTCTCAAAATAATTCTGAATATGTTATGCAAACAAGCGTCGTCAGAAGAATGCAATATAATCAACTTTAGAAGACTGAAAGTTGATTTCAAAGCAAATGGTCCCATTTAACATTATTATTAGGCATAATATTTGGGTCGGATACCAGAAAGATACACAAGTTCGTTTTTATAAATATTTTCTTTTAATACACACGTAACGAAAATCTCCAGTAACATATCACATCATGAGTTATGATGACACACTGAAATTCTTCCATTATTATTTCTCCACACCATATACCTACATACAATTTGTGTATTCGATCAGTGTGAACATTTGAATTTGAAATTTGCTCATTATTTTGCACTGTGTCATTTTTCCTATACCTACCATCCTATTTTACTATGCTTTATCAATGTTGATGACAGATTGTGTTTTTTAAGTGCAGATTATGCTCTGCTAATCTCCGTAATACAGGAGAGACGATGGTCCTGGCTGGGACATGTTTTGAGAATGCCTAATGATAGTTAGCCAAAAAGAGCACTGTTTTTCCGTCCGCAGGGGTTCCGTCGGCCCGGGCGTCCCTCTTTCACAATACACCGTTCCTATGACAACGATATCAGAGCGCAAGGAATGTCGTGGAAAGAGGTGACGCAATTGGCACAGAGACGCTCTGAATGGAGGAGGCTGGTTTCTGCCCTGTGCTCCCGAGAGGAGCGTTGGGGGTGATGATGATGATGATGAATTCGCGTAACCTTGATTTATTTATGCAATCAAGTAGATGTAGATGTGTATATTTATAATATTACTGTAGATATGTATATTTATGTCTGTTTTTTTTTGTTTTGTTTTTTGATTTTAATAACCGGGTTAGTTGGAAGACATCGCATTTTAGCGATAAACTCGCCCTCTGTGCATTGAATTGTATAAATGATATTTTCTATGTTAATTTGTATTATTGTAAACAATGTACAGTGAAGAATAAAATAAAATAAAAGAAATAATAAAGTTCAACTTTATCTAAAACGTAAACCATCGGAGAGCAAGACATGCCAGGGTTGATCCATATTCGTGATTCGGACCTTGAATTCCGAATAACCCTCATACATATTTTCTTTTACTATTTAGGTTGAGTTATTGTAAACAAAAAAATAATTTGAACAGCTAGTTGAATGGCAAATATAATTTAATGAATGTGAAAAACACTAGAACAAAATCCCTTGCGTATATCGCATCAAGTTCCTAGTAAAGAAGAGGTATTTCACGCTCAAGTTTTCAATGTCCTGTAAAAACAAATGTTCTTAGAATACTACGATTTAAGATATTTAACATCTTCAATGCAGTGATGAGCAGAGATGTGACGTATTTGAAATAAAACTACTTAAAATACAAGTACAAAATACAAAATACGTATTTTCATTTTGTATTTCAAATACCTTTTCGTAAAAAGTATTTTGTATTTTATTTGAAATACTTTTTTTGAGTATTTTGTATTTTACACAAAATAATTTTACAAAATACCTTTTTATTTGTTTGAAACATAATTCTGCCATTATATGCGCGTATGCAAGCTTTTTTTGTCAATTTGTTGAATTACGAATACAACGTTTCCATTAGAGTACTCCATATTTGAGAAATACACACATAATAATGATGATTGAACAAATTATACATGACGCCGTTTAATGATCCATGACCATTCCAAGGGCGTTGTGATTTCTTCTGAACCGTAGCGTTTTCGACTTTGTCTGCAGTCAATCTGTTCCAGGCAGTTGGCGCTTCGAATCTGGTTCTCTTTTCTGCAAATTTAGAGGTATTTGCAATATTGAATCACACGAGTTTGTTCACGGCGTTAGAAGCTGAGCACAGTCTTCGCCTCAATTTTTTGTCAGCGGAACAGCTCAGTGGGTGGTGTGCTACCTTGTGGACAGTGAGACATAGTTTAAACACCACTCTCTCTGAGACTCCCAGCTAGTGTAGACTTCTTAGTAGTGAAGTGATGTGGCACCTCTGATTCTCTCTGTAAATGATTCGGAGGCAACATTAAAAACCATCTGAAGACGATCAAGAAGGGTCTGGAGTAGTCCTGTATATAACATTATGTTTCAGTAGTCCATACGATTTCAGATTCGGAGTATCCATCCTGATTTATTCTGCAGCCCAAGTTCAGGAATTCTCTAACCTGCTTGATACTCACTCCATTTCTGACAATTTTCGCAGTCGCCTAATCTCTTCGAACAACCATACACTTTGTTTTGTCTTTATTAATTTTTATGTTGTGTTTTGACAGTTCTTCCTAAAGCTTTATTCAACTCATCTTCATTATCTGCAAGCAATGCTATATCGAATCATGCCAACCCTTTCTCCATTTATCTATACTTTTGTCCAGTTCTTCATTTCTTCGATCAATTCATCAATGTCTCGCTGTATATATAACAGTTAAAGAGTGCTGGAAATATTGAATACCCCTATCTTACACCTTGTTCGACTATTTGTAAAAAGTATTTTGAAAATACGTATTTTGTACTTAAATACCATTTTGAAAAAGTATTTAGTATTTTGTATTTGAGATACAAAAATTCAAAAGTATTTGTATTTTGTATTTAAATACTTTTTTGAAAGTATTTTGCACATCTCTGGTGATGAGGTATGTCGCCCATCCTGAATATCTTAATTTTTATTAACATGAAAAATACGACTTACATATTTTGCACGATATAATTAAACTTTGAAAAATTTCTCATAATAATCTTTAAAATTTTAATATAGACTACTGACATATTTGATTTATTAATATTATTTAAGCAACAAAATCATAGCGTTATGTACTCATTTGTCATATTTTTTCTTCAATATCAATCACAGAATCTTCCATAAGTAGATTAACCAGTGGACTAAGTGCATACAATGAATAGACGTTCTATCTGTGTTTTACTACGAATCCATTTGTAATAGAATAATTAATTCTAATTTCGTGCAATATTGACAGTATAATGTGTACAATATATTTCATAATATACGGACGTAGTAGAATCGTAGTTTTTTTATTTACATAAATAGTCAACATCCTCCCTTATCCGCTTCACCCACAAGGAATTCCGAAGACAAAGGATGATTGCATTCGTGGTTGGGATTTGGGGAATTAGAAGATTGCGATGTAAGGAAATAAAAAATACACGTGAATACATTGGACGTGAAGTGCGTAGATTAACTGACAGAAAATACAAATATTATTTACATAATATTTTTATTGTTTTTATTTTTTTGTCATTCATGTTTAATTACAGACTATTCGTACTACAGTATTTTATATTATTCTTTTAATCTTGTTTATATATTCTTATCTTAATAAACTTACTCACTTCCAAATGGGACATTGATAAGAGAAGTAGTACCTATAAAAGTTTCCTACGACGGCGGTTTTGGCCGGCCGGCCCTTTAGGCCTGCCCGATGACCCGTTCGTGAGGACAATAATTTTGGTTTGAATGTGCGGATAAATAAAAGTCTGAGATATCCGTGTGTGAGGTGGGTCTCTCCTCAATGACAGAAAATACAACAAACGTTGAGCTTTTTCTTGGTATTTATTTTGTAAAACTCCATATCTATTTATAACAACATGATAATATTATATTTTAAAGTATTACCAGCTATTTTTTAGAGTGGCCTAATTTTAGATATGCGATGTCTTTTTCAAATTAAACCTATCCCCTTACCTACAACTAACGTTGGTTAATGAAAACAATAATATTCTAGATATTGTGAGAATATCAGTAATACTCTTTTACTGTTGATATAGATGATATTTGATAGCAAAGCATTGCTTTTCCGAAATACAAAGTATTATACGATGTATCGTATATGCATTATACAATGAAGTGATTCACATACTCTTTTTTAAAGGCAGGAGGGTAAAACGTTTCCACATTAAGCGATGAGGTATGCCATACATCCTGAATATCTTATTTTTAATGACACAGAAAGGACAACCTGTATGCTGATTTCATGCTCTTGGTTTGCTGGTTATCCCACCTGTGGTAGATGCAGTGATGATATGGATAGATAAGAGATAGAAGTAATTTTATCCAGCTCATAGAACAATACATATCTAGTATAAACATGTACATAATAGGGAATAATTATATTGTGAAGTAGGTAGATATCTTCAACGATTCTATGAGTACACCGTGAGAAAATGTGCTGTGAGCGGGTTTCTTCGAAGATACCTACATGCTTTCTGTTGAGAATCCTCTATAGCTTCAATTGTCATGTTTTTGTATTCATTGTCATTCAAAAGAATATGTTGATTGGGTATGTCCTTTGTAAAAAATATTCTGACAACAAAGTGTTTGTTATTATTATTATTATTGTGTTTGTTCCAAGTATGTTTTTTTTAGTTATTGTACTGTAAAGGATATCAGCCGTCTACTATGTTTATAAACAAATAAATATATAATATATTTTAATTATAATCCATTTATTATTAAATATTTTAATTCAGTATTTAAAAACATAATATCATTTCGTGTTTAAATAAACGTCTTTCTTCCTAAACAAATCATAATATAAAGAGTATTTCAAAGGATTTTATTTGCATAAAAAGGTTAAATAATTTAATTAGTATCAAGGGAGTAGAAAGAGTTAAAGAACAAATTCTAATAATAGACTGTAAATACGTTGGAAAACAATTAATATATTTAATAAACTTTACAGCTGAGGCAATTTTTGATAAATCTAATTTAAAATGTTGTTTGTGTATCTTCAATTTCTGATGATTTGATCAAATAATTATAAAGAACGAAAACAAAATATTTTTGATGAACAACATTTTGTTTATTGGATTTAATCAATTGCTATGACAAAATTGAATTGTAAATTATTTTTCTAGAGTCAGCTTAATATGAAATTTATAGAAGAAAAAAAGTGGAATATATTTTAGATGACTGATATAATTTTCTTTGTGTTTTATTAGCTGAATCCACAATCCGAGTAAACGATCATTGTTTTTTTTACAATAAAATAGCACTTGATGTCACTTGTGTGTTCGCATAGTAATTTAATTGGAAAAATTTCACACATATTTCAATTATCACTCGTAGCCTTATGGAAATATTATTGTCTTTAAACTTAGTTCAACATTAATTTCGAATCTAGTCACCAAATCTTATTCTTCACAATTGGTCAGCCAATTAATTCCATTTAAATTGGATATCGAGACAGAGAGAGTAATAATACAAAAAACTAAGTCCATAAAATTTTGAATAGTTACAAATACTATAAAACGACATCAGAAAGAAGTCTTTAAGTAAGCAGGAAGTTGCTAAATTAATGCTGATGTTTTCAAAAAGGTGATATTTTTCCAACATATTATTCGAAAACTAGTGGATGGCCTTAAAAAAGAATAAATACCCACTATACGCATTAAGAAATTGTTTAATGATTGATTTTTTAAAAAAAAAAGATATATCTGGGCTTTGTTTGTTATAAGCCCAAATACAACCTTATACACCTTTCACAGTAAGCTACTAAAAGCTTGTGTCGTGAAAGGGGAGTTTGCCAGTACCTGGTATCGAACCACGGATCCCTTGTTCACGAGGCCGAGACTCTACCTCCAGGCTACCGACGAACTCAATATTTTAATAATTATGGTTTACAATATTATGCTTTGGTTTTCTTTAATACTATTACAATCAATCGATAGTTTTAGTTTTGTATATACTTCTAAATATAAATAAAATAATTATACTTGCGTAGGTACTCCAATAAATGCGATCAATGAAAGAGCTTTCTCTTTAATAAAATATCTTCGACAATTTCATTTTCAGCATTTATTTCGTCTCTTTATCTTTTTAATATTATTATTTTTACTATCAAGGATTTCCCATCCTCCCTTTGAGAGGGTAAAATAGCCTCATTGGCAGAGTTGAAGGAATAAGACTATAGGATATATTTACAAGAAAATCATCACTTCTTCAACTTTCGCTATCTTCCTTTTTACCTTTTGCCGCATCACCTACTCAGATCGTGCCTCCGACAGATGTAGCTAATTTTCTAACAACGAATGAATTATTATTATTATTCTCATACTGTATTCCCAACTAGTCGACATTTTATCATTTTTTCGCTAACAGAGGTGGTACCCGTAACATCGATTGTAAAATATTTTACAGGAAGAACTATGGGCATGAATAATAAGGGGAATTTGGGGTATCGCATCTGGAAGTATCATACATGGATTCTATTACAATTTCTTTTTAGAGATTAATCAGTATTATTTACAAGATGATATTTTAAAATTTATTTTACATATTGATAAAATTATTACTTGCCCTTTTACAATTTATATTTATTATCAATAAGTTGGTAGATTTGATTTAAGAAAACGATTCTTTTAAGAAAACACGTAGATTACAACAGAGAAGAGAGAGAAACACGTTTTCCACAGATAATTTGTCTTTTTCTAATTACGTTAAGGTAGCTTATCAATAACAATAGACATTTAAAAAAATATATACAAGAAAATTTATACATTTCTCCATATTAAAAGCATTTTATCATACTCTGAATTAAAGAAAATATAAATTTATCAACAGATGTACAATTTTGAAATAAAAAGGTTAATTAATTTTATACGAGAAAATGTGAATTCATCAACATACCATCTAAAATCTTAAAAAGTTTTAATTTTATATTGATCTAATAGATCAGTATCATGGTACTAATTTTCTCTGAAAACATGTTCAGAAATTAATAATAATTATATCATATTGTATCACTCCAAAACACTAAGATTATAATGGTATCCCTCACTCAAATACATAATTATTGTACATACATCCCATATACATGGTCCATTATGAAAGTAATGCACATTTTCTGGGAATTTTTTTTTTTTGATCCTATCGGTACAAATGCTTGAATATCTTCGAAATAGTCCCCTCCTGCATTAATGTGCTTGCGGAGACGTGTCTACCACGCCTGGAAGGCACCCTAAAACTCCTCCACAGGAATGCCTTTCAAGAACGTTGTAACATGCGTTTGGATGTTTTCCACGGACTCCAAATGCTTTCCTTTCAGCTCTCTCTTCAGTCGGGGGAACAAAAAAAAGTCATAGGGAGCTAAATCGGGACTGTAAGGGGGCTGGGGAACAACTGGGGTACTGCTTCGGGCCAGGAAGATATCTAAGATGAAGGCTGTGTGGAATTTTTGTATGTTCGCATTTGCAGATCCTCGGTCACAACCCTATGTACCACAAATGTGGACAAATTTAGGGAGTCAGCCATTTGCTGGATGCTCAATCGACGGTCAGACGCAAAACTTGGCGCACGTGCGTCACGTTTTCTTCGTTTCTGGCCTTTGTGGGCGTCCAGAATGGTGTTCGTCAAGGACCTGCTCCCGGCCCTCCTTGAACGCCTTGTGCTATCTCCTGGATTGTGATCTTGAAATGCAGTCGTCCTTAAAGGCCTCTTGAAGCATCTGGAATGTTTCGATAGAATTATTTACCGCTGACCAAGCGAACCGTCTATCACGCCGTGTTACAAAGACAAAAAACACACTTCACGTAAAGACACGTCCTTTTACTCTCTTTACTCGGAGCGAAATCAAACGTTTGGACGGGCAGATCTCACTCCATATTTTCCAACTAGTCCGAGTGCGCTGCGATGGATAGTCGCGTCACAATAAAATCATGTGCATTACTTTCATAATGGACTATGTATATGAGAAAATCATAAAAGAATAGAGTTCGTTAATAAAGTTTAGAAAGTAAATTTAAACACAAAACGACCATTGTCGTCAAAAAGGTGCACTTCTAATACATAAACCACCAATATATTTTGATTCAAGAGTAACATCAACTTTTAAAAATGCATCTACAACGGGGGACTCGAGAGACATTTATGATTGTATCTTTTTGAACCAACGCACGTTTGAGACTGCTTTATATGAAATAATATTGGCCAAATTACCAATTTTTCTTTGAATATTAAAGGTTATTGTGATTTCACAATACATTATTTTCTAAAACATTTCTAAAATCTAGGTTATATAATTTGTATATGTTTTCATACAGTTCGTAATACAGAATACAGATACTAACAAAGCATGAGTGAAGCATTTCCTGAGTTATCAATGTGTATCTTAACAATGCAGTCATTGCAAAATAATGGGTATGATATGGGCACAATATGATTTTGGTTTAGTTGAAATATTAATAATCCGATCATCGCAAGGGACGTAAATTGTGAAATCGAAATTAGAATATGACATGTATTTATTACATTTTCTCCGATTCCCTTCAACCTTTTGACCTTGAGGTGCATCCGCATTATTTATACTTAGCTATCCATTTTACGCATGAATCCATACATTTGACTTGTTTTATTCTACCCGTATCAGATGGGTTTAACCTTACATTATTTATATATTTGCACAATTAATCAAATACTGCGAAATTGTCAAAAAAATTAATGAAATTGATAAGCAATAATCGTACGCCACCAAATGTACGTCACGCCACCTATCATGAAATTCTTGAATTTTATTGTCGAGGACGACTTTGATGTTTATTAGATGAAGTTAGTTAAATAGTTACCTCAATTGTGTGAGAAGTCAGGATGAACGAAAATGTTCGCTATTCAATACGGAAATAATTTGAAAATGAATATTAACGACATGTTCGACAGTAATAATTTTACGTATTATTTGCAACACGAGCGTAATAACTAACAACATGAGTAACTAACTAGGTGGATACCTGTATACATATTTCCATAATAATTATAATGGTACCTGCTTCAAACTAAATTAAACACATAGGTAACACACACTCTAATAAAGTATCGTGAGTAATATTGTATTCATACAGAAAGCGGCAATATGACCAACAATTTCACATCAGCCTCTACAACTGTAAATCATTTATTGTACGAATCAAAATTGTTTCCATTCAATGATTATAATGATAGCCTGCAGTTATTATATTATAATAGTACGGCAATATTGTGTACTCGTAAAGGAGAAATATTTTATTTAATAAATAACAAGTAGTTATGTTTTAATTAATACTAAATTAGTAGGCCGTGTTGCGTTGTTTTATTAAAGCGAATTTGATAGGCTTGATAATGATAAATGATAACACACGGTGTATTTATAGCACTTGTAATTATATCAAAGCTCTATTTTTAACTTTGCTTAATTAACGAAATTAAGAGCTTTCAGAATATGACAGCGCAAAGTGTATAGGTATTTTTTAATACTAAATAAATATTTAAGGAAGTTCATGAATCTAAAGGTACCTCTGCATTATGGCGAATACTAAAACTATTCGTAGTAATCAGTAGCTCGAGTGGAAGTTTCGAGTTTGTATTTATAGCAAAGTGCTCCTACACTACGCGAACGAACTGTGCGAAAGTGGGTCCAGTCCAGTCCCAAACGATCGGGGCCTTCAGCTGCAGTCATAACACATTTTAGCGTTATTTAGTCATTCGACTATAGACGACTTTGGGATAAAGTATCAATTTTGTAGCTAAAATACAAAAATTGACACTTTTTTGCAAAGCCATCTACAGTCAAACGACTACATAACGTTAAAATGTGTTTTGACTACGGCTGCTTATATTTTTTGCTAAGTCCAACAGGAGCTTGCATAATCTGATGCATTATACAAAAAAATTGACAATGATTTACTCATTGCTTAAATAAACAAAAATAGTATGAAATTCAGTGAAATACATGTATGTAGGATACTTTTAAAATACATTAAGGGTTTTCCAACGACTTTCCCCTGGATGTTTTAAGAGCTGAGCTCCTATATCATCCAAAATACACTTTTAAAATACATTTGTAATTTTAATTTGTGCGGTGAAAGTATTACCGTGTTTCAAAATTACAATAATGACTGTCATATGTGTTGAATGCCCGTTGCGCGAGACTCTAGTATGGAAAAATAACAAACAATACATAATGGCAATAGGTATACATGTAATATTTGTATAAGTTGGTAGGCTTACAGGTAGTTACTCAGCGCCTATAGAGTATAATAACATGAATGCCTCTCCATCATCTGACCATTTTCCGGAACACGCTGTCGGATTTTCCTGTCAAATGGAGTTTCATTGTTGTTACAAAAAAATAATAATAATATTGCTAACCCAAGTGATAAAAGTAGATTCAGGTAGAATAAGTATCAAATTATAAGTTTATAGAAATACGCCACTACTGTTGCGCCGATTTTTTTTAACTTTATAGTTTTTTGAAACTCGTATGACACATAACAGCAACGATGTCGCCACACAAGCGGTGTGCATGTACTGGTTACACGGGCTGTGAGTTCATTGATCCCAATGCCCTTGAGCTGTACTTGCCGCACGTGGCGACTGATATGGTAGCTATTACTAATAACTACCCACTGCGCTAAGGTGACGTACTCACAGTCAATATATAAACAAATAGGCATAATTCACTCGGTGTCGGGTGCCTTGTCTGAAGAAGAAAGAAGAAGAAGATACATTACAGAAATAACTTTGTTTAATTTAGAGTTATTATGAAGCAACACAATATATCGTAATTATTTAACAGGACACTAAAAAATTGCGTTATATTTCTCATATGCGTTCTTGGTTGATATAAGTTAAAGTTCATGAAAATGTAAAAAAATTGTGTAACCATAAAACTGATTAAAAAACAATTACCCACTCAAATCCCAACTGATTTGTGGTTGTCATGCATTTTAATTATTTCAATAATCATTTGTGAAGCGCAGGCAGTTTTAACGTTTGAAAATAAAATGTAATGCATGTATTTTAAAATTTATGTCAATCGCAGTTTACTTAACCACAAATAAAATAATATATTATTCAATTTCGTACGTAATTGTAAAAAATGACAATAGTTTTACAAAACCACCATCGTTCTGATCACTGCGTCTGTTCAACAGATCGAAATATTAATGTAAAACTAACTATGTAGTCAAATCAAAGTTATTTCGAATTGCAACGTGAAAATATATAATTAGTTTGCAAATATTCATTTTTCAATTATTTCATCAATCTGATACGGGAATTGGTTACGTCGAGTTATCGATTAATTCAAGTGGCAGATTTTGAAATAAAATGTTAAAAATAAACGAACTTAAACTATAATAGTCGTAGATGCTGGTAGATAGTATCAATAGAGAGAAAGGGTAGAACTTTTAATTAGTCTGTTTTATCAAATAGAGATAGTTAGTTGACATAAACCTATGAATTAAGGAAATGTAATTAATTAACATAAATGTTATACCTTCGTATAAAATAAAAGAAGATATGATTGTTCACAAATAAAAGAGTGAAAAATGAGGATATTAGAAGAATGAGCGGATGCAAAAGGAGTGATGTGGACAAATAAGTTAACGTTTGTTTAGACATGTGAAATGAATGAATGAGAAAAGAATGACAAAGAGGATATACTTGTCTGAAAGAAGGGGTGCAAGGAAGTGCGGGTGTTTGAGAACCACGTAGCTTGATCATGTGGATCGTATTCTCAAAGACGGTCGTGTGTAAAGTAAGAGAAATCGACGTGAGTGTATGAGAAATTGTATGAATGTAGAAGAAACGAAAGAAGTATGTAAGGATATATCTATATGGCGTTCCTTTCTCTCTGCCTATCCCACTTGGGATACTTGTGTAGTATAGTATATAAAAGTATTCAGATTTGGTATTCCACCTTTCGTGAATATTTTAATTTTTGTCGGCGCGAAGAGGACAACCTGCATGTTTTGAGATACGTTGAGTCCTCTGATTATTGTTTTTGTAGGAAACATTGTGATGTTATGATTAAAAAGTACAATGATAGTTTTCAGATAAAAGGTCTTGGCCTTGAGAAGAATAAAAGGTCTTATCACGCCAAAGTGGTTAGATTAGGTTACTAGAAAAAAACTGATAAATTTTGCTTGTCATGATTTCATTATGGGTTTTTTCTGATACCATCATGTTTTGCAAATTAAGTACCTATTTAGTACTTGATACAAAAATGAAAGATTCCGTATTTTTATATTTATTATGTGACTGCTACGTAAAACTGGCAGCACAATGCGTGATTGGTGCTGAACAATTCCCCATCAATTGTAATAGAAACATCCAAAGCATGCCATTGATGTATAAAATTTAGAACAGAATACTTGTACAAAAATAGTACTAGGAGTCCGTGGTTCGATCCCAGGTACTGGCAAACTCCCTTTTCACGACACAAGCTTTTAGTAGCTTACTGTGAAAAATGTATAAGGTTGCATTTGGGTTTATAACAAACAAAACCCAGATATAACCCTCCGCACAAGCATTTGGTTGCTTATGGAGGGAGCATTTTACTATGTGTAATATTATTTGTTATGTGGATGTCAGATGGTATGAACATGTTACAAATGATGCTGTGCGCCGGCGCACCCAGCAGAGATCTGTAATATCCGTAATACAGGAGAGACGATGGTCCTGGCTGGGACATGTTTTGAGAATGCCTAATGATAGTTGGTCAAAAAGCATTGTTCTTCCGTCCGCAGGGGTTCCGTCGGCCCGGGCGTCCCTCTTTCATAATACACCGTTCCTATGACAACGATATCAGAGCGCAAGGAATGTCGTGGAAAGAGGTGACGCACTTGGCACAGAGACGCTCTGAATGGAGGAGGCTGGTTTCTGCCCTGTGCTCCCGAGAGGAGCGTTGAGGCATTTTATTTTATGCACTTACCCACATTTTTTTGCAACTGGGTGATCTGCAACCCCCCATGTGATCACTTTTATGATATCTTATGACGGTAAACATTGAAAGATAATAAATATGATTATAATCGTCAATATGATTATATTTTCTACTACTGGATAACCTATTGTAGAAATTGGCTGAAAATGAACTGATTCATTGATATTAAAATGTTGCGACAATTCTCTATAATATGTAGTATTAGAAGTTATCCATGTAATTAGTTAATGAAACAGCTAGGGAGTACATTTATGTATGTAAGTATTTTAAGTAGTGTGTTTAATAGAATACACTAGATATAGATAGTGGTATAATATGAGCAAAGCGTAATTTAATTGATTGCTAACTAGTACATGCCATGAAAGCGTAACACTGAACCAATTTGGTTCAAACCGCAACACTACACATACTGCTTGTTATGTTACCTAAATAATATACTACGTGTACGAGAGCAATTATCTACCTAGAAAGATAGGATACTGTTACGAATACTTGTATACTGTACCAAGAAGTTAGCGATATAATGGAAACTTCTAACTAGGAAGCTTTGAAAACATGTATGTACTTAATTGACAACACCTATTTAAAAAATGTTTGAGATTGAAAATTTTTACTAACTATAAAATCAAATAGTGTAAGAAAGAATAACAATCCAAAATATAGCCTAATCCTAAATATAGCCTAAAATAGCAATCTGAAGTAGGTTGGTCATATAAACCAAATTAATGACTCTAGATGAACTAAGAATAAGGGAAAGAAAAGGATCAACCGGCTACAAACATGTTTGCCTGATAATTTGCATCTAACTGTGAATGGATGCAATCAGTGTAAGACAGGAAGATGTGAAGATCAAAGTTTTACAAGACGTTTAGTGATGGTATAAAGAGAGTATTAAACAGGAAGATATAAACATTATGAAAACCTATATAAAATGTGAACTAGTTAAAAACTGAACTTTAAAGTAACTAACTGACTGAAATCTCATTTTTATTTCTAAAAATAGGCGAAGTATACGGGATAACTAAATTGCATAAAATAATTTAAATGTAATATCAATCATTTTGTAGAAATACAAAGAGAAACTCCATAATATATTGTGTACAGATTACACAGTTTGTCTTTTTCAAATAAGGTTAAAGATTAAGATAAAGTTAGATTTTCTGTTAATAAGAAAGTCTATGTACAATAGTTAAACACTATTGTGTTCCTAATGAAGTGTTGCTTTACTTATTATTATACTTTTTATGAACTAATTCAGTACAAATCAATTTATGGAGTGCGAGTCAAAACTTGACACAAATTTGTGACAGTCCAATATAATCATTGAAATTCAGCAAAATTTCAGCAAAATAACAAGCTAATAACAAACATACGATAAAAAATCTTTATTGTGATGTCAAGTATACGACGTACCTATGAATTACGGAAAGTTCACTTCATGTCAATACATAAGCCATTGGTACTGGAAGGCGTTGTATTGGAATCTTAATATTAGTTAATCCAGTATCTGGTGTGCATATGTATTATAAAATACTATATGGTTATATATGTATGTAGGTTCTATAATAGAATAAGGATTCTGCTCTAGGGCCAATAGATTGGCAAAGTGGATTAAGAAGTAAACTGAAGTAGATAGGTTTAGTCTCCGCTAATTGTTTCATGTACCAGTATCGTTTCAATGAACATACAAATTAATTGTTCAGACAAAATGTTTGTAACATATTGCCGTCTAAGTATATAATACCAATACTTAAGAGAGACTTAGAATTTGGAGTTTAATAATATCAAATAATGTTGGTATATTCCTTTATCTGAGGAATAGAGATAATTTACATTTTCGTGGACCACTGTCTTAAACAAAAGCTCTGATTTAATCTACACTTGAAAATCAATGTTGCGTAACACTCACTGGGGTCAAATGTTATGAATTATTTACATGACTAGATTAAGTCTCCCTTTTTGAAGTGAGTTTAAGGGCTCGATAAAATACGAGAATTTATGTGAAGTCTGCTGAAAAAATATTGTCTGTTTTTTGAAACTCGTATGACACATAACAGCAACGATGTCGCCACACAAGCGGTGTGCATGTACTGGTTACACGGGCTGTGAGTTCATTGATCCCAATGCCCTTGAGCTGTACTTGCCGCACGTGGCGACTGATATGGTAGCTATTACTAATAACTACCCACTGCGCTAAGGTGACGTACTCACAGTCAATATATAAACAAATAGGCATAATTCACTCGGTGTCGGGTGCCTTGTCTGAAGAAGAAAGAAGAAGAAGATACATTACAGAAATAACTTTGTTTAATTTAGAGTTATTATGAAGCAACACAATATATCGTAATTATTTAACAGGACACTAAAAAATTGCGTTATATTTCTCATATGCGTTCTTGGTTGATATAAGTTAAAGTTCATGAAAATGTAAAAAAATTGTGTAACCATAAAACTGATTAAAAAACAATTACCCACTCAAATCCCAACTGATTTGTGGTTGTCATGCATTTTAATTATTTCAATAATCATTTGTGAAGCGCAGGCAGTTTTAACGTTTGAAAATAAAATGTAATGCATGTATTTTAAAATTTATGTCAATCGCAGTTTACTTAACCACAAATAAAATAATATATTATTCAATTTCGTACGTAATTGTAAAAAATGACAATAGTTTTACAAAACCACCATCGTTCTGATCACTGCGTCTGTTCAACAGATCGAAATATTAATGTAAAACTAACTATGTAGTCAAATCAAAGTTATTTCGAATTGCAACGTGAAAATATATAATTAGTTTGCAAATATTCATTTTTCAATTATTTCATCAATCTGATACGGGAATTGGTTACGTCGAGTTATCGATTAATTCAAGTGGCAGATTTTGAAATAAAATGTTAAAAATAAACGAACTTAAACTATAATAGTCGTAGATGCTGGTAGATAGTATCAATAGAGAGAAAGGGTAGAACTTTTAATTAGTCTGTTTTATCAAATAGAGATAGTTAGTTGACATAAACCTATGAATTAAGGAAATGTAATTAATTAACATAAATGTTATACCTTCGTATAAAATAAAAGAAGATATGATTGTTCACAAATAAAAGAGTGAAAAATGAGGATATTAGAAGAATGAGCGGATGCAAAAGGAGTGATGTGGACAAATAAGTTAACGTTTGTTTAGACATGTGAAATGAATGAATGAGAAAAGAATGACAAAGAGGATATACTTGTCTGAAAGAAGGGGTGCAAGGAAGTGCGGGTGTTTGAGAACCACGTAGCTTGATCATGTGGATCGTATTCTCAAAGACGGTCGTGTGTAAAGTAAGAGAAATCGACGTGAGTGTATGAGAAATTGTATGAATGTAGAAGAAACGAAAGAAGTATGTAAGGATATATCTATATGGCGTTCCTTTCTCTCTGCCTATCCCACTTGGGATACTTGTGTAGTATAGTATATAAAAGTATTCAGATTTGGTATTCCACCTTTCGTGAATATTTTAATTTTTGTCGGCGCGAAGAGGACAACCTGCATGTTTTGAGATACGTTGAGTCCTCTGATTATTGTTTTTGTAGGAAACATTGTGATGTTATGATTAAAAAGTACAATGATAGTTTTCAGATAAAAGGTCTTGGCCTTGAGAAGAATAAAAGGTCTTATCACGCCAAAGTGGTTAGATTAGGTTACTAGAAAAAAACTGATAAATTTTGCTTGTCATGATTTCATTATGGGTTTTTTCTGATACCATCATGTTTTGCAAATTAAGTACCTATTTAGTACTTGATACAAAAATGAAAGATTCCGTATTTTTATATTTATTATGTGACTGCTACGTAAAACTGGCAGCACAATGCGTGATTGGTGCTGAACAATTCCCCATCAATTGTAATAGAAACATCCAAAGCATGCCATTGATGTATAAAATTTAGAACAGAATACTTGTACAAAAATAGTACTAGGAGTCCGTGGTTCGATCCCAGGTACTGGCAAACTCCCTTTTCACGACACAAGCTTTTAGTAGCTTACTGTGAAAAATGTATAAGGTTGCATTTGGGTTTATAACAAACAAAACCCAGATATAACCCTCCGCACAAGCATTTGGTTGCTTATGGAGGGAGCATTTTACTATGTGTAATATTATTTGTTATGTGGATGTCAGATGGTATGAACATGTTACAAATGATGCTGTGCGCCGGCGCACCCAGCAGAGATCTGTAATATCCGTAATACAGGAGAGACGATGGTCCTGGCTGGGACATGTTTTGAGAATGCCTAATGATAGTTGGTCAAAAAGCATTGTTCTTCCGTCCGCAGGGGTTCCGTCGGCCCGGGCGTCCCTCTTTCATAATACACCGTTCCTATGACAACGATATCAGAGCGCAAGGAATGTCGTGGAAAGAGGTGACGCACTTGGCACAGAGACGCTCTGAATGGAGGAGGCTGGTTTCTGCCCTGTGCTCCCGAGAGGAGCGTTGAGGCATTTTATTTTATGCACTTACCCACATTTTTTTGCAACTGGGTGATCTGCAACCCCCCATGTGATCACTTTTATGATATCTTATGACGGTAAACATTGAAAGATAATAAATATGATTATAATCGTCAATATGATTATATTTTCTACTACTGGATAACCTATTGTAGAAATTGGCTGAAAATGAACTGATTCATTGATATTAAAATGTTGCGACAATTCTCTATAATATGTAGTATTAGAAGTTATCCATGTAATTAGTTAATGAAACAGCTAGGGAGTACATTTATGTATGTAAGTATTTTAAGTAGTGTGTTTAATAGAATACACTAGATATAGATAGTGGTATAATATGAGCAAAGCGTAATTTAATTGATTGCTAACTAGTACATGCCATGAAAGCGTAACACTGAACCAATTTGGTTCAAACCGCAACACTACACATACTGCTTGTTATGTTACCTAAATAATATACTACGTGTACGAGAGCAATTATCTACCTAGAAAGATAGGATACTGTTACGAATACTTGTATACTGTACCAAGAAGTTAGCGATATAATGGAAACTTCTAACTAGGAAGCTTTGAAAACATGTATGTACTTAATTGACAACACCTATTTAAAAAATGTTTGAGATTGAAAATTTTTACTAACTATAAAATCAAATAGTGTAAGAAAGAATAACAATCCAAAATATAGCCTAATCCTAAATATAGCCTAAAATAGCAATCTGAAGTAGGTTGGTCATATAAACCAAATTAATGACTCTAGATGAACTAAGAATAAGGGAAAGAAAAGGATCAACCGGCTACAAACATGTTTGCCTGATAATTTGCATCTAACTGTGAATGGATGCAATCAGTGTAAGACAGGAAGATGTGAAGATCAAAGTTTTACAAGACGTTTAGTGATGGTATAAAGAGAGTATTAAACAGGAAGATATAAACATTATGAAAACCTATATAAAATGTGAACTAGTTAAAAACTGAACTTTAAAGTAACTAACTGACTGAAATCTCATTTTTATTTCTAAAAATAGGCGAAGTATACGGGATAACTAAATTGCATAAAATAATTTAAATGTAATATCAATCATTTTGTAGAAATACAAAGAGAAACTCCATAATATATTGTGTACAGATTACACAGTTTGTCTTTTTCAAATAAGGTTAAAGATTAAGATAAAGTTAGATTTTCTGTTAATAAGAAAGTCTATGTACAATAGTTAAACACTATTGTGTTCCTAATGAAGTGTTGCTTTACTTATTATTATACTTTTTATGAACTAATTCAGTACAAATCAATTTATGGAGTGCGAGTCAAAACTTGACACAAATTTGTGACAGTCCAATATAATCATTGAAATTCAGCAAAATTTCAGCAAAATAACAAGCTAATAACAAACATACGATAAAAAATCTTTATTGTGATGTCAAGTATACGACGTACCTATGAATTACGGAAAGTTCACTTCATGTCAATACATAAGCCATTGGTACTGGAAGGCGTTGTATTGGAATCTTAATATTAGTTAATCCAGTATCTGGTGTGCATATGTATTATAAAATACTATATGGTTATATATGTATGTAGGTTCTATAATAGAATAAGGATTCTGCTCTAGGGCCAATAGATTGGCAAAGTGGATTAAGAAGTAAACTGAAGTAGATAGGTTTAGTCTCCGCTAATTGTTTCATGTACCAGTATCGTTTCAATGAACATACAAATTAATTGTTCAGACAAAATGTTTGTAACATATTGCCGTCTAAGTATATAATACCAATACTTAAGAGAGACTTAGAATTTGGAGTTTAATAATATCAAATAATGTTGGTATATTCCTTTATCTGAGGAATAGAGATAATTTACATTTTCGTGGACCACTGTCTTAAACAAAAGCTCTGATTTAATCTACACTTGAAAATCAATGTTGCGTAACACTCACTGGGGTCAAATGTTATGAATTATTTACATGACTAGATTAAGTCTCCCTTTTTGAAGTGAGTTTAAGGGCTCGATAAAATACGAGAATTTATGTGAAGTCTGCTGAAAAAATATTGATTTAACTTTAGCTTTCAACGTATTAAAATCCTTTTAAAGCTCTCTTATATTGAATATATAAAGTTGTTTATCAAATTTTCCATTCTCGATATTTCGTTTTGATACATTTTCATAATTTAATTTTTACTCATAAATTGAATTTAGCGAACGTCAGGAATATTTTTTTTATCAGCTACTCAATCTTTTTAAAAAAGTTATACCCGTACAACTGAATTATGATTTAATATATCACAGAGTTTTTTTTTTAATACAACTCATGAGTTTCATTGTAAATCTACAGGTATATTGGGATTTCAGTTACTTGCAAAAAATATTCGTATTCAAAATCAATATACGAAATAGTACCAAAGTACATATCACTCTTTCTAGTATACAAAACAATTCCCTTTGAAATGTTATCGTCACAAAAAAATGTATGATTTTAAATTCAGAACCTGACACACTAAAAAAAAATCCATATTTAGAGGTATATTTTAGTTTTCTTAGATGAAAGCTTTGAGTTCATGTGAAATCGTTACGATTGATTTCAAAGATCTTGTCGGAGTGCTTTGTAAAAATATGGTATGCAGTTTACAAGAGATAAAAAGGTGCTTTTATGGTTTATAAGAGATAAATTCGGAGGTTGTTCTTAGTTGGTTGGTGTATTTAATGGTATAGCTTTCGGTAAAATGCTCAATGTTGTATAGTTTCAAATTCTACTTGATAGTTTGGGAGGTATCAGTGTTCCTTCTTCTCTGAACTTTGCTGGTAGCCATTACACATGAAAGTAATGTGTTAAACATCAGACGTATATTTTCTATCATAATTATTTTAATGTGTTTCATTAAATTATTACCTATACATAATTTAAGGTTGAAACTATTCCTAATACATACCTAAGTAATTAAGAGAAACTTTGTTATGACAAGGTGCTTAAGCTGATATTTGAATGCATGTCGGATGAAGCGAATTGTTTATGTTTAAGTGATACGTAGAAATACAATAATTGATAGTCTTGCTTTTTAATAAGAGAAACCTAAACAAAAAAAATAACATTCGAAATTATATCATCATTATTATATGACAACCAATTGGGCCTTGATATAATTTAACAGAATAATAATATGAACACTTGTAAATTGGACATTACATTGCATACTAATTGTTAGTGATTGTATAATTGTACTAAATATAAATGTACTTATTATTTGCAGTGTTCCGTTGACTAAAAATAAATTATCAGCTATGAGTGTTTAGATAATAGAGGTTTAAGTTTTCTCAAGATTACTACGGATTTTTGTTTTGAGCAAGTTGTAATTATGTGATCTGAAATAAATGTTGATGGTATTTGGTTGTTCGACTTTTTTTATTCATAAAAATAAACATCTACATACATCATACCCGAGTTAGTTGGAAGAAATCGCATTTTAGCGATAAACTCGCCTTCTGTACATTGCATTTTTTATGATAAATGTTTTAATTTGTTGAAATGTTTTAATTCAAAACTGACGTTGTTGACTATTTAAAATTACAAAACTGACATAGGGCAATCGAGGTTTGAGTTCTGACTTTTTAATGTTTACCTACTATTTTTAAGAATTTTTATTATGTTGACCCATATTAACTTTTTGACTATTTTGTTTGATCATTCTGACTGATAAATTTAATTTGATGAAGTGTTGAAATGCTTAATTCTGCTATATTGTGTATAATCATTTATTTGTTTTATACTAGTAATTTATGTGTAGAATCTATTTTTTTAATATTTTTTTTTTTATATATCACATTCTACAACTTTTATTGAATTTCTGACTTTTATTTGTAACTTTGTGATTGTATTGTCTCTTTAATTATTTATATAATCAGTAATTTTGATGTACCTAATTTATTAATGTGAATTTGTATTGTATATATACATATGTGTTTTGTAGTCTGTCTTATATTTAAACATGTAAAAGGCTTGCGCCGTATACAACTGTATAAATAAATAAATAAATAAAATTTGTATTATTGTAAACAATGTACCTACAGTGAAGCATAAAATAAATCAATATGTAAATATAACACAATTACATAATCACTTTAAATTATATAAATTCCAATCCCATTCAAAGAGTTAAACTGCAATTTTAGTTATAAAAATGCACTTTTCTAAAAAATATACATATTTTGAGGTGGCACGTACCGAAAGTTTTGTAAAACTCATATTATATTTTAGACGAAATAATTATGTATATTGAGAATGTTTATTATGAATGCCAGATTCAGTGTTTTGTATAAGTATAAGTACATCTTGATTCAAGTGTACCCAATACACCCGTTACTTAGCATTTGGGTTTCATGGTCAACCAGTATGGTTAAGCCGAAAACTTTAGTACAACGAAGTTTTTGAAACACGTTGAAACTAAACTACCAGAGATTTACAAATTATAAACTTATTCTGAGTTATTACTATCATCTGGGGATAGAACTCTACAGAGTCCATACAAGAGATTTATTGTAGACTTTATTAATTATAACTTAGTCTATTGACACGATGCCAGAAACAGACTTTTCGAAAAATAAAATCCTGTAGGCTAATAAATAAATAAATAAGTATGAGAGAGAAGAATTCATTTTTAATCATTTAAAAGTAAGCAATTTAATTTTGTGATGATTGTAAAGTAGATTACAATATTTGAGTAAATACTTCAAACTTCTATGTAATCACATACTCACCTATATAAGATACTGAAAAAATTGTTGAAAAAAGGTTTTTTTTGGGAAAAATAAATAGTAAATATCTGAATTGCATTGTATAGTTGTCTTATATACAAAAATAATTTACATAGTGCCTTAGTTGCCATCCCTATTGCTAGGAAAATTAGTCTACAATAGTTAACTGGTATGTCAATATTTTTGACCTTAAATATCTGAATTGCATTGTACTTAATAGTTGTCTCATATTACAAACAATCTTATTTTTTACATAATGCCTTAGTTGCTATCCCTATTTCTAGGAAAAATAAGTTTCTAATAATTAACTGGTATGCTAACATTTTTGACGTTAAATTGAACTGAAATAATTAATATTATGTACGGAGGAACACTCAATTCTTAAAATAAATAAGTTTAAGAGCAAATTTTATATATTGAGATGGTTTATAACTTAGTGGACAGATGTAGAGTGAAAGATGGTTTAAAAAACCGTTATCAATAGATAATAAGTAAGTACATATTATAAAGGAATAATATGACCGCCAATGTTTACTAAATAACGGAAATGGATTGACGTTACTAGCAACGTTTAACTTCCGATATTCGGCATTCATATTGAATGGTTAATGGATATAATGGTTGGTGAACATCCTCAAGCTTTTTATAATACAGTAGAAAATGAAATGTCGACCTACACAGGTGATAATTAATCATAAATCGCGGTAAAAATCTTTTATCAAAAGGCGGGTGTCAGTTTCTTTATGTCTTCGAGGGCTACTGTGTCTTAAAACAAATATGATATATCGTATAACTTTTTTACACAGAAAATGTTTTAAATTTAGAAAATAACTACGTTAATATAAAAAATAAAATTGAAAGACTAATAATATGTTATTTTTTTTCGTCTTTGGTTAAATATTTAAGAATAACGATATGTGATTTTTTTAAGAATAACAATATGTGAATATAGAATAACAATATACTTTTGAAAATGACTCAGTCAGTAGAGTCGAAACGTAAAAGAAGGAGGAAGAAGATCGACAAGACGCGGTAAATCCGGAAGAGCACATACATCTATTAACAATATGTGAATTTGTTAATATATATTGTTAAAAAAATCTCGAATAAATTGAATTGATTGAAAAAAATAATCAGCGTAAAAAAATATTCAAAATAATAATCTCAATCAAATATTTAATTTAATAAAAAACTAGTACACAGCTAACAGAGTTTAATTTTTATATAAAAAGGTACGGTTAAGTAATTTTGTGATTGAAAAATAAAGATGGAATATTATTTATATTTAATTCACAGACAGAGAGAGAGAGAGAGAGAGAGTAGCATGAATCATTGAGTAGTTTGAACTAGGAACTGCCACAAAAGAGTTGTTAAGTAAATGAAACATTTGATGTTCAGCGATGAGGCATGCCACCCACCCTGAATTTCTTAATTTTATTGGTACAAATAAGACAACTTGCATGTTTGTTACGCGCAGTTGCCCTACTGGCTACCCCGAGTGTAAAAAATGCCGTAATGGTATGAATGAATAAAGATTGATTCTCCAACCGTTTTTTAGAAGTAGAATAAATTCATTCCTGTGCGAAGCTGGGTTCTTATGTTAGTGTTGATGTTAAATCAAAATACTTCTTCTTAAATGATTCTATATTAAAATGGAAAAGTTTTTTTTTTCAATATTTTTAAAATAGGTACACACAAATTATTTACTTTTTTTATTTCTGAATAAACGAATGAAAAGAAATAAGTGGTAGTTTTATATAGAATTAGTATACTAAGAAATCTTTTTAATAAAATTATATTTTACTAATGATAATAATAAAAATTGAAATATTTTTAACCACAAAAAACATATCACACTATTCAACTATGTATTTAACTTGACATTTTCCGACTCAGTTTGAGAGCTGAATTCTTCGAATATTATGTTGATTTTAGTTGCTTTTGTTTTCTTAGAAAATGTTTTGAATATCTTCATTGTCTAAGTACCTACTCGTACATTGAAATTATAAGTATAAAGGAGTCTATGTTTTATAGTATATTTTTACAGTTTATTACGGTGTACATGAACTTTATGACGTCGATCTGGAAAATTTCATTGTAATATTGTAAATGGTCTTATGATAGCTGGTTTTGAACATTATGA
Organism: Athripsodes cinereus; assembly: GCA_947579605.1. Classification (NCBI taxonomy): domain Eukaryota; kingdom Metazoa; phylum Arthropoda; class Insecta; order Trichoptera; family Leptoceridae; genus Athripsodes; species Athripsodes cinereus. Next base: position 19,486,406 of record OX388319.1, on the reverse strand, counting down.
GAGAGACTTGTATCCGATTAAAAAGACCTATGATTCAAGACAAAATTATAAAAAAAACGGGACTTTCTTCTACAATATTATCCTGAAAAACGGTCATATTTTTTTTAACAAATGGTCGCTGAGAGTGTATGCCGACTATATTTCATAATAGGCAACTGTGGGTTGAATTAACCTCTTTTACCGGATCATTCAGGAGTACTTGGACTCTTATTTATAACTAAAAACAACAATAATTCATAATTTCTGAGGAAGAATTTGTTACTACGCTACTACTGCTACACCATCACGGAATATTCCACAAGTAGGCTAGCTTGCAGATATTATATATATGAAAGCTGTCCTCTCCGCGTCAACAATAAATTAACACATTCAGTATGGTTGGTAAAATTCAGCACTGAATTTCAGATGTTACATGACTTTATTTTTTTAACGTCTGTCTTTTACAGGACTCTCGAGAACTTACGAAGGAGAGTAGGAAGCCAATTTTTTGCTGGGTGCTGGGGGAGAAGAAATGTTACATTTGTGTTTTTTTTATATGTATCTTAGCGATATTCGATATATTAAATGTAATATTTTAAAAATACGTTTCGTCTTTCAAATAACATTAGTTGCAATATATCAATAAATAAATAAAAACGTGAATAGACAAAAACAATTAACAAATTACAATACAATATAAATAACAACTAGATTCTGTTAAACGGCGGACTTATTGTGAGAGCAAGGTCTTCCAGCCAACCATTTAAAAATGAAGAAAGAAACAATGAACTAATTTATTTATTTTTGTTTACAAAAACACACGGTAGAGGTTTTTTTTTTACATATTTGGACATATGAACAAAAAAGAGCAATAACAGTGACAAAATAAATTATTATAAAAACTGTTAAAAATTGTAATATGGAATAGATAAAAAATATAACATAATAAAATATCTGAAGTTGCATATAATATGTGGTCCAAATATGATCAATTCCCAATATAAAAATGGTTCTTTAAATAAAAAATAAAATAGCTGTAACATATTAACATCGTGTGATTTGATTGATGATACCTTAATACTTCTCTTTATCAAAGTTTTTATAATATTTTCTTCCCTTATGGGAAAGTTAAGCAAAAAATTCACATTTTCCATGCGATGGCTATTGCTTGAGTTTATTTGTTTAATGATTAATTTTTTCTAAGGTAGTCAATTTTATCTAAAAATTTAAAAATAGAGAGATAAAATATATCTATATTATGTTAGTATTTGTATAACATATAAAAATTAAAAGCGTGCATAGTATACGAATGTGAATGAAGTTAACTATATTATTATGTATTTTCCAACTTATATTCCCAACAAGAGACCTTTTTGTCTGTGAAAAAATTTAAGGATGAATTTTCTGTAAAAACTCTTAAATTTTATGTAAAAAAAATTTACTTATTTGAAAAAATTGACCTGTTATACCGTACTATATTATCCTAAGCAATATCCCAAGTTGGATATGCAGAATTCATTCGCTTTTACTACAATCATACAATTTCTCATAATTATACACACGTCGAATTCTGAAGATGATCCACGCTTTCTCATTACTTTTTTTTCAGAAAAGTATAACCTCTCTGTTATCTATTCATCATCCATTCATTCCACGCATTCAAATTATCGTAACCCATTAACACGCATTCTATCAACAAATTATCGTAACTAGGGAATCCAATCCCGCAAAAGCGGGATCCCGTAAATGCGGGATCCCGCACCTTTTTTGCGGGATCAGAAATGCGGGATTACTGATGCGGGATCCCGCACGCTTGCGGGACTGAAAAAAAATATTTAAGAATGGGCTCAGACAACGTTCTGATTATTTATTAAACCCAGCACAGCCTCAATGATAAGTAAATTAACTACTTTGCCTTGGATCTCGTGACTTTTCTATAGAATTTGTATGGAAAATAATTAGAGTTTCCTAAGTCTAGATGTGATCACAGCAACAACTGATAGTGCAGCAGTCATGAAGAAAGTTGGGAGATTATTATAAGCGCACCACCAGTTATGCTTTGCACATGAGTTGCAACTCGCTGTTCTTGAAGTTCTATGCAATCAGAGACAAGAAGAAGAAATGAAGTCAAGTTGAAGTATTCGAAAATAGACCGGATGGTGGGAGTGATAATGAAAATGATGACGAGCAAGGTCACTTTTCGGTAGAGGAAGACATTCAAGAAGGAGATTTGTTACCACGATGCAGGTAGATAAGTATTGTCAGACCAATAGATTTTTCAATGAAAATCATTATAACTTATTCCATGTTTTGTTTTTACTGATTCAAAAAGTCAGGAAAATTGTCAAGCTTTTTAGTTCGAAATTTCCAGTAACAATTAATGATCTTCTGCAAATATATATTAAAGCAGAATTCTGCAAAGAATTACAGCTGACCCTAGATTGCTGAACGCGCTGGAACAGTCTCGCAACAATGTTATCGAGGTTCAACCAAGCACTTATTGATCTTAAACTGACATCATCTTCATTTTCATTTATTGATGAAGAATTTATAACATCGAGTAATATTGAACGAGCTTTAAAGCCAGTGAAGCTTGCTGTAAAAGTCTTATGCCGCGAGGACGCAAAATTAGTTTCTGCAGAAACCACATTGCGTTTCATGATAAGCAAACTGGATCGACAAAATACCAGGTTAAGCCAGGAATTTGAAGTGTCGCTATCTCGCCGCATAAAATAACGCCACACATCAATGACTCGTGTTGCTGTGCTTAGAAAATCCTATCAAATATCTATAAAAAGATTCAAGATCTACAAATGTGAACTTCGAACTAAAATGAAGTGTTTAATTGAGAGACTGTTGTCAGACACGCAGGTACAACCTGAAACTCAAAACCAACAAGTTGATGACAATGGCAATGAAGAAGTCACGCCTTTATCGAATCTATTAAATGATGATTATTCGCCTATACTAGAAGATGAATTAGAGCACAGTCTCCGTACAGAATGGATAGCCAAGTAACATGAAGTCAACTACACCTAATAGCGTGGAAGCTGAACATGCTTTTTCCGCCGCTGGCTATTTATGCAACAAGATTAGATCAAATCTAAAAGATGAAACGTTAGATACTTATCATTTCTTCGATAGTATTATCAGAAAAAAAGCTATTTTTTATGCCTCTAAAAGTCGAAACTTCTTCTTCTTCTTATGGCCTTAAACCCGTACTTCCAGCTCACTCAACCATCGTACGGCTGCCTCTGAGGCGTCGTGTATTTCTCTCAGTCCCCCGTCAAAGGAATATAGGGGGCACTGCTCCACGATGTGGTCCATGCTCTGGGTTTCCCCGCATGGGCAGGTGGGTGAATCAGCCATCCCCCACTGAGTCGAAACTAATAAATATGTCAAATTGTCAATACAAATATATTAGGTGAAAAGTTGTATTATATTGTTCCTTACAAGAAGGTGATTATTCATACCTCAAAAACATCATTATTTCCACTTGTTAATTAGTAATATGAGTAAAAAAACTGCATAATAATAAAAAAATATCAAATTTACTCGTCTTTATTTGATATATTTTTTTAAATAACTAAATGTCTACTTGAAACAGTTTTTTTTATTAAAAAATCTCAATCCCGCAAATCCCGCGGGATCCGCGGGACTGATGACCTCAATCCCGCAGTCTTGCGGGATCGCGATTTTGATGCGGGATTGGATTCCCTAATCGTAACCCATTAACACGCATTCTATCAACAAATTATCGTAACCCATTAACACGCATTCTATCAACAAATTATCGTAACCCATTAACACGCATTCTATCAACAAATTATCGTAACCCATTAACACGCATTCTATCAACAAATTATCGTAACCCATTAACACGCATTCTATCAACAAATTATCGTAACCCAATAACACGCATTCCATCAACAAATTATCGTAACCCATTAACACGCATTCTATCAACAAAACTCGTCTCGCATCCGCTCATTATCATAATAATCCACTAAACTAACAATATCAGGACTTTTTTTTGTATTTCTAGGTTCAATTATTAACTCATGGACCAAAGCGTAACATACATTATTTTGAAAGTGAAAAAAGTCTAGATATTAATTATTTGATTTAAGGAGAGAGTTTGCTTAAAAAACTCAACTAAGCAGAACATAAGCAATACGGAGAGAACTTCCAATAATCTTCACGAACCGTTATAATCTTCTTACAAATTTTCTTCAATACTCCGAGACATTTCTAAATACAACATCGGTAGTAAAGTAATCCGCACCTTCACGGTAAAATACATCTCGAGTAGAAGGTGTATTACATTCTTAATCCAATACATTAATCACATCGGCCTTAATGTTACCTTTGTATAAACAACAGTTGGGTTATTTACCTACTACATACTACATACATAATGATATACCAAAATTATTTACGAAAGCTTAAGGCAAACCAAGAAAAAAGCCCAGTACTAATGAAATATATGAATTCATCGATATATTATAGCCACGACCCACTCGAATATTTTTTCTACTATTTGACGTCAATTTGCGGATGTTTTCTGTTTTCTGTAAATTATTTTTTCCCATGTAATTGAGATGGCTGTAAGATTGTTATAAAATATTACGTAGATATAAGAATAATGTAACAAGAAAGCAAAATAAAGTAGGCATTTTGCTCATAGGATAAACAATGTTTTAAAGTATGTAATACACAGGATCATTAGCGGAATATTGGTTCATTTTCTTTATTTACCCTTAAGCGATTTTATAAGTATTTCAAAAATATTACATGCCATAATAATAATATGCAAGTACTTTTACTTACTTTCCTTTTTGTTAATATTAAATATATTGTAATTATTAATGAAAGATTAATTCTACGATTTCACATTTAACATTTTTCAACCTTGACGATTTAATTATTTTAGAGACTGTTTTTGGCACAAATCATCCTTGTAGGACCTTTTTAAACACTAGTTTAAGGGATGTTCGAGGGCAGGTTTTTAAGTTTTGATATTTGAGAAAAGCATATTTACATCGCACAGTTTGTCAAATGTAAACAATTCGCTAACTTAAAAAGTTTGAAAGACTATCAAAATTTTTATCGGACTCCGAAAGAGGCATCTCCAAAAATGGACTTTGAACACTATAATGACTCTTTCGGTTGAAGAAATTATTCTTGAGACGAATCAATTGAAAAAACCTTATCAAGAGGTAACTGTCTAATAATATTATTATTATTATTCTCTTAAAATTTACTTTCCACATCATTACAGCTTTTGGGCAATGTGATGTGCAAAGAGTATGGAATTTAACGGTAATTATGGCCTTCTCAAATCTGAGTATTCACATATTATCTGCTTGTGAAAGTAGTATCTGGAGATGCTTCATTTTCACAATATGTCGTATAATGACATAACCTCATCATTTTAGCCGATTCATAATGAATGTTGTACAAAACATAAAAATTATAAAATTTGTGAGGGAAATGTCAGTTTGACTTAAATCGTCCAAATACCGAAATTTAAAAAGCGCTCCTCGTAACATCGTACTGAAATATTCATGGAACAGTATTTTCAAAATATTATATAACATATCCTATTTTTAATATATAAATCATATCCTACTTATATTGACTGTATATTTATAATATTAAATTCCCTATTATTTGCGAATTTTGGAGAGTGTGGAGGTGTTCAAGGTAGGGTTAAAGACCCAATTGTTCAGGAGATGTTATGATTCTTGAATGGGTCTTGCGGTGGTTTTTCCACAAAACGGCGCACCTTAAAAATATCTTGTTATTATTATTAAGCTGGATTCGAAACTCGAAGGCTTTTGCAGAAGTGATTGCCAACGTTGGAGGAATCTGTTAAGGTACAAGGAGAACAAAAATATTGTACTTATTCTGATATGATAGTTAAAAAAAACTGTTATTTTCATACAACATGTTGCTAACTATGAATGATCCTAAATTACAAAACGCCATCAAATTGTAAGGAATATTACAAAAAGAGTTTCACTGTGAATGGATGATTTTTATTTCCACTCCAAACCCTCGAGAGGAGTAAAAAGAAATCAATCGGGTTTAAAATAAGAGTAAAAAATATTACTTCTATCGGCATTTGTTTCAATATTCACTCATTTCATTGTATCTCTAAATTCATATAATATTTCTATAATGAAAATAAATGCGAGATCCTTAAGAGCGAAAGATAAAACCTCAAGAAAAAAATGCTCACATCTTGCCCAAGTATAGATACGTCCGCTGGGAATGACCCTTCCCATTGTGTTCTTGTGTTCACATATTACTATCATCACATCCTCACATATACGTATATATTGAGAGATTTATTGAGAACGGATTTAAGTAATAATGAAGCTTTTTTTTACAATAAGAAGTCAAATAAAAGTTAACAGTTTTCGATATGAGATTTTTATTCAATACAATTGGCTCTTGTTTAACCTTGTGAAGCATAAGGTGAAATAATAAATTTTGATTTACTTAATATAAAATATAGAAAAAATATACACACATATTCATAAAATGGAAAATTTGTATACAGAAAATGTAAACAGGATATACAGAAAATGTAAGGAGGATGTTATGTAACCGTAGCTTGCTCAAATCAATATTTTAAATTTTAGATATTTTGGAAAACTTCGGTTCAGTGAAGTCCTTTAACGTCGAAGGAAAACTGCAAAGAGTTAAAAGTAAACAAATGCCTATTTTCTATTCTATAAATTCAAATTTACAACGAATACACAACGACTTTAGAAATCTTAGAAGTCAATACAAAATTATCGTGAATGGAATAAATGAAAATTGAATTCAGATACTATTTTCACAATTCTCTACTATTGTATGATAAAACTGGTGGATTTTGAAATCGCTGATATGCCATTTAATATTCCACTTGCATATCAATTTTATTTACCAAATGCACTGGCTACAGAATTCTAAACCACATATAAAATTTTCACTTATTCTCATATTGTGAGTCACTCCGGTTTGGAGAAGTTAAATATCTCGGGATTACCGACTTCAATATAAAGAAATTGCTTTTTCTTTCTATCTCCATTGCAAGGGGTAAGTGTAAAGAGATGTCAATTATAATATCGAACCGACTGAATTCACGGAACTATTAAATAAGGGATTTTCTTCTTCTTCATTTCCTTTGATTGCTTTTCTATTCAATCGAAACGTTCAAAGACTCATATGAGCTACTTCCTGTTCTAAGTATTTTATTATACAGAAATTATGCCATTATTTCATATCCGTAAATGATCACAACAAACATAGTGAGGTTAGTCCCATAGATACGCTGTCTTAGTCTAGAACGATAATATATTCTTAGATACCTACTTCAAATTCACACTTTTGAAAATAAGCTGTCAGTTTAAAAAGTATTATTATATCGTACAAAAATGGGTAATTTTTTTTTCGAAAACATTAAGTTATATTGTCAATTAAGTTAATACGAAAACGCATTTTCAAGAATATAATATATTAACTAGACGCTTCTATGATATTTGATAATATTCGATATTAGAACTGTAACAAGAGTAACAAGATTTTGTAACATTCTTATATGTTTTGGAAAATATATAATATATTATGATTGTATGCAATTCTTTCCGACAATGCACTTGATTACAAGCAAAGTATTTACTTAAAAAATAACGAATTAAAAAAAATATTCATATCATTCTAATTTTTTTGTAAGCATTCTTTCCATATCACAAAATCAAGTAATGTTTATTTTTCAACAAGTTCTACTTCAGTATAGCAAAAAATATACCAACACGTAAACTTTTGTAAATACTTCAACGATTTATATAATAGTATCTGAAAACTTTACTTATAAAGAAGATACACAAGTTCAATATATTAAAATTGGCTTATATTCATACTTTGGAAAATATTATCGTTATTTTAAAAATAGAAAATAAATAAGGCATTTTGTCTCTTTTATTGCTAAGAGTAATACGTTTATTTAGATAATATGAATCATTCCTGATTGATCACCTATAATGTAATGCAATAAATATTTGGGATCATTGGCATCATCGCCCATCAAAGAAATCCCAAAGGTAGATAAAAAGTTATAAACAAACTTAGCTGTAACAACCTTTTCAATATTTCAGCTAGATACTATCAGTTTCCATTATTTAAAATAATACCTTTAACTAAATCCCTTATCATTTCAGAAGTACAACCTCCATTCGGAAAGTTGTGTTTTTTCTTCAGACAATTTAATCTACTGAAACACTCCATGGCAGGGGAATTGACAATGTGAAAGAAAGTACACAGAGTTTGACTGAAGTATTCAAATGATATCAATATATGAACATACATATAAACCAACTTCTTATCTTCATAACATTGATATTGGAAGATCAAAATAAAGTGTTCTATAATAAAAATTAACATTGTAGTATTAATTTTACTCATTTGCACACGGCACAAGCCTTTTACATGGTCAAACATAAGACAGTCAATAAAAAATATGTACAAGTGTTAATATTAATCAAAAGTGTTTTGTCCATTTACTTGAAATTTCATCACGATATAATTAGACACATGAAAAGTTATCGGGAAAAGGGAAGTTTTTTCTCATTTCGACGTTGTTAATTTTCCGGTAAATTGAGCTCGCACATCATTGTTAGTTGTAAGGTATCACGGTTCTGCAATAAATTCGCACATTTTGATCCTATTACTTGTAATCCTATTACTGCTCAAGATTTTTGATTTAAAATAAATTATAGGTACACCAAAACTTAATATTATCATTATAGTAAATAAAATAAATTTAAATATTACTTTATGTAAAAAAATGATGTTGCGTCTAGTGACTAAATATCAATAATAAATTAATTTTCCTTTATTATTTGCATAAACTTCTTATAAATATAATCCTTGTAACTTTGGCAGTTTAGTATTTATGTATGATACAGAAAATGAACGAGTTAACAATTGGTAGCAGGTGGTTCAATGCCAGACTCGCAATATAATTCCCATCAAACATTTAAAACAAGATATAATTCTTACGATATTAAGTGTTTGTTGGCAGAATATACTTTTTCGGCAAAATATTTCTGATTGTTTTGTTTAACAAACTATTGGAAATCGATTAGAAAAATTGCCATATACCCATACAAACAAGTACGCGTAGTAAATAGAATAAGATATATTTTTTAATGCATTTAACATTCTGGCCATAGGGCCTAGCCTATTTATATAGGTTTAAGGGTATGTCTTGCCGTGTCTTGATTTTATATTGGCACGAGGAGGACAGTTTGCGTGTTTCTTACGTGCAGCTGATCTGCTGGCTGCCCCACTTGTGGGATATGCCGTGATGGTATAGTAGTAGTAAATTAAAAAATCAGTCAGTTGGGTGCATTATTGCGTTCACCTTATGTGAGTCCCCCAAACCAAACTGGAATACAGAGGACACTCTACAATATCATAATTCTTTGTCTGGCATTGTGAGCCGTATTCAAACTCGAGACAAGAGGGCAAACCCCATCGGTGTAAATGGACTAAAACCTATTTAAATATGTTTCTTTTCATTATTTTCTTTATAAGAAGTATTGCATAGCAACGAGGGTCAATCCCCTTTTTTCGGAAGAGTGTACGTTGTAAAGTTTATTATAAACTTTTAATCACCGTACTTTGTTATAAACACGTAACCTGTGTATACCTCTGTATAGGAAAGTATTTTGTTCTGTCATACAGATTGTCATCCTAAATTAGTAGTTTATAATATTATCTTGATGGTGGTCATTCATTTTATGTATTCGATCAATTATATCGAAAGTTATGTATGTATTCAATCTCAAGAAGTTGTTCCAGAGACTGGTAAATAAATCAGTCAAAAAGCACAAGACTACTAGTTACTCTGTAGACTGTATACCTATGTACCAAAAGCAAAATAATTGATGGTTTTATTCGAAGTAATTCTGAGAATAGATTGAAGTTATATATAAGTTTCTACACCTATTTTATTTTGTGTATCTTACAAATAGAGACTATATGAAAATTATTCCTCGCTTTATTTTCACCTCTGCGGCAATTAAATAAGACTTAACCTTGTTTGGCCACAAATCGCCCTCTTTCGGGGGTATGTTGGTTAATTGAAAAACGTTGTATGGCTTTTGTGAGTAAACAACTACAATGTCTATTGAAGAAAATTGCTCTCGTGAGATAAAGCAACCTTCCATTAAACAAGCATTGGGAGAAGGAGAATAGTCAACATGTCTACAAAGTGGTGAGGACGATGAAACGACTTAAATACAATAATTGAATTTAGTTTCTATTAGAAAATGTTACTTTATAAAATACACGAAGCCCATGTGACAAGAAAACTGTCGTTATTGAAACTTGAACAGTTCATATATTAGAATTTAATATTATTTTGAAAACGATTCTTTGTCAAAGGTTCATAAAATGAAAATTAGCCGAAAAAAATCAAATTGTGTTTTCTGAAGAACTGAACTATCCTCTGCCATAATACGTCGTTTTGAGGGTAGAGAGTAAACTTTAAATTTAAATTTTGTAGTTTTTTTGGACAAAGACTGAATGTCTGCTGAACAGAATCAAATAATTTTGTATTATGATTTTTGTATTTATTATTATGATTTTTGTATTTATTATTATGATTTTTATCTTTCTGACGACAATTTTTAATTGATATTATGTAATTTTAAAATGGACGTGGATGTTGATCCTAAATAATGTAAAGCGAAGTGATATAATCACAGTACGGCGCTATTTAAGTGGTCATATTATTATAAGTAAGTTTTCCAAATACCTAATTGCATTTGCGTTTATTAAAAATACTAAATTTTTTTATTAATTTCCACAATTAATATTGGTTTCGTTTTTTAGCTGCTTTCATATGTATATACAGTTAAATCCAAACCGTCAGAATTTAATATGTTATTAGTATTAATGTATTTCTAGTAGACACACTATTAGGAATTTCCTGGAGAGACCACATCACAAACGAAGAAGTTCTTCAAAGAATCGAAGGAGGAAGGCACCTGCTCAAGATCTTGTCAGAAAGGCGTGCAAGGTGGATCGACCATATAATACGACAAGAAGGCCTCTTGCATGCCGTAATGGAGGGTATGACCGAGGGGACAAACTCTAGGGGACGCCCACGCCTAGAGTACCTGGAGGACCTGTTGGTGGACATGCGCTGCTCATCATATGCAGAATTCAAAAGAACCGCACAAGACAGGGAGGAGTGGAGGAGAAGAATTAAAGAGATAATTGCTGCAAACCAATCCCAGGATTGAAACCAGAGAGAGAGAGAGAGAGAGAGAGAGAGAGAGAGAGTAGACACACTGATTATACAAGTATATAGGTACAATCAGAATTATTATATAACGAGTACAAGTATATAGGTACAATCAGAATTATTATATAAACGAGTTCAAATATATAGGTACAATCAGAATTATTATATAACCGAGTACAAGTATATAGGTACAATCAGAATTATTATATTTTATGGTTAAGGTTCTGGAAAGCGGCGCTGTGTAATAAGTCACATAAGTAGGTTATTACGCAAGTTTTTTCAAAAGTGAGCTAATATATTATTTATTTCTGGAACTCTTACAATGTTATAAAATAAATCGCATTTTTTTAGGCAATAATTCAATATACACAGGAGTTTCCTTCGGAACTTTGCTTTATTATTCAAGAGTTACAACATAGTTGTTGTACAAGTTCGGGTTGTAATAATAATATTTTTTCTCGTTAATCATAATTTAATTTCCTTGTTTCTTTTTCATAATATTATAATACTATTTTTACAGAAATTTATGAGCTTTAAGAATGTGGGGTGCCCGGCTGAAAAGTGTATGTACATTATTTGGTCGCAATATTTTCCTATTTGGCTATGAAATTTTCCATTTACAATTCACAAAAATCTATTGCAAATATTGTTGATAATATTTATATATTTTTTTATTGTATTAGATTTTTTCATTGAATATTTTCTATATTTTTCGGCATTTGAAAAAAAAAAACAAAAGAAAATTTATTCACAAGTTAAAATGCGATTAACTATTTTCCAAAATGTTCTTAAACAGGGTTCATAAAAATAAAAAAAATGGTCAATGAAAGTTTTCTATTGTCATTAAACTATAAATTTTGATAAAAAAAATATGAAAACAGACACTGTTTGCTACTTCAGTTTGGATGCTTTTCCATGCAACTTATATTAAAAATATTAATGAACAAACTACTTTAAAATATGCAAAACAATGTTTAAACCATGATAATTACCTTTCATGTTGTTTCTCTGATATATTTTGTTCGTTTTTGTTATTTTTATCATAAAATAAATCATGAAATATGCAAGTCAAGAAGTACCTAATATTAATTTATCATTGTTTTCGGTTCATTCTGACAATGAATTAAATGCGGTCAAATAAAAAAAGGAAGCAGAGAAAAAACATTTTTCCTCGCATGAGTTCAATTTGATTTTATATCTGAATAAAAAAACACTTGGAGATTACGACTCTTTAAGATCCACGACCAATATTTTCGGCAATTATCTTTTACATTACAAATTTTGTATTGAAAAAACGATATTTACATTATACAAAGAGATTACTGAAACCAAATAAACTAAATAAATAAATAAATAAATAAATAAAAGCTTTATTGAAAAAAAAATATTTCAAATGGCGGGTTTATTGCCGTGGGCAATTTCTGCCAACCAACCACTTTTGACATCAATTTGATATATACAATACATACAAGTGTATGAAAAAGAAGAAAAAATATAAATAATAATAATAAATATATATATATATACAATACTTATACCTACATAAAAATACATATATAAATGAATAGGTGGATGGGATGAAGGACAAGGAAGGAAACACGGGATTGTCAGTTAGATGGATTATTTAAGGAAAGGTAATGATGCCTCAGTTTACTTTTGAAAGAGAGAATAGTTGGAGCTAGTCTGATAGGAAGTGGGAGGTTATTCCATAATCTAGCCGCGTGTGTAGTGAAAGAAGAAGTGAAGAAAGATGTGTGATGTAAACTAAATAGAACACGAACTAATTTTTTTAATGTCTCAATGACGTCTGAAGAAAAACCTAGATAGTACGTTCACACAGTTGTAATTATATATGATAAAGACACAATCTAAGTTAAAAGTCATATAATAATACTATACTATACCCTCACGCCATGTCCCAGGAGGGGTAGGCAGAGAGAACGGAACGCCATATAGATCTATCTTTACATACTTCTTTCGCTTCCTCTACATTCATCCAATTTCTCATAAATGCACGCCGATTTCTTTACTCAACACGCGGCCGTTTTTTAAGAATTTGGTCCACGTGATCAAGCCACGTGGTTCTTAAACGCCCGCGCTTCCTCATACCCCTTCTTTCAGATAAATACATCATCTTCGTAATCCTTTCATCTTGCATTCGCTCAACATGTCCAAACCATCTTAACTTGTTTACACGTATTCTGTCCACAACACTCCTCACGCATTATTCTCCTGATATCCTTGAATGAGCATTCTTCACTCTATCTCGCAACGTCTTACCAACCATTCTTCTCAGTGAACACATTTCCACAGCATTTATTCCACTCTCGTCCTTTTTCAGCCACGTCCAAGTTTTGCTTGCATACATATAATAATATATTTTTGAAATAAACGATATTTTTCTTGATTATATAAAAATTTTGGTAAATGGGCTGAGAATACATTGAAAGAACCTCTACACACTCGGATATCTCAGGAGTCGGAGACTCCTATTTATCCGAATTTGCACACATCACTTTCATTTCCTCAGGGGCGACCCGAAGAACAGATCAACGTAAGTCGCCTCGTTGGAACAATAAACAAAAAGAAACAAAAATAGCCCATGTTGGGAAAAATTAAAATAAAGTGATATCACACAATACATGTGTGACATAATTAACCATAATAAATTAAACCAATATTATATGCAAAAATTAAGTACAATACAATAATATACATATATATATACATATATACATACACACACACACACATACACATACATACATACACACATTCATACATACATACACACATATATACATATACAGTTGGTACAGATAACAGAGATAAAGTGTCCAGAAACATTTCGGTTTTAAGACAGTGAGCCCAGGGGTCACCGAAACGGGGTAGTGTGGAAAACTATTTCCCTCCCAATGGGGATATTCCAACCAAAGCTACTCTCCACCAAGGGAGACAGGACGCACAAAACAAACGAAAAACAAGAGTTCGCCACGCAACATTCATCACGCCAAGCAAGCTCAATTCTCAGACCCCCCTGCGTCAGCCGGGGGTAAACCCGGCCCACGCAGAAGATCCCACCTAGACACCCAGGAATCTACAAACCTCTGGAAAGCCCTGAAATTCTGAGGACAAAGTAGCACTTCCCCAAACCAAACGGGCCTGGGGGTGCCATCGCTCATTTCCTCTAGCATTAGATCTCTCGCATCCATCATCACCGGGCACTCCCAAAGGATATGCTCCGCATATTGCGCCCCCATCCCACAGACACACCATGGATCATCCACGAGTCCAAGATCAAAGAGCTTGCCTCTCAGATCCCCATGGCCAGTTATCAACTGTACAGTGAAATGATCAAATGATAGGAAGCGCTTCTTCATTCGTTCACAAACATTCGGGAGGAAACTGTAGACTAATCTAGCAGTTCTTCCTCCATCCCATCTTTCCTGCCACACTTCCATCGTTCTCTTTCGTATCGTGCTGACAGCCCTATTGTAATAATAATAATAATAATCGGACTATTTATATGTGGCGCCGTTTAATGATCCGTGACCATCTCAAGGGCGCCGTGACTTCTCCCGAACAGTAGTGTTTTCAACTTGGTTCTAAACGTGGTTGTGGACTGATTCACCCTCAGATCTGTGGGCAGTCTGTTCCAGACGGATGGCGCGGCGGCTCTGAAGCTCCTTTCTGCAAATTTGGAGGTGTTCGCCATATTGGGTTTCACGAGTTTGTTGACAGCAGAAGAGGCCGAGCGCAGCGGTCGTCTCGGAGTTTCGTCGACGGAACAGAGTTCGGTTAGACATGTGGGTGCCGTGCCGCATAAGGCCTTGTGGACAGTGAGACACAATTTAAACTCCACTCTCTCTGGGACCCTCAGCCAATGTAGATCTTTTAGTAGTGGAGTGATGTGGCAACGCTTGTTCTCTCTGTAGATAGTCCTGGCGGCAGCATTAAAAGCCATCTGGAGGCGATTGAGAAGAGTCTGGGGTAATTGTAATTGTAACCTCTGATTCCGGGTTCCGCATGCACAGACATGCCGAAATGTACCACAACTCCATCCGCCTTGATCTTGCGCCTGGCCACAGAGTCCAAAATTTCTAAATCGGCTGGTAGCATTCCAGCAATGACTGGAAGGCCATCACTTGCTGCAGTTCGATACGCACCCGTGACAGCGAGCAGCGGGAGTCTTTGCCCCCTCAAGACCGCCATCGACACAGATCCAACTAACAGCCTGTGCGACCACACACGAGCGGCATACGTGACCTGAGCCACATAAGTCGCCCGATATATAGTCTTCACAGTTCGCCATCTTAGACCCCATGTTCCACGACTCAGTCTGCGAAGAGTAAAAATAACACACCCGCTTTTCCGGCAGTCGCTCTAACATGCGGGAGAAAGGAAAGGCCTCTGTCCAGGACTACACCCAGATAACGGACTTCGTTGACCACCCTCACGGGTGATCCACTCATCCGAAGAACTGGATTCCTGTCCCCAAGCGAACCCTTTAACCACATAGCAGAGGTCTTGCTCGGCGAGAAGACCAGCCTATTCACATTGCCCCACGTCAGGATACGTTCGATCGCGATTTTAAATTTATTCTCAATGGCGCTCCTCGTACTACCAGATAGCAAGAGAAGCGCATCATCGGCATAGGCAAAAATCGTGCAGCCAGGCGGAAGATCCATTTTCAACAGATCGTCAAACAGAACATTCCAAAGAAATGGTCCTAAAACCGATCCCTGTGGGCAGCCCATGTCCACAATCCTTTCCACTACAATTCCAGCGTGTGTGATCATTACTGACCTGTTGCTAAAGTAGCTGCTAACAACATTAAACAACCAGCGAGGACAACCTCGTATCTTTAGCTTGGCCAGGATAAGAGGCCACCACGCATTGTCAAAAGCCCCAGCTATGTCAAGGAAGACACCCAGAACATTCTTATCCTCACACTCATTTCTCCATTTCAAGCAGGCCTCAATAGCATGCTCAGTGGATAGACCCCTGCTAAAGCCAAACTGTTTGGGATCTCCAGGCACGAGAGTCCCCGCAAGCCGGTTCCTCACCAAGATCTCAAGGATCTTGCCAAAGGAAGGCAGCAAGGTAATGGGTCTATACGCCTTGATATCCGACAGTGGCTTATCATTGCCTTTGGGTATAACCCTCAGCATACCTTTCTTCCAAACTTCCGGAAATATTCCTTCATTCAGACAGGCCTGGTATAGAGCCAGCATTTCTGCAGGGCAGTACGTCCAGACCTTTTTCACAATTGCACCATTGATTCTGTCAAAACCAGGTGCCTTCCTAGGTCCTAAATTTTTGACGATTTCTCCCAACTCAAAAATGGGCTGAGAAATGAAATTTTTACGTCGTTCGTTTGATTGTTAACGGGTTGAGTAAAGATTATGTGTTCTGCTTACCTCATAAACAGCACCTAGGGGCATGACAAGGCACGCTACCATAAGATCAGCCACAGCCAAGGAGGCCACCAGATAGTTAGCTACATTCTGAAGATTTCTTTCCAGAATGATGGCTGCAATGACGAAAACGTTACCTAAAAAGAAAAAGAAAAATAATTAGAATATAATTTTAACACCATTATCATTAACGTTGTTCTGGGCAAACATAAAAAGGAGACAATAATCTTTCATTTAACGTTGAACATATTCCAGATTATTTAAATTCTAATTTGGGTGAGTTGGAAGACATAACATAAATTCATCTTTGTGAATTGAATTGTGTACAATTTTCATAATATTGTTAATTAATATTATTTTTAATTCGTGTATATACAAATTAAATAAATACAAAAATGTAAATAAATGAAAACCCATGATTTTGACCGATTGTTATTTTCAAATTGCTCTTCCCTCATAAAACACAATAGAACTCATGATATGTGCTTTGAAAAAGTTGTAGAATAAACTGGACAATATAATATGCGATGAAAGGTAAAAGCATGTACAAGGATGCCTGCCCCGCGAGGGATGCGGCGCGAAACAGTTTGTATAAATTTTATGAATAAAATAAATATTCTTTAACTTATCCATATTCATATAACAACTACACATACTATAACATCAAGGCATATACCACAATTGGAGTAGCCAGCAAAGCAGCTGGATGAAATAAAGATATAAGCTGTCCTCTCCATGCCAATATATAGTTATAGTTATTTGACTATTATTATCTTGGACTTTTCTAAATGGATATTTATTTTAATTTTTGTTTTTGTTAAATTTGTATATAACATTTTGTCTTTTATTGTTTGTATTCATCAAATTTTGTCCAATCTTTGTTTAAATTGATCTAATTGTTTTATTCTGTTACTATTGTTGTTTTGTTCAAATTACTACTATTTTTGTTGCATCTTAATGTCTATTTTTATAAATTTGTACCAATTCATTTTTTATCATTTTTTGTTATTATTGTCTGTCAAATTGTTTTTTTTAAAATTTGTTATATGTTTAACGTGTAAAAGGCTCACGCCGTGTACAAGTGATAAATAAAACTTTCTGGATTGTAGCATACCTTATCGCTGAATTTACAGATATCAATTAAGGATTTACAGATATCAATTAAGGATTTACAGATATGAATTAAGGATTTACAGATATCAATTAATATTCATTTCAAAGCAAGTGATCAGAAACTTAATGTGAAAACCTAGATGAAATGTCTTTCAGGACACTCGAAAACTTACGGAAAAGAGTGAGAGATTAATTCTTTGCCGGGTGGTCCACGGATTAGTAGTAGTAGTAGTAGTAGTAGTAGTAGTAGTAGTAGTACTGTAGTATTACTACACACACACCTACGTATTTAAACTTCTATCTTACTTTAAACAAAAAGCAAGTATCAAAAAATATACTATCTATGAGGGCGTGGAATGTAGTTTTATAAATAGGTATCCAATCCTACCGTCCTTGAAATATTATTTGTTGGAATGTAATTAATTCCATCAAATAATTTGTTTGAGTATTTCAAGTAATACACTTAGTATCAGCTACGGAATTGAATTCGTAAATAAATAAGGAGCACAAACTAATAACCGATTACTTCAAGGAAACTGAATTTTCTTTGACAGTACCTACCTACCTCCCCAAGTTAAAAGGTTCACCTTAGTAGGTAGTATGAAGTGTTTACGTTTTAAAGTACCTACCCACCTCTAACTCCTCTCATAAAAGGAAAATCTCTCCTTCATATTTTATCATAATATATTTAAAGTATGAATATTGCGAAAATGTATTCAGGTTTTATGACGGGATCGTAAAATCTCGGGAATTTGTTTATATTTGAATTTAACCTACATACATGAAAAGTGCATGAGTGCAATGAATCTACTTCGTACATATACTTGTGCATATACAAATATTTGCGATGACATACAAGGATATTGGTGTGTTATAAAGAAAGATCAAGTAAAGACGTGCAATAAAGTATTCTCGTTAAATCTCTATACAACATTATCGTTCCTTTAAAACACTATGTTCATTTAAAAATACAAAAATACCGTTTTTCGACGAGTTTTTCATTTCAAATGTTTCACGATTTACCGTGAATCAAATTAATAAGTTTGTTACGACTTTTGATTAAATTGATAACAATAAGTGAAATTAATTTTAACTTAAAATAAGTTTAATTAAAACTAACTCGGAAAAAAGGATTATAAAACTAATACTTGATTGATTACACAATTTGACAAAGTTAGAAAAATGATAAAAACAATGCACTACATATTTATATAAGATGTTCGGTCAAAAGAACAACAACGTTTTCCAGCCAATCGTGATGAAGGATCATTTCAGAATACATATTTACATACATACATATATACATACCATCACGCCGCTTCCCTCGCGGGGTAGGCAGAAAGGATCGAGCGCCACTTCCTTCTATCCTTACATACATATTTCGCTTCCGTCACTGTCATACAATTCCTCATGCATGCTCTCCTGTTCAACGTGCTCAACACATGACCGTCCTGTAGGATTTGATTTAAATGATCTTGCCATTTAATCCTCGGACGTCTACGTCTCCAAGCACCATTCCTCTCAGCCAAATATATCTTCCTAGTCATTCTGTCCTCATTCATTCTTTCCATGTGCCCAAACCATCTTAACTTATTTACATTCATCCTTGTTATTACACCAATTTTCATTCCACATTCCTTTCGTATATCACTGTTACGAACACGATCTCTCAGACTTTTACCACACATCCTTCTCAGTGATCTCATTTCAACTGCATTTATGCCACATTCATCCTTCTTTAACCATGTCCACGTCTCACTTGCATACATAAGTGTTGGCACTAAGATAGCAGAGTGCACCAACCTTTTAGCTGTGGTGGATATTTTCTATTTGCTGGCAACTTTTTTCCTTTCAATATCGCTTTCACACTTCCCATCTCTCGTGAACAAACTACCTAAGTACACACATTCTTCAACGACATACACACTTAAGTTTCCAATTTTATACAATCTTGCAGTGCTGATTATTGTGATCAGATAGAACGATATAAAAAAAACATCAAAAATATTTTGTATCAACAAAATATTTACGATTACCGTAAAGGACGTGGTATTTAATAAGGAAAATTATCTCAAAGAACGAACAGCAAGTAGTGGAGTGAGTAGTGAATGTTGAAGCTTACACCGGCACCGCTGCGCTTGTATTTAAGCTATTTTATTTATCCATATAAATAATGAAAACATTATAAATTATAACTTTATGAATACTGCAAATGCCAAAGTGATTTTCGTATTCTATAATGTCTTTATTTTATTAATAGTATTTCATTTTGATGGCATTATAAAACGCGATAACGTAATCATACAAATTGCAATAATAGTAAAAATGTGTTGTGTGGAATAATGGCCTGGGGAATGATAGAATTCCAATATTTTGAAGTAGGTTTTTAAACTTGTCATTTGAATGTCAAACAATTAATCAGTATTTTTAAAACTGTCAAAGATTAAGATAGGTACGTTTATAAAGTCTCAATAGATAAACCTTTGTTTAATTATTTCTTGACGTAGCAGTTGATATTGAATTATATGCCATAAAAGAGAAAGCTTAGGTTAAATATTTATACATCGCTAATACTTATACTTGGAATTCTTAGAACAATTTGTTGCTACGTTGTTGAAAATGAAAAACCAAGCACGTGTAACTTTTAATATTCTTAAGTACGTAGGTACCTACATAATATTTCAAATTAAAATGTCTCTGTATGGGGTATCTTTCTTTTAATAAAAATATTCGGTTAAAAGCCAATTTGAGAAAGACGGTTGTTATTACATTACATACACGTAGAAAGCAATTTAACCAGACTGATATAATCAGTGAAATAATATGATGATTGGGAAGGCACACTCATCTAGTTCTCGTCATAAACATTGTAAATTTTTACTGAGATAAGATTGATTAAACTAATTATGTAAAGATATCAAATAGGTCCTATTACACAAATCCAGATTTCTCAACAACTTTTTATGCAAATTTTTGTATAAATGGATTAATATATTTTCCATAAACACCACTGGAATTCATTTTATTAGAAAGGTTAGTTGGTTTATCATCGAGTTGGAAGGAAGAATAAAACGGAAAGTGGATGGACTCTCTATTTGTTTAGTTTTTCAGTACATAAGCATTATGAATTCAGTCATTCAAAGGATAAATGAGAGTTTTCATGGAGTTAATGAAGCGGATTTTATTTTAGATCCTTAACCCAGGACCTCTTGTACATAAAGTAAATGAAAAGAGAATGAAAAAGCGTTGTCCTTTCAGTCAAAAACAGTTGTAAAGTATTTGGTGTGGTGACGCATGAACAACTAGCTAATGAATTTCATTTCTGGGTAACAGTATTATTTCAAAATATAGCTTATGTAATTATTACCTCAGTTGATAGTTAGTGATTGAAAAGAAGAGTGAACCTTAGTTATAAATAGAAATTTAAACGAATTTATTAATTTTCTTGCAGAGTATAATAAATAATTGAAAAGGTTGAGGTTCAAGTATTCCGGAATTGACCTTTAGTGAATGCCCAAATTTAGTTAAATATACAATTGGTAAGTAAGGGTTTATACTAGGAAAGTGTATTCAAGATTTTGGGCTTTCCCTATGAATAAAGAAATGGTGTTATAAATTGTGGACTTTGATTTTCATACAAGTAACATTTTAAAGGTAAAAGAAACGACAGGGGGGAAACACTTGTAGACTATTTGCAAAGTGAACAAATGTATTGTACTAACACCTTCTTCAAAAAACAGAAGCAGAGAAAATGGACCTGGAAGAGTCCGGATGGTGTAACCAAAAACCAAATAGATTACATTTTAACCAACAACCTAAAGATCTGTAAAGATGTTTCGGTCCTAAATCGATTTGATACAGGCAGTGATCATAGATTGGTGAGAGCTTCATTTAGGATAAACATAGAGGCAGAGAGATACAACATGATAAACAAAAAGAATAAGAAACTACCCACTATAGATATAATAAAGGAACAGCATTCAAAATTCAATAGTAAAATGAAAAGTAAATTAGAACCACTAACAGCCTTACAAAATATGACAATAAATGACTTATCGGAAAAAATAACGTCAGGTTATCAAACTGCAGTCAAGTCACTCGTTTTTAACCAGAAAAAACGTGAAAATAAATTGACTCCTAATACGCTTAAACTGATAGAGCAAAGAAAAAATATTGATAGACACACGGACGATTACAAAACCATAAGTAAAATTATAAGAAAGGAAGTTAGGAGGGATTTACGGAAGTTCAATACTGATCTTATCACAAAAACAATAGAATCCAATAAAAATATGAAAATTCTAAAAAGGAGCATCACAGACGGGAGGAGAAACATTATCAGAATAAAAGATCATGATAATAGAATAGCAAATGAGAAGGATGAAATTACTAAAGTAGTGCACAGATTCTATACTGGACTATATTCACCAAAAATGCCAAATCCTAACCAATCACAGATTGAGAATGTTATACTTAATGTAGGATCCGAAGATATACCAGAAATTACTCACCAAGAGATGGAAAATGCATTAAAATACATGAAAAATAATAAAGCTCCGGGCGAAGACAAAATTACGAGCGATGTATTTAAGATAGGTTGTCGGGAACTAAACGAAGCATTGAGAATACTTATGAACAAATGCATTGAAACTGAATCCATACCAGAAAACTGGAAAAATGCAGAAGTCATTTTACTATTCAAAAAAGGTGATCCAGAAAACTTGGAAAATTACAGGCCAATTAGTTTATTATCCCATATGTACAAATTATTGACAAAAATTCTGACAAATCGATTGACGCTAAAACTTGACATGTACCAACCTGTTGAACAAGCTGGATTCAGAAAAGGATTTGGAACAATTGACCATATCCAAACGCTTCGCCTGCTCATAGAGAAAACATCGGAATATAACATCCCAATCCATCTAGCATTTATTGATTATAAGAAGGCCTTTGACTCTGTGGAATCGTGGGCAATCATACAAGCTCTTAATGATGCAAGAATTGACTCCAGGTATACGAGAATAATAAAATTTATATACGATCATGCCACCATGGATGTTAAAATAAACGATGACACAAAGACAGATAAGATAAATATTAAAAGAGGCGTTAGACAAGGAGACACAATTTCCCCCAAATTATTTACATTGGCATTAGAAAATATCTTTAAAATGATGGATTGGGAAAACAAAGGAATCAGAATTGATGGAGTATGCTTGAACCACCTCCGATTTGCCGACGATATAGTACTCATAAGTGAGAGTATTGACGAGCTGAAGCATATGATAAAGGAACTGCATGAAACCTCTCTAAAAATCGGTCTGGAGATGAATATCGGAAAGACAAAAATCATGAGTCCAACGAATGAAAGCCTGACAATTGACAATAAGTACATAGAGGCAGTAAAAGAATACATTTACCTTGGACACAAGATCAAAATCGGAAAGGAAAATCAAACTGCAGAGATACCCAGAAGAATAGGCTTAGGCTGGGCAGCATTCGGCAAATTAAAACATATTCTCACTGATAAAGACGTCCCAAGAAATTTGAAGAGGAGGGTCTACGAAGCATGTGTCCTCCCAGTGACAACTTATGGATTAGAAACCATGTCACTAACTGTAGCAAGTGTCAACAAGCTGAAATGTTCACAAAGATCCATGGAAAGACGAATGTTAGGGATAAGTCTGAGAGACAGAATAAGAAACGAAGACATCAGGTACCTGACAAAGGTTACAGACATAATGGACCGTGTGGCAAAGCTTAAGTGGCAATGGGCGGGACATGTAGCAAGACGTGACGATGGTAGATGGACCCCCAAGATTCTTAAATGGCGACCATGGAGTAGTAAAAGAAGCATCGGAAGACCGCAAAAGAGATGGATTGACGATATAACTCCAATCGCTGGACGAAATTGGATGCAGCGGGCACAGGATCGAGACGTTTGGAAAAGTTTGGAAGAGGCCTACATCCAGCAGTGGAGAGATGGCTGACTAGTGAGTGAGTGAACATTTTAAACTAAATATTAACAAAGTTTTAATAACAACTACATAATGATGTTTATAAACTGACAGGAAAATAGCTGAGAATTATGTGCACGGTGTTCACATGAACGTAATCCTAGTTGAATATTTAAATCTTAATTAGTTAAAGTTGTGGAAGGTTCATTATTTGTCTCCTGAGAGCTTTAGATGAAATATTATAAAAAAAACATCAATATAAATAAATTAACATAACAATATATAGGTATACAGATATATTATCTAATTATATAGATATAACCTTATTTTTTTAAAATATACATTCAAGATCTTTTTTTATCTATTTTATAAAAAAAATAATTTAAATTACGTTTACTTTAATTCAATTATTGTATAGTACGTATCTATCAGTTTTTATGTATGAACACGAAAAGCGAATATAGTTTTGTTGAATCTAAAGACATAATCGATTTTGTATAAAGCGTTTTTCCGAAGTATTTACTCTTTTACTAAAGGATATCCTGTCTTCATATTCGAATGGCTTTATCAATAAACCAATATAAGAAGCAGGTGTTTGGAGAATAAAATAGAATAGAAACTAGAGATATTTGGAAAATCAAAGACATGTAGGTAATAAAACAAAATAAAAAAGTGAAAGAAGAACCGTAATCCGAAAAACATAAAACAATATCTTACTTTAGTAATTCAATACATTATCTGTATAACATACTATTGTGTATTTGTTAGATGTATAAGGTTTATCTCGTCAGAGTCGAGATGAAATGTGGCGACTCGGAAATATGCCTTAGGCACAACAAATGAAAGGCGTTGAAATAAGTCGACAGACATAATAAAACATAAATTTATTTACTGCCTGGCATTAGGAAAGTTACACCAAACTCATGAAAAACTGTTATCGAATTTCATAGAGACAACCAAACGTTTCGATACGCTTAAAGAATTGAATTACTTAACATTCCCTGAGGTTCATATATCTGAGAGATATATTAAGTATGTGCACATATTATATAATATAATCAGGCATCTTGATTGGAGAACCAGGTTTGCACATGTAACATTGTACAAAATCTAATCGAAAGAAGTAAGAAAGGCGTCCCAACGCTTACGTATTGGCTCTAGGCTGGCTTAAGTGATCACTTTTGGTGTTCATGGATAACGTTCACCAATTATGTCATTTTCACTGTCGCAATATAAGACTCACTGTCATCGGCGCGTTGTGCCAGATTCCAGTTTAATTAAAAAAAAATGAATTGTATGTAGAAAACATAAATAACTATTTGTTCAAATACGTATTAGTATAGCTTTACTGTATCTAGCGAATTAATTATTAAAATATTTAAATAATGCTAAGCAAAATCTTCAGGACAAGAGTTTTTGTAACCAGTTACATTTGTATTATAAAATATAAGATACTTATGCATATTTGGATGTTTTGTGTGTCTGCGAAACGAAGAGGAAAGGGTGTGGTATTAAAGAAAGTGATGGAAGATTCGAGTTGTGGTCTGGTGTCCCAGATACACAACACGCGCAGAATGATCTAACGATGAATGAAAGGTGGGATGTCTTAAAAAGTGTGCTTGTTGAGAGTGCAAAAGAAGAATGTGGTGAAGCTAAAGTAGGAGGTAAGAAAGGCGATGCATAATGATGTGAAAGAAGCTGTAGAAAAGAAGAAGAATGCTTGGAAAGACTTACTGAGTGTGAAACAGTGTGACACATTTGAAAAAGAGCGAAAGAAAGAAGTTTACAAGACGTGCGTGAAATTGTGAAAATGAAGAAAAAAATGCTTGAAGATGAAGAATGTAAGAAATTGTCTACTTATGCGAGTGAAAATATGAAGATTTTCTGGAATGAAGTGAAACGAAAGAGGACGGGTTCAAGTGTGAACAGTATGAAAGGGATAAAAGACAAGGATGGATGTGTGTTAGTGAATGATGAATGTGTGCTACGGAGATGGAAGAAGTATTTCGAAGATCTGTTTGAATGTGATGGTACAAATGCAAATGGGTATGACGACAGTGAAAGCAGTGTGAATGAAAACGATGTGATAGACATGACTGAGATTATGAATGCGTTAAAAAAAGCGAAGTGCGGTAAAGCTGTAGAGTATGATTGTGTTGCCGTTGAGCTCATCAAGTCTGGTGGACCGGGGGCTCTCGCATGGTGCTTGGAGCTTTGCAACGATTGTTGGAGAGAAGGCAGAAAAGTATTTTTGCGAGGGATGGAAGATGCGATAGGGACATTGAAAGAAGGAAAGTGGCCGGTACTAGAGTAAACGGTGCATTTCGACCCATTGTCAGCAATGGCAATGTGTCGAACATGGCTAAAATGCTGGTGCACGATAACATTCTGGTACCGTCACTTACGTATGCAAGCTAGACATGGACGTGGTTGAAGAAGGACGAAAGTGGAATAAATGCAGTAGAGATGTGATCGTTGAGAAGAATGGTTGGTAAAACGCTGCGTGATAGAGTGAAGAATGAGGATATTAGAAGAATGAGCGGATGCAAGAAGAGTGTTGTGGACAGAATGCGCGTGAATAAACGCGCGTGGTTTGGGCATGTTGAACGAATGAACGAGGTAAGAGTGTGAGGAAACGCGGGCTTCCGAGAACCACGTGGCTTGATCACGTGTATCAAATTCTCAAGGACGGCCGCGTGTTGTGTAAGAGGAACCGACGTGCGTGTATGAGAAGCTGTATGAATGTGGTGGAAGCGAAGGAAGTGTGTAAAGATAGATGTGTTTGGCGTTTCGTTCTCTCTGCTTACCCCACTTGGGACATGGCGTGAAGGTATAGATAGTACTTATGCATAAATGTATTCTTGCAAGTGTTTTTTCCTACAAGTGGGGTAGCCAACGACTTAATGCAATTAAAATGCAAATCGCCTACTTCGTGCCAATAAACGTTTAGAAATCCAGGATGAGAAGCATAGCTCATCGCTGAATAGAAGTTGTAAAACGTTTTCAAACGTGATGTTTTAAAAGTATCGGCCTTTAACAAGCAAATTAAAAACTAAACTCTTCACTGGGGCGCTCTTGAGACGGTCTAGGGACTGTTAAATGGATTCAAAATAAAATCATCAAAAAATAATTATCATCATCACTCGAAAGTTTATTAAAAACAATTTTTCAATGCAGAAAAAAGAAAGTACCAGCTAATTTTTTAAATTTATTTGCCTTATATCTTAAATATTAAATAGAACACAGTGCGTTGAAAGTTAATTTTTTTCAAACTAATTTTATGATATTGGAGCAGGGGGTATTAAAGAAGCCGTAGGCGGGCGACAAAAATCCTAGTAGTGCTTCTGCCCAAGGCCAAATAAAAATGGAACATTTTTTAGGAATACATACAATATTCTCATTCTCATGTTTTGTTTCTTAAAGACAATACAACGGTTCGTTAGGCCGCGGGCGATAGAAACAAAGAAACAAGATTCAATCATACGATACGAATGGTTGGAATATTATTCCCTATAAGTACAATATTTTCTTAACAACAAGAACAATAATAATAATAATGATAGGTATAGAAAAGAGAATTGAGACCCTCTTTCGATCTTTGTAAGAGGAAACTATACAAAAAGTTATCAGGTTGAAATAAATAGTTAGAAATGGTACAGATGTTCTCACTTCGAAACTTAGTAACGAAGATACTCTGTTGTCTTTTCGACTATTCGTTTATATTCTAGTGAGTACGCAACTGCATGCTTATAGTTATAATACCTATATATTATTATAGTCACTACGATGAACATACTCCGCATTACTTTCTTTGTAATGTAAATGAAAACAATACTCTTTATTTAATAACAAATTTCAAATACAAATGAAAGTCTTTGCAACTCATAATAATTGGTAATTGGTAAACATAATAATAAACATTCCGCCGCGTAAAATCAAAAAACACTGTTTGATTCATTCTGTGTTGGTGTTTAGGTAGTAGAATTCCGCAATGAAATAAATAACTCATGTTTTTTCTATACCTATTGTTTATTATTTGGAGAGACGTCTTTAGTCATTTTATGTTAACTTTAATACATTTTTATCTTATATTTAGAATATTTTATTGTTTGTAACAACAATATTATGAATCTTTGATATAATTAACCTGTTATGTAAAAATGTGTGCACTTATAAATAGGGCGATATATTGATCCTTTATTTGTCTTGTATGATAGTGTTAATGTATAATATACTCGTATATTCAATGTAGTGTATTGTTGATCATAAGTAAATATGGTGGTTTCTCAATCTTATAAAAATTTCTCTTGATTTTTTAGAAGGTAATAATAAAATTATCCCATTAGCACATATGAACAGACATTTTGAATGTTTTTAGTACTCTACAATGCACTTATGTTACTTGATTACTAATCAAGTAACGGAAGTGCGTTGTAGAAAACCAAAAACATTCAAAAGGTCTCGAAACTGTTACATAGTTAATCTTTCTAAAATAAATGACATTTGAAGAGAATATGCTTTTTCCCTTCGAGTGTTCCCAAGAGGTTTTAACTATCGTAGAAAATAGAAAAAAACTATAAGAACATTGTCCTTGACAATGAGTTCAGACAGGACAAGAAGAAAGATGTGTAAGGAAAAGATGGGTGTGGCAAATAGATAAAGTTGTCCCTGTAAGTATAAAAAAGTTAACCCAAAGGGTAATGTGACTGTTACAGTGGGGTCCTGATGCTCTTAAGTGTCCGACACGTGTAGCCACAATGTAATATCCACGGAGGTAGTAACATATCTTCGAGTTCACAGCTAAATATAACGCGAGCTAAAAGACAGAATACTCAATTTTAAGACTATGTGGCACAATATGTCTAATAATTATGTAGGTACACAAATAAATAATTTATGACGGTTGGTGACCATCCATATTTATTGATTCTTTTTTACATAAACTATGAATCAAACACACTCCATACACTCTTACAGTAAGAAATATTCTTGTATCGTGAAGGTGGAGATGATTGGCAGCATGTGAAATCAAACTCGGAGATTTCTCGATTGAAAGACCTTGATACCTGAACCACAATAAGTAACAGAGAGGGAGAAATAGATCGCTCTATAATGGACCCTGACTAAAAAATATTAACGAAAGCTGTTGATTTCGTGGAACAATTATTTCAAAAAGATCATTCTAGTAAGATACTACTTCCATGGTTATATCTTATGTTACAAATGTTGTTCTCTTTCAAGTTGTATTCCATTAATTTATTATAATAAATTCTAATATAAAATTAATTCCAAATAATATACATTTTCGTTTCGTGTTTTTAATACATCCAAAAAAGCTATAAAAAACTACAGATTTACGTAGAAGAAAAAACAATACACTTATGTAGAAAAAGAGTACATTTTATGGTTTTTATAGGTACTCATTAAACTAATTAAGTAAGTAGAAAAATAATTAGAACTAAAAAACAATCTAATTTCTAAGAGGACAATAAAAAAAATTATACCTGTAGGTATTTCAAAAAATATAAAAGATCTTTTAATATTGAAATTTATATTTTCGTGGAAAAATAATTTGAAATAATATTAAATTAATGAGGATTAATGAAAAGAAAACTTTTTTAAACAAAAAGTGTTTGCATTTATTTAGCGTTTTAGAAAAAATATTTCATTAAAGAGAATTAATTATTATGTTGATTCTAAGGAGATGAAAAATATAATAGCATATACTATTAAAGCTATAATTCATACAATTATTTCAACTGTACGTATTAAAAAAAAAGTCCTGATTGTAATTTATAATAAAAAAGATTTAGTTGTTTCCCTGCAGCCTAAATTAACTTTTTTGTAGTGTAACTACCTTATCTGGTAAAATGATAATAAACCTGTAATGAAATCAAAATTATGATTTTAATGTTTATAGTTTTTGATAGTACTGAATAGTGGAGCACCCGGAATTTTTTTTAAGGTGTACTGTAAAAGGCAGGTGTTAAAAAAAATTGCATCTGAAATTCAACGATGAAATTTGCCATCTATCCTGAATGTCTCAATTATTAGTTGATACAAAGAGGACAACTTGCACGTTTTATATAACATGCGGCCTGAGTTACAAGCTACCCAACTCGAGGGTATCCTGTGACAGTATATAGTAAGTAGTAAGCAGCACTTTAGAGTAGGAAACCTATAAATATGATTAGTGATGGTTAGAATAAAAAAGTAAAACGAGAAAGTATATGATAAAAGTATACTTATGCAATTTCAAAACGGACATCAGGACATCATACCTATTTGTCAACCTCCTCCACTTTCACGACACTAGCACGATGTCTACTGTGAGTGAGTCTGGGAGGGTATTCGAATTTATTACAGACGTAGTAGGTCCGTCTTATCCGTCAACCGATGTTTCAAAAGTAGCACCTTTTTTCGTCAATTCATTCGAAATCATGCTCTGGAATCGTAAATGTCCACCTAAAGTCTCCATATATTCTACAGAAATAAGTTTGCACTTGGGTATCCATATTATAACAATGCGTATTAACAAGATTGCTTCATTATACAAAAAACATTTCAGTTAATTATAATTTTACATGAATCTGGATTCGAAATAAACCCGAATACGTGTATCTGTCAGTAGTGTATATTTATTTCCTTTGTTAAATTAAAATGTTTGCATTACTGAAATGATATTAATGTGATTGTTTATATGAGTGCGATATTATTATATTTTAATTAAATTATATAAAATAATTATTATATCGTAATATAAAATTGCAATTGACGCTGATTAAATTCATCATTTTGTAAGTTAATCCGTTAGATGATATTTGCATAGACGGTAATTTTATTTTGAATAAAATAAAATATTTTAATAATTATTAACAAAATAATATTTTCCCCTCAGGACAAAAAGCGTATTTCATATTTTACTAACTGTATCCAATTTCCAAATATTAAATCAATATTTTCTATTCGAATGTATACATTTAAAAAAAATGTATGCATCGAGTCAAGTAAAACTGATTCAAAATTTCATTTTGATGCTTCATAGAAATTAATTAAATTCATTTTCAAGATGTACTTATTTATTTTTCGTCTCGAAACCCAGAAAACCAGTCAAACTGATCTCCAGTTCTGTGTGAAACGCATAGAACGTCAAGATGCGTCAAAAATATTCTTAGTGCATGCGACAGGGCACAACGGACACTCCAACAAGTGTAGCATGGTCTGCGCTGTATCGCACTTTATACACTTTCCGGATTCATCCTATTGGAAGCCCAATGTTCCTTATTCTCACGGAGAGATTCACTATTACTATTCCCTATTTTCAAGATATGAGGAAAATATTAACACATACCATTTGACAAGCCAGTAGGCATATTCCTGCATGGCTGAACATTTTCCCACTATTTTTTTTAGATTATTACTTTGCCCAAGGCATTCTTATAACAGACATCACAAAAGGATCTTACCAAGAAATAAAACATTAAACTCTTTTATAAAAGTCGGTTTTCTGCATTTGAAACTGTATCGATGCTTTAATTGTACTTACCATATTTTTTTAAAGTTATAAATAGTCTGTTACATATTATTTAAGCTTGAATTTCCACAGAGTTCGTCAGTTTGTAAGAATACTATAGAAGCTTTATAATGGTAATATAATGAGCATGTTATGTACGAGTATTTGAAATAGACATGTTATAATTTGTTGACTCCTTAAATAAAGTTATCTTGATAATAAACAAATAAATAATGACTTATAATCCCGTACTATTTGTAATAAAAAATGAAAATAAGCAATTGAACTGATTCCTTCGTAAACATCAAAAGAAAATCTCATCTCTTCGCACAGGATTAATAAAAAGAAAATATCACAAGTGTTATAATCTCAACTATCAATATATAAGCTATCAATGTTATAAGCTTCATCATAAGTATGCTTAATAAAAACAAACATTTACATAAATCATAATGTTAAAAATAATAGACACTTCCCATTGAAACTTATCATAGGCATAAATAAAGGCACCTTATACAAGTATTTGATGGTAATATCCGAACTAGGTCACTTCTGTCAAAAAAGATAGACAGATCAGACAACTTAACTCATATCGATACAGGCTGTATATAGTGGGTATTAAGATAAACAAAAATGGCGATAAGGATGTGAGATAGATGTTGTTAGTGTTATACTATGAAGCAATCAAGGGACGATGTCTTCCATCAGGATTATAAAAGAGTTTGGGTATACTTGGATTAATATCACGAGATATTGTAATTTTCAGTAGGTACAAATAGTTACAATAATAATAGTAAGGCTGAAATATGAATATTGCTAATAATATTCCGACGGAGGTAGCTATGAATTTATTATTTTATATCTCCGATATAAACAGAGTGATTGACGAAGCGGTTGTAATAAAATCTAACAATAAGCTGGGTTGTGTACTCACGAGTATTATACATACATACATACCTTACATTTATCAAGATATCTACAATATTTATACTCGTATACGGTGTAGCTCTAAAATTATATTGCGTACCTGCCGTGATTGTATGCAATTCTGTTACTTTTATGAACGCAATGATTCTTTATGAAAATTTGTATCGAGATTCTTGAGAAAATATCGTATAAATAATTCACAAAAAGCGAGAAAGATTTGAGATGTAAACTTTATATTATAAAACTGGCGTATGTTAAACCCTTTGCCAGAACATCAAAAGAGAAAACATTCTTTCTTGAATTGGATGATCCTAACTTTATCAAAATTTAAAGAAAAATTCAGAAAAATAAGACAAAGGTACCTAACTGTTAATACTTTTGTATTCAATTGTGTATTTTTATTTCCTGTGCAATAAAACATCATATTTGATTATCTCGTGTACGATATGATAATAAACCTTTGTTTTTTTAAGCAAGTGCTGTAATTGCGACAATTAAACTTTCCCCTTAGAACAGCATTGAGAACGTACTTTTATTGTCTAGTTCACATAAACACGAAACATAAAAGAGAAAACATAAAACTTTGCTGGTGACAAAAATAAATTAAACGGACAATGCACTTTCTAACATAAACACAGGTAATAAAATTAATGTAGTTGGTAATGAATAATTATGTATCGGACGAAACTGTCTGTAGGTACTTTATTCTTATTAATTTATATCAGTTTTATTATACATTTAAATACAGTTTATTCTCACATACTGAAAACAGATCGTTGAGATAATGTGAATGGTTTGTGTAAATGAAGTTATCGTAATAAAATCAATAAACATATTGTAACTTATTTATGATATTTGTTTCAACTTGCTTAAGATTTACGATTGGAATATAATTTGGTTGTTAGGTCAATGTGTTGATTGCAACAGCGCATATTATGAATGGAATGGCTCGTAAACTTGTGTACATAACTGTTTCATTACTTAATATTATTATCATATTGGATAAGATATGTTTATAATTGTTCAGTGCTACTTCGTAAAGAGTTTCTATGAAAGCGGTACAGTGAAATATGAAATCAGAGAAGCGCATGAAACACCAATATAAATCTTTTATCTTGCTTCTGCTTACCCCTATTCTGAAAACATAATATTTAAACCTAGAATAATAGCCATGGTTAGTATGAAAGTAGAGTTATCTATTTTTAAACCAAAACATCATTCTTAAAAGAACTTCACAATACATCGTCATAGAAATGAAATGTATTGTGCAAGAGAGACGTCGGGCCGTCTTGTGGGCCGTTAGTTAAGTTAGGACGTGATTAGATTGAAGAAATCACTAATATAGTGATAATCTATAGTGAATTGTCTTTTAACAAAAAAAAAAAAATCTTGCCACTGCATATCGTTACTTTTTTGATTTAAATTGCTTTGTTGATTTTGTTGTGTAAATGATGATGTGCAAGAGAAATAAAATAAAAAAAAAGAATGTATAAAAATTTGTGCTCTTTTTGGACAGTGCGATTGCATGCTCAAAATAATGCCGATATTTTGCATCGAAATAAATTTTGAATATCAGTTGTTCCATCCTTCAGAGCGAAGTAAAAATGTTTGGACTGGTCACGTCCATATTATTTAACCTATCTATCTATCTATCTATCTATACCCTCACGCCATGTCTCAGGAGGTGTAGGCAGAGAGAACGGAGCGCCATATAGATCTATCCTTACAAACTTCTTTCGCTTCGTCCACATTCATACAGCTTCTCATACATGCATGCCGATTTCTTTTACTCAACACGCGACCGATCTTGAGGATTTGATCCACGTGATCAAGCCATGTGGTTCTTGGCCGTCCGCGTTTCCTCACACCGATTTCAGATAAATAATCCTTTTCGTCATTCTTTCATCTTGCATTCGCTCCACATGTCCAAACCATCGTAACTTATTTACACGCATTCTATCCACAACACTCTTCTCGCATCCGCTCATTATCCTGATATCCTAATTCTTCACTCTATCCCGCAACGTTTTACCAACCATTCTTCTCAGTGAACGCATCTTCACGGCATTTATTCCAATCTCATCCTTCTTCAACCACGTCCAAGTTTCACTTGCATACATCAGTGTCGGTGCCAGAATGGTATTGTGCACCACCATTTTGACCATGTTTGACACATTGCTATTGCTAACTCTAGCACCGGCAACTTTTCTTCTTTCGATATCCTTATCGTATCTTGCATCCCTCACAAACAGACCAACCACGTTATAAAATAAATAAAAATATGCTCAAATAAACCAATAAGATAAATAATATCGTATCTTATGAATTGTATTTCTATCTAACGGGAAAACCATTTACCTTCAATTTCCCTCCATCTAGAATAATCTATTATGCTCCATTAACTACAACACAATAAACAGCTACAGATCATAAACTCTACCAACTACCACAGCGCTACTAACATGAAAATAAATAAGATTAATAAATATAATTGTACAAATAAATATACACATTATACCCATTTATTATTGTAATGAATTGTAACTCCGTGAATGCTTTATTGAAAATTTTATCTATTTATTGCCCAATAATATTCGTACATGAATATATTCATGTACATCAATACAGTATTGATGATGCAGGAGAGAATTATTGTGAATAAATTATTTATTTCTAAGAATTTTTTTTTTCTTTTTTACGCGGTGGCAGAATTGCCATCCACACTTCTCAGCATTATACAACCAGATATGTCTCCATATGATCAGTCATGGTCACACAAAAACTTAACAGTCTAATGCCGGGAAAAATTCACCTATCCAGATATACAGGATATCAAAGGATTAGGCTCAGAACGCGGGTTCAAATACCAGCATTGTGCCTGAAATATCTGTGTTCAAAAACTTTTTTACAATGTTACAAGTGTTTATTATTATAGATTTTTGAATTTTAATGTACAAATTAACCGGTAAATCTATTTTTTGTAAATTATTTATTAAAGATTTCGGAGTTACCCCTGTAGCTGACATGACTAAAGGTATTATATAAACGGACCTAGAATGCCAAATATTTTTTATTTCTCCTGCTAGTTCTGTATATTTACGTATTTTGTGTTAATAATGTGTTAAGAATATTAACTTTTTTTTATTGTTTAACTGGATTTGGGCACAACGTGCATGTGGTAAAACCAATTAGACATCTCGATTAGAGAACCATGTTTACACAATGTAACATTGTGCAAAATCTAATCGGAAGATTGCCGCACAATGTGTAAACATGGTTCTCCAATCGAGGTGAATGATTGGTTTTATGAATAATGTATTGTTTCTTACAAAATCTTTTAGCTAGGTGCATTAGATTATCTATTCATTCATTCTCTTCTGTCAGTTTGTTACAATTTCTATAATAAGGTTTGAAGGCTTTCATGGCGATTTTCACTATCTGGTTGTTGATTTTCGGGATTGCCATGTCTCGTTTTATTTAATTGACGTTTCGGTGCACTTGCTGGCCCCATTCATATCCTGAAGATGGGGCCAGCAAGTGCACCGAAACGTCGACTAAATAAAACGAGACATGGCAATCCCGAAAATCAACAACGAGATTTCTATTTAATAAATTCGTTATTCACTTACTGTTAATACAATTTACAACATGATTTTTTTAAGTATATAGAAATAAGTTCATGTGAATTAATTTAAAAAACAAGTATGAGATAAGGTAATTTGATGATATGAAATAAGTAAATACATTACACTTAAAAAGGGCTTTGTGGAAAAATTAAAAGATACCTATGTAGGTATACCAATGGATCAAGAATGGTTACTTATTATACTAAATTCAGTTTGCATACACAAATAAATAGAAAATGTCCCGTGAATTTGATGGAATAATTTGAAAATAAAATTCTCTACAACCATTATAAAATCAATACATATTCCTAATGAGTGATTTGTTCCTAATCAATGTTCTTAAGTGAGTGTTGTGTTTTTTATTTATCATAAATAATAAATGTATATATACGAAATGATATTTTTATAAGTATGAAAAATTAAGACGAAGCTTTGTAATGTATTGTGTTGTGAGATATTTCGGGCACGTTTATCAAGTAAATCATGATTAGTAACGCATTGGGAATATTATTTATTGTTTGTTCAGCAGTTGATAATAATATAAAACATCTAAATCTGCTTGTGTCATACCAACATTCCCTATCGGTCGGGAGAAGGGAGTATTTGTTATATTAACAAACATGTTGTGCCATTATATACTTACTAATCAGGACCCAGCATTATTACATTGAAGTTGGTTTGGATAGTTAAATATAAGGAAAATAATATACCTATGTGCGAATAAATGGTTACAGGTAAATAAGCACATATATATTGCTGCATGTATACTTTGGAATTCAAGAGTTTTTATTAAATACCCAACTTTGCAGTACAGTATTGTGTTGATCTTGTTTGAGTTGTTAACGAAGACATGGTCATGAATGACTGTGTAATCTAATTTTTTAAAATGGAGTAAAACCTTTACCTTAGAAGACATGATCGTCTGTAATTTTTCAGACACCCATCTCGAGGTTTATACTCACATTTTGACATATTAAATCCGACTAATTGAGTTTAGAAGTGCCCATTACGTTTAATGTAATCAAAAGAGGATAATTTTTACATCTTTCTAGTAAGTGATTTACACGCGTGCTTCAGTTTAGGGTATCATCAATTATTTGCAAATAACTCGAAAAGTATAAAGTAACAATGTTGTATCTTTTTACTCAAATAAACTAGACTATTTCGCACATATCCAACACACCCTTCATTTCAGTATTATGGTCCGACTTTACCGAACCATTCTTCACGCAATAATCCTAGAAATGACGGTCTATAAATACTGATATAGCACCAGTCAATCAGTTTTTGTAAAGGGATCAGTTTATATTTTTATTGAACGACTGGGAAAGTAGCTATTGTATAATTATTACTAAATACTATTGTCATCATTATTTTTAATTTAAATTTATTTTTTAATTTATGTATTTTTTTTTAATTATTATAGTATATTTATTATTTATTGGTTATCTGCCGTAATCTTATTATTATATTGTATTATATTATATTATGTTATATTATATTCATTATTTTTAATTTAAAATTATTTTTTATTTTATGTATTTTTTTTAATTATTATAGTATTATAGGATGATGTACTATGGGTACAGGTGTATATGTGTCCTATGGCACAGGTAGTGATTTGATAAATAGTACACAGTTTGGTGAGATAAAATGTTTATTGAGAATTTAATTAGAATTACATGAAGTACATAGCAATGGAGAAATACCTATATACAATTGTGCGGAGACAGTTACGGAGTGTAGGTACAGTTGCGACCGAAGCGAGAGAGGTAATGAATTCACATGTAGGTACCACGATGGAAGCCGTGGTAAGTACATGGTTGGTAGGTACATTGAGTGTACCTACATGTTCGGTGACGTGGCTTGTCACATGGGGTTGCCACAGTACCCCCCGCCAGTGACGAAGTCACGAGATGAAAGGTGGTTGAAGAAGGTGGTCAAGTCCTCCTGGGGATGACATGGATGTCTGGTGGTATGACATCCCTAGGTGTCGTGTCAATCCGCTGCAGGACGTGGCGTGTCAGCACCTTGTGACACTGTCTCCATAGTAGCCAGAATACCAGAAGCATGGCTATGACTACCACTAGTGTCAGCGAGGTTACTGACAGGTGGAACGATGAATTGTCTCCTTGAGCCACGATTACTTCTTCCTTCGTGTTTGTTGAACCCATCTTGCAAAAGTAAAACACCCACCACGCAACTGTCTCACTGTACATTACTGACTGACAAATTATTATAAATATGTTACATTTTATATAAAAAATTATGTACCCGGAAGTCCGCGTTAGCGTCTCATGACGTCAAAGAGACGCCACCCGGAATTCCGCCAGGTGACATGTAATTAAGCTGATCCCACTTTAATGACGCAAAGACCTTGAAAGACCAACATATCAACAACAGTATGGCCAGTACTGCAGCTAAAAGTATAATCTTTTGGATCTCCATGTCGTTACTAAAGTAAGAGTACAATGTAAAATGTAAGTATGTATGAAATTAAATGACATATAAAGTAAATAATTGAGGTCATAATATTTGCAATGTGTGAATTAAATAATGGTACATGTTATAATAATATGGACAATATATCATGAAATGACACATAAAGTACATAGAACAATACATAACGAAATGACCCAAAAAGGTAATATAGAACAATACATAACGAAATGACAAATCAAAGGTATATGTTATATTATATGCGCTACCAAATATTGCAGTGTATGCATAAAGTAATAATATCAACATAATACGGAAAACATTTCCGTATATATGTAGATACTAGGTAGGTAGGTACATAGCACATGACGACGTGCTTAAATCGATAAACAAATTCACACATATTATTTTAAGTATACAATAACAAATTTAAGTTGTAGATAAAACAGAACTTAAATAAACATGAATGTTCATATTACAAGTTAATACAATGCAAGTTTGTTATGTATTTATCACCGATGTAGGGATAACATATATGCAACAAAGCAACGTTAATATTATTGTAAGTAGCTGGAATTACAAGCTAGACAAAACAAATGCTAAGAATAATATTGATAATAAGGTTCGATTTAAAATACATGATACATTTTCATAGTATCGCAAAATGAATCATCTTATAGCTAAAGAGTCATATTATATGGTATGTG
Source organism: Athripsodes cinereus (assembly GCA_947579605.1). Lineage (NCBI taxonomy): Eukaryota > Metazoa > Arthropoda > Insecta > Trichoptera > Leptoceridae > Athripsodes > Athripsodes cinereus. The sequence continues at coordinate 19,447,417 of OX388319.1, read as the reverse complement.
TACAAGATTACAGAGTATAACACAATGAAAACATATTGTCTGTTTGTGTGTAATGTTTCCAAGTGTTTGGAAAGTAAAGAGAAAAGAAATTACACCAATACATATTTCACTAACAAATTATCATTGAGGAATAAGTTTATGTAATATAATTTGTTGCATCGATTGCTGTTTTCACTAGTATAAGATTGTCACAAGCACATATGTTATAATATTACGATGATTATGAAATACAAAAAAGTAAAAATAAAAACACTTATAAATCGAATCGCACTGTTTTCTTAAGTACTCTACCGAACCGAGATCTGTTAACGGGCTGTTCACTGGTATTATTGTTGTTATTATTATCACTAAGTCTGGGTGGTTCGGTAACTGGCGTGTTTTGCACTGTTGTACGAGTATTTTCACAGGGATTGTCAACCGCCATGTATGCGGGTTTGATGCGATCTATCGACACTTTCACATGTTTACCTTTTATGTCTAAGGTGTAAGTCTTCGCATCACGGCTTATTATTTCATACGGTCCGTTGTATGGTGGTTGCAATATTGTCTTGGACGCATCTATTCTGACAAGGGCATGTGTCGAAGATGTCAAGTCTTTAGAGATAAAGGGTCTTCTGTTTCCGTGGAGTCTGGTCGGTGGCAACTGAGTGTCTCTAAAATGTTCTCGGAGATTCTTGGCAAAACCAGTTATGTCCTCGGACATAGTAGATGGTTCGCCTAAGAACTCTCCTGGTAGTCGAAGTGACTCGCCATATACCAACTCTGCAGATGTTGTTTGAAGATCTTGACGCCAGGCAGCTCTCAATCCCATCAAGACTGTAGGGAGAATCTCAGTCCACTTTGAGTTCTCATGGCACCTGATGGCAGCTTTGAGCTGTCGATGTAGGCGCTCCACCATCCCATTGGCTTCAGGATGGTAAGCAGTCGTACGTATGCGTTGAGATCCTAACAATTGGCTGAGTTGTCTGAAAAGATTCGATTCGAACTGTCTGCCTTGGTCAGTTGTTATTCTCAACGGAACGCCGAAACGTGTCACCCATCCTTCGTAGAAGGCTCTGGCGACTGTTTCTGCCTCTTGATCTTTCATTGGGATGGCTTCAGGCCATCTAGAGAATCGGTCGACACAGGTTAAGCAGTATCGGTAACCTTCAGAAACTGGCATAATTATGATGTCTATGTGGACATGTTCAAATCTTGCCGTAGTTTTTGGAAAGGTTCCGTGTGCTGATGATGTATGCCTGGTCACCTTGTTGCGTTGACACTGGAGACATTCTCTTGCCCAACGTCGGCAATCCGTCTTCATAGAGGGCCATACAACGCGGTCTGTTAGAAGTTTCACAGTGTTGTTGATCCCTGGATGCGATATGTTGTGGAACGAGTTGAATACCCCTGGCCGGAATGGTTTAGTGATAAATGGTCTTACTTTGTTATCACTAACATCACAGTATATTTTTGAATTTGAATTTAACACGGGAACTTTTTGTAAACATAGCGATGAATCATGACTGAGGAATTTTTGTATTTCCTCGTCGGTTTCTTGATGTGTGGCGAGTGCTTCGTAATCGATGTTGTTGCTATCTACCTCGTCAATTCTAGATAGTGCATCCGCCACCACGTTATCTTTTCCAGACACGTGCCTGATGTCTGTGGAGAATTGACTTATTAAGTCCAGGTATCTGAACTGCCGAGGCGTACATTTCTCAGCCTTCTGCTGGAATGCGTACGTGATAGGCTTCTGATCCGTGTAGATGGTAAAGTTTCTGGCTTCCACCATGTGTCGGAACTGTTTGACAGCAAGGTAGATCGCCAGTAGTTCTCTATCGTATGCCCCGTACTTTTTCTCAGCAGGACTAAGTTTTTTTGAAAAGAAGGCCAGAGGTTGCCACTCGCCCTGAACCCTCTGTTGAAGCACAGCACCCACCGATGAGTCTGAGGCGTCACTAACTATTGCCAGCTCTCCCTTTTCATCTGGATGAGCCAGCAGAGTTGCACTTGCTATAGATTGTCTGCATTTATCAAAGGCTGCAAGCGATTCATCTGTCCAAAGTACAGGTTGACGACCTTTGGTATTATCCTGCAAAAGGCTATGCAGTGGTGCTTGCAATTCAGCCGCTTTAGGTATGAACCTTCTATAGAAGTTCAAAATACCCAAAAATCGGCGCAACTCCTTCGCAGTTGTCGGTTTTGTGTAGTTGATAATTGCCTCTACTTTGTCTGGCAATGGTTCGGTGCCTCGGCAAGAAATCAAGTGTCCGAGAAATTTGACCTGACTTGCGCCGAACACACATTTCGCCGAGTTGATGACAATTCCATATTGTTGCAGTCGCTGAAATAGAATCTTCAGATGATCTTGATGTTCCTCCTCCGATGTGGATGCAACCAGGATGTCATCAATGTAGGCATAACAAAAATCAAGTTCTTGTAAAACTTCATCGATGAACCGTTGGAACGTCTGACTCGCACATCGTAATCCAAAACTCATGTAAGGAAACTCGTACAAACCCACCGGGCATGTGACAGCCGTCTTAGGGATGTCTTCCTCAGCAACTGGAATTTGGTTGAAGGCGCGTACCAGATCGATGGTGCTGAAGATGTTTCTTCCTTGCAGAGCGTGTGAGAAATCTTGTATGTGTCTAACAGGATATCTGTCTGGAATGGTTCTAGCGTTGAGACTTCTGTAGTCTCCGCATAACCTCCACTGATCGCCCGTCTTCGGCACCAGGTGAATTGGAGAGCTCCAAGGGCTCTTGGAAGGACGAGCGATCCCTAGGCGAACCATTGTTTCCATCTCACGTTTCACAATCCGCAACTTTTCCGGCGCAAGTCGACGCGGTCGTTCTGCAATCGGCGCACCCGGCGTTGTGTGTATGTAGTGCCTTGTGTTGTGTTTACATTGTATGCTACTTTCCGAGTTACCCTGTGGGCGAGTAATCTCGGGAAAGTTGCGTAATAAATTGTGATATACTGAGCTTCCCGCGATGGTCTTTATAGATGCTATCTCTTGCGTTGTTAAATGTCCGGAGGATGTTTGAGACGTCAATTTGTCTAGCAACTTACCGTTTCTCACATCAACGAGTAAGTCGTAGTGTGCTAGAAAATCTGCGCCTATGATTGGCTTCGTCACGTCGGCGATGACAAACTTCCATAGGAAGTCTCTTCGGAGTCCCAGATCCAAATTTAAAGAACACGTTCCATACGTGTGGATGTCGGTGCCATTTGCTGCTGACAGGAGATAAGATGACTTCTCACAGTGGTGTGGTACCTTGGCTCTTGGAAAGATACAGAGGTCCGCACCGGTGTCTACAAGAAATTGTGTCTTCGTTCTCCTGTCGGTGATGAAAAGGCGGCGGGTGGTGGATCTAGGGGATGGATCGCCAGCCGCGCTTAGCGATCTCCCCATGAGTTTCCCGCCTGTTGGTTGGCAGAGAAAGTACACGGTGACTTGCACTTTTTGGCATTTTTGTCGAAGGTGGCATGGTACCAGCACAGTCCTTGGTTGTTCTGGGGTTGACGCCGCCGTGAGCTCGACCGGCTTCTTGATGAAGATCGGGCACGTCCCCTTCCTTTCGTTGCCGCCTGGAGGACGGACGCTATCTCCTCCTTAAGCTGAAGGGCCAGTTGATCGAACTGTGTGGCCAATGAGGTCTCGTTTATGGCCATCCTTGGTGAGGTTGTCTCCTGCACTGCGTCAGCTAGTTCCGCAACCTTCTCCAGCTCCGCTTCTCTTTGTGTCGCCAGGACCGCCTGCATGGATTGAGGCAAGCGTCCGACCCATAAAGTGCGGAGCATGTGCTCACTCACTTGGCTGCCCGCTAGAGTCCGCAGATGCCGCAAGAACTGTGACGGCTTGCGGTCACCCATCTCCTCCCGCTCGAGCAGACGTCTCGTCTTCTCTTCTTGGGAGGCGCTGAGTCGGCTAATCAGCGCGGTCTTGAGCTTGGTGTATGATTCTGGCGTTGCCGGCGCCAGGATCACATCCCTCACTTCCGTCGCAAAGCTGGGGTCGAGTGCCCCAAGGATGTATCCGTATTTTGTCTGCTCCGTGGTAATGCCGGCAGCATCGAAGCTACATTCCGCCATACGGAACCACATCTCGGGGTCCCCGGCGAAGAACGGTGGTATTTTTACCGCGACCCTGCTAACTGTCTCCGACTTCGACGGTAGTTGTTCTTTCGCGTACATGTTGAAAAGTTATCGCACAAGAAATAAAGAACACAAAAAAAAATCACTTCACTATATTTTTTTAATCACTGAAAATCGTTCACTGTTCGGGTGTCACCAATTATAGGATGATGTACTATGGGTACAGATGTATATGTGTCCTATGGCACAGGTAGTGATTTGATAAATAGTACACAGTTTGGTGAGATAAAATGTTTATTGAGAATTTAATTAGAATTACGTGAAGTACATAGCAATGGAGAAATACCTATATACAATTGTGCGGAGACAGTTACGGAGTGTAGGTACAGTTGCGACCGAAGCGAGAGAGGTAATGAATTCACATGTAGGTACCACGATGGAAGCCGTGGTAAGTACATGGTTGGTAGGTACATTGAGTGTACCTACATGTTATTTTTATTTATTTATTTATTTATTCTTTACTGTACATTGATAACAAGCAAATTTACACAAAAATACATTTCAAACAAAGACAATCATACAATCAATATACAGAGGGCGAGTTTATCGCAGAGGCGCGATTTCTTCCAACTAACCCAATTTCATAAAACCTTCACATAAAGAAAATTTTTTAAAGAAAGGAAAGAGGAGGTAAAAAAGGAGAAGAATATGTAGGAAAAGGGACTAGGATACAGAAGCCATATTTTGTGCGATAAAATGGTCCTTGACCGCCCGCTTGAAAGCTTGAAGAGTGGGGAGCAACCTTATCCTGGAAGGCAAACTATTCCAACAGCGAGCACCATGAACAGAAAAAGAGTTTGTAAAAAAGTTTGAGCTATGAGCTGGTATCGCCAGAAGACGCTCGCTATTGGATCGTAAGGGCAAGCCATGGCTCGAAAGATACTCAAACATTTCCTTAAGATAGTATGGTGAAGACGTAGAGTATAAACAATTATAAACCAGTGATAAGACATGGAGATCTCGTCTTTGGCGCACGGTAAGCCATTTCAGTTTATTCCTAAATCTTGTTATGCGGTCAGATCTTTTCAGATCAAAGATGAAACGAATGCCAGTATTTTGTAACCTTTCCAGTTTAGTGAGTAATTCCAAGTTACAACCAACGTAGGCACAATCGGCATAATCAAGGATTGGAAGTAGAAGAGACTGGACCAAAAGAGTTTTAATTTTCATGGGCAAGAACCTTTGCAATCTCCTCAGATTATGCATGCTGCAAAAGAATCTCCTCCTAACATTATTAACGTGTTGACGCCAAGAAAGCTCTCTATCCAGTAAGAGACCAAGATTCTTTGCAGTTTTGGAATAAGGGATTACAGTGGAGTCAATGTATGTATTAGGAATCGTTAGATTATTCAGTTTTGAGATAGAATAGGGGCTTCCTATAAACATCGTTTGTGTTTTAGTAGGATTAAGAATCAAGCCATTTTTAGTGGCCCAGTCAGAAACTTGTTGCAAACAATTTGACTTTTCATCAACAGCCCTTGACAGATCCTCTAACTTGAAGTGAGTATAGATCTGTAGGTCATCGGCATATAGATGGTAGTTACAGGGAATATGTCGCACGATGGGGCTGATGAAAATCGAGAACAGTAGAGGAGAAAGCACTCCGCCCTGTGGCACACCCGCCTTCAAATCCAACCAGCCAGACTCAACACCACTTCGCAACCGCACACACTGAGTTCTACCTTTTAAGTACGACTCGAACCAGGAAATACAGGATTGAGATGCATTGAGTCGCCTGAGAGAAGCAAGGAGTAGATCAAAATCCACAGTGTTAAAAGCACTGCTGAAATCTAATAGTGTCAAATGGGTTAGTTGTTTTTTATCCATAGCTCCTCTTATGTCATCAGTGATTTTTACTAACGCAGTTGTCGTACTATGCCCTTCTCTGAATCCTGACTGAAAATTATTGTGGTAGTCATTTTCCACAAGAAACTTATTGAAATGCCAGTATGCAAGTTTTTCCAGCACTTTTGAGAAAAATGGAAGTATTGATATTGGGCGGAAATCCTGTGGAGCTGTGGAATCATTTTTTTTTGGTAATGGAATGACATAAGCCTGTTTCCATTTGCGGGGAACTATACAGTGTTTGAAAGAAAAATTAATAATATGAGTCAGGTGTGGTATTATAATGTGGAGAAAGCGCGAGATAAAAGATATGCTTATTTCATCACAACCTGCAGCTTTGGACTTAATGGAGGCAATGCAACGCTCAACCTCAGCTTCCGATATGGCTGGAAAATCAAAATGTGGACCTGTTAGCCCTACGTGTGTACTTAAATCTCTCAGAGCAGCCGCTTTAGCAGTATCATCCAACGTAGTAGGAGGAGAGGCAAAGTGTGCATTCAGACAGTTGGGTTCCAAGGATGGCTCACCATGCGCCAATCTCCCATCGAGAGAAACCAAAGAGTCAAGACGCTTCCACGCCTGAGCCTGAGAACAACCACTAAAGAGATCATGAGTATGAGCAACTTTGGCGTTTCTACATTTTTTGGAACAAATGTTTCGAAGACTTCTAAATCTCTGCCAGTTCTCAACCGTTGGACAATGATTGTGTTTGATACGAGCCCTGTTCCTGCGCTTCATCAACATACGGATTTCGTCTGTCATCCACCGCACACCAGGATTTTTCACTTTAATTTTACGAAGTGGAGCATGTTTATCCAACAATTTCAGAATATTTTCATTGAGAATGTCAACCTTCTCGTCAATGGTATTGAGACGTGTAATATCATCCCAATCCATAGCCTCGGCATCGGAAACTAGGGTTTCAGTATCAATTCGACGAATGTTGCGAGCCACCATCAATTTAGGTTTCGGTTTGGGGACTCTGATAGAATATTCCAGATAGAGCAGATCGTGATACGAAAAACCAGGTGCAGACAACTGTCCATGACTTCTCACCATATTCTTTTGTGAAACAATGATATGATCTATGAGTGATTGAGAATTTTGAAGTACATGAGTAGGTTGTAAAGGAAGAATATTAAGATTAGTGGAGGAAATCATTTGCATAAGTCTAGCTGAACGTGCATTATGTAACAGAAGACAAGTATTAAAATCACCCATAATTACAACATTATTATAATCAGAAGACAGATTCTCCAGCACGACCTCCAAATCATTAAAGTAGTTGGATGTGGGAGGACAGTAAACAACCCCAAGAAGAACAGAGGAGTGCAAAAAATTCACCCTCAGAAAAAGATACTCAGCATCGCCAATGCAGCGAGATGAAGACTGCAGGACGATCTCATAAGGTAGATCACTGCGAAGATAAACGCAGACACCACCACCTCGCCGCTCAAGCCGATCATTCCTGATTAATTTAAAACCAGATATTTGAAACAACGAAGATGGTAGTGTAGGCTTCAGCCATGATTCGGAGACCATGAGGGCATGGATGTCTAGGTTCTGAAATGTGTCCACCATCTCGTCGTGGTGAGATGGAAGACTCTGGGCGTTGATGTGGCATACCCTCAATAATCGCCTTGGACCACCAGAAAAGGTTTTAATAAGACACGATCGCAAACAGACTGCATCATCACCACCAGCGGTGGAAGACCCGGACAAACTAACAGCATCTGTGGGAGAAGGGGGGGACAGGAGGAAAGGAAAAGTAGAAGGTGATATCACAGGAGATATCATCTCACCGCAAAGCATAGCCATAGGATGTGCGTTGCGCGCCAGTTTACAATGACACAAACAGGTATACCAGCACATCAGGCATACACATTACAAAGCACTCATGCTGAAACATCATCATCCATTTCAACCTGTTACAATTACACATTAAATACTCTTCAGTATACAAGAGGCCCATGAAGCGAGATTAGCAGAATAAAAACAATAATAAGAACAATATAAAAACTAAAGACATACATAACTCTATAACGCAAACAATGCGAGACATAGTGGAAAAAAAAGAAACATAACAACAGAAGGCATATTTACACAACCATACAACCGCCATCATTAGTAAAAATATAATATTATGATTATATCAAGATCTTACCTCGGTATATATAAGTTCCAGTAAGTCACGCACTGTGTACAGACAGACTCCGCTGTATGTGATAACAGCAACATAGAGCAGTGACAAGTGAAAACAATAAGTAGGCAGTACCTACCGCACATAATAAATCAAGTTATGAACACGAAACCATATACAAATCACCGCATACTACTGCAAATACATTGCTGAGCCTTACCACACATATGTTTATTCACATTCATACATCATTTCGAACACAATATCCAGACACTCATTACATATCCAAAGCATATCCCAGTCATCACCAATCAAAAAATACACAAGCTTGACGCGCAAATATTCAGACATGTACCTACATATAATTATTATCATTCACAGTATCATTCATTTACTATAAAATTAGAATTAAGTCTCCATAGAAATTCAAGCGATAAACCTACAGACAAATTCGAAAGCATATACCAATTGATTATCCTGTGCAAGCTGGTACAAAATCCCAATAGGTATGCAATAGATTAAATCAGTCACATAGGCATTCCACCAATCCATGCAAACATCAAAGTATCATCATACAAATTCTCATAATACACTTTCAATCTCAAAAGGATCACCAGAATAAATAAAACTCAACAGCACTCGCCGATACAAAAAGTCATCACAGTAATCTATCAATTATGTACAAGTTCATTTAGCAGTTTATATGTATTAGATCTCACATGTGAACACATTCAACATGCATCAATGATCCCACATGTGAACACAAGCATATGTTTTAGATCTCACATGTGAACACACTCAATAGTCAATACATATTAGATCTCACATGTGAACACAAGCATAACAGTTTATATGTATTAGATCCAATGATTAGATCTCACATGTGAACACAAGCATGCATAAAATAAAAAAAACGAAAATAGTTTTCACTTGTCAACATAAGCATGCATAAAATAAAACAAAAAAAAAAACACTATAAGAATAAAAAATCTCATTCACAATACAACTAAGTATTTATGACAATATTAATTAATAGAAAAAAAAAAATAAGGTTATGTTTTTTGTATATGCAAAACATGAAGAGAAATTCATTTATATAAACAATGCAAAAAAAATGCAAACTGTTTTACCGACGCACCCAATCTCCGACAATTTAACTACTCGCACAGAATGTACACATATAAAATCGGATTGTGTATGTATGTACGTCCATCCGTGCATGGATCATGTATGTATGGCCATCTAGGAGAATAAACCAGTGCTCCACTACAATAAGAAAATAGAAATACAAAAAACTTGTACATACATAATTTCAGAATAATAATAAAAGTAGAACAATAAACCCGCTAGTTGTATCATATAGTTGTATAATATAGTTGTATAATATAGTTGTATAGTATAGTTGTATAATATGACAAATGTACAAATAATTATTTTACTGATTACATCAGTTAACAGAACAAAAAAAAAATAAAAATTAATAAAACAAAATAATTATGTTTCAACTACCTGCAGCAGTTTGCATGCAAAATAAATAAATGCATTGAGTATTAAAAGAAACTTATAACCATTTAGATAATCACAAAATGAGCCCGGTGCACACGGCTAGTACAAATATTATCACATCAACTGTCTATTCGCCAAGCACTGCGATAGGTACCTGCACAGTACGTAGACAGTAAAAACAAAATTAGGGTACAGTAAAACCAATGATTACACACATAATTACAAACAATTAATCTTTTCCACTGAATCAACCAAGATAGGCTTTGACGTTTCATCAACTTTCACCAGTACGACGCCATCTCTGGTCCAGACATATTTACATCTCTTTTCACGCTTCTTGCAACGTGCCAAGTAAAGGAGATGTCTGGACTTGGGCGTGAGCGTCTCCGAAACGAACACTTGCACCTGCGGTCCTGCTATACCCAATGCACGAGTACTCAGCTTATCATTCCCCTCCTTAGTGCGATTAAAGTTTCTTACTGCGAGAAGCAGTTCTTCCCTCATCACGTTTGTACTAAGCTTTGCGCGAATGATACTTGCAGCACCCCTGGATCCGACTCTACCCATTTCACAAACATCACTTACACCAACATCAGCACCTACAGTTTTACAGATATTAGAGACGATTGCCTTCAGGTCCTGAATGGTTTCCCCAGGCAGCACAGGAACGCCCTTTATTTCGATGGTGGAGCGATTGGCAGCCCTCTCCTGACGCTCATGACGACCTTCCAGTTTTTCCACCTCCTCGCGCATAGACGCTAACTCCACCAAGACGGAGCCATCCATTCCCGCTGCAGCACGGTCCACCTTTTCTGTAAGCTCCTTTATAATTATGTCCTTTTTTAAGTTTTCTTCCGATAGTGCATCTATAGTGGCCTGCATTTTCAACACTTTCCTTTCCAATGCCATCAGCCTCTCAGACATGTCCGCAGATATGGCAGACTCAGCCTCGTTGACGGGAAGCTGACAGCCCATCGCACTCTGTTGACTTGGTGAAGCAGAACGCCCTGACCGCGGATCCACCTTTTTACAATCACCACACCTCCATTGGGCCTTGGTCAGTTGCGACATTTTCTTAAAATTGGTTAATGTTATACCCACGCAGCCGTAGTGAAAGCCCTGCATGCACCGCAAACATTTTAGTTTCTTGGTAGGGCTAACGTCACTTCCACAGCCGTCGCAAATAATATTCTTGGGAGTTGCCGGAGACATGGCTTTTCGTTAAATGAGTACAGATAAAAAAGAAAAGAGAAAGTCGTTCAACGAGGTTTCACTGTGCGTTCAGAAATAAGATCGTTTGAGCACCGCGCTGTGCATGCAACAATAAGTTCATGTATGGTTTTTATACGCGCTCACACATCCCACGACTAATCGTTCACTCAACTAATGCACTCCATAGACGCGCGACATTCGACTTGATTAGTATGATTATTTTTTATAGCAGTTGGTACACTATAATACGCACTTATTATTATTAAAATATACAGCAAAAAATCAGCCTGTCACCGTCCACGGTATATACCTACGTTCGGTGACGTGGTTCGGTACCTATGTTCGGTGACGTGGCTTGTCACATGGGGTTGCCACAGTATATTTAATTCGAATTACTGACTTTTTGATTTCATTATTTATTAATTTATGATTTTTTGTTATATTATTATATTTTTAAATCTTATTATTTCATTAATATTCTTTATCTATTATATTATTATAGAAAAGTTTATACTTATTATTTTATATATTGCTTGAATCGGTGGTTTTACTGTTCATTGATGTGTTTTATTTTATTGATTTTATTAATTGTATTATAATATGATTGATCATTATGTTTTCTCTTATCTTGTCTTATCCTATCTTATTGTTATATTTCTTTGTTTTTGTTGTTGGTTTTATGTGTTTGTCTTAGTTGCTTTGAATTTTTTAAACTGTGGTAATATAGGGGGACTCATGTGGTCCATATTTCATTTAATTTTAATTGTTGTAATACTTGTTGTGTTGACTGTTTGTTCCCTTCGAGAAAATAAATAAATAAAATAATAAATAAATAAATAATTAAAATGGATTGTTGGTCTTTTTGCTCTGAATAAAGCTTGTTCGATTATAATTGAGTTTTCTGTTTAGAGATTTTATGTTTTCATTTTATGTTTTCTAATTCAAAGAAGATATCATATTTGATAAAATATCTCATAGTAAAAAAGATTTTAAATATTCTGGACAAATGAATATAATAGAATTATTTAAAGATGTATTTAATTTGTTCCAAATATTTTTTCAGGGAATATTACATTTAGTACATTGTTTCGTACTATATTATATTGACGATGCTAGGGGAATCAATTAACATAATATATAGGATATAAATCACTCCTTAAGAAACGGGAAAATAATGTACGAAGGTGAGTGGCGGAACCATAGACGACATTCCTCCCTCAAAAAGATTTTATTGATTAAAATAAATCGGTACCTGCATACATACTCCTACAAATTTCATATTTAATTACCAGTGTACTCGGAATAAATGTGCTTTAAAATTTTGAATCTAATATAAAACTTATCGACTTTTATACATGAAAGGTTAAGCACAAGTTTAATTATTGTACTCTGAACACATTTTAAAAAAAGCTTTGAACTTTTAGAAAAATTATTGAATGTTATGAACGCGCCAAAAAATACGTGCTATTTTATTTATTATATTGGCAAATAGAAAAATGCTGTGATGTCAAAAATAAACTTCTGCTTATTTCTATGTATTTAATTATTCATCATAGGATTTTGCTTGGAAAACTGAAGGTGGGAAAGGCTCTCTCTTGGCTAGCCAATCATGCGTTTTTAGGGTTGGATTTGGAATTGGTTGTCTGTGGAAACACTTTCGTGCAACGGAGATTGGTTTGGGATTTGGTCTCTTGCATTTTGAATTGCTCGATTTCGACTCAGGTTTATAATAATTTACAATACAAGCACTTTTACAATATATGTTTTGAAATTCTCTCAAAAATGTTGTGAAATTTGTTCTTCAAGGATACAACAAAAAACAATTATTATTCTATAATATTTTCATAATGGATTACAAATATTTTTTGTGTAATAGTTTCCCTTTAGATAATTATTTGTATTTATATGAAATGTATTTGAAGAACCTTAAAAAGTATAGGTACATGAATGGGAATAACAAGGTAGGTATATTTTTTATGTCACTCGAAATATCTACTCCACTGGCACTAAAAGCAAAATGTTGAATAAAAACGTGATCATTATTGTCATGACGCTCGGCAATATGTCTCCGTGACACGATATATCCATTACGTAATATTTGTAAGGGTTAGGGTTGCAATTCACAATGGTAATAAGTATTAATAAAAAAAACACCACATATTTAAATTAACCACAATATCAATTTTTTTATTTATTATGAAAACTTCATTCTAAATGTAATAAAGTGTAATGGTTTATTGTGCCATAGTTGGAGATAGAAATTAAAAATAAATGAAAATAAAGCAAGCACTCCAGGTATGATATTAATTATCTTGTATTTTTACTTGAATACTGTTTGCTACTATTGAATAAATCACGAAATATTTTGAAATCATCACAATTTGTTGTCAAATTAATCCTAAACTTTAAGTAATTACAATTTTATGACTGTATGCAAATAAATATGACTATTTTTATTCAGAATGCTTACTGAATATGAAATGTATCTACGATATCATGGAAATTTTCATTAAGGGTTTCCCACCGATTTCCCCTGAATTTTTTAAGAGCCGAGCTCCTATACTATAATCCAGACTCGACGAAACAAAAACATATTAAAGGGATGGCTCAGAATTTGCCTTTAGGTCTCCCACTGACAAATACCTTACCTTTATTACAACCCTTCATGCCCCTTGGAGGAGATTCTCTCTGTAAGGCACTAGTCACTAACACAATAGTCATACAAATCATGTTGTTACAGTTATAAATTGCTACCTACTAAAATTCTTAACACTAGAGACAACACTTTTCAGCTTATTATTTAAGTAGTAAAATCAAAAATAATACTGATTGTATTTCCTCGCATTTAAAATAACATGCGTCAACCCTGTATTAATTTATATTGAATTGTCAATGTTTTATTTATTTATTTATTCACATTACTATTATGAAGACACAGAATGGTCTTTTATTATTTATTATCACGAATGTGACGCAGTGTAATGAATAAGATAAGATGGAAAATTAAATCATTTCCATTAGTAAGTTGTAATTTACTACAATCACAACAGTGTGAATAATTGATGATACGGACAATGTTATTTGAAAACTGGGTCCCATAGAAGTATAATATTACATGTTTTCCTCACAAAAGCTTGATTGATTTTGATACATATGTATTCGTCTTCTCAGAATAATTTCATTGGAATATTTTCTGTTTACATACGACGACTAATATAATATACCTTAAATTGACTTATAACAGAAGATATTTTTTGGCTACTCGGCTCAATTGACTGCACGGGTTCATGTGGCGTGGAACAGGTTAACAATCTGTAGTCAGTCGAACACCACTAGCTTTCAAAGTTAAGCTATCATTCTGGTTTATAAAAAAATGAGATTCGAGTCCCGTATAGGGAACTACTAAGTAAGATGACGTTGTCTTTTTAAAGCTATATCGCTTGCCCACTATTATAGGGTTCTATGTTACATTTTTGAAAATTTTGAGTTATGAATGCTATAACATTCTATATATTCAAAGGTATTTATTACAGGAATCCAATTGTAAATCGCAGCACTAGCCGCGAAATTAAAGACGATATAACATAGTTCTATGTTTTGTTTATCTTCAAAACAGTGATACAAAGTTCTATGTGTGTAACATAGAACCTTGTAGCATAAATTAAATAAAATTTTAAAATTGCAAGGTTCTATGTTTGATTCATCGCACCTTGCAATCTCAAAAAAATATATTGATTATGTTTGTAATATTGAACTTATGCGTTTTAAAAGTAGCTAAACATTTTCTATGACTGCCATGGTCTTAATATGACGACACTGTATTGACTGCACATGTATGTATGACTGCACACCTCTCTACGAACAAAAAGGTGTACTGTGCCATTTGGACTGAAAATGTAGCAGGTAGAGGAGGTAATGAAATTGCTAGTGCTGTTTTTAGGACCTTGAAACAAGTTCTTGAAGACAATCCGCAATTCACGAATCTTATATTGTGGAGTGATAGTTGTGTTCCACAGAATCGTAATAGCATAATGAGCTACGCAATTAGACATTTTATGATTTGCTTATAATGGTACAGTATTCAGGAGATTACGATGAAATTTTTAACACCAGGCCATTCATGTGTACAAGAAATTGACAACGTTTACAGTTGCATTGGCAGAGTTCTTTCGAAAACTAAATATTATTCCCCAATCTCTCTGATGAACACTTGAAATACACTTTGACTTTTTACGTAATACTTATATGCCATCACGGCATATCCCACAACTGGGGTAGCCAGCAGACCAGCTGCATCTACTAGCTTAATCTACCTAATTAAAAGTGAAATCCCCGAGAAAGAGGCAATAGTTGAACTAATAATCATACAGATCACATAGTTCTATGTTACAGGTAAATTAAAAAATGTATCGTTTCAGAACAACAAAGTCCTATGTTAATTTTCAATCCTAATTTTTGAAAAAAACAAAGGAAAAAAAATAATTTAAAATCATAAATTCAGGTAAGAATATTTTTTAGAAATTTTTAATGCTATTGGAAACGAACAGAGGTATCCCATTTCGTAAATAATATATACCTAATTTTAAAACTTGAATATCTCAAAACTATGAACATGTAACATAGAACCCTATAATAGTGGGCAAGCGATATGTGACAATTTCATATGTTAAAATTACAAATTTACTTATGAAAACCCTCCTTTTCACTGGCGCCTTTGAGACGGTCGAAAGATCATAAAATTTTGTCAAATGAAAAAATCATCAATCATCATCGCTCAGAATGGAAAAAGCCTTTTACCACACTGTGGCAGAATTATAGACAAATGAAAGTTTCATTAAATTTCATTGAAACTAAGTGTATATTTTACTGAAAACTATAATAACTACTTCCTTTCAACGTTTTGCTTTATTTTGAGAGATTTGAAAAAAAAATATGTACATTGTTTCATAATAATTATGTGCCAGGCTATTAATTTAATAGTAGCTAGAGTACACTTACTTTTTAATTGCTAGTCCAGCAACATTGTAACGTAATTATTGTGGGTATTAAAATGATAATAATAATAATTATAATTAAGATGCTGACTGTAATAAAACCCTAAAGTGTTGCCGCAGTCACTATCTGTGAACCACCAAAGTATATATCTAATACAAGTTGTATCATGGCAACACTATCTACAAACTGTTATAATATCTCTGAAACTTATATAATTCAATTCTCTAGATGGAATAAAATTGTAATCATAAAATGGTCTAAAACGGATCTAGATAAATTAAAAAGACTTAACCCGGAACTGGTTCTAGAAAATCAAAATTACAGGCTCTATTATGATAAAACAGATTTAATAGACTCGATTTAGAAATACATCATAATAGACTCGATTTAGAATAACATGATAAACTTAATAAAATAACGTAACTAATAGACATCGCTGTCCCAAAAATACATAATATACAAACAACCGTCGCAGAAAAAATACGTATATATACAGAACTAGCAGGAGAAATAAAAAATATTTGGCATTCTAGGTCCGTTTATATAATACCTTTAGTCATGTCAGCTACAGGGGTAACTCCGAAATCTTTAATAAATAATTTACAAAAATTTTATGGGTTAGTTGGAAGATATCGCGCTTCTTCGATAAACTCGCCCATTGCACAATTTTTTTGTATAGTTAAATTGAATATTTTCATATGTTGTTTTTTTGTGCAATTTTTTTTTACGCGGCGGCAGAAATGCCATCCACACTTCTCAGCATTGTACAACCAGATAAGTCTCCATATGATCAGTCATGATCACACAAAAACTTAACAGTCTAATGCCGGGAAAAATTCACCTATCCAGATATACAGGATATCAAAGGATTAGGCTCAAAACGCGGGATCAAAATACCAGCATTGTGCCTGAAATATCTGTGTTCAAAAACTTTTTTACAATATTACAAGTGTTTATTATAATAGATTTTTGAATTTTAATGTACAAATTAACCGGTAAATCTAATTTTTGTAAATTATTTATTAAAGATTTCGGAGTTACCCCTGTAGCTGACATGACTAAAGGTATTATATAAACGGACCTAGAATGCCAAACATTTTTTATTATATTTTTTATTATATATATTTTTTATTATTATTTTATTTTTTATTTTGTATTATATATTCGGACCTAGAATGCCAAATATTTTTTATTATTATTATTATTAGATTGACCGGTTAATTTGTACATTAAAATTCAAAAATCTATAATAATAAACACTTGTAATATTGTAAAAAAAGTTTTTGAACACAGATATTTCAGGCACAATGCTGGTATTTTGGACCCGCGTTTTGAGCCTAATCCTTTGATATCCTGTATATCTGGATAGGTGAATTTTTCCCGGCATTAGACTGTTAAGCTTTTGTGTGATCATGACTGATCATATGGAGACTTATCTGGTTGTATAATGCTGAGAAGTGTGGATTGTAACTCTGCCGCCGCGTAAAAATTGAGTTTTGCGACGTACTTTTATTTTAGTGACATGCTGTCTTTGTTAAACTCAGTTTGACGAAGATATACCATGTCGAAACCTGGTCACTAAAACTAAAGTACATCGTAAAACTCCACAGAGTTTTTGTTTTATTTACATTAAATATGGAGTTTTACAAAATAAACAGAAATAAAAAGAACAACTAATAGAACAGTTTTATATTTATCAAATATGCTCAGTGATGGTTGTAAAGAGAGAGTTTTTATTTCAACCACGAGGTGCCGAAAGTCACAAATTATGAAAACCACATACATCGTTTTTTATGTCAACTTGGCCAGATCATTCATTCGTGATTCCTACAACATCTGTATCGGACTAAATTGAATTTATATAGTAACAAAGATGTAACTTATCTGGTGTAAAATCGGATCACTCTAATATTGGTTTTCCACTCACATCTAATACTAAGCACCATTTTATTATTTAACAATCCTCTTATTCAGTACCTATGTAGATATGTTCCTTTTTGTGAATTTGTGAAATATCCTCTGTTAGCAGGATTTACCATTGCAGGATTATGACAGTGACGGAAATGAAAAATGTATGTAACGATAGGAGCAAGTGGCGTTTGATCCTTTCTGCCTACCCTTTAAGAGAAACGATGTGATGATTATGATAATGAAAAAAATGAATACATTTTTCAAAAGATTTTCTAAATAAATTATTATTTATTCGGGAAGAAATTTCAAGTTTATCACAATCTTATCAGTATCATTATCAAATCACTTTTAGATCAAAGATTTTTTGAAGTGCTATTTATTTACAATTATTTGTTTACTACCAAATGTTCTTTGAAATTGATCTCAATTATTCTAAAATTCCTAGTAAAATTTTAATTAATTCATTAGCTTTATTATCATAACAATTATATCGCGTGCTTTTATTTTGAAAAGATGCGGTCGAAGTTTCAAGGATGATGAAAACATAAGAAGAGGTATCAACAAGTTTTTCCAGCTGTACCTTGTACACGAAGGTATTTGATGAATCTCTTTGATTATTAAGAAAATTCCATTGTTTTTATGATTTGTTGAATAACAAGATTCCTTGTGGGAATTTTCAAAAGGTACTTAATTTAAATATCAATGGTTAAGGTTGTTTTTCAAAATAATATTTAAAATGTTATTCATTCTTAAAAATACAGAAATACCTAATTTCTTTTTGAAGATAACCATAAAAGAGATTTGTCATAACAGTCGTTCATTCATACCATCACGGCATTTCCCGTCACTGGGATATCCAGCGGGTTAACTGCGTGTAATGAACATGCAATTCATCCTCTCTGTGCCAAGAAAAGTTAAAACATGCAGGATTAATGACATGCCTCATCGCTGAATTATTGTTCAAAAGTTCAATAGTTGAAGTTGTTCAACAGACAAAAACGTAAACCATAGAAACACAATATTTATGATCACATGAGAATTTATTACCTACTATTTATGAAATCTGAACTAATTCTATGAGATTGTTACTGAGCGTTCAATATTTTCTATTTACCGCACAAAAATAATTGATATAATTTTTTGATCCCTTTATTTATGGAGTATAAAAGTTAATAATAATTTGCCTCTTATATTTGAAAATTTGAGAGGATTGCTTATTTTTAGCGTCCGTTAGTAAAAAGCTCGTCTGTTAAATTTGGAGTAATTAAATCACAGCTGGCAATATTTACATAAGAAGTTGAAGGCATTAAAATATGATTCCCTTTTGAATTATTATTTCAGACCTTCATCAAAGCTTCTGCAGATTGGTATTTAAAAAATTATCAGCTCATTATAAAAAATTGAGAAAGCGTGCGTAAGGGTAAAGCACATTCTAAATTTATATAAGCCCTTCAATAAAAAATAAGAAACTGGAAAATAGCACGATATTAAGTATATTTAGATTCCTAGTGAACCATATCCTGGCAACATTTTGTAACAAATAAATCCCAGTTTCAAAAACAATTTGACATTTGTATTTGTTAAAATTATATTTTTGAATTGCCATGTTTTGGGAAACGAATATTGATGAATAGAGCAATGAATTTGCAGTCGTTATATGTAATGTCCTAAAATTGATGAATTGTACAGAATCTTTGAGGTGCTTTGGCACGTAAACGACACTTTAATGTTGTCCAACAATAATAATAAGATTCTTGTCAAATCAGATGACTTGCATTACACCATTTTTATAGAAACATTATTATTTTAAGAGGAAGCTTGATCGGTACAATAACCATCTTTTAAATCTGTTTTATCTTCAAAATGATCCACTGTTTGGTTAATCAAGTAAATCAATAAGAGGATATTCTTACCAATGGCAAATTGATTTGATTACTTTTACACAGCTTAAAAAGGTTCGATAGAAAAACCTCAGAGAAAAACAATATTTATTTTATAACTGTGTTCTACCTCAAAGTTTTATTGTAAACTTTGTATGTGTTGTATATTTATTATTTATTTATTTATTTACAAAAACACACGGCACAAGATTTTTACATGTTTGGATACAATTATACTAATATAAACAACAACAGTGACATAAAAAAGATAAAACATTATATGTATATAACAGGTACTTTCAGTATGATATTAATAAAAGGTACCTATCGTTTCCCTTCTCTCTAGGAACAAATTTACACTAGAACTCATAATTTTGTTGCTGGAAAAGTAGATAATAATTACATAAGGTACTCTCACGATTGTAGCTGCAAAATATTATTAATATTGTTATCACGTAACAAAAACATTATCTCGAAAATTTACAGAAGTGAACACGAAGTTAAAGATGATAAGAAAAGAGAAACTCCGATCTACCGACCGCCTCGATACAGCATTCTCTCGTTTCACGTCGTAAATTATTCCTGGTTAATTAGTAGAAGTTACTTCTCGAAGGTAATATTGTATTTCTACATACTTTACTTTCATACTTAATTTTCAAAACAGGTGTCTCGGGAGGATATTGTGTATCAGGAAGAATATTTTGTTCAAAATAATTTTTCAGTTTTCAAAAACTATGCTACAACAATTCAGTTTTCAGGAAAGGGTGTATTATTTGGTTATTCATTATTGAACGCCTTTTTTACAGAACAGGAGAAACGAGTCTCCTTTATTCGGGGTGATTTAGTTGTCTTGTCTCATTCATTTGGGGTGATATAGTTGTCTTGAGAGCAATATCTTGTAAATGTAAGTATATGAGAAAATCAGTACTTTTTGGCACTTTCATTGAAGGGATACCTGTCAGGAGCACCGTTTGGCATATTAAAGAAAAAAAAAACATTTGTGATATTTTCATGTTCATAGTGTGCTAAATTATAAAAAAAATATGAGAAATTCCACGATACTACAACAAATAATAGGGCGGGTAAGTATTATAAAAAAAATATAATCAGATAAGCTACAAAATTACTCGTATTTTTACGGTCTGCAGTCTTATGATTAAATTTGAAACATGTTCTCTGAGAAAATTAGTACTGCTCTACAAGTCTATACAATAAAAGTCAATGATTATAAAAATATTAAAATAAATATTAATAATTCAATGTACTTACATGATCTAATTAGTTGATTTACGATATCTTTTGAAGTGTTGTTAATTAGCGTGAATTATTCACACATTGTCGTTAAATATAGATCCATGAAAGCTTCCTTTTAATACAACGTATCATCAACACCTCCAGCTAAGCCAATCAAATGAAAATAATATATCAAAGGTGAAATAAATAACAAACAAGGGTGACATTACAAGGTTTCTAAAATAGTGAAGGAATAATCTTCTTTGAATTTACACAAATAGTGTTATTCACGATAGCGACACATCCTTTGAAAATGATTTGACATTATATCAAAAGGTGTTTTGTTCGTAGCGTGTTGGAACAATGTCTCTTTATTTATGTGTTTATTTGCATGAAAACATCACGGTATATTGAATACGTAGTAGATAATATTATTATAAACCTGAAAATACAGATAAGTTTATTTGCGCGGATAAACAAAGTTATTATAACTATTGTAATATGTGTCATGTTGTTATTATTGTTGTGTTGTGTATCTTGTTATGAAATTCAAAATATCTTTAGCAAGCCGTGTGTAAAATTGTTTTACTTATATCGAAATCCCTTTATAGAATAATTTGTTGTGATAAGATTTGAGGTTGACGAAACATTTAGAGTTCACTGAATTTTAATAAATTGGTAGAGATATTTAATAGACAATAGAGTGTTGATCGATGTTATTTTTACAATCAACCATTGTATGAGGTATTATAAATTACGTAAATTTATCATCTGAGACTACCATAAAAAGCTTGGAAAAGACAACGTCACCTTATTCGGTAGTGCCACGGACGGGACTTGAACCCGCATCCATACCTTGTCGCGAGGAGTATTTTGTCCAACTAAGCTACCGGGTGACTTGTTGTTGTCTTTTCTAAGCTTTATATGGTAGTTTCACGTGTTAAATTTACAGAATATAGAGTGTTATGAACTAAGCCAATAATAATAATAATGCGCCGTTTCTCCGGTTTCTCTGCTGCATTATTTTTCATTTTTTATTAATTAAAGCCGCTCACTTTCGTTTCATTAATCTTCTTACAGTACGTTTGTATAATTGATAAAGCTTTTAGATATGTACAGACTAGACTTGTAAAAGGTTTTAACGGCGCATTTAGTTGTACCAACACCAAAATAAAGCATAGGTACGCTTTCCAACGGCCTTTGTGTGCGAGTTTGTTATCAAGTTCTGTAACGCTAAATCCCAAATGAACAGAAACGTTTCACAAGTGCACAAGGTAATGCAGAGTAATTATTATACTTGTAAACAATATGCAATTAAAATTAGGTTTATCTCTCTATATTCTCACATGCCTTTGGATATCTTTTGAGAAGATGGAAAAATTGAGTTTTTATTCACAGTCACTTTGTTTCATTATTCTAGATATATTGATGTTATTTGTATTTATTTATTTATACTGAATCGTATATTGATTACTATCAATTTCATATAGAATACATTTAAATTGAAAACAAATAATTTACAGAGGACGAGTTTATCGCGCAGGCACGATTTATTACAATTAATCCTTTACAGTAAATTAATCCTAGAGATTATGCATTATGAATCGATGGATATTATTTGGACAGCACACTTCAATCCCACATTCAAATATGAGGCAAGACAATTTTCAAATACTTATACTATAATAATGAAAAGTTATTCATGAAATACTACAGTAATTTTATATTGAAAATGGATTATAAAATAAAGATTTTTGAAAAGCTCGTCAATGGTGCAAGTGCACTGAAATCGCGATAGCGTAATTTAAATTAATGTTACAAATAAACATAGTGATTCAAGTTTGAATATTTTATTTAAAAATGTCTCGTAATTGTTACATAGTTAATGCCTCTAAAATAAGTGAAAAAGATTTTATATTCTATAAAAATATAACATAGAATGAACCGTAATATATGTTACAAATCCTAGGTAAGAACTTTTAAAAAAGCAAGGCAGTGACATGGATACAAATTAAAGAAAACTTAAACCTTACAAAACTTAGCCAATAGATGGAACCGTTACATTTGGATTTATTTTTTCCCGTTTTGATTTCTCATTATCTAAATCATGTAGCCATGCTTGGCCTGCGGGTTTGAGATACCGAATAGAGATTGGAAATTTCTGAGAAATGGAATTCGTTTTTGAAACATTTTGAATTTTATAATCTGCTTGAATAATTTTTATTTTTCAATTCTATCACACTAAGATACCTATAAAATATAGTTTGAAATCTGGGATATGCATTTTGTTAGCCACTTGTCATGCATTTGTGAACTTTTGTGGCACAGTAATGAATGAAATTACCTCTATTTCTATACAAATACTTTCATTCCAATTCTAGAAATATGCTAAAAATTAGAAAATAAATTTAAATACATTTTAGCTTCAAAACGTTGGTAAATCCATTTTCGAAGCTGTGTATTTGAAGTAGCATTGGTCTCCCGCTCTTCTCCGTAAGTTTTCGAGTTTCCTGTAAAAGACAGATGTTCGAAAAAATTAAGACTACTTACATTTTATTTTCAGCGATGAGGTTGCCACCCATCCTGAATGTCTTTATTTATTGACAGGACAGCTTGTATGTTTATTATATGCAGTTAGTCTGCTGGCTTCCCCATTTGTGAGATATGGTGTGAAGGTATAGTAGTAGTAGTATTTGAAAAAACTTTGATGAAGAGGTAGCATAAATTTTCTGGGCATTTTCTCTGATTACTTATTGATTCTAATGAAAAACATTTCTGTCTATCATTATACTCGTACGTGTTGATCAACTTACTATTTCGACTTGGTTATATTAAAGAGGATCTTCAATATTTCGATGATTCGAGGTAGGTACAAGCATTTCTGATTGATAGAGACATGAGGTTAATAATATCCTGAGGCATTAACCTTTTACTCTCCACCATAATATTATTAGATTCACGATACGCAAAGAGAATTTTAATCTGTAAACAAATTTAAAATTAATATCTCTTGTTGCTCCAATAAGCCCGGAGCGAAAATGTCGCAGGCAATGTTATTATTATTTAATTATATAAGGGAAGAAAAACATCTTGAGGCTATAGATACAATAATGTTATTCAGAAAATTACAACATTTTTCCAAGATAATTTTGAAGTCGTATTCATTATTTTCAATCAAATGTTCTATCATAACATAGGGTTGTGATGGAAAATAATCTGTCTTGTTACGAATTTTCCTGCCTCCAGTAAGGTATATTTTTAGATACCCCTACTTATATTTTCACGTCACTTTTTTAATCCAAATTGTATTGCGCATAGAAGATGAAGGAATGCAGAAGGGATGAAAGGTGCAATGGTTGTTGATTCGAGCTAGTCATCGTAAATTTTGAGGTTCAGATTTTAACTATATCACTGATCTGTAAATCAGAAACGAACTTGTCGATCGATGCCTACTTGCTACGTAAAATCTGTAACCCACATTGGACACAACATACGTGCTGGAACGAGTGACCTTTTCAGTCCCGACGGTAAGAAGTACATTCAACCGTTACTTTACTAATGTTTGTTTGTGTAATCGTCAGCTAAGAATAATGAAGAATTATAACAATATTGTTTTTTAAATATATATATGTTTGGCAGTAGTTTCTGTGCAGTAAAAAATTACCATGTTTACTCTTGAATATTGAAAAGAGACCTACTTCCATCCGGATATCTAGAAGTCGTTAATTCCTATTTATTCGCACATTCGAACCAAGGTTGTCCCCACGGGTAGTATTAATGCATTAGTTGCCTTCTTTAGTTGGCCGGTGTGACACGGAGGTAACGCTCTTGTCTTTGAGTCACGAGGTCCCGGGTTCGATTCCCTGCCAGGGCAAAGTGAAGAATGACCTTTTTCGAATTGTCCTGGATCTGGGTGTTACATGTATAGGTATGTGTTTAGTGCATTATATATGTGTGTATCGTCGTGTTAGTACCATTAATAAAATATTAATTTTAGTTTGGGACTAGCTCAATCTGTGTGAATTGTTTATGTATGTATGTTAGTTGACACGATCAGCAGAGTCATATTCCCAGGTGTTCTGTATATTACTGTCCTTCAAGAATGTAGGTATGAAGAACGTCTTTGTATCGTTTACGCAGTCCACCCTGGTTTCTTCTTTCATGCACGAGTTCCCCGAATAATATGTTTTTTGTGAGTCTGTTATCGTGCACACGGTAACATGACCAGACAAACGCATGGAAGATTTAACTGATTTAAGATTTAACAATGCATTTTACCGTCCTCTTTAATCGAACAGTAAAAGTTTCATCTAATTCTTTCTCCTCCTTCTAATTGTTTTTGTCTTTTTAATACCATGGTCTGTATTCATGGGCTCGAGCCGTTCGATTTTGTATGCCTGTAATGGGTAACTTCTATGTACATGTTGTAACTGTTAATATATTTATTATTAAATTATAAAGATAAATCAGTGTCTAATTGCTCAACTGAATATGTTATGCCTTTTATGTACGTTATATGTTTTGAAAAATAATCGATTTATCAGTTTGTATCAGTGGAATACACATAGAAAAAAAAGTTACAGTTTTTTTTATAAAATTTACAAAACATACTGGCATATTACTTTGTTAAAAGTTAACTCAGTGACGGATGATCATAATAAAATTCTATATTTAAACTTCCAAGTTGATGAAAGTTTTTATGTATTTTTATTCAGTAATCAATCACCTGTTGTTAATATGTCCTAAGTCAGAAGTTACCTTCACCTGTCCCTGGAATGAATTAATAAAGATTTGGTTGAGAAATTTAGCATTGAATTTATTGGGTCATATTGCCAAATGAATTAAATAATAATAATAATATATCACAGTTTTTGTAAACCAATCAAGTTGCTGTACCCATAGTAAATATTTATAAGTCAATATTAATATCCGTAACCAAAACAATTGTATCACAGTGTCACTATAATTTTCTATGTGCACAAATCTGAAAAGAAAATATAAGAAATCTTAATATCGGTGAAATTTCATCTCACAATAAAGACGAGATATTACAATATGAAAATATTATGACAAATGGGAATGATATTATACATGTGTAATCTTAAATTATCAATCTATATTTATTTTTTATTTTATTTATTTTCCAAAAACATTACATACAAAAAATAACATAAAAACGACATTATGGAATATATAATTTAGTTGTGTATTTTTTGATAAATGTACTAATTTAACTGAACAAAATAATTATGCTTCTATGGAAATGCGATGTATGTTTTTTCAATACATTTCGCTTGTACGTCCTCTAATACATTTTCACATTTGAAACATGTTCGTTCACTAATATAATATATCTAGGCTTATCTAGGGTTAATGTTTAATTTTCACATAAAATTATTGTCGATTCATGACAACACTTTACTATAGTATTATAATGCCATACTTATCAACGTTGGCAAACATTATTTCATCTACAATGACCAGCATGATAATCCTTCTAACATTTGTCAAAACAAAGTATTGTGTCATTTCATAGGCCTTCCGTCTGTCATACAATGTATTATTACTACTACTATACAAAACAAAATACCAAACATTGTTGTTACCTAATATTAATAATGACACAGCATTCTCTATACTATTATTATTTATCTATAATACAATATTATAATATATAGATTTGGTAAAACGTCCGTCAATTGGACAACAGCTTGGACACGCTGAAATTCTTCTACAAACTATGGTGTTTTAAGGTTTCGTATATTATTTTGTGGTGTCGTTTATACGTTTGTCAAGGGTGTTAAGCATTTCATACTTTATTTCGGGAAGTACTTCAAAATATATAATAACCTACATATTAAACGACGTAGGCTTACAAATATTATATATCCAAGAATATAGGTATGTGCAATATACAATGTTTATGTAAAGAAACAACAATGGTTTAACTTTAACTTTTTTTTAATAATATAGATACCTGTTATCGACTTACAAAGGCATTGTCAAACGAATTATTTTACTACATACCGTGTTGTTACATAAATACTATATTATCTAAGTTTAAGCAATATGTATTTAAGAAATAATATTTTCTATGCAATTTTTATTTTCTCAACCTTTCCCCAAAATAAAAAAAAAGTTACATTATATAGAATCATGTGTTTCAAATTAATCAAACCATACCAAATCAAACCATAAAACTCAAACCATTTGTGTTCCTTTACATAAATTCATATGGAGTTTGACAAAAGAAACATTAACTCAATCAATAATGTATACACAGTGTTAATAAAAACAAAATATAATAGTGATTTTTCTAGCATGTTGATGAACAGAGAATAGGTTGAAGGTATAAAGAAATTATGGAAACAATATTTCAAATGATTTGTGAACTTTGGAGAGTGTGGAGATGTTCAACGCAAAGTTAAAGACCCTATATTGTTCAGGAGGTGTTATGATTCTTGAACGGGCCCTTGCGGTGATTTTTCTTCCAAACGGCGCACCTTAAAAAATGTCTACTTATTATTATTATTATTACATGTAGAGAGTAAGAGATTAATAAAGGTGGAAATATTTTATGAAACTATGTAATAACGTTTATGATATCATGAAAATACATGATATATAGGCGTGGCTGGATGCAAACGTCATTCTCCGAGGAGATGTTTGGTCGAGTGCCTTCGTTGCGTCTCGTGGACAGGTAGCGAGGGTATTTAGTCGAATATTTCTTCCGAGAGTGTGGTTATATATTTTTAATTGTGTTATTTTTCATAGTATTGCCCCAGAACATATGTATGTATATTAGTCTAGTGGGGCAATATTTTTTTTTTAAAAAAGATATATCTGGGTTTTGTTATACCTAAACCCAAATACAACCGTATACACATTTCACAGTAAGCTAAAAGCTTGTGTCGTGAAAGGGGAGTTGGATCGAACCACGGTCCCCTTGTTCACGAGGCCGAGACTCCAGACCTCCAGACTACCGACGAACTCGGCTAACGACGAAAAATACGAATGTATCCAAAAATAGTTAACATAATGATTTGATGGATATTCTGTCAGCAATTAGATATGTAAATCAGTCTGAAGAATTGTTGATTATTTATGATATTATAAGAATGTTTTGATTTATTGGTAAGTTCGTAGATGCACAACATATTTTAAATGAACGACATATATACAAAATAGTAGCATTTTCTTCCTTTTAAAAAATATGGACATACTGAACTTACATAATCAGATAAATTTATACAAACAACAATTTGTTTTATATAGTAGTGCTGCACGGAGAAATTAAAAGTATTACAATAAAAAGAAACAAAATATAAACATGATACAAAATGTACAAATATTACAATAAAAATATATCAAATAAAGATAATATTATAACATAGGAAACGGAATGAAAGTAAAACAGGATTAATCCATTATAATTGAAAATTGAGAATAAATCACTGGGAAAAAAGGAAATTCTCTAATTGTTATATTATAAATTAATATAATATGGGCAATACGAAATATATAGGAATTACTGAGAAAAATAACTTTATCATGTTTAATATTTTATTACCCAATGTAAGCAAAATTACATATTAAAGTTATATGCTGAATAAAATATTCTGAAACGTACTGAAAATTCTTTATATTACAGTACTAGCATTAATTTCTGGCCACCTTTGGTGAATAAAAAGGTAGAGATATAAACTTTAACCTACATTTAAAATGCTAACCGTACACAAAACCAATTACACTGTTAATTTAATTCATTTATATAATACTAGTATCAATGAAGTTGATTAAATAGTTATGATAAAGTGAAATAAAAAAAATGATAATATTAAAAAAAACACACAAATCAATGATAATCTCTACAGAGCACGTGGCTTTTACAAAATCTGTCGACGATTAATCATCCAATCACATTGTTTATGATTTTTCGTACTCATTAATTTCTACAGAAGCGAAAGATGTATGAAAGGATTGGAGGAAGTGGTACTCCATCCTTTCTGTCTAACACACGCAAAAGAAGCGTGATGATATTATGTCGCACATTGAAAACAAAAGTGGCAGTATACAAAAAAATGACAATTTTGAGTTTAAACGATGTTTAAAACGCTCAAATTAAAACGCATTCAATACAAAAACACCTATTTCAATAGCTTGTTTAGTTTTCCCTAGAGCTCACTAGTGTCGGTTTGTACTTTTTGTATAAGCTTCAAGTTACTAATTAATAAAGTGACAATATTACCAGTTCGTGTCAAACGGCCGCAGTGGTTGTACATTAATTTAAGGAAAGACTAAATGCATAAATGTATAGTGTCATTTTTATATATTACTTTGTATAAATAATGTATTCAAGAAACGAGTAGAGGTGTAAACTATAGAACTATACCAAAAACTTTAAACGGCCATACTGAAAAATCATGTTTTTTGTATAATGCCACTTTTGTTTTCAATGTGCGATGTATGTACGCAAAAAATCGAAAACTATCATAATTCATCCTTCTAATTTGCTGTAAAAGCTATCATTCCTTATAGCGCATATCAAGAATTACACAATTACTCGAATTTTCCCAATAAAAAAATCTATAATGGGTACGCATAAAAGCCACATACAAATGGACACAAACATTTGTACATACAATGAGAAAATACATATATATTCTACAATACACAGCATACTATTTGGTAATGTTGAGACTAAAGATCACTAAGTATTTGCCTCAGTTATGGTAGAGTTCATTTGATCTCCGATACAGATTACATACAACAGTTTACCTTAATCTAAAGGGAATAATAATAATATTTGATTGTTTTACGTACTAGAACCTTCATACTACATACATAAAGTAGAATATACTAAAACTTGTAGACTTTCAACAACGTGGTATACCTACTTATATTATATTCAGTGTATTGTCTATAACCACATATTGCGGTCTGTATCGAATACCGACACAATTCAATAAACAGATTTTCAATACAACATTATGAAGTGCTTTCTAGCAAATATTGGTGTTGAATAATTTTTCAATATCTTTCACTTTATTAATAATAGCACAACACCCTTTACGAGAATGATAAACAGTGGTCCAACTGTTTGTAATGAACATACGAATCGTCCAATTTGTCCTCAGAGACAATAATTATTATTTCATCGAAATAAATAAAACAAATGTTTTATTCTACTATTTGTGTATTAGAAAGAGAGATGTCTTTCTTCTTATTAGGACATTGTCAATCGTTGAATTTTGCTTGGAGACACTAGAAGTATTACAATATTAGCTCGTTGAATAGCTCGTTGAAAATCGTCAATATTATTTCATCGTTCAATTAAACACTTTAAAATTTTGAACACGTGGTGTTTTCGAATGTCTTCCTTTTGAATGTCGCTCTAGAATCTAGAGAAAAGACAGGAGAATCTATTATGTACATTTTTGTTGCTTCAAAAATAGTCTTTTAGAATGGACGTTCCCTGCAAAAAGATTATTTATTTATTTTATTTATTTATTCAAATCGACGGAACACTACAGACAATACATATAAATTTAGTACAGATATATAATTTTGATTAACAAGTATGTAATGCAATGTCCAATTTATAAGTGTTCATATATTAAATGATTTATTTTATATTATAGCCCATTCGGTTGTCATACACAATCAAAAATACAAAAGCAATCAAAAAGAAGTCAAAAATTTTGAAATATAAACATTAATGAATTATTCAAATGAAACAATTATTATTTTTTTTTTTTTTAAATACTTACAAACTATGAACACAAAATGTAAACAAAAAAACAAAATTTACCTACCTGTATATAATTTAAATCATTTATACCAAAAACTTGTAATTTATGTAATTTGAGTGTCATGATGTACAAAGGGAAGGGAAAACAATGATAGGAACAGTTATTAAGAGATGCAGAGAAAATCGAAGTCATGAATCGCTACACATAACCTGCAAAATTGACATTTTAAAAGTGCGAGCACTACCGGCGAACATGTCAATACCACCGAACTTCGCATTATAAGTACTCATAATGCGGTGTAGAGGGTTTCTCAAACCAGCATTAGTGCGAGCCGCACTTAAGTAAAGGGGACGATACGACCTTCTATCTGACGGCACACGAAAACCTACTCCAGCCAATAATCGAGGAACATCGACATCAGATGTACAAATTCTCCTTAAAACACACGCGTCGATAAGTTCTCGACGAATTGACAAGTCAACAAGGTTGTCCATCACATTTATTCGATATCTGCGTCCACACATTCGCAAAAATTTCCGTTGTAGACGTTCAATAGTCACAATATATTTGTCATACAGCGGATTCCATATCGATGAACAGTATTCGAGTCTAGAACGCACAAGTGCAACATATAATGTTAGCATCGTCTTGGGATCCCTAAACTCGCTAGTCGATCTCAAAATAAAGCCCAACAACCTATTAGAATGTTCGACAAGCTCATCGATGTGTGCCTCGAAATGAAGTTTGTCATCAAATATAATACCTAAGTCTCTAATCTTATTAAGTCGAACCAAATTTATACCATTTATACTATAGTTGTAGTCAATTATTTTCTTATTTTTTGTAAATGTTATAGAATTGCATTTTTTAAGATTCAATTCAAGTCTGTTGGATATACAATAGTCGAAAATTCTAACAAGGTCCTCTTCAAGCTTCTGCGCGTCCTCTATGCAGCGAATCTGTCGATAAATTTTTAAATCGTCCGCGAAAAGTAAAAATTGCGAATGGTGAATATATCCACCTATGTCATTGATGAATGCCGTAAATAAAAGAGGTCCAAGAACTGAGCCTTGAGGCACTCCAGATGTTACCCTAATATAGTCCGAATTGAATCCATTCATAGCTACCGACATTAATCTATCCGATAGATATGACTCTAACCATCTAAGGAGGTCGCCATGAATGCCATACAAGAAAAGTTTGTTTAGTAAAAGTGAATGATCCACCTTATCAAATGCTTTTTTAAAATCTGTGTATACCGAATCGACTTGAACACGCTTATCCATTGATGAGAACAGAAATTCAGCATAAACTAGGAGATTTGTGACTGTGGATCTACCTTTCATAAATCCGTGTTGTTCCTCTAACAATTGTGGTTCCAAAAAGTGAAACATGTGATCTTTAACTATAGATTCGAAGACTTTAGATATAGGAGAAAGAATTGAAATAGGCCGATAGTTACTTATGTCAGCTTTGTCTCCTGTTTTATGAATAGGTGTGATGCTTGCTGTTTTCCATTTTACGGGAAAACATCCCTCTTTGATGCTCTTATTAAAGAGAATACGTAAAGGTTTAGCAATGTGGGGTGCACATCTTTTCAATACTAGGGGTGACAATTTATCAGGACCTTGGCCTTTATTTACATCTAAATTTACTAGTTTCTCATAAACTTCAGAGTTTAATATTTTTAGAGTAGACAAATTAGTTAAAGATTGGATACATTCATTGCGATTGTCATCAAAATTATCAGCAACCCTCTCGTTGAACACCGATTGAAAAAACGTGCAAAAAAGATTGGCAATTGTTTTTGGGTCGGACGATGCAGTATTATTAAAATACATACTGCCAGGATAGTTGTTTGATGTTTTCATACTGTTGATATAGGAGAAGAAAGGTTTGATGTTAGTTTTTATCGATTGTTCAACATTATTAATAAAAAATTTGTGATCTCTTTTATGGGCTTGTTTAAGTTGAGCCCTGTAATTTGAATAAATAGAGTAATCACATGAGTTACGATATCTTCTCCACAATCTCCAATACTTGTCTCTCATTCTCGCCAATGTGATCGTCGGCCGTGTGTACCATACCGGAAAATGTGATGTTTTAGGAAATTTTTTTGGAGTGTTATTATCAATAATTGACAAAAAAGTCTTGTAAAACACATCCACCGCACTATTCACATCCCCACATTCAAGAATCTTATCCCAATCCACCCTGGTTAGTTCAAAATTTATCTGATCGAAATTAGCTTTGTGAAAATTGTATTTAGGTGTGCAATTTACCTGCAGTCGAGTCCTCTCCTCCGCAGCCATCGGCAAATCCACCAGCAAAGAAGGGTGATGACCGTCCTCAGGCACCAAGGGAAAATCACATTTTTCAACCCTACAGTTGATATTAGATAGGACTAGATCTAAAATTGAGTTATTTTTATTTTCAACCAAATTATATTGATCAACATTCGTAAAATGCATGGCTTCTAAGAGAGTCTGTGCTTGTGAGCTACTTCTCAGACCCGCAGACCCAGTCACACCCTTGTTACCTTTATACCATTTTATAGCCGGGATGTTATAGTCACCTATAATGCAAATACGAGTTTGATTTCCGTTCTCGATAATTTCATCTGAAATTTTATTAAAATGATGTTCGTATTCATCAACCGACGTAGCCGGAGGAAAGTAGACTACACCTAATATGGCATTACATCCCTTAAGATTTTCAGCATCTTTCTGAGATGACAGTGAGAGCCTGACGAAAAGATTTTCACCCATGGTTTCCCATCTGGGTTCGCGCACAGATTTAAGAGAACGTGATATCGCTATCAGTACACCACCGCCGTCACATTTATTCGTGGCTGCAAGGTCTCTATCTTTGCGAAATATACTATAGTTATCACCAAAGAGTTCACCATTCAAAACACTGGCATTCAACCAAGTTTCAGTAAGGATTATGATATCAAAGCCACTAATTAAGACATTTGAGCGAAATAAGCTGGTTTTGCTTCTAAGCCCTCTACAATTCTGGTAATATATCTTTAAATCGCCTAATATGAATTGAGTAAACACAAAGCCATTATCGGCAATACGACACGCCCACCGGAGCCCACGACATACAGTCTATTAGGCAGCGACCCATTCGACCACTCTGCATAAAAATAAAAACATAAAGTGAGGAAAAAGGCAAAGTTCAAGGAAAATATGACACCAAGGTAATTAGTAGAGGTAATTAGTATATTTATACAATTTTCTCCAGTTCTCTGATGGAGGTTACAGCTACAACCTGTTCGTTTACGTCTTTTCTTGCATAAATTCTTGCATTTTTTACCCAAGTGAACTTCCAGTTGCAGGACTTCGACTTTTGACGAGCTTCTCTGAACAACAGTTTGTTTTTTAGTGTCAAATGTTCTGAAATATATATCTTCCTCTTCCCGTCCGACACTCCAATATCTTCCGTTAACAATCCTCGCTTTGCTTTCGCACCAGCTAAAAAAGAATCTCTCATTTTCTGCTGGGAGAATTTAATTACAATGTTTCTGGGACGATTTTTGGTGGCCGCACCGTGCGAAACCCTGTGAACCGCAACAATGTCGTTTTGGGAAACAGGAATCCCAATCTTATCTGCCAATGCCTTGACCACGTTCAGCAAATTTTCGCTCTTATGTTCAGTTATGTTCTGCACCTCCACATTACAGCGTCTTGCACGTTGCTCCATATCATCTAAGCGCTGTTCTAATTCACAAACCTGCTGCTCTGCTACATGTAGGCGCGTCTGTGTTACTTGATGTTCGTTCTTGAGAATCTGATAATCATGAGTGACGTCATCAAATTTCTTAATAGCAATCTCAAACTCTTCCATTTTCTTTACATAAAAATTCATCGATTCAAGCAGTCCTTCATATTTGTCATCCATCTTTTTTAGCATATCGTCAAATCTAGATGACAAGTTCTTAATGAAAATTTCCAACTTAATATTTATAAAATCGGTCAATTCTGCACTTAACTTATTTTGACCGATGGATGTTGGTGGAATCGGCTCAGTGATATCGAATGTTTGATTGTTTATGTTTGTGTGTGTTGCCATCACAGATGGTGTAGTGGGAGGCGGAATGGTATGCGGGCTACTAGAGTTTGAAGTTCTGTTGGCGGTTGGAACAGGCAAATCATCATGCTTTAATGTCGACTTCTTTGTGTCTTGTATGTGTCCTCTTTTACAGGGAGAACAACTCCATGAAGCTAATCGTTGTCTTGTCATCTTCTCGTGAGTTATCTTGGCACATATACAGTGATAATGACTTTGACATTTAGTACAGGTCAGTGAGTCTTTTGGATGAGTGATTTTATTACAGTATGCACAAAAGTTACTCATTGTATTATAGAGATCTGCCGAATGGTCGTGACAAGATGGTTGTGAGAACTCCACAAGACAAGTACAAGTGAATATTAGATTTATTAATTCGTATATCAGTTGCAGTGTATGTGTATGTATTTGTACACTACATGTATGATATATCTATATATAGCAGCTGATTTTGACAGATATTTGGCGGCAATTTGTTGATTGAAAAATAATGTTTTTTGAATATCTTACTGTTAATCCGCACGTATCTTGTTTATCCAGCGTGTATTTATCACTTAACTGAAGTTTATAATTGTATTAGGACTTGATTCTTGAAGATTTTAAGCGTATAATATTAATTTGAAAACGAGAAAAAACAATGAAAGACGTTGTTCCTTTCGCGCCAGTGTTGCCTGTGCTGAAGAGCTATGATTTGAGAGTATCACGGATTTTGACTGGGGTATTTTTTTGTTGTTGTATGAAATACACAAAGAAAAATACTAACGAAATTTCACAACGAATCATTGGTACGCAAACAAATCGTTGGTAAATTTGTTAAAGTTAATATTAAAGAATTCATCCTAATGAATCGTTTGTACTCTCTCTGGTCCTAATCTGATAGTACATACCAATGATTCGTTACTATTTTTTTCAGTGTAGCTCCTATTGGAGGATACTCGTGTCTTCGCAGAAATCTAATTAATACTTTTGAGAGCGAAAACAAAAACAAAGTTGAAACAATACCATATTTGATTTAGTTTAAACAGCGTTGGTACGTATCTATATAAATAATAATGAGTTGACCATGTATGTTCCCCCATAACTTGGGAACGGCTGAACCGCATTGACTGATTCTTTTTTTGTTGTGTTCATAATTATCAGGAGACGGTTTGCATGAAAGAAAATTTGTGCAAAATCCAATGGAAAAGTCGGAAATTCTGATTGTATTTTTGTATTAAAGTGACGTTTCTATGACAGTTCTGTCACGTGTTGCCTTAATGATTTTTTTTAAGAAATTCACCCTGGCGACGCCGGGTAGTAACATCTAGTATTTTAATAAAAAGAGTTTCCATTATGTATTCAAGTATCATATTAGATTTTATTATCATATTAGATTAAGTCTACGACGGGTTTCGCTGCAGTTTCGATACGATTGAAAAGTTTTTAGTCTGCTCGTGAATGAAAACCTGGTCGCAGACCTCATAAAATTGAAAGCGATGATTTAAAACATAGTGAATAACTCTTTTTATAATAATGTCGCGTAATTATCACACAGTGATTGCCAATAACATCGAAAATCTCTCTCTATATATATATAAAAGAAAGTGGTGTAAGTTACACCATTTATAACTCAAGAATGGCTGTACCGAGTTGAATGATCTCTGATTTGTTGAATTTTTCTCCGCCCCGAAAAGCCGATAAGCTATTAAAATATCTTTCAAATTTATGAGAAAAAATACTATACTATACTATACTATACTATACTATACTATACCCTCACGCCGTGTCCCAAGTGGGGTAGGCAGAGAGAACGGAACGCCAAACAGATCTATCTTTACACACTTCCTTCGCTTCCTCCACATTCATACAGTTCCTCATACACGCACGTCGGTTCCTCTTACTCAACACGCGGCCGTCCTTGAGAATTTGATCCACGTGATCAAGCCACGTGGTTCTCGGACGCCCGCGTTTCCTCACACCCTTTCTTTCAGATAAGTATATCCTCTTTGTCATTCTTTCCTCTTTCATTCGTTCCACATGACCAAACCATCTCAATTTATTTACACGCATTCTGTCCACAACAGTCTTCTTGCATCCGCTCATTCTTCTAATATCCTCATTCTTCACTCTATCACGCAGCGTTTTACCAACCATTCTTCTCAACGATCGCATCTCTACTGCATTTATTCCACTTTCGTCCTTCTTCAACCACGTCCATGTCTCGCTTGCATACGTAAGTGACGGTACCAGAATGGTATTGTGCACCAGCATTTTAGCCATGTTCGACACATTGTCATTGCTGACAATGGGTCGAAGTGCACCGTTTACTCTAGCACCGGCCACTTTCCTTCTTTCAATGTCCCTATCGCATCTTCCATCCCTCGTAAACATACTTCCCAAATATACATACTCACTTACTTGCTCCAAACATTCGTCACCAACTTTAATCTCGCAAATCGTTTTTTCATTCTCTCTTTCAAAAACAAGAACTTTCGTCTTCATAACGTTCATTTTCAAACCATTCAAATTGCAATTATCATACACACACGTAACAATCTCTTGTAAGTCCCTTTCACTCTCAGCCATTAACACCAAATCATCTGCGTACATCAATGCATTCACCCGAAACCCATTCAGCTCGACACCAACATCCATCTCTTTCAAGGGTCGCATACAGTAGTCGAAGAATAGGTTGAATAGCCACGGAGACATGACACAACCTTGCTTCACTCCTTTGGTGAGGACAAACCACTCCGAGAGAGTGTTATTTACCCTCACGCAAGCGGAGCTTCCCACGTAAAGTGAAGATATTGCGCGGATCAACCGGCTGCTCACCCCATACTCCGACAACACGCGCCACAACCTTTCCCGGTCCACTCGATCATATGCTTTCTCCAGATCCACGAACGCACAAAAAAGCCTCTGGTGTTTACCCAGAAACTTCTCTATAACCATTCGCAGGGAGAAGATCTGATCGGTGCACCCTCTGCCGTTCAAAAAAGCTCCTTTCGCATCCCATATCTTACACTCAGTTATCTTTCGTACTCTCTCAATCAAAATTCTACCATACAGTTTCCCTATTGAGCTCAGCAAGCTAATAGCCCGATAACTCCCGCATTCAAGCCTAGAGCCTTTCCCTTTGTACAAGGGGCAGATGATAGCCCTCTTCCAATCCTCTGGTGTAACACCTTCTCTCCAACAATCGTTGAAAAGCTCCAAACACCACGCGAGAGCCCCCGGTCCACCAGACTTGATGAGCTCAACGGCAACACAATCATACCCTACAGCTTTACCGCACTTCGCTTTTTTTAATGCATTCAAAATCTCATTCATGTCTATCATATCGTTTTCATTCACACTGCTTTCACTGTCGTCATACTCATTTGCATTTGTACCATCACATTCAAACAGATCTTCGAAATATTCCTTCCATCTCTGTAGCACACATTCATCATTCACTAACACACATCCATCCTTGTCTTTTATCCCTTTCATACTGTTCACACTTGTACCCGTCCTCTTTCGTTTCACTTCCTTCCAAAAAATCTTCATATTTTCACT
Source organism: Athripsodes cinereus (assembly GCA_947579605.1). Classification (NCBI taxonomy): domain Eukaryota; kingdom Metazoa; phylum Arthropoda; class Insecta; order Trichoptera; family Leptoceridae; genus Athripsodes; species Athripsodes cinereus. The sequence goes on along the minus strand of OX388319.1, from coordinate 19,409,186 downwards.
CGCATACGTAGACAATTTCTTACATTCTTCATCTTCAAGCATTTTTTTCTTCATTTTCACAACTTCACGCACTTCCTTCTTGCATGTCTTGTAAACTTCTTTCTTTCGCTCTTTTTCACATGTGTCACACTGATTCACACTCAGCAAGTCTTTCCAAGCATTCTTCTTCTTATCTACAGCTTCTTTCACATCATTATCCCACCATGCATCGCCTTTCTTACGTCCAACTTTAGCTTCACCACATGTTTCTTTTGCACTTCCTACAAGCACACTTTTTAAGACATCCCACCTTTCATTCATCGTTAGATCATTCTTTTCGTTCGCACTCAGCTTCTCATTCACAGTTTTTACATATTCATTCTTTACACTCTCATCTTTCAGTTTTTCGACTCTCAATCTCATAGCTGGAGTGGACTTTTGTGTTCTCGAACGCCAACCGGAGAATAGATTTATTCTTGAGACGACAAGAAAATGATCCGTCTCCAGCTCAGCGCCTCGATACACTCTAGTATCCGTGGTCGCCTTCCTGAGACGAGAGTCCACACACACGAGGTCAATCATCGATCTTTCATTCCCTCTCTCCCAGGTATACATGTGGATCTCCTTGTGGGCGAAAAAGGTATTCGCCACAAAGAGATCCATCTCCAAGCACACATCAATTATTCTTTTGCCATTATCGTTCACTCTACTGTCTCCATTCATTCCCAAAACACTTTCAAGTTCATTCCTCCTAACACCCACCCATCCATTCAAATCACCTGCCAAAATCAATCTTTCATTTTCATTTTTATCTTCTGCAATCTTTCTCACGCCATTCCAGAACTCTTCCTTTTCCGTCTCTATGGCATCGTTCCCAGGACCATACCCAACTATGAGTAAGATCCTAGTCATCCCCACTTTGAAACGGATCCAGATTAGCCTGGAGCTTACACATTCATACCCTTTCATACATTCGCTCATTCTTTCCGATAAAAGCACCCACACCTTGACATGCGTGTTGTGTGTTTGGAACACCAGACCACAACTCGATCCTTCCATCACTTTCTTTAATACCACACCCTTTCCTCTTCGTTTCGCAGACACACAAAACATCCAAATACTTATCATTCATCATCTCTAAAATTTCGTCCGTCTTTCTCACCATCCCTCCTCTCACATTCAAAACTCCCACCCTGCATTCCGCTCTCCTCTTTGTGCCCTTCACCCACTTTGACGCGGCATGATGGGTGGCAAGCCTCATCGCTGCCATATGCGTCAAAGCGTACTACCTATTGTCTTACATTTATCTTACATTTTACCCCCCACCGCCAAGGAATACGAAAAATCCACCACCCTGTAACCCAACACCAAAACTTACAAGTAAATTAAAAATACAAATACAAAAAATAATACAAATTAAAAATACAAAACTTACAAGTAAAAGAAAAAATTACGAAGAAAATTATTAACGCCATACATTTTAATTTCGATAAAAAAAAACAAAATGAAGAATTATACAAAATCAAACATCTGTGGTTCTGAAATTTCAATTTTTCAAAAAATTATGGATAAGAATTTTAATAAATTTAAAATGAATAGGTATCTACCTAAAAATTAAATTAGCATCTACATAATTACGTACAGCAGAATGATAATTTATAAACAAATCTGAGTTAAGTATAATTGTTCAATATAAAAGAATTATATTTTTTTACACTATACCATGACACACTTGGACAATTAAGGGAGCTTGCAAAAAGATTAAAAATATTAATCATTCATTGATTGTTAGGCGGTACGAAGTTCGCTGGGTCAGTTAGTAATGTATATTTTTAGAATTTTATCAAAAACTTTGAATTCTTGTTAAAATTTCATATTGTAGGTAGTTTATTCAGTAAATTGTTATTTGGAAGATACGGTATTTATTTATAAAATAGTGCCGAACATAAATGCTTCCTATAGTACGCCGCCACCAGATACTGAGCCACACTGCGGGTAGATTATAATAATGAGATTTTATGAACGGATATAAGATTATCTCAGCAAGCACACAATATAATATTCTTAAGGTTCAATTTTCAACAGAAATTTCATATTATTAAATTAGGGTAAATATTTTTAACCAAACAAGATTAAATTTATTTCTTATTTTTGCTTTTAAATTTTTGAATAAACTTAAGAATGACTTTTAAACCATTGACAGAAACAAAGATATACGAAATTGGTAAATCAAAGAAAAAATTGGTCATGCGGCCAATCAAATTTTGCTTCCAGTTTTAAACTGACGTTGGTTGAGTAAATTTGTAAGACAATATATTGATGTTGATTGTGTAAGACAGTATAAGACAATGTAAGACAACACCCTTCGCAGGTATAAAGGATGTCCTATACTTCAGCATTAGTAGGAAAGAGACCATTTTCATCTTAATGATATGAAGTGAAACGGTATAATATTATTAATGTTAAAACACAAAAATTCCGAAAAAATGTACCGCGCTGCAAATCTAGATGTCTATGGACTGAAAAAACAAATTTATATGGAGAACACCAACCACAATCATCTTGCCTATAGTATTGTCTGTGAATGGTTTCATACATTTGAGTCTGTCAGACAGACTCAGAACATTGGGGGCTGATGACAGGGTCAATGAGTAGATATATACGTCATTAATTTTTAAGGATACTAGTACAGATAACACATGTCACGTTAACGACCGAAGTGGTATCTACTTTAATTTATTTCTTCATTTAAAAGACTCATCTCTTTGTTCAAGTGGTGCGCGAATGCTAAAGTTTAACATTAACTAAAATATAATGAAAATTTTACTTAACTTTTATTGTCAAACCACTTCATGTATCTACATCTTTTATTACATTGCTAGAACGCTGTCATGTCTGAGTTGATGATAAAATATTGACGGCGCCACCTTAATTTAATTTTATATTTAGATATAAGGTATAATAAGTTTTAACAAAACTAGCTAAAAAACCAATGGCCTTCGCTCACTGATTGCAAAACAAAAATTCTGGATATGCTTTGTTAGGCGGTGTAAAGTGTATCCTGAGCAGTAAAAATCGCTGGGGACTTTGTGATTTCAACCAAATGGAAATTAAATTAATGTACAATATAAACTATTATATTGCCAAATTCATGCCGTTATATCACCTCAAGATCTACGCAAAGTTTATATCAGCGTGCAATATTTCAAAAGTGGGTATCAAAATTATTCTGCCTATGTTATAAAAACATGTTCCATCGCTGCGACAATTTTCAAATTTGAATCTGAATTATCTTCACGTTCTTGATCATAGGTGTGATCGTGTGCCCTATGAAAGGCAGATGTTCGAAAAAAATAAAGACTTTTACATCAGCTTGCATTCAGAAATGAGGTTTCCCACCCATCTTGAATGTCCAAATTTTTTGTTGGCACGGAGGAGACAGCATTCACGTTTATGGCATGCAGCTGATCTGCTGGCTTCCCCACTAGCGGGAAATACCGTGATGGGATAGTTGTAGTAGTAGTATTAGTAGTCGATCATATGTTCTTTAACAAAATTTATTCCGGTTTTAGTTCACTGTTAATTCTGCTACAAAAGAGACGAGAATTTTATATAATATGATATAATATAATAGGATGATATTATAAATATAAAAGAGATTAGTAGTTCTCAATCAAATAAGACGTCAAGCATAATATTATGTAAATCTATAAATCCGAAATGAAGCTTTTGTGGGCGTATAATGTTAATATTGTGACTAAAAGATTTGTACATGAAAATTGAGGATGTATTTTATTATTATAATAATCTAATATCCTACTTCTTCTCCTTTGGGTACCTACACTTTATACGATTTCACAAGGAAACGATATCATTTATGCAATTTTTGTAAGAAGAATATAGGTAATTATTAAAAAATAGATCTAGGTTTACTATTCTTTGTATCGCATAGGTGAAAGGGATATTAACACCCGCTAATATCCCTTGGAGCACCAGGTTAAGAATTGGTCTCACACTCTTCATCGTAAGTTTTCGAGTGTCCTGTAAAAGGCAGGTGTTCGAAAAAATTAAGACATTGAGATCTTAAATACAGCGATGAGGTTTGCCACCCGTCCTGAATGTCTTGATTTTGTATTGGCACGAAGAGGACAGCTCGCATGTTTCGTACATGCAGCTGGTCTGCTGGCTACCCCACTTGAGGGATATGCCGTGATGGAATAGTAGTAGTATAGTAGATAAGTGAATATCTTTGTCGTAGGGTAGGTTCTCTTCTTATTAGAAGGGTAGGCACTGACGATAAAATACACGAATAAATATTTATTGCTTCATTAAAAAAATAAATAGTCATTGCAATTAAAAAAATTACAAAAGGTTGGTTTAAGCGATTAACAATAATTGTTATTCTTCTAGCTAATTCGTCAAGTAGGTAAACCATCACAATATTATAAAAATATGAAAAAATGAAAAGCTATTTATAAACGAAAATTAATATTTAAGGTCAAGTGTATTTTGGTTATTAAAGATTGAGTTTGGTGTTCCTTTTATCGCTACAAAATTCATCTGGAGGAGCTTATCAACCCATTAAAAGGGATATCATGAGTAATGACTGTATATATATATAGGTATACTACACACAATTTTATTCTATAGGAATAATACGAAGCCATCTTTAAACAAAGAATATTGCTCCCGTGGGACCTTTATAGATTGCGATATCATCGAGATTTCGTGCATCGGCATACATCAATTTAAGCACTTTATATGGAAAAAAGTGCCATTATTAATGTGTTGAGTATAATAAAATAGTTGGGTTCAATTTATGTCTTTAGCTCAAGTACATAAGTACTTATTCCTCCCTAATCGAAGTTTAAGATTATCTCTATAACAAGTTTTTTGAGAATATTAAATAAAAATGGCTAACTCACCTCCGTGTTTACTGCATTTTAAAACATAATTGAGCATGAAAAGTTTAGTAGAATAACTTTATGGAATATTTACAAATGTTAACAACAATCTGTCAAAATATAAAAAATGCTTAAAATTATACCTATATGAATATATTTACAAATGTGTAGATTTTTGTGAAGTAATTCTTTTTAACATATCCATTTATTATCCTTATACATTGCGATTCACTATAGAACGGGATATTGCAAGCCTATAGAAAACATAAGGAAACATTTTTTTTATTGAGACCCTAAACGATTCAGTTACAATAAAGGATACGCGATTTGATAAAATTATTAAATAGAATCTATTAAACTATTAAAAAATTAAATAAACCTACTATTTATTATTTATACAAAATATATATATAAAAAAAATAAAAATAATAAAAATAAACTTAATAAATGGAACTAAAATCCACAATTTATTATGTGCTTATACTAAATTTATATCTCGATAGTTTCAAACTGAGGTTATATTCGTATACATTTTTACTCTAAAATGAAATATCATCAGTCGACCACGACACAAAGAACATAATTTCTGAAATAAAAACAGCGCAACTTAGCGCAACTTATACAAGTGTTTTATTAAAACTCTAAGATGATTGTAAAATATGAAGTTGGTAGGAAATTAAACGAGATGTTGCAAGATGAAAAATGTGAAACACTCAGTGAATGGCAAATGTTAAAGTTTAAAGAAATAATACGAAGGAGATGAAAAATATTTAAAACAAGATTCGATGATTTATTGTGATAGTTTTACATTGTAGTAGCGGAATAAAATAAATTTGTTCTTTTTATAGAAAGGTGAGAAATTTCTCTTAAGTGTTTTGTTGAATAAAAAGGTATATTTTACTTACCACATCCCTAATCCATTATATTGAAGAGCTCGATAGGGTAATAAATGATATTTTATATAAATGGCTCCTATTATTTCAGATAAATATTAAAGTTGATAACTATATTTTATTTAGAAAATGATGACAAGTAAACTAAGCAAATTATAATGATTACGGTAATATTTTTTCGAATTCACGTTGGCTTAGGAAAAAAAGCTTCATGAATTTAAGTAAGGAAGAGCATTTTACGACTCATTACAAAAACCTACAGAAAAATAAAGCGATCGTCAATGTTAAGTGCGATGAATAAATCTCAAGCAATTCGTTTGCTTCGGCTCATAAAACGACAGTAACTTTTACAATCCCACTTCTATCCATTTTATAAATTAAATACAGTCTTATAAAAGTGACAAAGCCGTGAATGTTGGATATAATGTTACGAGTTTATACCTCTCTACCTACCTTTCAGTAGGTATCATAATGACTAACCTACAAATTGTGTAATCAAATTTATTCAAAATATTAAAATCTCGTAATGTCGCAATCCATTAAGATTTTAAACTCTATAAATATTCAACCAGATTCAAAAGTATTTTCTATTTAAATTTCCGTTTTTGATTATTATTCTGAAATTATTCTTTTTTCCTTTCCAAACTGTCAGACCAATATAAAGATTTTCTTTCTTATCTTGTTGAATTATTGCCAGTGTTTAAATTTTACCAAGATAACAAAGTTTAACATTCCTGCCAAGTGATTTATGAGATATGTTTTGCTCTAAACTTTCTATATTACCTCTTTGCCACAATAAAGCATGCAGAGAATGCATTTTAAATATATCTAATTATCATACTAAGCAGGTATTTCTTTTCGTAAGTTCATGTTGCAATATATATTTATTGTATTAGTGCACAAGTAGTAGGATATTCCTATCCACTACTGAACATAAGCCTCCCCCATATATGTCTTCAGGCACCTTCTGTTCTGAGCTGTCTGCAACCAGTCACCAGCGATTCTGCTAATGTTGTCAACCCATCATGTGGGAGGTCTTCCTCTATTTCTTTTATCTTCACGAGGTTTCGTTCTACTATAGGTAAAACAATCACGAGAGAGATGTCTTTCGATTTCATAGTATTTTATTTAATCTGTAATAGTAAAACGTATAGCTTGTTTAAATTTATCCAATAATGCAATCAACATAAATCTTAATGAACAAACCATTTATTAAACATAAAAAAAATCTAAAAAAATCTCAATATAGTAATAGAAAAATATTAATGATTAAACAATTTACATCGTCGTTTGCCGGTAGTCTGAAGGTAGGGTCTCAGCCTCATACACGAGGGGTTCTCGGTTTGATCTCAGGTGCCGGATAAACTCCTCATTCACGACAGCTTTGAGCTTACTGTGAAAAGTGTATTTGGGTTTATAACAAGAACCCGGATACATCTTTAAAAAAAGTTTTATGTATATTATATATATTTTTAGCGTGCATTCTACATAACCTAAAATAACATTTACATAAAATATTTTATAATCTTTTCTCTGGGCCTACTAAAAATTATTTACGGAAACTTAAAAGCTAAATCTGATTTCTACCTACTCTGGGTATCACCAGCTCTTTCTAAATAAACACTGCGCCATGACTAATTACCCTACTTCGATTGGTTGCTCTATTAAAATCGAGCCAGCAAAGCTTTGATATAATTTGTATCACAGTATTTTATTAACTTGTTTGTTTTATAAATGATGAATTTCATAAAACTCAACAGAGTTTCGCACGCCGCGCCGGGGTGTGATAATAAATTTCCTTCATTGTACGTTTTATTTATACACTTTTTAACTTGCCATAAGTTTTAGTTTAAAATTAAATGATTTAGTGAATATTAAATTTATTAAAGTAATTACAACGGAAACACATTATTGTATACATATTTCACAAACCGGAGACTTGAATTTGTCATAAATTTATGTTATAAATCAAAACGACTAAGTAATGTAAGCAAGACAAAAAACTTTCATCATGTATAATGGAAATGAGATCAGACCGCATGACAAAGGCACTCAGTAATTTACTTGAGACATAAGGTGGAAGGGTTGGACTTAAATTTAATACAAAACGGAGAATAAACCTACTTGGAGAATTTAAATTTACATAATTTGTTGAATGGCCAAATAAAGTACCAGTATTTGCTCTCATGATATTATTAATAATTTGTATGGGATTATTAATTGTAATGTTGTTTGCTTAGTATAATTTTATATAAAGGAAAGTATGATTTCAGGAAGTATGTATGTGTGTGAATACCTAAATGAAACCATATGCTGTATTAGTATTTACCACAGACGATCACTGCATTACTTGTGACTTTCCTATATTCTCGTGGAAAACTTGTTGGGAAAATTAAAATTATTATAGTGTAATTAATTTTCTATACTAATTTAATTTCGATACATGTTGATGCGGTATAAATGCAATAGATATACGAAAAGTTTATTCCTTGAAAGGAAATATCGCTTATCATATATTTTTTACATATATATTAATAAATTATGCAAGTGACCCCTATTACATATGCCATCACGATATTTTCCACAATTGGGTTAAAATAACGAATCAACTGCACAAAATAAACATATATATTGTCATCTTGGTGCTAATAAAAACTATGAAATGGTATTTTTATTGTATATTTCGTAGGTATAATGAAAAGATATATCATAACATAACAAAACATTCACAAAGTCCTTAGCAAAAGTAGCTAGTCCTTTATTAAGTATGAATCTTGTGATATGGGTTATAATACGATTATACATATATGCACTAAACACATGTACAGACCAGGGATGTTGCGGATGTCGATTTTTACACATCCGCGGATGTGAATGCGGATGCGGATTTTTGAAGGCTCACATCCGCGGATGCGGATGCGAATGCGGATGTTTAAGATGTTATAGAAAAACAAGTAGGAACTATCTTAGTTGGTAGGCCCCATTGTCAAATATGTGACGAAATTTTTGTTACAATAATATTATGTATTTTTGAGGGAAATATTTTTTTTCTTCTTTGTTATTTGCAAAAATAAAATAAAACCTGCAAAAATAAAAACGCGTCGGATCTTGTCACCATTATTTTTGTTCGCATTGGTTAATTTCAAGTTTAAACTCTTACATCCGCATCCGCATGAACATCCGCATCGATTATTGCGGATGCGGATGCAGATGTCCAAATACATGCGGAAGCTCCGCATTTGCGGATGCGGATGCGAATATTCGCAACATCCCTGGTACAGACCCAAAGCAATTTGAAAACTATCATTCTTCATTTTCCCTGGTCTGGAATCGAACCCGGGACCTCGCGACTAAGAGGCAAAAGCGTTACTCAGAGCCACACCGGCCATAGTGGAACACATAGATATATTTATAAAATACATAAAGATCCGATAGTATCTCAAACAATGTAACAGGATTTAACAAGATTCAAGTAAAACAAACAAATTTAACTGACGACAAAATCCTATCTGCGAAAAATAATAACAATCTTTATTGTCTATTTAGCCTAAATACAATGTGGTTTTCATTATATCAGATTAGGTGTATGTAATATAGCACAATTTTAATCTCGGTTAAATTAATCATGATGTTGTAATTTCATAATAGAATAATAACATGTGTAAGTAGGAAGTACCTAATCTTACCCTGTCTTCCGTTTGTGCGTTTCCTTACTTTGGTTAGGCATCTTAACAAGTAGTTACAATAATATGTATTTTAATATAAATTATACATGCAACACTGGTTTGTGACACATCGGTACTAGACTAATCAAAGACGCAGCGTAACGGTCAAACAACATCATCAATCCGAATAAATTATTATCATATTGATGAATTTATTATCGTCCGAGTACTGAATTTGCGATTTAGACAAACTTTTGGGGAAAACCCATAATTTTCTTTGTGAAAATTCTGCTAATGTATATTTTTTAGTAAGGAAAGTTGTACAAAATGATGATATGACAAAAGTATAAATAACAAGCGTTCCGCACCGGCTTCGTACGATTAGATTGGATTTAAAAAAAATATTTAGTTTTAGTAAGGATTCCTATTTTTTTTGAAAATATATTAGAAACAAGATCACCCGGAGATAGTGAAGCTTCCCAATAGTGAAAGAATTTTTCAAATCAGTTCAGTAGTTTCGGAGCCTATTCAAAGCAAACAATCAAATCTTTCCTCTTTATAATATTAGTATAGACAAGTATAATTTGCGGTATTAGATTAAAAATCTATTGGTTAAATTTAGGTACGTATTTATATTTTATGCCCCAGATAATGTTTTACATGTTCAATACGTACAACATTCATAGGAGATACACCGACCATATGATTAGAATAATTGATGTATTCACTGTGTCGGTGTTTAGGTAGTAGAATTCCATAACGAAATAAAAAAAAACCAAAGTTTTCTTTACTATATGTTTTATTGTCGAGAGAGACGTCTTTCGTCTTGTAAGGACATTATCAAGCACATAGAATGAATCATTTGTTTTTAAATTTCGTTAAAAAATATTTGATAATCAAACTGCACGTTGATGTATTCATAAAATCCTCAATCGTATTTGTATGTATCACTGAATCTTAAGAGAAAGTTGTAGCAATAAGTCCTTTTACAACATTTCTATATTATGTTCTGCTTGCAGCGAATTAACTATGGAAGTGTGCCCGTACTATAGGCACGGATGAAATTAATTGAACACCGTGCACGAAGAAAATTATATTTCCGGGAAGCCGCGGCTGCAGGGCAGAGAAATTCGAGAATTAATGGTGTTTCAAAGTCCTTGAGTTTGGTGAAAGGCATGTGCTGGTTGGATAGATTTATGTAAGCAGATGGCGTTCGAATAATAATATCCACAAGAGTGATTTATTGTGTAATATACATATTTTTTCTCCACTTATTTAAAATATTGAGTACTGCGAAATAATCTGCTTATATTTGAATTTAGAAAGAAAATTTTCTTTTTCATCTATGGTGCTAAAAATATGATAATGCTGAACTGATAATAATTTATGTACACATTTCAAAAATGAATAATCGATTCATATTCAGTTGATGAAGATAAGAGAGAGTTTGGTTTGAACACCAGCTACCTACTACTACAAAAAATAGTAAAATTAATAAAACTTAATGTGTCAGGACGAGTAGAAAACTAACAGGCAAGTAAAAACAAATATAATTATTTCCTTTAGAAAGTGCAACTTTAATAAAGTTCCTACTTCCTTGATTAAATTGAAGCTCTCGACTCGACGGCTGTATGAAAAGTAAGCAGCTGATACTCCACACTATAAGAATTATTTAATTCAAAGCACATTAAATAAAAGTACCATTGAAGAAGAAACATTTTTTTCTGTGTATTTTTAATGCAGTAAATTAATGTCCGCCGAGAAGCCAATTAACTATGTAAATATTTTTATAATTAAAAAATAGGTATTACATACAAAAGAAATTGATCTAGTAATAAAAATAAAAAGCGTTGTAAAATAATTAATTAATAACTACTTATAACAAAAGATAATTGTTGAAATTTTTACATTAAGTATAAGGCAATTTTTACATTAAGGAAATTGCCATTTGGCAATAAACCCGTCTTTTGTACAATGTACTTATTATTGTCACAATAAAGTTTATTTTATTTATTTATTTAAGTAGACTTACGAAAGAAACACGAATTAATTTATAATGAGTTTTTTATTTAAAATAATTTGAATGGAGTACAAAATAATTTGTTTCGTATGACTGAGGAAAATATTTGATTTAATTTTTTTGTACTCAGATGGATGATTTATTTCAACAGTTAAAGTATCACGTCTCAATTTTTGTCAATAAGGCAAAGAATTAAGGGACTGCGGTAATTTACTAAGATGGATCAAAACCTGTCCCAGAGCACGAGCCACGCTCAATTCTGGGACGGGTATTTGACCAAATAAATTGATGACATATTATTCATTATTAGAATTATACTGTATTGTATTATATTGTGTTTTATTATATTGTATTGTATTATATTTAATTATGTTATATAGATTGTCTTATGTATTATACGTTTTTCTTTTATCTACTTATGTATTTCAACTGTATATTATTATTCATAAATGATTAATTGTTAAAAAAAAAAATATTCAATGCACTTATTTCCGAAATATATCATTTGATAACATCAGTCATACCAATTTATAAAAATATGGTGAACAAAACAAAAATATTCTGAGATAGAAGTAAGTATTTTGATATAATTTATTCAAAGTATTCCGAGAAAAATCTTAATACTTCAATTAATTGAGTAATATTGAAACATATAAGTACATAAGTGTATCGTTTGTTGTATTATTTGGTAGGAATGTTTCCACTGTAACCTTAAATGGGCTATGTTGTTTCATTAAATCAATACACTTGTGTTTAGTGCCTCTCACTTAAATCACTTATAAGAGAGCCCCTATTCATCATTAAACAGCAAATTGCTGCCTTTTATTTTTACTAGATACGGGAAAGAGAAAATCTGCCAATTCATTGCCGTTGCAGAAAAATATCTACTCCTTAGCGTTAAATTATTTTAAGTGATTATGGTGAATTAATGTAGCAACGTAGCTTCGTGCGGAACATTTTACAACAAGGTGAATTGAAGTAATTTATTTTATCGTATAATGGCTTAAAATGTGCAATAATGATTTAAGTGGGTTTTGCTGTTAACAAATAGGAAGAGTACAGTCGTAAATAATTTAACTTATGAAATATACTTCAGGAATTATTTTTTCTATCAATTATTAACCATTGCATGAAAGTTATTTTAAAAATATGTTAGGTCTAAAAATATCACCCTGTACTGAGACCATAACAGCTTTTGGCCAAGGCGATCTCAGCAGGAAAATTGAGTCAAAGAAAAAAAAAACAAAATATTTCATCGAAAAGAAACAGAATCCAAGAAGAATCTCTATAATATTATGTAAATTTCACGCTTGAAACTATCTCTTAAGGCTCAAGTATTGCAGTAAACAAGAGATAATTTAGAAACCTTTGGTATATCGCCTGGTAGCTTCATTGAAAAAAAAACACACCTCACGAAAAGGATGGGTTGCGAGTTCATGTCCCGTCTGAGAGACTACCAAATACGGCGACGTTGCCTTTTCTAAGCCTGCTGTGATATCTTCATGTAGTAAATTTGCACATTGGAAGAATATTGCTAAATTATTTTTACAAAAACTTTTACCGAAAATTCTAGGATTGATCTTATCTAAAAAATTGTTTTAAGGATGACTTCTCTAAAAAAATGAAATGAAATATTTACCATGGTGTATTTGAGAATAGATTCAGAATAATGAGGAATTATAATACAGTTTTTAAAATCAATCATAACTATACTCCAATGCACAATAAAAGATAAAGGGAGCTACTACTAAAGCGATCCTGTCATAAAACTTTGGAAAAGGACAAGTCTTACTGAAGTACTGAAGAACGACTGCAGTCCTAATACCGATAATTTTTCAGAATGTCCAATGAAGGTCGACGAAAAATTTATTTTTTTCATTCATAAGTATTTTGAAGACTCCCTCCCATTACAAACCATATTGACAACAATATCAGACATTAGGTAATGTTATAAAAATAAGTGAATTGCTGACGTGAGAGAGAAAGGCTTGTTTTGATTCCAAAACTTTAAGAAAATAAAGAGAAGGAGAAAATCAAAAGTGAAAGATTTTATTTGTTTCATAAATAATAAATTGAGTAAGTGAAAACATTCAATTAGATAACATTCGTGAAATTTAAGGATAGAACAAAGCCATCTATATTAGTTTACGATCCTTCAAGTTGATTAATTTTCCTGGAAATATACTAGGTGTTGGAAATTGATCGCATTTTTATTTTCTCAAAGGACGCAATTATATATCATCATTGAAAATTTATGGTTGAAAAAAAGGTTGTTTTTTTAAGAAAGATAAATCTCTTCACTTACACATTTAAGTTTCTCTTAAAATCATAAAAAAAATACGAATCCCTAATTGTATTCCAGTTTTCTATTATTCGTTTTTGTAGGATAGATTTTTGCGAGGGAGAGAATTTCAAAACTTCGATCACCTATCGGACAAAAAATAGAATTCTTTTTATTTACCTAACAAGACGATCCTACAAAATTGTAAAGCAAAGAACAAATTTTAAGAATTACCGTCATTCATATATTAAATTAACATCCAGTTCTTTTATGAGAGATTCCTTTTCAAAATAAAAATAATAATAAAACGTCTCTTTTATATTAAAAACTATCAAATAATGAACTGCAAAACTGTAAATTAAAAATGAAACAAAATGTTTCTCATTACATGTCGACTAAATTGTATATAAAACCCTATAACGGGTAAGTAAGTTAATTGTGAATTCGCAAGTTCAAAGACAGGATATTAAATTAATAAAATAGGCAAAGTGTTCCAGAAATTAATATAATTCTTCGAAGTAATTTTAAATTGGTTGTACATTAATATTAAATAAAAGTTCTTTTGTGAATAAATTGGAGAAGGTATAGTTACAACGAGAATGATTAACGGAAATTAATTCTTGATTGTGAGAAAATAAATTAAATTTGTTTTATACTCGTTCTGGCGTCTTTTACAAATAAATTAATTGACTCCCACTAAATATTAATATACAAAAAAATTGCACTGAATTTTTTTCGAATTATTTGTTATTGAAGGATGTCTGAGACAATGAAACTGATGATAACTGGTATTTGATTTTATATTTCATATTTATTTTAAGAAATAATCTATAGGATCTTTCAAAAATTCTCCTATAGAATACAAAATGAAGCACAAAGAGTACAGGTTGAGTAAAATTTTCCGCGGCATTTGTGCATTTATGCTCTGTTTTTACTTACTTAAGAATAGTTAAAATAAAAAAGAGGGATCTTTAAAGCAATTAATAATTAGGTAGGTATATAAGAAATAACCATTTCACAACAACAAATTAAACAAATTATGAAACAAATTATAAAATATAATGTATGAAAAAATGAATTTCCACTATATTGACATCGACAAATAGAATTTTTTTTTTTTTTTTTTTTTTTTTTTTTTTTTTTTTTTTTTTTTTTTTTTTTTTTTTTTTTTTAAAAAGATATATCTGGGTTTTTGTTATAAACCCAAATACAACCTTATACACTTATACACAACCTTATACACTAAAAGCTTGTGTCGTGAAAGGGGAGTTTGCCGGCACCTGGGATCGAACCCCGGACTCCTTGTTCACAAGGCCGAGACTCTACCTCCAGGCTACCGACGAACCCATTACATAACTTTAACAGTAATTACTTACATATTATATTATAAGAGATAGAGGGCCCAATTCAATTGACATATACGTGATTTAATGACTAATTCAATAATGAATTCTCCCACGTCTTTGTGTCTTTAATTTGAGTACCAACAAGTTAATGAAGTTTCATGTCAAAGTAATTTTATTGCAAAACTGAGGAACATAGTTTAATTGTTATTGTTAAACTGAACTAGAAATTATAATGTACTAACGATGAAGTATTGTTCTGCAATGAGTATGATATCATAGAAAGTATTATAAAATATATAACTTTGCGTTTTAATGTCGTCAGATAAAACTATAACAATTAAAAGTTTATTTTAGTGATGATTTACCGTTTAGTTACTGATGATAGTATGAATAATTAAACTGCAATTTAACGATTATTGCTCCATGACTGTAACAATATAAGTTTTTTTTTTAATAAAAGTATGATCTATTTAATGGACGAATATATATAAATTTGAAACTTTATTGAATGAATAAAAGTGTAAGTTACGAAAAAGCGAGTTCCAAAACGTAGAAAAAATGCTTGAATTAAATTTTAACACATGGATAGAATGACAAAAAAGAGAATGATTAAGAAATTACAAAAAAAAAATAGAATAAAAACAATTCTACACTCAATCCATTCCAGGAATATCACTAGAATAGGAAATAAGATTCCCAATCTGCTCTATAAATTTATGACTTGTGGTCTCACATATTTAACATTATAAATATCACACATTCTATAAATTGGATTACTTGAGCCTGCAACGATATTGTTTTTTTTTTTGTCTAGATCTAGTCTGAATAGGAAATCTAAACTTGATTTTTCTCGTATAATATTGGACGTATCAAATTCAGACACAAACATTAAGTAACCTTTCGAATTCACTCTCATGCATAGGGTGCGATCTTTAAAATGATAGGATTGTTAACTGCGCGTTATTTCATCACTTTTTAATTACTAAGCCGGGCTTTACCTTAGAAACCTAAAGCCCGGCTTTTTGGCTTGTATGGAGGACAAGCTACTGGTGTAGACACGTGCAAGGAAACGAATGTATAAAACTCGATTCTTTCTTTTAACACCGCAAATGATGATGTACACGTACATGTTAACTGATATAGGGCTATTCTGTAAGCTTTCCTCTAATTTTTAGAGTCCTCTAAAATAATAGAGGACGCTAAATAATAAGAGCGTTGCGGCTATGTTCACAACATTCATTTTAGAGGACGCTAAAATTATGAATTTTAGAGGATCCTCCAAAATTGTTTTTACAGAATGCGGTTTTTGAAATTAAATTTTAGAGGGTCGCTAATTTTTAACTTTTTAGAGGACTCTAAAAATTAGAGGAAAGCTTACAGAAAAGCCCTAATAGACAGTCGTGAAGTCTCCGTTAAAGAATTGGAATCCCAATATTTTTTTTTTACATTTTCGAGTATTCTGTAAAGCAACTATTTGTTAAACATCACAATAATTTTAGGCATTTAACAACACCCATCACTTTAATTGTCCGCTGGCTGCTCTACTTGTGGGAGCTGGTGCTGTGATTGGATGGAGATAATCATCATCATCGCCCTCAACGCTCCTCTCGGGAGCACAGGGCAGAAACCAGCCCCCTCCATTCAGAACGCCAATTGCGTCACCTCTTTCCACTACATTCCCTGCGCTCTGATATAGTTGTCATAGGAACGGTGTATTGTAAAAGAAGGACGCCCGGGCCGACGGAATCCTTGCGGACGGAAGAACAGTGCTCTTTTTGGCCAACTATCATTGGGCATTCTCAAAACATGTCCCAGCTAGTATCATTGTCTCTCCTGTATTACGGAGATCACAGGTCTCTGCTGGGTGCGCCGGCGCACAACATCATTTGTAACATGTTCATACCATTCGTCATCCAAAATCCTTCTAAGACACTTGTTTTCAAAGCTTAGTACCTTCCGCTCCTGAGCCTTGGTTAAGTGCCAAGACTCACAGCCATATAGAAGGATTGGGATGATGCACGCATTGAACAAGAGACATTTTGTCCTGATGCTGAGTCCAGACGCCTTCCAAATAATAACACAGTTTATACTGAGTTTAAGATCCAATATACGAATGTTTATAAAACGTAGAAACAGAAGTTAGTTTTGGTTGTAGTTGAAATACATAATTTCCTTTTATTAAACTTTTTCACGTTGAGAACATATTCAGGATGAACATCATTCATGTTTTGGGTTCGAAGTTGTAACGCGGCTTCCAGTAATAGTTAGTATATAGGTCATAATATGGTCGGAGTTACGAGGAAAGTTTAAATATTTGTACTGCTGGGACCCTATGTTATGATTATTGGGGTAATAAGTAAAAGTTTGCGGAATGCTTCCGGGACGAATATACGTGGCATAAATATAAAGCTCGATGACAGCTGCCGGCAGTACAAAGACAAGACAACTCTAGTACAGCCATATTGTATATTGCTTAATGTTATTACATTACAAATATAATTACTTATGTAATGAAACATTACGTACTGTCATACAAATGTATAACACGAGATTCATAAAAGTAAAGTCTCGCTTCCGCGTGTACTACGAGTATTTAGGTACTATGGCTTTATTTTATCAATTGTATTCTGCTTGAAATCTAATATATAAAAGGAAGTCGTGTGTGTTACAACACTTATAACTCAAGAATGGCTGTACCGATTTGAATGATCTCTGATTTGTTGGATTCTTCTCCGCCCGGATTAAACTATAGGCTATTAAAACATCTTACAAATTCACGGGAAGAAACAATATGAAGAAAATTATTTACGCCATACATTTTTAATTTCAAAAATAAAAACAATATGGAGAGTTATGCCGCTATTAGCGCCCCCACGTCGCCTGTTGCATTGTGCTAAAATAATCCGTAGGTTCTGCTAAATTAAGAACCAAATTACTTTAACTAATATGAACGAAATGTGTACTAATATTTGTTTACTAAAATTCGGTAGTTACATGGCAATAGGTTGTATCTCACTAAAACATAATTTTACAGGAGAGCAAAAACAAAGTTTGCAAAAGAGATATTTCAGCCAAATTTCGAGCATTTATATATCAAAATGAAGGTAATTATTATTTCTACAAGATAGATGTCACATTCTGTTAATAATTTTTTCTACAAGATGTATGTAACATTCACTAAATAATTTCTTGCAGTTTAAAAATATTTGAGTTTTTTTGCCATGTTGATGAAAACAATCTTTCTACATGTCAATAAGTTACGTCTTTTCTCTCTTTATTCTGACTATAAAGAGACATATCCTTTTGCCACATCAAATATTACACTATATTGAGCATTTTATGGACAACAACAACATTAACAAACTTGAAAACGCAAAAAATGCGAGATACAACCTATTGCCATGTAACTACCGAATTATTCGACTAATATTTATGTATCGATAGGTCTTCTGTCACATAAATGTGGACGTGCACAGATTATATTTGAAATTGTATTTTATTTTTGCAGATGGAAAATTATTATTGAACCAAAAATTGTGCTATTAAAGATGAAAATAAGAATGTGTTCATGTAGGTAGTTCTGATGCAAGATTGTGTAGTGAAATTTGCAGACAGAGAAGAAAAATTACGAAGAAAATTATTTACGCCATACATTTTTAATTTCAATAAAAAATGCAATATGGAGAATTATACAAAATCAACAATGAAGTTTTTTTTTATAAATTGGCCTATTTATATGATAATTTTTCTATACATTCTCAAATTAGAATCGTTATCCATACAATTTAACATCTGTAGTTCTGATATTTCAATTTTTAAAAAATCATGGAAAGAATTTTTATTAATTTTAAATGAATAGGTAAAATCTACCTGAAAAAAAAATTAGTACCTACATAATTATATTACGTACTGCAGATAATTTATAAACAAATCTGAGTTAAGTTAATTGTTCAACATAAATTGTTCATGTCGGCCGGTGTGGCGCGGAGCTCTTTCCTTTGAGTCACGAGGTCCCGGGTTCGATTCCCGGACAGGGCAAAGTAAAGAATGACCTTTTTCAAATTGTCCTGGGTCTGGGTGTTACATATATATGTATATAGTGCATTGTATATGTGCGTATCGTCGCGTTAGTACCCATAATCAAGATTCATCTAAGTTTGGGACTAGCTCGATATGTGTGAATTGTCTATGTAAAAAAAAATTAATGTAACTTTCGCAGTTTAGCGGCCCCACCCGTTGTCGGGTGCTTTTTTTTCCATAGAAAAGGTAATATTTTTGAAACTTGAGGAAATTGTTGCCATATGTAGAATTATTTTAATTTGCCGGCAAAGAAATCCACTTCGAAAATTAATTTCCTAAAATTCCGTACATATTACTCGACAACGGGTGGGGCCGCTCAAGTTTCATAGTTGCGAATTTTTTTCCTATAAAAGAATTTTCCAAAAATTTGGTGACCAAAAAATAATTCACCATATGGCAACAATTTCCTCAAGTTTCGAAAATATTACTTTTACATGGAAAAAAGTACTCGACAACGGGTGGGGCCGCTAAACTGCGAAAGTTCCAAATGAATTATATTTTTTTACACTATGCCTTCGATGACACACTTTGACAATTACGGGAGTTTGTAAAGAGATTAATAATATTAATCATTCATAAAGTCAGTGGGAGAGGGCAGAAGATAGGGCAGGTGTCGAACATGTGTTGAAAGGCTTGGTTTGGAGTGGCCAGAGGTCCTGGAAGCAGTGGTGGACAGTTATCTCTGGAGGAGATACTTAGGGGCAATGGGCCCCCGACCGAACTAGGACAAGGGGAAGAAGATGTATGTATGAAATCGTTCATTGATTCTTAGGCGGTACGAAGTTCGCCGGGCCAGCTAGTATTATTATAAATGCAGGGATAATTTAATTTTGAATGTTTGATTTGAGGTATTAACGACAGACGGTATATTTTATGTTTTTACAAGCATGGTTAACACTTGCTTTCAGAGATAAATGATGTAATCTCGTAGATATGACTCAACTCACATTACAGTTAATACTTTAAAGCAACAAAGTATGGTTATATTTTTATTAAATATTTGTCGGAAGAAGTGAGAAAGGCGTTCCAATGCTTGCGAATTGTCACTCGGCTGGCTTAACTGGTCTTATCTATGGTTTGAAAAAAGTGTTTCTCGATTGATGGACCCTAAATAGTTGTCTTTTTTATTTATCAAATTTACTTTTATTGTAAATAAAACCATATGGGCTTATTGTAATCTTACAATTTGTGAAATTATGTGTATATTTTTAAGTATTAGCATTATTTATATTTTTGTGTCTTGTAAATTGTTTGTATTCATATATGTTATTTTAAGTTGTTATTGGTTTGTAATTAATAAAAAATAAAAAGTGTAGATTTTGCTAATTAGATCCCATATTCTAAATAAACATGGATTAGATTAAAATACTTATAAAACTCACATAACTGGTAGACAATAACATCAAGACTCACCTGAAACAAAGATAAACATACTTGTTAATAATCACAAAAGATATAATTATCATACAAATTATGAATGAATTAAAAAAAATAAAAACACTGTATTTTCCACCTTAATTTTTATGGGTTAAACGTTTTCAAAACTTACTATTTCATCTTTTGAACTTAACCACATGAAGTAAAACTACAGTTAAGTACTGAAAATAAAACAGTAAGTTTTTAAAACGTAATTTTAAACAGTAAGTTTTTAAAATTTATCATTAAAATAAAAGTGAAAAATAAAGTGTTGTTAATAATTTCATTTATATGAAATATAAATATTTTTTAGTTAAAATGGAATTTCATAACATTAATCACACAATATTTCAAAAAATATGAATGTTTGTAATTGAGAAATCATAGATAAATAACCAAATTTGAACAATATTTACATAAAACCTCGACAATATTTCAATGTTTTACTTGTAATATAAGCTGTAGGTATACCTAGTATTTAAAAGAAAACCACCCAATCAGCTACCATTGAAACAACCATGCACTATAAAAATTGTATTCAAATCAATATATGACGAATGAACTAATTTTAATTTCCACATCTAAATAATATACTCGTAAGTCCTCGAAAACAAATTAATATTACCTAACCTTTGAGATTTTAGGACAGTAATCAACTTACTTAATGATATAAACCAATAAACAATGTGTTTATATTGTGTCAAGGTTAAAATGCTTTTTGGTTACGTGACTTTTCAATTAGTGCTTTGGTTTATCGAGGATTATTATTTATGAAAATTGCTCGAAATTTACCCCATGGATTTGTGTACAACCTACCTCACGATACAACAAGTGTATAGAAATCAAATTTTCAATAGAACAAAAGCTATGCAAATAATAAATCATTCTGTAGTTACATAGTTATCTATCTATGTATACCGAAATTACATACTAACTCATTTGAAAATTATCGTCCACATATTTATGTACTTTGTAACACAGTTATTATTTTATTCACATCAACTTTATTGAAATGTTGGTATGTATGTGACATTAGGGAATAATTAATCTTACCGACACGTGTATTAAGGACTACAATCAAAATACAATTTATTATAAATATATATGTAATTTTAAAGTAAATGAAACCGTATGAATCTGAAATGATAAAGGTTGTAATTGTACATCAATGAGTGTCGTCATTGCGACAAGGACTCTGCAATTATTTTCATTATATTATGATGAAGTACCTACTTCTCTTGATAATAGTAACTATTATGTTCGACACATGGGTCCTATGAACATTCATCAGAATGGAACGAACATATTATTCTGTTCGGAAACTGGATTATTTTACAACCAATACCTAATCAATCAAACACAAATACAGCCGGGACTCAAATTAGACATAAAACATCAACCTATATTTTTGTAAAGACTAGGAAAAGAAAAATTGGTAATGCTACCAAACAATTTTTGCGACCAAACACATTGGTGTTGCAAGGTTTGGCGGATATTGATTTCTTTATTTTAGTGGTCCTATTACAGCTTTATCAGGTATTTAAGATGTGCAATACTTGAGAATATGCAGTAAAAAGATCATTAGCATCCTAATGTTATGAAGTAAAAGTATATAATAATACAATTATTTTTTATTTGGATCATATTTTCTGTGAAAATTAGCAGTTCGTTACAAGTTTATAACATATAGATCAATGATTTAAAAACACAATCACCTCCATTCAAAGTAATGTTTCATAATATTTTATTATCATTCGTGTTTTTTTTCCATAAATATTTGTATCAGTCATGTTACCAATTTTACAAATTTATTCTATTCAATTATTGTCTCTGCAGTCCAACCGAAAAAGCTTCTTTGAATTCGCTAGGTACTATCCGTGTGATTATAAAACCAAGTTATTTTTGAGGTTTCGCAAAAAAATTAGCACGAATGCAATATAATTTCCTTATAAGTGATACTGAGAATCATTGTGGAAAACGACTCAAACATCTTCCAAATTGCACTGTAACTGTATGTGATAATCGAGGGTGAAATATTTCGCTAGAATAATCATTATATAAGAATAATGGGTTAGTTGGAAGATATCGCGCTTCTGCGATAAACTCGCCCATTGCACAATTTTTTTTGTATAGTTAAATTGAATATTTTCATATGTTGTTTTTTTGTGCAATAAAGTTTTTTATTATTATTATTATTATTATTATATTATTAACTTAATAAAATAAATTATTAATATCACTGCACCATTACGATATTAATGTGTTTGCTAAACTAATTAATACCATTAAATTCGGCAATAACATTTATATCATTTGCCATTTATATGACCACAAACTGATGAGGTCTCAGTGGATTTTATTACCCACTTCCTTAGTACCTACTGCGTTATTATTAAATGGATTATTGTAATCTTGAAACAGTGTGAAGCCCTGTTTTAACGGATAACAGTTGTGACCTATAAATTATTGCGGATATGGTCACAAAATCTTGAAGACTAATAAAAAAAATATCCTTATGTGGGTCAAATCTTATCCTATTTTTAATGTCCGGGTAATAATTTATCATATCAGTGTAAAACATATTTACATATAGAGTTGATGCTTACGTCCAAACACAGACAACATGATTATTATTGCCACTTATTATTGTAAAATAATTTTTCTTTTTGTTCGCTTTAAAAATGGAAAAGAAAGAAGACATCTCTGTTCGAAAATGAGTCAAAGTTGATAACATAACTTTCACTACACTTATAGAAATTGTGATAATTTTTTCAAAAGCATAGTTTTTGAATGATTCTTAATATCATAAGTGTAGCATTAAAAAGTTTGATAAAGTAATATTATTTTAATCTTGATCAAAATATGATCCGGGTCGTTTATTAGATATAACTTAAATCAAGGAAGGCCATGTTGTTTTTTTTAAACCTTAAACACTTCTTTCGCTTCTTCCACATTCATCCATCCAGCGTCCTTGAAAACTTGGGCCACTTGCTCGAGCTGTGTAGCTCTCGTATGTCCTTTCTCATACTCCTCTTTCAGATAAATACAACCTCTTCGTCATCCTTTCATCATACATCCGCTTTACATGTCACAGCTTATAAACATGCATTTTATTGACAACACTGCTCTTGCATTCGCTCATTCTCCTGATATATTAATTCCTTAGTCAAAGTATTACCAATAATTTCCCTCAGCGATTGCATCTGCACAGAATTTACTCCCCCTTTGCCCTTCTTCAACCACGTCCAAGTATAAATTGCATACATAAGTGTCGATATCTTTTATCAAATAGGTTTTTAATTCTACTTCTTTCACTGCTGATGATCAATTGATGTCTAAGTGTAACAACTTCGGTCCGTACGAACTTTGTGCGGAAAAAAGGTCATTTGGACATTTATATGTATAATTAAGTATTTTATAGCAGATCTAGGAGGATATTGAAAGGACCCTCCACACACCCGGATATCTCAGGAGTCAAAGACTCCTATTTATCCGCATTTGCAAACAAAAAAATTTGTCCTCACGGGCGAGCCATATGGGCAGCCTGAATGGCCGGCCGGCCAAATCCGCCTCGTGGGAATCTTTTAAACTACTGTAAAACTTTCAATATCCCCTTAAGGTAGAGAAACACCAATATTTATATTTTTATTAAAATAATACAAGGATCCGAAATAAACACATAGAAAAAAAAAATAACAATAAGTATACCCAATAATCAAAATTTGGTACAAAAAGCAGAAATATGATGTCCAGAAACTTTTAAGGATCCAAGATAGAGAGCGCAGGGGTCACCGGTACCAGAGTAATGTGAAAACTATTCTCCCTCCCGAAGGGGACATCCCAAACAATGCTACTCTCCACCAAGGGAGACAGGACGCACAAGAACGAAAAACGAGTTCGCCACACGAAAAACCGCACTCCAAATCAAATCAACCTGCAGATTCACCCGCGTCTGCCTGAGGTAAACCCGGCAGACGCAGGAGGTCCCACCTAGATACCCAGGTATCTACAAACTTTCTGAAGGCTCTGAAATTCTGAGGACACAACAGAACCTCACCAAACCAAATAGGTCTGGGAGTCCCTTCACTCATTTCCTCGAACATCAGATCCCTAGCATCTGTCATCACCGGACACACCCAAAGGATGTGGTCCGCATACTGCTTCCCCATCCCACAAACACACCACGGGCTCTCCGAAAGCCCAAGATCAAAAAGCTTGCCCCTCAGGTCGCCGTGGCCCGTCACCAGCTGGACGGAAAAGTGGTCGAAGGACAGGAAATGCTTTCTCAATCGTTCACAAACATCTGGGAGAAAACTGTAGACTAATCTAGCAGTTCTCCCCCTATCCCATCTATCCTGCCAAACTTTCATCGTTTTCTGCCGCACCCTGCTGACTGCCCTATTAAATCCCCTTATTCCGGGTTCTGCAACAACAGACATATCGAAATGTACAACGTTACCGTCCGCCTTGAGCTTACGCCTGGCCACACAATCTAAGATTTCCAAGTCGGCTGGCAGCACACCAGCGATGACTGGGAGGCCATCGCTAGCTGCAGTCCGATACGCACCTGTGACAGCGAGCAGCGGGAGTCTTTGCCCCCTCAAGACCGCCGCCGACACAGAGCCAACCAATAGCCTATGCGACCAAACACGAGCAGCATACGTAGCCTGAGCCACGTATGTCGCCCGATATATGGTCCTCACAGTGCATGATCTAAGGCCCCATGTACCACGACTTAGTCTGCGGAGAGTGAAAAACAGCACTCCCGCTTTTTCGGCCGTCGCTCTTACATGTGGAAGAAAGGAAAGGCCTCTGTCTAGAACAACACCAAGATAACGAACTTCGTCAACCACCTTTACAGGTGATCCACTCATCCGCAAAACCGGGTTCCTCCTTCCAAGCGAGCCCTTCAACCACATAGCAGAGGTCTTGCTCGGCGAGAAGACAAGCCTATTCACACTGCCCCATGTCAAAATGCGATCGATCGCGAGTTTAAATTTGCTCTCGATGGCGGATCTCGTGTTGCCAGACAGCAAGAGAAGCGCGTCATCTGCATATGCAAAAATTGTACAACCAGGCGGAAGATCCACTTTTAACAGATCATCAAACAGGACATTCCACAGAAACGGTCCAAGGACCGAACCCTGCGGGCAACCCATGTCGACAATCCGTTCTACTATAAGCCCCGCATGTGTGATTATTATTATTATTATTATTATTTGGATGATTTGTAAAGCGCCGTTTTGTGAAAAAAATCCACCTCAAGGGCGCTCACTGATCTGCTGCCAAAGTAGCTGCTGACGATGTCGAACAGCCAACGAGGACAGCCTCGCATTTTCAGCTTCGTCAAAATGATAGGCCACCATGCATTGTCGAAGGCCCCAGCTATGTCAAGGTAAACACCCAGGACATTCTTATCTGTACATTCATCTCTCCATTTCATGCAGGCGTCTATTGCGTGCTCAGTAGATAAACCCCGGCTAAAGCCAAACTGTTTAGGATCTCCAGGCGACAGACTCTCCATAAGCCGATTCCTCACCAAAATTTCAAGAATCTTGCCGAAAGAAGGCAGCAAAGTTATAGGTCTATAAGCCTTAAGATCCGACAGCGGCCTATCATTGCCCTTAGGTATAACCCTGAGCAATCCTCTCTTCCAAACTTTTGGGAAAATCCCTTCATTCAAACAAGCCTGGTAGAGGGCCAGCATTTCTGCCGGACAGTACTGCCAGACTTTCTTCACGATGTCACCATTGATTCTGTCAATCCCAGGTGCCTTCCTAGGCCCTAATCTCTTGACGATTTCCCCTAGTTCCGGATGTGTCACATCGACAATTTCGATCATGGACTCATCAGGTGGACAGCGTGACAGGAAACGCAACGCCGCGTGGAATGGCGTGTCCCTCGACATCGAGTCGAGCGGAACTAACCCATCCAGCAGCGTTCTGAGTGTGCCGTCAATACACACTGTTTCACTACCGCCAGCAACAATGCTGGTAAGATAGTGATCAGCAGATCTTTTGGTTTTCACAGCTGTTTTTGTGACCGACCAAGGATCGGCATTTCCCGTTTCAGAAATCCACTCCTTCCAGGCAGAGGCCTTAGCATGCCTTAATGCCAGCTGGTAGGAGCCCCTCGCACGTTGGAGCCTCTCAAGAAGACGCTTACCATCGGGAGAGTCACGCAACACACTGCCACTTCTCACTGGGCAAAAGGCCCGTTCGGCGGACTTAAACTGGCGTCTCAGGTCCGTGAGTTCTGGCGTCCACCAGTTGGTTGATCGCCGTCCCCCAGGCCTACACCTTCCCATCACAATAGCTGCCGTATCAACGACTGCATTGTTAAATCTTTCCCCAGCTATGTCAGCACCCTCTGTCATCCAAATTCTGAAATTTCGCATTCTCTCTTTCAATTCCAGACCAAATTGTCCCCAGTTTGCCTTCGAACGTCTAAAACTCCAGAGGCCTCTTGGCTCGATCTCCAATGAACCACCTCGCAAACGTTCACTCTACAATCGGATAGTTTCATGAGCAGATCATCAGTGCACAGTGTCAAGTCAATCCAGCTCTCCCCCATTGGACCGGCAAATGTAGCTGGACCAGCAACATTAAGAATATTCAGACCTGCAGAAGATATAAAGTCCTCTACAGGTCCGCCACTCCCAGTGCGGTCAGAACCCGGTCTGTCGAACCATAGAGGAGAACGCGCATTGAAATCACCCGCAACCAAAACCGGCCGGCCTCTAAGAGCATCCAACGTCTGACTCAAACCCCGTAAGTGTGGACCCACAGGGTCCGAGTACTTGAAGTATACAGAAACCAAGAATATCTCTCGGCCATCCATTCGAAGACATACACAGCATCGGTACTCATCCGAGAGTCCATCCAAAAGCATCGGTTGGACTCTATTATGGTCAAAAAGGAAACCCGCCATGGGCTTTGGCCCCTTGTCCACAACGGCAAGGGGAACGTCAGCACCATCAAGAATTACCCTCGAGAATAAATGCTCTTGAACAAAAACAATCGGTATTGATAACTTTGACATGCACCTAATCAGATCAATGGCCGACGCTCGTGAGCGTCCCAAGTTGATTTGACCCAGAACAACGGCATCCGCACTAGCCATTGTAATTCGTTGCCTGTGCTAACCTATCTATTGCAGCCCTATTTGCGGGATAATCCCGATCACCCGTGGGGTGGGCTGCATTTTTCCTGAAACGTGTGCACGTGGCGCACACCCTTCGTTCAACAGGGATTTTGCAATCCCTTTCCTCGTGTCCCTCTTTGGCACAGCGTGCACACATGGGGGTGTTCTGTTTGCACTCTCTTTGAGTGTGCCCATATATTTGACATTTAAAGCACCGAAGATCTAGGAGGAGAATGTAAAATTCATATGAAAGAACAATTTTGACGACCATCAAGAGGACGACCCGTACATTCATTACATGCAGTTATTTTACTGGCCACCGACTGTGTGCCGTGCTGGTATACATAGAATGACTTATAGATGATTTCAGTGGGTATTAGAGGTGACGTTATAGGAATTATAGATACGAGTATGTACGTACTTAATAAACAGAGAGTATGAAGACGGAATATGTATATTAAGTAGGCAAGAATTCTCGTATGCTCTTAATTCAGTAATGTTGCAGGAATAGATATTCATCGAGTATTAAATACCATTCCTTCTGTTTTTGTATTTGGATTATATACTACGACTGATAAGAGCTCACCCACTCACCAGTCAGTCATCACTGCTGTATATAGGTCTCTACCAAACTACACGATAAAAATGCCACGATCTTGAACTCTTTGCATCCACCTTTGGCGGGTGATTGGAGTTATGTAAACAACACATCTCTTTTGTGGTCTACCGATGTTGCTTTTATTACTCCATTGTCGCCATTTGAGGATTCTAGGTATCCATCTACCATGATTCGCCCATCACCACATAAGCTTTGCAACACAATACATGATTAGGTAAACAAATACTTTTTCAACTAAAAAATATTGATCGCAAGAGAGACTTCTTTCGATTAATCAGATAATTATCAATCGTCCAACTGATTAATGATGACCTGACAAGTCGAAAGACGTGTCTCTCGTGATCAATAATTTATAGTAGAAATAATGCTTCTTTCAATTTATGGAAATCAACTTCGTGTGCACTGAAACAATAAATACAACACATGATATCTATGACCTTTTTAGATGTATAAATAAACTTTATTTCTCAGACTTACTCCTGGCTCCCTCTCTAAGCACTTCTAATAATACACAATGTATCTTAATTAACGGAATGATTGGCGGAAATCTAAATGGATTATATCGGGTGTATTATTATTATTATATACTGTACCATTCTCACGATATTATTATTATCATTATTAAATGGACATACCATTGTTCCCAGAGCGATGTTGTGGAAGATACATTCACCTGTATTGTATTAATCAGCGACAATGAGAATCGTCTACATATCGCTTGCCCACTATTATAGGGTTCTATGTTACATGTTCATAGTTTTGAGATATTCAAGTTTTAAAATTAGGTATATATTATTTACGAAATGGGATATCTCTGTTCGTTTCCAATAGCATTAAAAATTTCTAAAAAATATTCTTACCTGAATTTATGATTTTAAATTATTTTTTTTCCTTTGTTTTTTTAAAAAATTAGGATTGAAAATTAACATAGGACTTTGTTGTTCTGAAACGATACATTTTTCAATTTACCTGTAACATAGAACTATGTGATCTGTATGATTATTAGTTCAACTATTGCCTCTTTCTCGGGGATTTCACTTTTAATTAGGTAGATTAAGCTAGTAGATGCAGCTGGTCTGCTGGCTACCCCAGTTGTGGGATATGCCGTGATGGCATATAAGTATTACGTAAAAAGTCAAAGTGTATTTCAAGTGTTCATCAGAGAGATTGGGGAATAATATTTAGTTTTCGAAAGAACTCTGCCAATGCAACTGTAAACGTTGTCAATTTCTTGTACACATGAATGGCCTGGTGTTAAAAATTTCATCGTAATCTCCTGAATACTGTACCATTATAAGCAAATCATAAAATGTCTAATTGCGTAGCTCATTATGCTATTACGATTCTGTGGAACACAACTATCACTCCACAATATAAGATTCGTGAATTGCGGATTGTCTTCAAGAACTTGTTTCAAGGTCCTAAAAACAGCACTAGTAATTTCATTACCTCCTCTACCTGCTACATTTTCAGTCCAAATGGCACAGTACACCTTTTTGTTCGTAGAGAGGTGTGCAGTCATACATACATGTGCAGTCAATACAGTGGGTCGTCATATTAAGACCATGGCAGTCATAGAAAATGTTTAGCTACTTTTAAAACGCATAAGTTCAATATTACAAACATAATCAATATATTTTTTTGAGATTGCAAGGTGCGATGAATCAAACATAGAACCTTGCAATTTTAAAATTTTATTTAATTTATGCTACAAGGTTCTATGTTACACACATAGAACTTTGTATCACTGTTTTGAAGATAAACACAACATAGAACTATGTTATATCGTCTTTAATTTCGCGACTAGTGCTGCGATTTACAATTGGATTCCTGTAATAAATACCTTTGAATATATAGAATGTTATAGCATTCATAACTCAAAATTTTCAAAAATGTAACATAGAACCCTATAATAGTGGGCAAGCGATATTTTGACCATCGATCAATTACATTGAGCATCGAATACATTGTAATACGAAGATAAATTCAAACTAAAGAATCATAGTCTGTCGAAGTTAGTCTCATTGTGAGAGTCACACTCACCTGCTTTGTATTGTCGATCTCATAACAAAATTTCCTCTTGAATTTGGACTTATTTATTTAAATATATTTTCACGAGAAATTAACATACATCTCATGTTATCATCACTAAGATTCAAGGTAATATTTGGGTTTTCAGAGGTTATATTATTAAATTACAAATGGACATAAACAAAAACAGACTCCAATTATACGAAAAAATCTAATTTGGGAGTGATTTTCCCAATTAGCCTGTAATAAAATTTGAAGGGGTTAGCTGAGGAGATAATATTTTTTCATGAGATAGCCATCAAATAAGATTCAGGGTTACGGATGAAAATGGATTTCGCAATAACAAAAACAACAACGAGAAACTGTTTTCATGGGAAATTATTTTAAATTAAGTAAAAATCTGGTAACATAAAAAAATACACAATACTTTTGAAAATATTGTAGACAGCAAAAACTATACCAACACGGCAGTAGACCAACTGTAAGTATAAAAATGTGAGTTGTCATCTTTGTGACATCAAAAATAAGATATTTGAAATGAATGGTATACCTCATCATTGAAAGAGTGCGTGAACTATCTATGTGAAAAAGTAGTTATGAAAATTTGAATAAATCTCTCATATATAATCGATGCAATTAGATTATTATATATTCCAACAAATTTATGTAAAGAAGTATGAAATATGAGAGGTTTGAAGATGTGGAATGAATTTATAATGAAAAAACGACAAAAAATGTTTTTTTTTTGTTATAATATTGGCGTTGCACCCTTATTTGGATGATTCCGCCTTTCACAATCATAGATTTATCAATTCATTTTACAATTATAGTTTAGTTCTAGATTTATTTACATTGAAAGAAGGTGAGGGCGTTTGAAGACCATGTGGCTTGATCACTTGGATCAAATTCTCAAATACCGTCGTGAGTTGATAAGGAAAATTGACGTATGTGCATGAGAAATTGTATGAAAATAGAAAAAGCAAAGGAAATTTGTAAATATAGATGTATATGTCACACCTTTCTCTCTGACTACCCCTTTTTGGATATGGCGTTAGGGTTTATAACAAAACCCAGATATATCTTTTATACAAAAAAGGTATATACACAATGTAATTGATTTAAAACTTGTGTAGATATACATAATTATGTAAGTGCCAATAAAAATTGTTCAATAGTTGATCATATTCATGCAAATGAAGTTAATCCAAATATTAAACCAAAATTATATCTTTTACACTGGCCTGTGCCAAACGATATACACATTCAAATATTGCATTTGGCAAGAAATTTCTTTAAATTTTTAGAGCTTACAATGAAACTAGAGTTTTTGGCAAAAAGTCCCCATTTCATGACGCCTAAAATACTAAGAATATTGTGTGGATAGTATTCGGAAACCTTAATGGCCCTTTGTAATTACTTTTAGTAACCTTCTTATTTTATTTGAGATGATTCCAATTGAAAATTACAAATAAGACAGTGGGTAAACAATAAAAGTGTAATTATGGTAATATACTTATTTTATGTTTTATTTGCTATATCGGAATAAAAGATTAATCCTGCGATAAAAAGTACCTAAAAACATAACAAAAGCCCTAGAGAGATCCATTGCAGCATTTGAGAGACGGATCCTCAAAACAATCTACGGTCCTGTGAGAGATCATAATGGCTGGCGTCGTCGATACAACAAAGAGCTTTATTACATGTATGGAGAGCCCGACATAATCAGATCCATCTAGGTGGGGCACTTAAGATGGGCTGGTCAAATAATTAGAATGGACGACGACAGCCCTGTAAAACGCCTCACACTTCTCACATCACAAGGACGAATAATACCAAGAAGGCCCTAACTGCAAGGGATGGACTCTGTCAGAGCCGATGCATTCACACTGCAAATTACAAACTGGAAGACAAAACCAAAGGGCAGACGAGAGTGGAAGAGAGTACTGAATTCAGCCAAGGACCACCGAGGGCTGTCGAGCTCATAATGATGATGAAAAACTTACGTGGTTTTGTAGTTAATTATCTTTAATATCTAAGGTAACCTAAATTGAATATTGTACTACAAAGTGAATTAGATACTATGATAAAAACACAAAATCTGCGAAGTGTAAGCTTATACGTATCTACAACTAAAACGAATAAGTGTAGTTTATAAGAGACTTTCGACTTTGAAAACAGCATTTTGTTTACGATCAGTAGGTATGTTTGGATGTTATTTAATTACTGAAATTAATTAACCCACAAAAGTTTATTAGAACAAAGTAACTATATCTTAATAATGCTAAAAGCCGTCTACAGGATTTTCAAGGAATTTTCAATTAAAGTAAAGAAGGGATTAAAAAACAAACTTGGTAGGTTTAATGTAAGCACGGAGTGTTGGATAAGAGGTTAACTAAATTAATTACTTGAATTAATTGCCGCGCATAGGTAGTAGTGCAAAGCTGATAGAAGAGCACCAAAGTGATTAATTAATATGCATAAATAAAAAAGGAAAAATATAAATGGTGGAACAACAGACAGCTGTGAGATAAAAGAGAAGAAGAATGGAGATCAAAGAAGGAATCATAAGGTGAAAGAATAAAATTTTATATCACCAATCATATGAGCTAGAGCTGACAGGGAGATGTTGTCAACTATCAAGGTTCGGAAGGTTTCACATCTGGGTCATGTGCTGCGTGGGGAGAAATACCACCTTCTCCAATTGATATTGATGGGGAAAATTGAGGGACGCCGAGGACCCGGTAGGAGACAGATGTCCTGGCTGCGAAATATAAGGGAGTGGACCGGCATCCGAAGTGTGGAGGAGCTGTTCCGAGCGGCGCAGGACAGGGTCAAATTCGCCGAGGTGATCGCCAACGTTGGGGGGACCCGACAGGGCACTTAAAGAAGAAGAAGAATCATATTAAATACATATTATATAGGAATGCCGGTTTAGGCATATGGAAAGAATGATTGAGGATAGAATGACCAAGAAGATATATTTGGCTGAGAGGTATGGTGCTCAGAGACGTGGACGTGCGAGGATCAAATGGCAAGATCATTTAAATCAAATCTTACAGGACGGTCACGTGTTGAACACATTGAACAAGAGACCATGCATGAGGAACTGTATGACTGTGACAGAAGCGAAAGATGCAAGGAAGTGGCGCTCGATCCTTTCTGCCATCCCCGCGAGGGAAGCGGCGTGATGGTATGTATATAATAATGTATGTATATACCTGTAAAAATACCAAACCAAAACTTAACAGGATTACGTTATAAGTCATATACAAAGAATATGGAAAAATATTGCTCGACAATTTTGATGGTACGAAATTACAACGTCTGAAATTACAAAAAAGTATATATTTCATCTTTATCATATTTATGGGACATATACAAAAGCGATGTGGAGTTGTGCCATAAGAGTTTTTTTATGAAAATAGTTCCTCACGAAAATTATTGGCATTTTTATTTATTTATAATATATATAGGCATGATTCTAAAACAAAGTGTGGCTCGGTGCGAGTAATAAACGGTATCAAAATCTCATTTTTGAAAAAAAAAAATATTTATGGTTGGTTTCATAGATCGCCGACGGTATATACTTTATAATTCCTTTAGAGTTGTCATTCAAGCTTGCTTCAATACAAATATAATTACGTTCACGTTGTCTGGAAGACGTTGTACTACAACAAGCCAGCCTTTTAACTGCTCATTCTTGGTGCACTGTTTTATAATTTTGTATGTTAGAAAAGGTGCTCTACGTATAGTAGTCTTGAAAAAGACCGTAGGCTTCTGCCCAAAGTTTCGTACAGAATTCAACCTGACATCAGCTGGGGCATAGAGGAGCGGTGGCAGACTTCAGCGGCGCTGGTGACGTTAAGGCAGCAGGCGTCGACTCGTTCATCGACAATGGTCTTTCTCAAGACCAACTAAATAGTATTTTTCAAGACTACTGTGTATAGAGTACCCAAAAGACGATATACTTTAATATTATTGTTTTTTAACAATTCTATGTTTTAAGATTTATCACAATTATTGGATATTATGAAGCCAGGCCATGTGAATCTAATTATATAGTTTTATCAATATGATTTATATGTTCGAGTTAATATTTCAATTAATATTTTAGCTTTTTTTTTCAGTTTGGAGTCAATAATATAAATAAATAGATAAAAAACAATGATGGATTTGCCACTTGAAATCCTGAAAATTAATTCAATGAAAATTTTTATAATATTCAGAAATGACCGATCACTTCGAGAAAAACTCATTAGTCGATTACAGCTTCACAATAGCGGATGTTTGAATACGTCTGAGTGGTACGAAAAACATTTCACAGTTTTATCGAAAAAATATTAATCAAACCTAAATATATACAGAATGGGGAGAAAAATAGATTCTGGGAACATCCTCGACTTTGGGGTGTATTTTATAGAATTATTTTTAATAATAAGAAAAGATGATGAATATGTAATTATAATTTTTTCATAATTTAATGAATGAAGTTGTAGGTAATGAATAAAGTAATTTAGTGAAGTAATAAAACATTTAGAAGTATAATTATAATGAGTTATGGTTTTATTTCATGGAAACCTTCAAAATTGTTAAAAATGGAGTAGGTAGTTGTAGACACTATACTCGTAAACTTAAGAGCCGCCATTATGTTGTGAACTTGAGTAGTAAGCTCCCTGGTCCTGTACTCAGCCGCAATCATTAGCGGTTAGTAATTAATATTAATAAAACTTACAAACACAATCGGCCCGACACATTATCGTACATAATATTATTTGAATCTTATCAGATGTTTGTTTGTTTTTGTAAATTCGTTTAGTCATATTTCTCAGATAAGTGAAAGTAGGCCAATTTTTCGCATTTTACTTTTTTAAAGTACAATAAAAAGAGTTTTCAAGTGTCCTGTAAAAGGTTAAAAAAAATAAAGACATTTTACATTTTGAATTCGGGAATGAGGTTTGCTGCCTATTCTGCACGTCTTATTTTTTTGTTGTTGTCACGAAGAGGACAACTCGCACCTTTATGACATGAAGCTGGTCTGCTGGTTACCCCACTTGTAGGATATGCCGTTATGAAAAAGCTGGTGAAATATGTCTTATAAAGGCGCCTTATAATTGCCAATGATCGCATTCGTTATTCGTTTACATTCACGCTTTGTAAAAACTAGATTTATTTCTACTAACAAAAATAATATATTCTATGTCAAATTAGCGTGGACATGCATATAGAAAAAAACTATGTAAATTTTATTTATTAAAATAGAAATAAATTTTTTTATGAAGGAATCAGTAATAGCGATATTTCTTTTACTAAAGCTTCAAAAAAGCTTTTGTAAATTTTGTAATAAATTTTTATCAAAAAGAGCTGCAGGCTGCAGGAGATACAGGAGAATGGTAAGCTATTCCACAGAAAAGTGGGTTGTGAGGCGACAAATTTGTAAATTGAGAGACTTGGTTTGGGGTTATCAAAGATTCTATAAGCAGCCGTGGAGCTAAAACCTGTACACTGAGAGAAATACTAATGAAATTTCACAACGAATCATTGGTACGTACAATCAGATTAGGACCAGAGATAGTACAAACGATTCATTAGTACGATTCTATAATATTAACTTTTTGCAAACAAATCGATGGTAAATTTACCAACTATTTCTTTGCGAAAAGTTAATATTATAGATTCGTACTAATGAATCGTTTGTACTATCTCTGGTCCTTATCTGATTGTACGTACCAATGATTCGTTGTGAAATTTCGTTAGTATTTTTCTCAGTGTAGGCTTAATAGGCTCTTGAACGAACTAAGACAATAGAAGATGTAATTATTATTTTTTTTTAATTGATTGCATTGATACATTATTCTTTAAGCGAAGTTGAGTCTAAAACTAGTGTTTATTTTATTATCATCGCATTCTTCTTATTTTTTTACACAAATGACTTCCTAGTCGTTAAGCGAGTCGAACTCTGAGAATCGATTTTACAATTACACGGGATAATTATCTCCAATAAATCCTATACATTTTTTCAAGATCTTACATATTAACTGTATAGACTACAAGTCGAGCTAAGGCAGATAATTATTTTTTAATGGAACCTTTTCCACTTCTTAACTCGAAAGTTGTTTTTCTTCAAAATCAGGATCTATTATAAAGACGAACGATAAACTAAATTTTGTAAGTGAAAATATTCTGAAATAGTGATTGTTTGAAAAGATGTATTGCAAATGGTAAAGGTTTTTGATGTAGAGAGAGCAAAGCATCATGTACTGAGAAATAATACTTATTATCTCTTGACTTATTCATGCATTTTTGTATTACACGAACTAAATGTTTTCTATACTTACTTATTTACTTACTTCCGATGGCCGAAAAGCCCTTGCAGGATCTTTGCCTCCGAAACAATAGATCTCCAAGCCAGTCTATCTTAAGTAATGGAATGCCAGTCGTCTTCAACACTTAACTCCTCTAGATCTCGGTTGATGTTATCTAGCAATATTTTTTTGGTTAAATGTGTTATGTAATCCACAAAAATATGTAATTAATTACTAAACAGTGGGCCTAGGCAAAACCCATTTTAGCGTTACATTTTCGTTTCGTTTTCGTTCAAACGTGGACGACGTTGCAAGAACGTGTAAATTTTCGTAGCTACTTGTGTATTTTAGCTCCGAAAATTGACGCGTTCTCGCAACGTCGTCCGCGTTTGAACGAAAACGTAACGCTTAAATGTGTTTTGACAAGACCTACAGGTAATGACAGATATTTATAATGCAGACAACAGGTGATAATGGAATGACGAAATAGGATAAATAGCACTCGCCAATCGATCATTACTAATCCAATTAATTAATAGACATAAATTTGCAATGTTCATTACTCGAATGGCTCTAGCTCTTTCCTTAAAATGAATCATAATTACAGTGTTGTGGAATTTCTACTGCATTATGTCAATCCTTTAGTAGAATAATTTCAAACATATATTATAATCCATAACATAACTGATGGTAATAATAATAAATTCGCATAGTCTCACATAGATCCACTACAATATCAGGCGGTATCTCTAATCCTCAGATACCGTAGATGTATCTTAATTTACTCGCGTCAAGTGCTGAGCGATGTTCGGAAGGATTACCGAGTGATATGGCATAGCCTACAAGAGGATTTAGAATCACATTTAGATAATATGGAAATTCCACTCCGTATTATGGTATTAGTTAGTATTTCGTATAATGGATACGTGCTAGTTGTAGATGTGTAACTTTGAATCGGTAAAGTTAACAAGCTCCCGGTTTTGTGACATAATTTGATGGAGCATGTAAGCTTTTTGAGTACATGCGATGTATTGCACAAGAGATGCATTAATTATTTTGAAAACAGTATAAAAGAAATATTAAGCATGTAGCTTATAAAGTGATTGTGTGGCTTAATATTTGTAAATCAATAAACCAAAATAGATATTTTATAAATTATGAAAAAACTATACAGCAGGTTGAATTTTTTTTTATGCATGCATTTATATTTTAAATAAGCAAATAAAAAAAGAAAAAATATACTTACTGAGTCCCGAACTAAGATATGAATCTTGTCTTATAGGTATAAAACACAATACACAAGTATACAATGAACTAAACGTATATTATGTAACATCCAGACCTAGAACAATCTGAAAACTGTCCTTCTTCATTTTCCCTGACCGAGAATCGAACCCGAAACATTGTGACTTGGAAGGCGTTAACTCTACACCACACTGGCCGACAAAAAACAAAGTATGATAAATATTCGTTATTATTACCAAAAATTTAAAACTTAGCCACGGCAGTTAATCGAAATCGTAAGAGATAAAATACAAGAAAAACTCATTTTGGCATCGATTAATAATTATTGCAGGTAAGTTCATAACGTGTTTAGTGAAGTATTTGTGAGGAGCGATCTTCACCAAAGACTCATTAATTTTATGATCCTTAAAGAGCTTTGACCTACCAATATCTACTCGTGAATACTTTGAAGGTACCTACTTCGCCACTTTTATAGAAAAATAAGTCCCTTTTTTAGACATCCAGTAAAGAGAAAACGATTTGATCACTCTCGTGAACCACTTTTAATGAGTTTCCTATGGATATTAGTTCACAGAAGGTGATATGTGACTTTGAAAGTCGTAAAAAAATCTTGAGTTGTTGAAAAAAATAAAGAAATGTCTTTCTCAACTTAAATTGTGAGAACGAATTCGATAAGATGGAATTGAAGACGTCTGCAGTAGTAAATACTCATCAGTTTTATTATCTTTATATAGTGGTGATTTACGACTATGCGATTTAAAATACACGCACGTGCTCTTTAAACGTTCGCATAAACGTGATTTGCAAATGGTGTGATGAATTACAAGAAGGAATATTCAGAAGTTTAATGACCATTGAATGATTTAGCATTCCTTATTCTCAAATTGTATGAATACTTGAGATCTTCCAAGCATCTCAATATCTTATTCAAGGTCTATAAGGTTGAATGTAATTTTACAATGTAATATATTTAGTACATTTTTTATACGATGGCTCCCATCGCTTCAACAATTCCGATTTATTAACACTCAATTTTTTTTTAAAAAGAAGCTACATACAACTAAACATTAACTAAAATAAAACATATCTGTATTTTTAAGTTGTGTTGGTCGGTAGATTTCTAGATATTCTATCGATAAAGCTCATCAATAGACATAGAAAAGTTTTGTTTCAAAGTAATAGGTGCAGAGGCAAAGCAATTCAATTAATAAAATATATATTTGAATTAAATAAACATAATTCGGAACTAAATAACAAAGCTCTGTTAGATATAGATAGATAACTGAAGTAAATTTGAAATAAGGTGAAGCCTTAATGCGATTGTCTGAAATTACTTCTAATTATTTAGAAATGAAATAGACACGACAACTTACTTAAGTATATTGCTTTAGAATAATAATAAGAACTTATACAATCACCCGAACAACTTAAAGTTACGGTGTATTATTAAGTTTTCGAAATCAGTTCAATCGAACAATTATTATACTATTTTCCATGTATTCGATTATTGTTTAGAAAAGTGTGAATTAAAATACACAAATTTGCTTTCGCACTTATAAAATATAAAAGTGGGTTCATCATAAGCTCAAATACACATTCAAATGCTTTTACAACAAGAAAGCTTGTGTTGTAAAAACGTTATAGCATAAATATTTGAAGACTTTTCTTTTTGTATTTTATATCTCTTTCATCCGGGAGAATTCTAAAAATCAAATCCACATCTCTGAGACAAACAGCAAGCTGCCGTGAAAATAGCAAACTCTCACATTGCATCTTTTAGTTATAGGTTATATTAAAGTACCGGTTACTGCAACAATTTATTAGTTTGTCATCAAATCAAATTACTTGTTCCGTTAAGAGAATCTCTATAAAAAAACATAGTGCGTATTTGGAAGAGGCCCAAATGGTTTTTGATTTGGTACATTAAGCAATTAAAAGAAATATGATTTGTCACGTTGGATTAAAGTGAAATCTGAACAATTTATAATTTGAAACATTATTCAGCTCCCGAGTGGTGCCATGCTATAAAATAATTTATAAAGTAGTATGTGAATTTGAAGTATTACAAACTGTAGTCTCCATAATTAAACCATCAAGCACGTGGCTTATGTAAAAGTATTTCGACAGTCTGGAATAATTTTTTTCATACTTTAATTATGATATACCTATGTAATATTGTAAAAGATATAAAATAAAGAAGTGCCTACCTCGATTGACGCGAATTTTTTTTTTAAAGGAAAACCCCTTCTATAAAGAAAATAGGAGTAAAGGCGTTAACTCCATCAATTGTTCATTTTGTTTGTCAATTTATATTCACTATTTTTGTCACATCATCACATTTGAGAGGCTGGACATTGATCTTATTATATTGACTTTCACTCCACATTTCCCATAAATAAATGATATCCATATAAAATAAAGACAAGAAGTAATACATAAATGTACCTAATAGAAACCCAACACCAAACGTAGTTAGTTAGTAGACAAAGAAAAAAATACATAAATCGAATCGAAGTCACTCCAAGCAATAAATCTTTAGTGAAGTAAATAAAAATGTCATAATATAAATTCTTCTCCAATAAACACATCACTTGGTAATACACTCAATCATATAATACAATTCTTGGAAAAATAAACCCTATACATAAACTCACTAAGGTACATTATCAGAAACAGAGATATTCATTTTAGTGTAGAAATTTATTATTTATCGTTTCCGCACATAATTATTACGGGGTTAAAGTACTGTGTTGGGAGATTGCCTAAGATTTTAGGGAGAATATTGATGGTTATAATATTACTGGGATTCCATATAGGAGAATAGGGTATGAAAAATCACTCAGAATACACCACGAAACGAATCTCTTATTATTAGTACTTTATGAGTACTAACGCAATGATATACTTATCCAATGCACTAAACACTTACCTACATAATATGTGTAATACCGTTTAAAAGTATTTTTTTCATTTTGGCCTGGATAGGAAACGAACTCGGGACCTTGTGTATCAACGGCAAGAGCATCACCTCTGCGCCACACCGATCGCCCAAAAATGAGAAATAAAATTAAAATATTCGCGTAAAACAAATATAATATTTTATTAGTCTATCTATCTATCTATCTATACCATCACGGCATATCCCACAAGTGGGGTAGCCAGCAGACCTATTAGTACAATATTTAATTTGATTTAAGTAAAACATTGTGTTTTTCACATATAGTATTATATTTAATTTTTTATAAGCTTTTCGGGCTACGTCCACCCTCAATGTAAAATACTTAAAACTCGTTTTATAAAACTTATTTTTTTTTAAAAAGATATGTCTGGGTTTGTTTTAAACCCAAATACAACCTTACACACCTTTCACACTAAGCTAAAAGCTTGTGCCGGGAAAGGGGAGTTTGCCGGCACCTGGGATCGAACCACGGACGAACACGGACTTAAGACTGAAAAATAGTTAAAGCAATAATTGATGGTCCATGGCAAAAAAATATTGACAGAATAAACAAAATTTTCATTGTTTTTTGTAATGTATTATTCTTACAAGAACTGGCTCCCTAGTCAAAACACATTTTAGCGTTATGAAGTCGTTCGACTACAAACGAAATTACGACAATCTACCTACATGTACCATATAATTATGCGTTATTGTTGCAATTATAGTCGTAATTTCGTTTGTAGTCGAACGACAGGTGACGCTAAAATGTGTTTTGACTAGGGCTGCTGGGTTGTATTCTTTTTTTGACAAATGACTTGTAGCCTTAATATTTTCGCTATAACGATGAGCTTATTACGAGTAAATTGAAAGTCTAAATACCGATTAAAACACGAATAATCGAAAGTACCAGAGATGAAACATTATAGAAAATAATAACTAAGCATTCTTTGAAAAGGAATTGCTTGATTTATATATAATTATATATACGTTGACCCAAATTAAGTAGAAAATAATTATATATAACATGCAGAGATTCCATTACATTCACCAAAGGCAAAAAGTAAAAATATGTAACTTAACAACTGCTATACATACTTTGCAAAAATAAAAATATTACCTTTGAAAGCCGTCATGCGTAGACTCAATTGATGTTTCTGTTTGTGTAGTATAAACATCCACAACGTATGCCAAAAAATATTATTATAGATATCCCAAATGCTCACGAAACAAAACACGTAAGCCTAAAAACGAAAAAAAAGCGAATAACTTTACGCACAGCGCGAAAACGTATTTTTTTCTTATTTACGTTACTAAATACTTCTGTACAAGTTATTTGTTGTTTTCCGTAAAATATTAACGTGAAACTTTCCTCGATAATAATTTACTGCATAAAAACTTTTTCAATTGGAAATTTTCAATGTTTCACATGTAATTTATGATTTGAAAACACATAAATTACTTGTTTGAATAAAATTTGTCAATTTAATAAAAAGCATACAGTAAAACCGTTTAAAACTTTTTATTGAATCGTAATTATGTTTTCGCTATATGCTGTGATTTAATCTGTAAACTTTGCCAGAAAAGAGTAAAATTTTGGGTAATTTATTCTACAATGGCGCTGTATATAAAAGTACATTGGAATGCAATTTACCCATAGTTTAATAAAGTGAATAATAGGTACGCGAAATTTGCGAATAATGTTGACACTCTAGTAAAGTTATATTTACAATATAAACGCATTTAGTAGATTAAAGTATTATTAAGGAAATACTATTGATGGGTAAGGATGAAAGTCGAAATATGAGTCACTAATTCATTTTAAATGAAATCTTGCAAAATAAAAAATAATAAAATAGAAGATACATTCATAAAAAATCTTTATTCACCGTTACTGTTTTTTTTTTTAATTTTAAATAAGTTTTATAAATCTTCTTATTAAACTTTTGTTTGACCCTATGGTCTGTTCATGGAGGAAGCTCCTCTTGCGATGTGGAGGTGCCTCCTGGTGGGGTCTATTCCTCAAGCAGTCCACGTTGGACGATATTTGAGATTCAAGTATTATTTACCCTTTGGCTTAATTAATCAAGTAATTTCATTAACTTGACAAGTATTCGTTTTTTTTGAGAAATTCAACAAAAACCATTACACATAAAAAGAATACCTATCTTCTATTGAAGATAATGAAATGTTCGTAAATAACATGTAGTGAAGTATTTTTATACAATGTAAATAATATATATAATTAGGTTATAATACTATTTGTTAACGAAAAAAGCGTTTGTGAATCAAATTGATGAAATTGACGTTTCATTCTGTTTGCCTACCTCTCTAGGGGATATGGCATGAGGGCATAGATAAATAGATACATATAGACTTTGTTAAAAATTCCATATGATTAAATATAATATTCCTATTGTAAATGCTGTTGTATCTAAAAGAAAAATAAAAATAAAAAAAAAAAAAAAAAATTTTTCTAAACACCTTACTTTCCAAATTTAATTTATTCACCTTAAACGTTCTCCCCAAGGCTTCTGCTTGGCATCATCAGGATTGATTTGAAAATTTATTTGGATTGATAAATTTAATTTGGAAATTATAGTGTTTTAAAAAAATATTTTATTATAATATTAGTAATGAATTTCCAAAGTGTTAACACAAAAATATTAGGTATACTAAAAAATCCTATTCAATCGGGAAATCATAGTCAAATAGTAAATTAACACTATAGAACCTTACTAAAGCCTTTGTATGGAGCATTCTGATTTATGGTTGTGAGACGTGGACCATCAGCAAGAGTGAAAGCGGACGGTTGGCGGCCTTTGAGATGTGGTGCTACAGACGTATGCTGAAGATCCATTGGTCGGAACACGTCGAAAACGAAGAAGTATTAACCAGGGTAGGCGAAAAAAGGCAATTTCTTAAAAGAATCAGCCGACAACGAGCTAACTGGATTGGCCACAACATCAGGCACCCAGGACTACTCATCGCCATCGCGGAGGGTAAGACCGAGGGGACAAATGGCAGAGGCCGACCAAGAGATACGTATATGGACCAACTGAAGAGGGACATGAACTGTGGCTCATACGTAGAGCTGAAAAGACTGGCTGAGAATAGAGACGAATGGAGAAGAAAAACCAAACTCGTTGCAGACCAATCCAATGGTTTGTTACTCATTATATATATAAAATCATGTTGACAGAAAACGATATACAAAAACACATTTTTGAATATTTAGTATGAATATCGTGTATACACAATTGTAGGGATTGGGTATAATATAGCAAATTTATATCGTATGTTGTGGTAAACTGTGGTTATATACCTATATACCTAATATCGTTATCTTTTGATGCAAACCAAAGCAAATACCAAAACAGCAGCTTATGCAACAAGCTAGAAGCGGACATAAACATGACATTGATCAACGACTTTTGAACGGTTCTGGAGAAATCACCTATTGGTCAAATCTAGATAGAATCTTTAGCACTTTCATCATTAGAAATATAAAAAAACATGGTTGTACATTTTGCGTACATAGTTATAAAATAACGTAACCCTGTTACTCTGCAGGTATGCAAAAAAAAAACAGATATCAAAATCTCTATTTTCTATTGAGTCAGTATTCTTTTCATGATTCTCAATGCACAAAAAAATATTTTTTAGTCATAATATTCGTATTATTTAGTTGATAGATTCAATAATGGTAGACGGGTTCTTAACCTGGGTTCGATCGAACCCTAGGGGTTCGGTGAGTCAGTCTTGGGGGTTCGGTGAAAATCATTTTAAAGCCGCGAATTTCTGAATTGGTTTCTGAAAGGCAACAGCAGAAGTCACACTGATTTGAAGTAAATATTAATTAATAATAATAATAACGGAGAGTATTTAAAGCGCCATCTTTGTGCCATAGCACTTCGAGGACGCTGTACATGATAATGTTCTATCTTCAACAAAGTTGTCTGTGTC
The DNA here is from genome assembly GCA_947579605.1 of Athripsodes cinereus. NCBI lineage: Eukaryota > Metazoa > Arthropoda > Insecta > Trichoptera > Leptoceridae > Athripsodes > Athripsodes cinereus. The sequence goes on along the minus strand of OX388319.1, from coordinate 19,364,358 downwards.
AAGAATAATACGTTTCATGTTTTGATTTAACCATTAAAATTTAATGTTTTGATCTTTGTTTTTTATTTTTTTTTTCATTTTGTACCTACACCTATATATAAATATACACCATGTTTTGAATTTGTAAAAATCTAATTTTATTTTTTAAAAATTAGGAGGGATTCGGTGAATGCATATGTAACTGGTGGGGTTCGGTACCCCCAAAAAGGTTAAGAACCACAGGTCTAGGGGGTCTGTTTTATTTTGTTTATTTGTATTGACATACAACTACTACTATGTCATCACAGCATATCCTACAAGTAGGGTAGCCAGCAGTCAAAGTACTATCTATGTATAATCACGGACCTTATATCATTTTTTATATTGTGTTAAAAAATTAAAAAAAAAAAAACGTATAGGTAATTATTTTTAATAAAATATTTTTTTACGAACGCCTAACAGATTTTATTTGTAAACATAATATTATACGAGTATGTTTGTTTACCATATTGATGCCCATAAAGTAATTTTTTTTTATATATCACCTAATTTTACTCATACTAACGTTGTCATGTCGCTTGCCCACTATTATAGGGTTCTATGTTACATGTTCATAGTTTTGAGATATTCAAGTTTTAAAATTAGGTATATATTATTTACGAAATGGGATACCTCTGTTCGTTTCCAATAGCATTAAAAATTTCTAAAAAATATTCTTACCTGAATTTATGATTTTAAATTATTTTTTTTCCTTTGTTTTTTTCAAAAATTAGGATTGAAAATTAACATAGGACTTTGTTGTTCTGAAACGATACATTTTTTAATTTACCTGTAACATAGAACTATGTGATCTGTATGATTATTAGTTCAACTATTGCCTCTTTCTCGGGGATTTCACTTTTAATTAGGTAGATTAAGCTAGTAGATGCAGCTGGTCTGCTGGCTACCCCAGTTGTGGGATATGCCGTGATGGCATATAAGTATTACGTAAAAAGTCAAAGTGTATTTCAAGTGTTCATCAGAGAGATTGGGGAATAATATTTAGTTTTCGAAAGAACTCTGCCAATGCAACTGTAAACGTTGTCAATTTCTTGTACACATGAATGGCCTGGTGTTAAAAATTTCATCGTAATCTCCTGAATACTGTACCATTATAAGCAAATCATAAAATGTCTAATTGCGTAGCTCATTATGCTATTACGATTCTGTGGAACACAACTATCACTCCACAATATAAGATTCGTGAATTGCGGATTGTCTTCAAGAACTTGTTTCAAGGTCCTAAAAACAGCACTAGCAATTTCATTACCTCCTCTACCTGCTACATTTTCAGTCCAAATGGCACAGTACACCTTTTTGTTCGTAGAGAGGTGTGCAGTCATACATACATGTGCAGTCAATACAGTGTCGTCATATTAAGACCATGGCAGTCATAGAAAATGTTTAGCTACTTTTAAAACGCATAAGTTCAATATTACAAACATAATCAATATATTTTTTTGAGATTGCAAGGTGCGATGAATCAAACATAGAACCTTGCAATTTTAAAATTTTATTTAATTTATGCTACAAGGTTCTATGTTACACACATAGAACTTTGTATCACTGTTTTGAAGATAAACAAAACATAGAACTATGTTATATCGTCTTTAATTTCGCGACTAGTGCTGCGATTTACAATTGGATTCCTGTAATAAATACCTTTGAATATATAGAATGTTATAGCATTCATAACTCAAAATTTTCAAAAATGTAACATAGAACCCTATAATAGTGGGCAAGCGATGTGCGTAAATTCCAATGTCTTTGATTCCAAAGTGAGTCCCTATATTATTACCTGAAAGCGAGGCAGTTAGTTAACATCTTACATTAACTAAATAGAATTTTCATTTTCTTAATGCCGCCGTATGGAAGATTCTATATTTTGATACACCTTAACCAAATGCTTTTAATCAGCCTATTCGCGGATAATGTGATCAATAAATTTCCACGTTCAATTCTATTCTATTCAATTTAGTGAAAGGAACGTCGTCGTACTTTTAGTGTTCATTTGGAATACATTTTGGATTTTGCCACAATCCGCAGAACTTATGTATATCTTAATGTAATTGAATGCCTCAAAGGATGTTGTAAGTAAATTGGAATATATGGATTACATGTCAAACCAATGAAAATTAAATTAAACTTTATGATTTTTCAAGAGAATTAATTTTTTTTTGTAATAGTTGCTAAATTGGACTAGTTGCAAGACATTACGCCTTTGCGATAAACTCGCCTTCTACAGATTTATCGTATTTAACATGAATTTATTCATTAAAAAAAATTGTAATCAATGAACCGTAATTAACAAATAAACAAATAAATAATAGTTTTATACGAGTTTATTCTTTTAACGAAGTCTACCTATATCAGTATTTTATATTGTGATTTATTATTCTTTTTCTCTGGTGGTCATGCACTTCGTATATTGTTAAGAAGTTTGAATGAACTTTGGTTGTTTGCTTTCAACAATAGATATTGTATGTATTTAAAATATTCTTTTATACGTTGCACAGGGATCATTAATTGTTACATTGCAAGAAGAAAAAGGAACATTACAAATGACTTTTGTAGACAGATCTTATCTTCGTTCTTTCATTTCACCAGATGGATTTTGTAAGCAATTGTGCTAAGTAAAACGTCTATGATACGGATCAAGTTATCCTTGACTTAGTAGAAATGTATATTTTAATACAAACATTTATTAAGATGAGTAAAAACTACGTAAGTCATTATATAATATTTCCCAAGAGAGCTACAGGTTGTGTTCTGAGGAATGAACATAAGTGGGTATAGTCGCTATACAACCGATTAGGTATGAGAGTATTATTTGAGTGAAACTTTCTGAATATAACATGTTAGCGTTGAAACTTGTATTCACAAGTGAATTCTCGTTCAGAAACAGTTTAGTTAACACAAGAATTAAATAACCCTTTCTACTTTCACTTTCTCTTGCAGGGTTTTAGATTCATGGCATGCATAACAAAGAGAAATTTTCTCCTTTGTTTTGTTTGGAGCGTTTTGTGTTGTTGAAATAAATTTAACTTTCTAAATTTAGTGAACTAACAATTTGTACTGTTGGAAAAAATGTCATTACTTTCTATTTCTTCAAGGTATTTTTTTTCGACATTTCTTCACGGAAATAAGAAATGAGTAAAATTCGAACAATCTATCAAAAAAAAAAGTTAAATTATAAACCAAGAACCAACTAAAAGATGCCCGTTGAATTACCAATTATGGGGTGTTCACATTTGGCGAATATCGCCAGGCGAATTTCAAAATATATCGCCAGGTGAAAAAACAAAATTCGCCGGACATCCATTGATCGTCACACCTGTTCACACAGTCCACCGATATAGAAACGATCTGTCAGATGCGCTTTGATTTTGACACTGTTTTCAAAATGGCGGATGTCGAGATGGAGATCGCGAAGTGTTTATTTTTAGTCGAAAATGTTAAAGTAGAGGTTATAAGGCGCCTTTTAATTAAGAAAACAAACGCCACAAACCAACAACAAAAATAACAGCTGTCACGAAGCGGGAAAAATTATAAAATTTATAGGTTATAAAGTTTTTACCATAGATACGAACGCCGCGCACATCTGCGCATGCGTAAATCATTCAATCGACTGGAAAAGTTGGAAGTTAGTCAACTTGAGACGATATCGTTTCTACTGGTTTTTATCGTTTCAGACTAGCTGTCATTTTGTTCACACGGTTCAAATGGCTGGCGATATTTTGGTGCCCTGGCGATATTCGCCAAAGTGAGAACACCACATTAGAATAAAATCGCTTAGGTATTTCGATATCATTTTGAATTACTAACATGATTTTGTATGGGAATTAAAGTGTCGTTTTTAGACACTGTAGACAATCATCGCTTCTTCAAATTTTTTACCATGTATAGGCTAGGAAACTAGCGAATTGAAGACAAGGTGTGATAAGAATGGGAGACGAAAAAGCCAATGACGGTGACGCGACAGTTGTCGACTATGTTAATACCCTATAAGATGACCACAACGAGAGTTAAAATCTAGTACAGTTTTATTCAGGGAAAAGGTCTAGTATCCATTAGTGAATTTCCTTCCCTTCGGTGGATTTTCTAATTTTATTTGAATAGAAAAACCTTTTTCAGGCGGTTTATCAAGGATTCTCAAAGTAAACAAAAATTTCCTTGTATTTGGATCGCTATTGTGAAACGGATGAGGAATAGGAGAAATAAAAATAAAAAAGGCTGTATTGGATATATTTAAATATGAAAGAAGGATCAAAAAAATCCAAGATGTTTAGTTTGATGCGTTTTTTCAGATTCAGTGATGAAAATGTGCATTAATATAACCTATTTTTAAATAAAATTAATTTCGAATTCATAATAGAAAATATTATCTTTTCACACAGTTCCAATACTTTTTTCATTATGTTGTAATAAAGTATATGAAGGAAGTATGTTTTTGATAATAAAATAAGTAAAGACTGTATAAATAGCCTAATGATAGAGTATCAATCGAGAGACCTCAAGGGTTTCATTTGAAAAAATATGTCGTACGTCGAAACCTAGATCAATATAATAAAGTAACTAGGATTCATTATAAAATCGATATTTTCATAAATATTATAAGAAAACATTGCATGCAGCTGCTCTGCTGGCTACCACACTTATGAGAAATATCGTGATGGTGTAGAATTGGTATTTTCATAAATAAAGAACTTTACGCCCATTGTGCAAAATTATTTGTAATGTTGTCATCTAATTATTTTGTCTAAATATTTTGTACACTAAAAGTTTATTATTATCATTGTTAGGCTAGCCTGATGATGAGAGCGGAAACTCTTGGAAGCCGGTTCGCGACCAATAAAGTCACAGTGGAAAAACTAAATAAGTGTTTTATTAATAATATTTTCATTTTGTTGTAAATAGTAATAAAGTACCTACAACTACTAAAAATCAAGACATTCAGGATGGGTGGCTAATCTCATGACAAACCATATAAAGTAGTACAAAATAAATACCTAGAAAATATTCCAATTCATATATAATTATAAGTAATATTTTAAAAACTAGTAGCGAAATCTGATGAGAGAATTACAAAACACAATTAAATATTTCTCCACATGAGCAAGACTGTTCAGTCAATAGTATACCTACTAGTATGTATTGTGATTTCAGTGAGGACTCTATGTGTATACTCGTTGTACGTAAACAGTTGAAAGGTTGGAAACCAAATTACATAAATACATCTTACAAGGAAACCTTTTTACTTAATCAATTTATACTAACGCCTAGTACATATTATTATGTATGTGAATGTGAGATTTACATTTAAGTGTATTAGTATTGTGTTGCTTGCTCTATGGTCTTTACCTATAAAAGTGTTTCGTTACGTGTTTTGAAGTTAGGTGAATTAAATAGTTATTTTCTTTACTATTGTCTCTACAAAAAACTATATGTAACAAATCTACACTATCAATTTTAATTCTTATTAAAACAACTAGGAAACGTCTTTACTTATCCAACATGTATAACGATTTTCTTGAGATATTCTATGAGACGACTGCATTTTTGTTGTTAAGAGTCTTCCGGGTATAAATAAACAGAAACAACTAGCAACATAAGGTTGCCATATCTTATGTTGCTAGTTGTTTCATTACCAATCTTTTTAAGTATCAATCAATGATCCAACAGAAATCTTGGGTTCACAAAATATGCCATTTTGGTATTGTTTACTGATTTTTGCCTTTTATAATAATAGTAAGATTATTAGTTATGAAACTTTATTTGAAAACGTGTACCTATTCTTATTTTGTTATAAAAACAATTTAATTTAAATATAATGTGTCAAAGAGTTTCCTTTGTTAGTTCATCATTATTTGTTTTTTCGATTCTCAGGAAATCCAACAATCTGTTATTTGTTATAATATAAACATATAATTATAATTTAATACAACAATTCAATTTAAAATAAAGATGTACTACCGAGCTGAAAGTTTTATTGCGAGTGAGAAAAAATATTTAGATTGGTACAAGCGGGTTCAGGTGTTTTTTCTCTTTATAGTTATTTTGCACCTGAAAAAAATTAAACGCGAGCTTTCCTTAAAACAACTAGCACATACATCTTGTGTTTTCCATTCCCGTTGTACTCGGCATAAAAGATTTTTTCATCTGTTACATTATTTTCATGCGGTTTACTTGACTGACATTGACGAGTAAACAGTTTTCCCCTTATTGTGTGGATTTATTTTTTCGGTATTATTTTCTTGTAAATTGTACGCGTTAGGCATTACTTTATACACAAACACTTGAGAATTCTTTTTTCACTTTTTTTTATTGGGTTGGTTTTTGATAGACGGGCCGACAAAAAAATAATGTTGAGTTGAGTTGTTGGTACGCGAAGAGAGGTTTTAGGAAATGTTTAGTAATTATGTAATGACTCCTTTTTTGTTAAGTGGGTAGATGTGTGGCCTTTCATCGCGTGCTGGAGAATAAACACACATTAAGCACCTATCATCCCTCTCAAGCTGCTTAAATTAATGGCCATAATAATGTTTTCTTGTCGCTATTATATTTACCTATATTATACTTACTACCCTAAAATGAAACTCTTGAAAAGAATAAACTTATCCTTTTAATTAAACAAATCACATTAGATAATACAAAATAATGTTGAGTTTATTTACGCTACAAAATTTTTGTTGATTTTTCTCGTCACAATTTTTTTCAAGAAAAATAAAATGTAAATATATAGGTACCTACATATTATAGTACTAACTAAGAAAGTAACTAAATCTTTTTTAAATTGGATAAAATATCATACCTAATAAATAATCAATAAATATAGTGATGTAGTCTGTTTATTAGTTAGAAATATTGTTGCGGCTCATTTAAGATTTGAGAACTTGAAAATTGATCTAAAATAAGTTAAAATGGTAAACGAATCAAAACTTTTATTTCATTGCATAGTAAAATTGTAGAAAATCCGGAAAGCGCAGAAGTTTGGAGACTTTAATTTATCCGAATTTCAACACTAAGCAACATCTTGTCTACACCGGAGGCGTTCTTTTTACGAATTACGAATACGTAATCAAATTGTTTAAAATAAAATGTTTGTATTTGTCTATTGAATCGAATTCTGCACGATTTCATATTTATGAAATCTGTAAGTATAATGAAAGGGTTTATTTCATGTTTATAATTTATAGCATAGTTTTATATATATATGATGTATTATATACGATAGGTATGATTTTAATCGCAATATATGCATCACTTGCAGGGTAGAGAAGAGAGTATTAGGTGTTTCGATGCTTACGAATCGGCTTTGGCTGGCTTAATACGAGAAAAAAAAAATAACTTCGCATATATATATATATATATATATATATATATATATATATATATATATATATATATAACAAACAATATCGATAGGTGGCGATGGAGTCGCGGTAAATGTGAATTTGCAGCTAATAATAACAATAATCTCAGGTTACCCACACACCCCTGTGGCCTAATGGTTCGAGTACTTGACTCGTAATACAGAGGTGATGGGTTCGAATCCCAGTAGGTGCGGTTGGTTGGATGAAGTCGCTTTTCAGCGATGAATGCAGTCACCCGCTCTGAAAAGATTGATATGAGAGAAGCATAAGGGAGAAAAAGGTGGAATTGGTGAACGTTGCCATGGTATAAAGCGCTTAAGCCAGCCAAAGCCGATTCGTAAGCATCGGAACACCTAATACTCTCTTCTCTACCCTGCAAGTGATGCATAGATTGTGATTTGGTTCATACCTATCGAAAAAATACATCATATCAACACTTTCGTAGGTGTAAAAATTCCATGTTATACGAATAAAAATCACTTCGCATAATACTCTCTGGTAAAAGCAACAACGACAATTAATGTTGGATAGCAGGTTCAAAGTTCACAAGGTCGGATCCTAGTGACGAACCAATGGCTTAGCAGTTGCAAACAATATCGATAGGTGGCGATGGAGTCGCGGTAAATGTGAATTTGCAGCTAATAATAACAATAATCTCAGGTTACCCACACACCCCTGTGGCCTAATGGTTCGAGTACTTGACTCGTAATACAGAGGTGATGGGTTCGAATCCCAGTAGGTGCGGTTGGTTGGATGAAGTCGCTTTTCAGCGATGAATGCAGTCACCCGCTCTGAAAAGATTGATATGAGAGAAGCATAAGGGAGAAAAAGGTGGAATTGGTGAACGTTGCCATGGTATAAAGCGCTTAAGCCAGCCAAAGCCGATTCGTAAGCATCGGAACACCTAATACTCTCTTCTCTACCCTGCAAGTGATGCATAGATTGTGATTTGGTTCATACCTATCGAAAAAATACATCATATCAACACTTTCGTAGGTGTAAAAATTCCATGTTATACGAATAAAAATCACTTCGCATAATACTCTCTGGTAAAAGCAACAACGACAATTAATGTTGGATAGCAGGTTCAAAGTTCACAAGGTCGGATCCTAGTGACGAACCAATGGCTTAGCAGTTGCAAACAATATCGATAGGTGGCGATGGAGTCGCGGTAAATGTGAATTTGCAGCTAATAATAACAATAATCTCAGGTTACCCACACACCCCTGTGGCCTAATGGTTCGAGTACTTGACTCGTAATACAGAGGTGATGGGTTCGAATCCCAGTAGGTGCGGTTGGTTGGATGAAGTCGCTTTTCAGCGATGAATGCAGTCACCCGCTCTGAAAAGATTGATATGAGAGAAGCATAAGGGAGAAAAAGGTGGAATTGGTGAACGTTGCCATGGTATAAAGCGCTTAAGCCAGCCAAAGCCGATTCGTAAGCATCGGAACACCTAATACTCTCTTCTCTACCCTGCAAGTGATGCATAGATTGTGATTTGGTTCATACCTATCGAAAAAATACATCATATCAACACTCTCGTAGGTGTAAAAATTCCATGTTATACGAATAAAAATCACTTCGCATAATACTCTCTGGTAAAAGCAACAACGACAATTAATGTTGGATAGCAGGTTCAAAGTTCACAAGGTCGGATCCTAGTGACGAACCAATGGCTTAGCAGTTGCAAACAATATCGATAGGTGGCGATGGAGTCGCGGTAAATGTGAATTTGCAGCTAATAATAACAATAATCTCAGGTTACCCACACACCCCTGTGGCCTAATGGTTCGAGTACTTGACTCGTAATACAGAGGTGATGGGTTCGAATCCCAGTAGGTGCGGTTGGTTGGATGAAGTCGCTTTTCAGCGATGAATGCAGTCACCCGCTCTGAAAAGATTGATATGAGAGAAGCATAAGGGAGAAAAAGGTGGAATTGGTGAACGTTGCCATGGTATAAAGCGCTTAAGCCAGCCAAAGCCGATTCGTAAGCATCGGAACACCTAATACTCTCTTCTCTACCCTGCAAGTGATGCATAGATTGTGATTTGGTTCATACCTATCGAAAAAATACATCATATCAACACTTTCGTAGGTGTAAAAATTCCATGTTATACGAATAAAAATCACTTCGCATAATACTCTCTGGTAAAAGCAACAACGACAATTAATGTTGGATAGCAGGTTCAAAGTTCACAAGGTCGGATCCTAGTGACGAACCAATGGCTTAGCAGTTGCAAACAATATCGATAGGTGGCGATGGAGTCGCGGTAAATGTGAATTTGCAGCTAATAATAACAATAATCTCAGGTTACCCACACACCCCTGTGGCCTAATGGTTCGAGTACTTGACTCGTAATACAGAGGTGATGGGTTCGAATCCCAGTAGGTGCGGTTGGTTGGATGAAGTCGCTTTTCAGCGATGAATGCAGTCACCCGCTCTGAAAAGATTGATATGAGAGAAGCATAAGGGAGAAAAAGGTGGAATTGGTGAACGTTGCCATGGTATAAAGCGCTTAAGCCAGCCAAAGCCGATTCGTAAGCATCGGAACACCTAATACTCTCTTCTCTACCCTGCAAGTGATGCATAGATTGTGATTTGGTTCATACCTATCGAAAAAATACATCATATCAACACTTTCGTAGGTGTAAAAATTCCATGTTATACGAATAAAAATCACTTCGCATATATATATATATATATATATACTATAGTATAGTAATTTATAATATCAAATTTTGATGTTGTAACATTCATCAAAAATGATCTTATCAAGAAATATTCTCTTGCTACAGAAAGTAAAGATAATATTGTTATCATTAAATCTCAATACAAAAGTACCGTCAACTTGACCCAAACACAAAAACATTTCTGAAATTGACATGAAGATCTTAAAATTATTTGAGAAAATAGATAAAAAGGACTGTTTCCTTTGATGGCATTTAACTTCTTATTACATGGATGAGTTCAACAAAGGGTCCTTTGTTATTAACTTAAAGATCTCCACAAACTTGGGACCCCAAAGGTGTATATAATTAGGGAGCAATAGCTTAGTACAAGGAAATATGCTTCGCATCAAACATATTATTATATAAAAATGTTGAAAACACTTATTATTGTTATTTGGTTGGTTTTCAAACATAATTTAAAAGGTCTCTTCGCTTGTCCACTTGAAGTTCTGAACTGAAAGGAAAAAAGGGAACAGCAATTATTTATTTCGTTTCATTTCAAACTCTACAAGAGTCTTCATATTTCATTTGAAGATTTCTCTCGTGCTTAATTAAGCGGTGTTTTGACAACTTCCCTTCACGTCAAGTAAACATATTTTTCCAATGAAAGGTACTTAGATATAGTAGTGGTTAATAAAAGAACAGCTTTGCTTTATTTCTGTATGAAAATATTGAACTGGAAAGATGAGATAAAAACACCATTAAAAGTTCGAATAATATTAATTGGCATGTCGTATAAACTTTGGAAATACCTACCGTTTAAATGATGTGGGGAGAGAAAAGTAATTAGAAAAATACAACTTCTCCAAGTGACATTTTTCTCGTTCAAAAGTTAGTATGAAAATTTTCAACTTCAATGACCATAATCGAAAATCGTTGAATTGTATAATTGGGTTTACATCGTATTTCAAAATTAGCATAAAAAAGAAAAGTTGTCTTTGGTTGTAATTGGAATACTTCCTGTAATTGGTAACGTATTTCATAAAGGTTGTTTTTATTCAAACAAATGAAACATTTGATAAAATATTTCTGTATCAAGAAACATTCAATTCATGGAAGAATTAAATGTGAGGTAGGTATATCATTAATAACGGAGTTTGTATAATTATTTAACAAACTTCCTGTAATTATTTGAAAATATTGTGTGTAAGCATAAAACGCTCCAAGTTACCATGAATGTAGGGGGATTGTTAGTAAAATAACAGCACGAAAGAAATTGATTCTGTTCTTGTAAGTTAAATGAATAAGTTATGTATCAGAATAAAAGAGAGTGAGCTCCTTTTCCGTTCGTGTATCACATAGTTATTATTTTTGTTTTAAAGAATATTATTAAAAATTAATGCCATTTTAGGTATAGACATAACTAGCCACTAAATCAAATACTTAGTATATTCTATCTTTGAATGGTAAAAGGTTTGGGAAAGACAACAATTTTAATATCTCGTTGAGATTCAAGAACATGACAGAATTTTAACTGTTGAAAAGCGTTAAAAAAATAGTTGTACGTATGTTGTTCTGTTAATATTGTCGATGGATCATAATTAGTGTACGTTCATGTTAATTCATGAGAATAAAACATTTAACATATAAACTACCTACTTCCACTGTACCTTTATAAACCACGAGCTGGCTTTCAAAAGCTTCCGCTCTCATCATCAGATTAACGTAAAGATTGTTATTATTATTCGTCAAAAAAATAAAGAAACTTAATGTTAGCTTGATAATGACAGTGAAAGCTCTTTAAAGCCGGCTCGCAATTAATAAAGCTACTTGTGGAAGTATAAAGGTTTTATTCTTATTACTTCATATGAAAAGCCCTTAATTATTTATGTCATTCGTAGATATATAGAATGACATAAAGGAATAAACGAGAGTAAATTGAGAATAGAAAAAAAGAGTCAATATTAAGAAATTATATTTTCGGAACATTTTTCATTTGAGACCTACCTAAAATATTCCAAAATTAATAATTCACTTTGTAATACGTTATTTTACGATGACGCCTTGATTTTTCAAGCTATGTTGGTCAATATATTTGCCACTTATCTGTAAGGGTTGTAACGGTGTCCCATTAAGCTCCTTATATTACTATATTAAAGTGAGGGTTAATATTACTTACAACGGGAAGGGATGTTTGGACTGTAGATTTGAAAACTGTAAAAGTTTTGGCGAATTAAAAAGGGACCGCATTTATTTTTATTAATTCAAAAAGCACATCGAAATGTATTTTGTATATTTATATCTTGGCAATAAAATTCATGTGATATGATAAATGTTACATAAAGCTGCAATACTGAAATGTAATAACACTGAAGATTAAAGATGAGCAGATAGATGAGATGGGAGACCGATGTCAATAGATGCCACTTATTTACATACACCTTCGTTAATGATAGTTTTGAGAACACTACGGAGAGGAGAAAAAAGAATAAGTATTCAGTAACCTAAAGTTATAAACTATTATTGACCTTAATCCATTTACATCATTGCCTTATTTAGCTTATCCCGTGGAGCACCCGGTAAAGAATTGGTCTCCCACTCTTCTCCATAAGTTTTCGAATGTCCTGTAAAAGGCAGTTGTTCGATAAAATAAGACATTTTACATCTTAAATTCAGCGATGAGGTTTGCCACCCATCCTGGATGTCTTGATTTTATATTGGCACGGAGAAGACAGCTTGCATGTTTTATATGCAGCTGGTCTGCTGGCTACCCCACTTGTGGGATATGCCGTGATAGTATAGTAGTAGTAGTATTTAGCAAATTTGTAGCTTAAATTATTTCAACAGATTTTTAGTTAAGACTCCACAGTTTCCTACATATTTATACAATTCTATTTGTATGCTATTTTTTTATATTTTTTTAAATGATATATCTGAAATTTGTTATAAACCCAAATACAACCTTATACACCTTTCACAATAAACTAAAAAGCTTGTGTCGTGACAGGGGAGTTTGCCGGCACCTGGGATCGAACCACGGATCCCCTGTTCATGAAGCCGAGGCTCGAAAAAATTGAATTTGAAAATTAATTTTAGTGCTTAAGACTCTCAGGTACAGAATTATTATGTAACGAAATTCATACGTGAATATTGAAGTCTATTTTAGACGTTGTTATTAAATATTCTTCCTTTTAATATTACTTTATAGTAAGTATTTCACGTACCTATAAGCAAAAGAACCAGGTTAAGTTCATAATGAAATATTTGATATAAATATGTTTACGAATTTCAGTGGATACATTGTTTGAGAAGAAACGTTGACATAGAATGGTTGTATTGGTAGGTATTTTAATTTGTTTAGATTTCAAAGAAATTAATATTAAACCACAATATTCATTGCTACATATGAATTTAATACAGACTACTTCTACTTATAAATGAAATGTTGGTTACATCAAAAACAAATATTTTTATTAAGAAAATAATTCCACAGAAGAATTTTTAAACATATTGATAATTATTTGATTTGTCGTTGTGATATTAATTGAAGTAATTTTGGTTTGATGGTAAAGGGGAACGAAAAAATGATAATTTTTATATTTCATTTCTGCTGGGTAGTTTTTGTTTGGTCGACTCATCAGACTGCTCACTAATGGCCGGTTTCAATAACCTATCTATCCGTGACTGTCAATTAAATTTTATTGTATAAAATAAATAACCCAATAGATTTCAATCGGCAGTTGCGGATAGATAGATTATTGAAACCAGCTATAAGACACGGGCATGCGGAGGAGTTTGAATTGAAATCGCAGGTAAATAAAAATACCTGCGCTGATACGTTCCCGACTGTTGTCAAAAACTGAAAAAGGAGTGTAAAGGGTATTTCATGGTGTGCATGCCAGGTGTTCACCAACTCAGATACTTTCTATATCCTGAAAACTTGATTTCAGGAAATAAAAGAGGATTAATTGTCATTTCCTAGAATCAAATCTTCTATTAGAGTGAAAAAATTTGAGATGGACACAGAATGTAACTATTAAAAATCCCTTGACTTATTAAATATTACATCAGCGGCGGGTCTGTTCAATAAATATTAATTGAAAATAAACCATGCATAGTATAGTTACATTCCTACTGTTTGATTAGGATTATAAAATAATATAGTAGAACAGAAATTTCCAGCAGTACCTACACCACTGAAATTTTTCGCACGCTTCATGATTAATAGGTTATGTCGGAAGGCACGTGCAAAAGATGGATTTAATTAATTAATAATATCAATGTGTAACTAGTATTTATGTACCTACATACATACTGTACAATATTCTGTACATTATTTTTCACAATGTCGCTGGGGAGTGAATTTAACAAAGAGTTTGAATAATAAAATAATATTGTGTAACGGAACTTTTGATACACATACTTGACTTCAGTTATAAGCTCTCTCTGATTTCGTAATACACGTACATATCAAATTATTTGATTTAAAATTAAAGTTGTGACACGTATAATAGTTTATACTTATAACATGTACAAAGTTGGTAAATAGTCTGAGTGATTATTATGATATTTGTGTGATCTATTTTATTTGTTATGAAAGTTTATTTGTTACTTTTCCTTTCTTTGAGGGGACCATTCAATGATTGAAAGCGATTTATTTTTATATCATTTAAGAATTCAGTCATAAAGGTTTTTTTTTTAATTGAATTATAACGTAAACTGTAAAACATAAATTATCCTCTACAAAAGTATGTAATTATTTGATTATAGAGTTTCAAATTATAATGCAAGTTCTTCAAACTTACATATTTAAAAAAAAAAATGGGTTTTACTATTACAAAATAGGTATAATTATTTAAATTGATTTCGTCGGTAGCCTGGAGGTAGAGTCTCGGCCTCCGGAACAAGGGGTCCGTGGTTCGATCCCAGGTGCCGGCAAACTCCCCTTTCACGGCACAAGCTTTTAGCATAGTGTGAAAGGTGTATAAGGTTGTATTTGAGTTGGTTGTATAACAAAAACCCAGATATATCTTTAAAAAAAAAAAATGAGTGATTGTGCTCAATGGCATTTGAGAAAGTAAGTGCTGTATTAATTAAAAAGTAAAAAAGTTGATATGGGATGAAGCAAATAAATGGATGCGTCTTTTAATATTTTGCCGAATTATTATTTTTATTACTTAGCTGTTACTCTGCAGGTACAAATATTAGAAAACAATAATATTGATAGTTGCAGGTGAATTTCAAAAGTAGGAATAATTACAATACCAGTTTATTTAAAGTTTTTAAGTCCTACATTGTTCTATTTAGGAATTTCTGTACCACTTCCTGAATAAAAATAATGTTTTTTATGATTACTTTTTGACACAATAGCTTTCTACACCGGGCATATCAAAGTTTTATATTTAAATTAGGTGTAAATATGTGGCAATAAGGTACGTAATGTTTGCTTTGGCAAATGTGTGCTTGGGTAAGTGATCGCAATTGAAGCATTAAATTAATCCTATGTAAATGAACAAAAGGGTTATTTGAACATTATATATATTATTATAATAAGATAATATTTCATAATCACTTACCTTAAAATAATTATAGGAATATAAAGTTTCAATTTGAAATTTACACGTGTATAGTGCATAATAAATTTCTATATCTCTTTCACACGTCATGCATTTCTTGATTATTTTTATAGGTTAAAATAAAAGTTAAAAAAAAAACTTCCAAGAACTAGGAAATTTGACCATATCATATTATTTTATTTTATTTTATCTATCAAAATCAAGATACAAACAGTTGAGACAAAAAATATTACAAGTGCACACAATAAGCCATAAGTAAACCAGAAAAGTATTCACTCTTACCCATTAATGAATGAAGCAGTTTTATAAGGGAAATTTAAAAGTACAACAATTGATTAATAAACATAGAAGCAATCTGAGAATAAGGAAGCAATTGTATAACGATTTTTCTTGATATTTTTTCCTTATTTATTGGAATAAAAACATGAGATCAGAAGGCTTGGTAATCCGAAGATGGAAATTATTTTTATATGCCTTACGTAAAAAAGAGGTGGGCTTACATAACCTGATGGTCGAATTTCGGTCCACTGAGCAGAAAGTCTAAGGTTCAAACTCCGTAGTCAACACTACCTTCACGATACACACTATCGCTTTGCGTAAGAGTGGTCGGGACACATTTGGAAAAACCTTTAATTCAAATTTAATAAAATAGGAAATTGTAAAATAAAAGACACGTTAAAAATGAATAATATGATATAAATGTTATCTCTAAAGGTTGTGAAAGGTATTTTCTTCATTTTTTCAACAAATGATGTCATATTGGTGAATACAAGTAAAGCTAGAGGCAAAATTTTAATAATATCTACCTATGTATGTGTAAAAGAAAATAAAAAATGTCGTGAAACGTAAATTTTCGTAATGACAATGAAACTATGTTCGAAATTTTAAATTTGAATTAGACAATAGACATACAATCGCAATAATGAGCTTTTGAGGTATTTTAATTGTCATATAAAGTGTGGTGTTCAGGTGAATTTAGCAAATTACGGCAAACAACATACCGTATTAGGAGTTGTCCTTTGGGATATTCTAGTACAAATTAATTTATACCCAATTTTACTGTTACCCGTAAAAACCTGCGGTCTAATCTGGGGTTACGGAATGTAGAAATCATTATACAATGACAGAACCTTACGTTATACACCTGACATTTAAATTTGAATATTGTTTCCATTGTTTTGTACACATGCCACCAGATGGCAGCAAAATAACAACTATTTAATTTGACTATCATTAGTATTTTTTTTTAAGGTTTTTGTTATAAACCCAATTACAACTTTATACACCTTTGTATACAATAATTGTTTTATTTTAAAATTGATAGGAAACTTGTGTTTTTATATATAAAAAACTTGTTGACCTAATCTGTTTTCACAACACAAGTATAATGTGAGTGTTTTGATGTATTTGTTTGTATTTCAAATCCAAATAAAAAATTAAAACAAAGAAATTCTTGTACAAACTTAAGCAACCCTGCTACATCTATATCTTTGACCACATCATTGAAAAATATTTTTTTAATTAGAATGTGTTTGTTTGTAATTCTGTTAAAATATTTAAGATTAAAGATTATTTCTTCATAAATGACGTATATAACTCTCATATTATTGAATGGAACTTTGTATGTTCTTAAAAAAATATGTATATGTTGATGTTATACTCGTAGCAACATAGTGATGAAATAAAGCAACTATTTTATTATTTTTGTTACAAAATTGGTAGCACTAGAAGCTGTTTAATATCAATTATTCATTAAGAAAACGTTGTTGCCGGTTAAAAGATTTGGAAGCACAATATGAAGATATGCCTTACATAATATTAAATTATAATACTAGATTTAAATCCCGTTAAAAAATCACAAATCAATAATACGAATTGAACGAAACATCTGACTTTAATTTTCCATTGAAAGTTGTCAAGTTGATATTACCAAAACTTTTATATTTTTTTTTAAATAAATGAGGTACAACATTATTATTGTTTGCTTTATCAGTGGATGAAGATTTCCTAAGTGGGTAATGGTTTGAATGTTAAATGTTAATTTAATTTATGTCAAAAGGGTTTTGTTATATCTGTAATATGATTTATTAATACAAATAAATGACGTTTTAACATATGAAAGGTTAGGATGATTGAGAATTCGTTGTGAAATACGAACGCAACAACGAATAATCATATTATGTTTGTTTTTTCACAGAAAGCAGTAGACATGAAAGTTATATACCTACATATAATCCAATATGCAGTTAACAGTTGGGCAGAGACTTGGACCTTTGAGATTCTTGAACACATTTTTATGTATTATTGAAAATATTATCGAAAACATACATATTATGTTATGAACTCAAAAATATATTAAGTATATATAAGCTGACCTGGCAAATGTTGTTTTGCCATATACGTCATGCCATATACTTATATCCTAATAAAAAATAGGGGATGATGATAGAAGGGTGAAAATTTAAGGCTGTATGTATTTTTAATGCCTCACCACAAAAAAATAAAAATAAAAAAAATGTCCAAAACATTAAATAAAAAAATAGGGGTGGACTACCCTTAACTTTTAAGAGTATGAAAAATAAATGTTGGCTGATTCTCAGACCTACTCTATAAGCACACACAATTTCATCAAAATCGGTCCAGCCGTTTCGGAGGAGAATGATAAGAAACACCGTGAAACGAGAATTTTATATTATATTTTATCTTTGAGAAGCAGAGGACTATCATAAAGGTTTGAGGCCTCAAAGGTCTCCTGTATGTACAACAATGTGGTTAAGTACTACCATTGTAATTAATAATAATAGTTATATGTAGTGTATAATATTGTTTAGCAAACATTGTTTTGTTGAGTAAGATCTCTAATTAACACGGTTAAAGAACACCTATCATAATTATATAACACATATTATATTATCGACTGTGCTCAGGACAAAGGCATCAAACCACAATTTTGGCAAAAGTTGTTTTATGTTTTGAAGTCAATCATTTGTGTCTTGTACACATTCTGGTAAAAGGATTCAATCCACAAAAGTCTAGTTTTTATAGAAAAAGCAAAATATTTTTTTTTAGCAAGGACTTAATTGCAAAGACCCAATAGGACAAAGGACTCAAACAGCACATTATTAACACCAAAAAATTTCATCCAGACATAATTTTACGGCGAGGAAAAAGGCATCAAACCACATAACCCCAAACATGCGACATACATATCTCATTAACATGTTGCTAAAGTTTGTCAGGACAAAGGATTTAATCAACATTTTTTTTGATTTTTTGCTTATAACTTGATAATTCCTGAATATTTTTTCTTAAATTTTTATGACATGATAAAAAAACTACATTACAAAAAGATGGTAAAATAATAATGACAAAAATTTGAAATTTTCTTTATCCTACAGTGTTTTGCTTCTCCTATAAAATTTGACCAATGTGGTTTGATGCCTTTGTCCTGAGCACAGTCGTTATTATATTGTTGATAGGTGTATGAACAATGTGTGAATGTGTGGGTGGATGTGTTTATTGTGTTATTTGTTTAGTATCAACCAACATTGTTATGTAATTAGTTAATAATATTATTAAATCTATAATGTTTATACTTAGTTATTTGTCTACTATTATCTTATATTATATTCCTGTGTCATCTAAAATTAATACTGTTAATAATCAAGTTATCTCGTTAGCTTGATTGAAGACAATATTTACTTGTGAGACGAATATTTCGTTAATTATTTTTTTTGTTTATAATTTATTTTAATTTTATTACACTGAGAAAAATACTAACGAAATTTAACAACGAATCATCGGTACGTACTATCAGATTAGGACCAGAGATAGAAAAGATTAACAGTATTTAGCAAAATCTTCTTTTTTCTTTTCAAAGAATACTGATATTTTTTCTCAAGACACTTACAAATAAAAACACAAATATACACGAAACATATTATGGAAACCTGAAAAACTAAAAAAATACACAATCTTGTTTCTTAAGAGATATATTATGATGAACATGGCTTTAATAGTAATAAGATCAGAAAAAAAACTACTAGATGAAGTTGAATTTATTTATTTACCAAAAACAACAATTTAAAGATGTTTCTAGAAACTTATTAAGTAACAAATATTTTTTTGGTTTTTAAAAAAGCTACTCAATGAAAAGGAGTTTGAAAATTAAGAATATTATATTCTCGAAGGACATCTTTATTTTAGAGGTTTGCTTATTATTTCTATCCGATTTGATTTAGGTATTAAGCGAAACGTTTTTCTCAAGAAAATAATATTGGCGTATCTTTCAAGGCCTGTAGTATGATTATATGCTCATGTATGGATGTATTGAAGGTGCTCGTGTGTTTCCATCTCATTGCGTGCTCAATGTAAGAATTCAAGATATCTCAAGACTTACTACTTATAACGCCGTCCATTTGTTAAATTGTTTTAAACAAACACTTTTTTAACACGAGAAGACTGTAGAAGTTGCAGTAGATTATAATATCAAGTTTAAAGAAGTGACAACACATATTTTCTAACTAAAAAAATAAAATTTCGTCAGAATTTGAATCATATAATAATGGGGTATATTATATGTATTTGAATTCTTCAAATACCATGCCTCGTCTTGATTATGAAAGAAAATTGGCTAATCAATAAAGTCGAAATTATTGTAACATTCTATTCATTGAGTCGGTGTTAAGGTTGTAAAATTCCACAATGAAAAAAAATAAAAATATTTTTCTATGTTAAACTATGGAGTTTTTTATTTATTTAGAGGAACGTCTTTCGTCTTACAAGGACATTGACAATCTGATCAATCATTGTCAAATTGACAAGTGCATCAGGTAAGCCTTACATCAGATTGCCATCAGATGGACAATATCTTTGTAAGACGAAGGACGTCTCTCTAAATAGAATACAATATTAATATGTTTTAATGTAATGGGTTAACTTTCTATTTAGTGGTTTGTTAATAATTTGTCTGTAATTGTTATAAAGGGGCAATGTAATTGTTAAAAAATGGCAGTCGCTTAATCTTTAAGGGTGTATATTGTATAGGAAATATAGGGGTAATACGATATATCTGGAGGGAAACAATAATCAAATCGACATGTTCTACGTTTGTTTGAAGTCAAAGGAATTTTCATTCGATGTTGCAATCAAATTGAAGTAGCACATGTATTGGATTGCAAGCAATTTGCTTTTTGATAGATAAACATTCGTAATTTTGATTATCTGTTGTGTATTGTATGGTAGTAACAGGCCTCTCGACCACCTTTCATTAAGTCAGTAGTCAAATATCAGAACATTGCAATTCTCTCTAACACAACTAGCTTGGAGCTTTATGCAGCGCGGTAATGTGGTATAACATTACATATGTGATTTTGAGAGAAGCTAATAATATTGTAGGTAACATGGTTCCTACTGCAGATACTAATTTCATGAACAAAAATCATTGGATATTCATATACCTAACACGTAGTGTACAATTAAAAATTTCGAGTAAAAATCTTCTAAAGTTATATATATTTTTTTAAAGATTTTTATTACATTTTATATAAACAGAGTAGAATAGTATGCAAATCACGCAAAAAGGGAAAACTAATATAATTTAAAATACGAGACAAAATTTCAACATTAGAAGCTGAGGTGTTTTAATACCTTAAGTTAGGTGATATCAAGTAAACCTCAGTTGTTCCTTAGTAAATTATCCCAAATTTCCCGGGGTACAATTAAGGTTTTTCGTGCGTAATATAATATAAGGTAATATAATATAATATAATAAGGAGTGATAGTGAGCAATGTAATTAGCCAAACGGCAACCTCAGCTTAGCCGAGATTAATCCCAACTGCCTTCCAGAATATTTAAACAAACAAAACACAGAATATAAAAATATATATACAACAACACGTGCAGTGCGTTTATATGGAGTGAAGTAAGTAATCATACACAAATTTGTTTTATTTTATAAATTTGGCTTTTCAAAAAGTTTTAACAAATATATCTGCTGACTACCTCACTTGTGATTTATTTATTTATGCTGTGATTTATTTATTTATTCTACAATGTCAAACAAATGTTTGATACGTATAATCAACTTAATCAGTGAAATTCACACAAATAATCAAACATCCAAACATGCACACGACATCAATAGATACGCGGATTCAATCTCATACAGACATATCGCAAACACTCATAGATAAATTTAACATTCACACTATTATAATTTATGATAAATTTAAAATTCGCACTATTATAATCAAATTAATCAGAGAAACTCACCAATTTGGGATTAAAAGTAAACATATTTTTGACATAGTTTATTTAAAAGTAAACATTAAGTATATATAAGCAAAAAAATCAAATGAAAAATAAACAGAAAAATAAGTTCTTTTGAATTAACTGTAGTACCTAATTTGAAAAGTTTATTTTGAAACATAATGTTGAACTTAATGTTTTGTTTGAAATCGTCTTGTTTTTCATCGCTTCATCGCTTTATACAATTTAGCCCTTTACGATATAATATTAAATAATCGCAGTCTCCATTCATTCAAATTTTGAGTATGCGATTTACAGGTTCATGGTTTCCCATGAGGATGCGCTCGACAGAACTAAGTGGCGTAACCAAACAAGAAAGGCAGACCCCACCACCATGTGGGACTAATAATTGGCCAAGGAGAAGAAGCAGGTAGCAGCTTTACCGGGTGCACCAAGTATCCCGTGGAGCACCCGGTAAAGAATTGGTCTCCCACTCTTCTCCGTAAGTTTTCGAGTGTCCTGTAAAAGGCAGGTGTTCGAAAAAAATAAGACATTTTACATCTTAAATTCAGCGATGAGGCTTGCCACCCATCCTGAATGTCTTGATTTTATATTGGCACGAAGAGGACAGTTTGCATGTTTCTTACGTGCAGCTGATCTGCTGGCTACCCCACTTGTGGGATATGCCGTGATGGTATAGTAGTAGTAGTAGTAGAGAAGAAGCAGAAGAAGATTCTACCTGACAAATAAATAGGTTTTTAATCCAAAAATGGAAGATGTGTTCATATTATCTCCCGTCAATTAGGACAATATAAAAATACGAAAAATATGTAGAAAAGAAAATCACAATGATTCGGATACCTTTATCACGACAATCCTTATATTCCATTCTCATATAAATTATACAGAATTTAAGAAAACCTTACTCTCATAGTATTATCGTTGTACAAAAATATTCAAAGCAGATAGATATTATAATAACATATACCATAGTGCTTTATAAATAATATGAATCCTTAACATAAGCCATGGTGCTTCATAAATATGATTGATGAATCTCGGCAGATACCTAAATACCTAAATATGAAAAGTGCTCTACATAGTCACGTCCAATGAATAAAATATATTTTAAATTTGTTACGTGACAGCATCTTTCATGAAATGAGATAGTAGTAATAAATGAAATAGTTCAAAAATTTACCGTGATACGTATTTAGAATGTAAATACATTTCATACTTGAGAATGAAAATTTAATGAATGTCTGTATAACCATTCTATTGACTCTCTGTCAATATTGATTTTATTTTGAAGTCTATTGTACGGCATCAGGTATAAATGTAAATAGTAATGAATTTTATTGAACGCCTTTATCGCTATAAACTAGTTTTTAATCCGGATGTCAAGTAAAGTTGTATTGAAAGAAGTTACATTTTTAGATTCACAGTTTAAGAATGACAATACTGATGCAATTGAGAAACAAATCTTATAAGGACATTGTCAATCTTAAAAGAAGAAAGACCTCTCTCTATATTAAGAATATAAATAGTAGAAGAAAACATTTGTTCTTTAATTTATGTACATAGTTATGGAATTCTACTAGCTAAACACCAAACAGTGAATAGGCAATACTGATTTTTATTACAATAATTGTCATTTTTTTATTATAGCACGAAAAAGTGACAAAAACCATAGAAAATTTAAGTTTATACTCCGCCCTGATGATGCCAATGTATTGGTGAAAGCGCTAGGCGTAATGGTGGTATACTTTGTATATATTTATGTGAAACAAAAAACAGTGTTTTTTTTATGAATTAAATATTATGAAAATTTAAGATTTAATAAAATAAAAATGAGGCCGACTTGCTCATTATACCTAACGTGAATTTAAATATTTAATTTAATTTTGTAAAGTTAACATATCAATTTTAATTCGGTTTATATAATTATTTCAATACATAAAAAAATGCAAGCGACAACAATATGGCAAAACATGGGTTGTTTTGTCTCCAAATTCATTCATTCATCTTACAGTCACTCACAACTTTACTTCCAAATTCCGTAGCCACCACATCGCGACGTCCGCAAGTGTGTGTGAGACCTGAAGTTTTCCTTGGAATATTTTTCTCTAAATACAAATTTAGAATGCCAGATAATCCGTAATTAATATGTTTATTGTCACTGAATAAGATGAAATGTACACTTTATTATTCAAAAACACGCCATAACTCACATAAGTTACAGGGATTCATAAGATACTTTCTTACTCGTACATATAAAGAAAGATAAAATAACACAAACAGTTTGAAATATTTTTACGAGAATATGATGAAAGAGGGTAAAGAAGGCAAGGAGAATTATTATTGGATTTTTATAGACATGTCGACACGGTTAGGTACAGGAACGCAAATGAGGTTAACTTGTAGTGATTTTCCATCGTGTATTTATTAAATCTCTTTTTAAAGTTGCTGCTATTCCTTGGAGGAAAATACATCGTGAGTCGACTTTAAGAAACTCCTTTTTTCAAATTATATTTTTCTTCTTTACTTAAATTTTTAACTCCGTATGTCAATAAATTCAAACTGTAACACCACATAATTTCAACATAGCATAACAACAACATAACCTGCCAATGATGACTGACAGCCGCTGTCAAGGTACAGGAAGTACCTGATTATTTAACAGGATCATCAATAGATGTCTCATTGATGGAAGCCTCCAGAATGTTCCCGAATGTTCTAGAAACTTCTAGAACAATCCGAGCGGAAATAGATAGGCGGAGTTCAGGAACAGGTACCTCTCCCACTATCACACCGTCCACTTCCAAGGTATCCATCAGCTGTTCAGTACTGACTCAAGGGTATAAAAGACGGAGCCCGGCATACTGAAAGGCAGAATCGCGGTGGCTCTTCCAGGGCCAAGGTTTCCTACCTACCGTTACTCCATAGCTGTCTAAGAAGTACCTACTCTTGTTGCTATGAAGTGATTCTCCTTACCTACCGTTACCCTCTATAGCTGTCCAAGAAGTGCCTACTCTTGTTGCTATATGGTAACTTTCCTAATACCTACCCGCTACTCCCTGGCTGTCCAAGAAGTGCCTACTCTTGGTGCCATACAGTAGTAGCGACCCTTATTACCTAGTCTCTCTCCGACTACCTCAATATCCATCTAACCTAGCCTGGAGGTGTCTTCGTTATTGTTTTACTAATAGTGTTACTTTCTTTATACAGTATTGTACCAGTTGTCAAGTGATTGTAATAAATTGTGAATTTGCTAAACAGTGTTTTGAACTCTCTCGGTGTACCCCTTCAGGAGTACACCTGGCGCCCAAATTAGTTTTAAGTGTTGACTCTCTACATTCCCCTTCAGGGAATAATACAAGTAATATTAAGTGTTACAAAACGCATTTAACATTTTGACTCAAGGATTAGCTTGAACATAACATCTTAATATTTATTGAATTTTATGCATAAATGCAATTCCTCAATGCACGAGCTCTGTTCAAATTTGAGGGAATGGATTATGTTTTGCCTACCGTATAATTATAAATAAATGGTTATTGTTGCAAATTGTATATTTGAATTAAAAAAAAATAGCTTATAGTGGGCGCCAACGTCGAGAGTACATCGACGTTCTATACGAAGGTATGAGTTACGGATCGTATTAGGAGCTGAAGCAGGTCACACAGAAAATAGCGCAATGGAAGGAAAGATGCAAGATTTACTGCAACCCACTTCACAGGATTGAAACCATAGATTGATTTTGTAATTAGTATCTTAAACAATATTTTAACTAACAATTTTATTAAGTTTATTTTTGTAGTTAGGTTGAAAACTCGCACTCAGAATATTGAATTGTGATTATTTGACTATATATTTATCCATCAGGATATCTATTTGTGATAGATAAGTTAATAATGATAGTGGATTTAGTTAATTTAATGAAAAAATATATATTTTTCATTTACTATGACAATCATCGACGGTGATTGAAGATACAATTCTCCTTAACTATTATAGATGTTAAGATGTTACCAAAATTGTTCGATAAGTTTATTTTCCCCGTGTAGAAAATAAACTCATCGAAACTTGGATGTTAGGAAGGAATGCTGGATAAAGGATATGGAAAAAAGACTTACCGAATCCCAGGAATTTCCGTACCCGATATACGTTCCACCGATCCGAATTGATGGTTTTCTCTCTTTTCCTAAATCCGTGATGTATCGCTGGTCTCTTCCTTCCTTCTTCTCGGAACCGATCCACAAGATGAAAAAATGATGAAATCCACCGTACTGATGAAATGACCGACCGTAACCGAAATTGACGTTTTGTCTTATTTCCAAAATGGTGGGAAGTCAGGAAGAAGTGTTATTGTTATGTATTACAGAAGAAGTGTTGGTAGGCCTCAAGCACGATGGTCGGACGACATAAGACGGGTTGCAGGGGTCGGCTGGATGCGGTCTGCCCAGGATAGAGAGCTGTGGAGATCAATGGGGGAGGCCTATGTTCAACAATGGACGCAGGGAGGCTGAAATGATGATGATGATGATGATTATAGATGTTTTACCAAATACTTACTTTCTTTTAACAGGAAACTTAAAAACTCTGTAAGATATCTCTTTTGTTTCGAGAACCTCTAGATTTTTTAAAATCGATATACAGTTTTGTAAATCCAGTGAAGAGATAAAATCCCCTTTTAAAATAGCATTGATGTATAGTGTAGGTACTGAAACGAAATCTATTAGATTCGCATTTCGCTACAAGGAAAAAAACTAATCTATTTTTTTATGATACTATATACTTCTCCTTACATACATTAGTAACAGCTTTCCGCATAAAATATTTGCAGTGATACCAAATAAACCAGTGGCCCTTAAACAGCGGCTCGCAATTGACTACTACTATACCATCACGGCATATCATCGCTGAATTTAAGATGTAAAATATAATTTTTTCGATCACCTGCCTTTTGCAGGACACTCGAAAACCGACGGAGAAGAGTGGGAGACCATTTCTTTACCGGATGTTCCACGGGACATAATGAACTTTTCGCAAATGTACTTCTTGAATAAAAATAATAAATAGTCAATTTTTGAAGATGCCTCGTTTTGTGGAAAAACCACCGTAAGGGCTCATTCAAGAATTACAGCACCTCCTGAACAATAGGGTCTTTAACCCTGCCTTAAACTAATATCGCAATTAGTGTAATTTATGTATCATTTTCATTTAATTTTCGTACAAATTTTGTATGATCACTCCTATTCACATAAAGCAAAGTCTGCATTACTAATGTACCTACATTTAGATATGCCTCCTTTTGAATCCAAATTACGTTATAAAGACTAAATGCGAACACTGTATGTGTAAATACATGCATGTATGTTAGATGACATATTCGGCGCCGTTTAATGATGCATCCATCTTAAGGGCGCCCCTGTACCTATAACTATCCAATCCACAAGTATGCGGTCCTCTATAATAACTAACATTTTTCTGTGGGGCCCTAGACCAGAAAAGTGTGAAGACCGCTGATATAAGCTATCAGACTGTGTAAATATATTATGTGCATTAACGGAAAATACACAAAGCATTTTGTAGATAAATAGATAGCAAGAAATCTTGTAATTGATTACTTAGATAACATTCACTCTCCAGTTTGAAAGACGGTTGAAATCAATTTCAGCACAGTGTCGTATATTTGAATTTTTTTTTATCATTTATTCAAAATTGTTATCACAATAATATTTTTTTCTAATAATTTCACTATTACCAGTTTTTTTTAATGTTAATGTAATTGAAATATTGATTTGATATTCCTCTATTTTTTCCAACCATTTTCAATTTATAGTAAGTCCAATACTGTCAGGGTCCCAGGCTACAATATTCTTAGAAATGTCTGGGTCAAACAGAACAGAATTCGTACGAATCAAGGCTGCTGCAACTACCTAATGTAGTGAGTGAGGGTCTCCATAATGCGACTCAGTCCCAAACAATCCAATCCAGTGAAGAAGTGTCCAGAGAAGAAAGTATGAGAGAGACTGAATGGACATCCATACCATAGGTCGACCCCAGAGGCGGTGCAGTGGTTTTCTGGACGGGAACCAAAGATTTGATTTGGAATTACTAATGAATGCATTAATTAAGCTAAGATAATTAATACAAGCCAAAGCTATACAAAAAAGTAAAATGGAATTATTTAATCATGTCAATGACAACACTTTGAAATTATTTGTCTAGCCAACCGATTCATGAAGATATTTTTTCACTAAATAGCTGCTCGATTATAAGGAAAAGACCTCCGCTATCTCGTGAAAAATTACGTCAATTTTCCACAAAATCGCTTTGAATAAATATTACTATCATATTTCATATTTTATTTCAAACGAAACGATAAACAAAGTCACATTATGTAACAAAATACATCTAGAACTAAAAAAATAGAAAAAACATCTATTTTCGAGTTTCAGGTTCAAACTTGGTTAAGTCATCGTTTTCAGTATAAAATAAAGTTTTATTTTCGAGTCTGTAATATCAAATTTATATATTAGGTATATGTAATTACAAATGCATATCTTATTCAGAGTGATGTGTGCATTGATTTTCTTTCTTTCTTGATATCCCTTTGACTGTAATATACCTCCCATAAGAACAGTATATTGAGTCTTTCAATTTTATTCAACTTTCTTATGGAAAATCTTCTTGAATCAAGTAAAGCATCTAAAAAACTTCCCTGTTCTATTAAAAATGAACATTAAATATGGATACCTACCAATAAGTCTCGTGCTATAAATATACAAACTTTAATTGGATTATACTTAAACTTTTTTACATTCAATTCAATGTGACATTTGATACAGAAATAAAACAATCAAATCACTTTTTTTGTAGAATACTAATTATTACCTAGATAGGATTATATTGAAGCATGCTATACGAGTACTACAACTAGATATTAGTAGAAGTTACCCCTACACGAGTTTGCTATAATGTGAAATGGGACTATCGTACTCACTTCAAATCCAAATCGATTATAAGTAGAAAATATTGTAGAACGGAGATGTTGTTACTCAGAGTAAGGCATATGATATTTATTCAAGTGGAAATTTATCCTTAAAATATTACACAGAAATCTATACCTACGATTACGTTACATGTAGATATCTGTTTACGATCTACGGATTGTACAGCCTTAGGGTATACACAGGCTTTCGTTATTTCGATACTGTACAGATATCTTAGATTTTCCAAGAAGGAAGTATCCATAATACAACGTTACAGATAAATCTTAATAATGTTAGAGTAGATACCCGTTTATTATGTGACCCTTAACCTATGAAAAGTATGAGATGACAATGAAATTTTAATCTAAAAACCTGGCTGCATTATAATTAATGTAAGTTATTTGAAAACCAGTTAATCGATTGCCAATACTATTTTGTGGTTCTATTACAATTTTCTCAACTATAAATAAAAACATAGTTATTGGATGCTTTGTTTTTGGAAAAAAAATTAAAGATATTTTGATTGATATGGAGATAAAATATATTATTTATTTATTAATTTATACATACCGTACATTGATAACTACACAAACCATTTTATATACAAACGCATTATAATTAATATATACCTACAGAGGGCGAGTTTATCATAAAAGTGCAATCTCTTCCAACTGACCTTAAGTATAAATATAAAAGTATAACCATAGGTATAAGTATATACTTTTTTTATGAACGAGTTTAGAATTTTCTTTATTATTTAGTTATTTCCTTTCGCAACTCGGGCGCTGTCTT
This sequence comes from Athripsodes cinereus, assembly GCA_947579605.1. Taxonomy (NCBI): domain Eukaryota; kingdom Metazoa; phylum Arthropoda; class Insecta; order Trichoptera; family Leptoceridae; genus Athripsodes; species Athripsodes cinereus. The sequence continues at coordinate 19,334,678 of OX388319.1, read as the reverse complement.
TTGGAAAGCACTAAGTTCATTTGCAGAGTAAGTTGAATCTCACACATTTTCACCATAGATTTTTGATTCTTGCCGATTTGGTGAAATTGATTACAAACTTGGGACGTGAATACTCTGTCATTATCTCAAATTTGAATCCACGACAAAAGCTTGGTACGTCGAATAAAAAGACTTTTTACAATACGTTTTATAGATGTGGTGCTGTGAAAAAGCATGGACGTGTACTGTCTGGTACAAGATCAGAAAATATTAGTATAAAAATATATTGAAACGCCGGTCTCGAGAGCCAAATATTTTTGACAGAAGATGATAAATATGGCTATATGTTCTGACAGCGGTCACTTATGTTATTTACGTGTATTGCCTTGGGGGTGGTAAATATATCATTATTAACTCTCTTACTCTAAATCTCAAATCTCTGAAGACCATTTCATAATAATTATTACTAGGTTTATCATCCTACGCTGACATTTCCGATATAGGTTCTATAATATGTGGCAAAGTGATTAGCGGTGTCACAGAGTTGCAGTTTTCTTTTCGTGACTGTAAAATAATTATCTTCTACTCATACATAAAATATTCCCCCAGGAATTTAAATGCATGAGTGGAAAATAGATCTTCCCGCACAACCCTCTGTAAAGAATAAGGTTTTTTTTTAACAATCAGACAACCATTTAGATATTCAAAATACTTGTTTTTGTAAACATACTTTCTGCCGAAATAAAAACATTGAATCCCAAAAAATCAACTAGAACATTGTAGATCACATTTTTCCTGGTTAGTTATATTAAAATGAACAGAGGTATTATTTTATATGTACACAAAAAGGAAGAGTGTTAAAATTCGTGATAAACACGAATTTTAACACTCCATCCATGCTGTGCAAATTAATAATACTGAGATGGTTATTAGGGTTTATTACTTACAGGATTCTAGAATTACTCAGCAGTTAGTGGGGCGGTCACAGCGTGAGATAATTGCAAAGGTTTTTGAAGAAGAAATGTGGTAAACAGATTTTTATGTACATTTGGATTTAGTCGTAAACTATGCTCATGGAAGAAAGTATAGAATGTTGTTAGTACCTATGTTTAACACGTTGTTGGTGTTAATATAGAATGTTGCGTGCAGTTCTAGGCAAGAACACATAAATATCCTGCTATATTTAACATGTTTTCGAGTGTCTTGTAAAAGGTTGGTTGTTCGAAAAAAACAAGTTTATATACTCGACAAAAGATTTCACGATTGGAGATCTTGGCAAGGCACCTCTTCTGGCTGCCTGTAGAAATTGAATCGGTTGAGTGGAAGTTTCCAGACTTCTAAGTTATCCGGTAGGTAGATGGATTTCATACAATGATAGAACATTCTTTTGATAGATGTGATTGGCTATATAATATCATAAATCCACAAAAAATAATAAATATCACTCAATCAGCAATTTCCAAGAAGAACGAAAAACCGGGAATCTTTTTATAATACATACATACCATCACGTCGCTTCCCTTGCGGGGTAGGCAGAAAGGATCGAGCGCCACTTCCTTCTATCCTTACATACAACTTTCACTTCCGTCACTGCCATACAATTCCTCATGCATGCTCTCCTGTTCAATGTGCTCAACACATGACCGTCCTGTAGGATTTGATTTAAATGATATTGCCATTTAATCTTCGGACGTCCACGTCTCCGAGCACCATTCTTCTCAGCCAACTATATCTTCTTGGTCATTCTGTCCTCATTTTTCTTTCCACGTGCCCAAACCATCTTAACTTATTGACATTCATCCTTGTAATTACACCAACTTTCGTATATCACTGTTACGCACACGATCTCTCAGACTTTTACCACACATCCTTCTCAACGATCTCATTTCTACTGCATCTATGCCACTTTCATCTTTCTTTAACCATTTCCACGTTTCACTTGCATACACAAGTGTTGGCACTAAGATAGTAGAGTGCACCAATCTTTTTATAATTATATTATATAATTGTCTTATATAATATTTACAAGAACGCCCCTGATATTAAATACCTTCTAGTACTTAAACTTCGAATATTTTACTTACTATATAGTTACATACATAGACATCATGAAAGGTGTTAGGTACTTTATTATTTATGTCAGCGTTTCCTTACGGCCTAACATGATTACGGGTGAGATATTTAATAAGATGTAAGATTTTTTATCACGTTTTGATTTCCTGAATGTAATGGAAAATACGCATTTTTCGTAATTTATATTAAGATATGACTATGATTGATTGAATAAAAATACGTATTTTTTATGTACGAATAGATGTTTTAAAAATGAATGAAAATATTCGTTCTAAAAGTATTTTATCCAAAACGAAATAGTGGCTATTATAAGATATCATCAAAGAGGTTCTTAAGATATTGGATTCAGCAGCTAGTTTTTTTTTTGCCAATTCTGAATATTATTTTCGAATTACAAAAATGCCAAAATGTATCATTAGTTTGTCGTAAGTTTCACTTAGGTATAGTTTTGGTACAAAATCAATTGAGTTAAAAAAATCAAAATGTCAAACGTAATTTTTGCATATATTGGATTTCTACACCAGCATGAGTCAAGATATTAGGAATTTAACTAAACAGACACTTCATCCGTACAACTAACAGATTGTGTAAACTATTTTTTTATAGGAAACAGGAAAAGTGTTCCAATGCTTACGAATCGGCTTAGGTAGGTTTAAGTGCACTTTTCCCATTATACTTTCATAAATACCACCAATGCCTGTTTCAAACAACTTTATTCGATTTTGTGAGCATTGGAAAAGCTTTCTTGTTTCCCATATAAAAAAAGGAACAGTCTACTGAGAATCTGTTGGTTGTGTGGATGATGTGTCCGTTGAGTCATATTCTTAAAACTAATAACACTTTTATTATATTCTATTCTTCTCAAGCCCATCCACTTATTTGCGAGTGACTGCTATTGATATGATTTCTATTTCATATTGTGGACTTTGGTGGGTTGTGTATTATGTGTTTTTATATATTTGCTTTTTTTACATTTTTTACATTTTGCATTTTATACTTTTTTACAATTTTCGCATTTTTGCATTTTTTTGCATTTTAAACATTTTTATACATTTTTATAATTTTTTACATTTATTTGCATTTTTTACACTTTTTTTACACTTTTACATTTTAACATTTCACATATTTTTATATTTTCACATTTTTTTACATTTATTTGTGTTTTATCATTTTAAGTCTCAAATTTATGTTTATTAAATTGGTATAAAAGGGGATCTTAATTGGTTTGTTCATTGTTGTCTTTTAATGTCTATACTTGTTGTTTCAACTGTCTGATCCTTACTGAATAAATAAAATAAAAATAATATAAAAAATATTGATGCCAATTTTACAGTGTCAGCCAATATATTATTAAAAGTAAACAATTTGCTATGTAAAATATGTTTCTATTATCTTTAATTTATTTATACCTACAGCACATCAAAGCATCGTATTTCCGTGATAAGGTTTCATTAATTAGTATCCCTCTTTACAACCAGTTGATTTACATGTAATTCAATACAACTTTTGAAATGTTTTGTTTTTATTGTAATTTACCCCAATTTAATAATTATCATATTTTGAACGATAACTACATCATTTGAAATTAAACTTTGGAGCGGCGTAGTAATTAAATTTTGGACAGTAATTAATTGATTTGTTTTATTCTTTGTTGATTTTATTATGTTGGGTAAAAAGGATATTTTTTTGCATATTAAATGTCGAAAAACCTTTTGATTTGGGTTTATTGTATTAATTAATCTTTTTAATATATTCCGGGATAAAATAGTACTTATCTACACTTTTCTGGTAAGTCGGGTAGGAAGGTATTAAGCATATTAAACTTTGCCTATCCACCCGGGAAAGAAATTGGTTTCCCACTCTTTTCCGAGAGTTTTGCAGTGTCCTGTAAGAGGCAGGTGTTTGAAAAAATAAAGATATTTCACAACTGAAATTCTACAATGAGATTTGTCACTCATCCTGAATGCCTTATTTTTTGTTAGCAGGGTGATAAATGCCATTTTATTACATGCAGCTGGTCTGCTGGCTACCCCATTTGTGGAATATGCCATGATGGTATAGTATTGTACAAATACATAAATGAATGCGCTAAATAATGTTTTTGTCGAAAAAATCTATGTAATTAATAAGTCGTACATAACTTGAATTAAATTTTGTCATGCACAATGATAAATCATACTTAATTAAGTGTATCTATTTCATCATTTCTGTCTATTCCCGTAGATATAACGTGAGGGTATTATTTAGGTTAATTTGCAAATTTTGATTTTATTTTCAAATATGTATTTATGGCTTTATTATTAATATCTATTTTGACCTTTAGATATTTATTTAATCTTTCTCTAAACAAGAAGATACTATAACACATTATTGTGTGTTTAAAACAAACATAATATAAACATACTGAAATAATTTCGAGTTCGTCGGTAGCCTGGAGGTAGAGTCTCGGCCTTGTGAACAAGGGGTCCGGGGTTCGATCCCAGGTGCCGGCAAACTCCCTTTTCACGACACAAGCTTTTAGCTTACTGTGAAAGGTGTATAAGGTTGTATTTGGGTTTATAACAAAAACCCAGATATATATCTTTTTAAAAAAAAAAAAAATCTTATGTTTAAATAAAACATTATATTTACACAAAATTTTGGTTTAGGAATATTTTGAAAACATCAAATGTTGTACGGTTCGCATCACGAAACTTTTGTCTTATTTTATTTTCATTACGTAGGTTAAAATACTAAAGTTTTTACTTTTCTTCGAAAATGAATATTATATTCACGAAAACATGATAATATTTCAAAACATCGCTTCAAAAATATGAAGACAATACAATAGAGTACATACGCTGTATGACATTACGAGCAATTTGTTACGACAAATTGAGTTCAGAACCTTGTTTATTTATCACGATTTATATTTTTTCTTCTCCCCATTTCATGAACAGCCAAAATAATATTATTAAATAAAAAAGCCTCAAAATCGTAAATTCAACGTAAACAAAGTAGAGATAGCGTAAACAAATAAGGGCTAATATATAAGTAAAAGCAGGTATACAATAATTTATTTTATTCTGTGGGAAATGTCATTATAAGTTAATATAATTATTATGTATTATTGTTCGAGACTGAGTTAGAATTTTATTTAAATAAATCTTATTGGTAATGTAAATAAATACGATTAACCTTCCGTTTGTTGTCTAATTTGAAATTATTTCAGTACCAGACAATACAAAGTATTCCTATAACATTCATACGACGCATTATTTTTTATGTATTTATTTAGCAATTATGGTTAATTCAATTCTTTTGTGTATGGATTTTATTTTTTAGAATCACACACATGTTATAATGAAGGATAACAAAAAAAGATACCTGATTAATAAATGAAGACTATACCTATACACAAATAGTATAAAATACACAAGTTTAACGAAATTTACGTTTCAAGGATTTTGAAGAAAAACGGTGCGGTAAAAACTGAAGCTTATATTTATAGTTCCAACTATAAGTTAAAAGTTTATTTTTCCGTATGGGAATTTAATAATACGAGTATGAAAGAGCAGTGTTACGAGCTCATCAGTTTTTTGATAATGTAGAAAAGCAGTCAAGTTCCGTATATGACAATGTGGGGAATCATCAAGGGCCGCTCATATTGGAATTGGATATTTGTAGGTACCTACAGTGTTCGCATTTATATATTTGTTGCCTGTATAAAGTAATTTTGATTCAAATGGCGACATATTTAAATGTAAGTACATCAGTAATGCAGTTTTGCCTAATGTGAATGTGTGTGTACACACAGAATAGTTTTTAATAAAAAAAAATATAAAATTAAGGTAGTCATAACGTAATAAATTTTTTGTTTTGTGGGCCGCTGTTTGACGACCGCTGATTTAGGTAATCCCTATGCTAAATAATAAGTATGATATAGAGACAAATTGAATGTACATACCTAGTGGTGTAGACAGCGAACAAACTGCGTATCAAACTCGGTAAAACACAAGTCCCATAACTATCGTGGAAGGCAAGACTGAAGGCAGAAATGGCAGAGGCCAACCAAGAGAAAGCTATATAATTATGTAGATCATATGAAGAAGGACATGAATTGTGGCACATATTTAGAATTAAAGAGGCTAGCAGAAAATAGGGAGAAATGGAGAAGAAAATCCAAACTCGTTGCAGACCAATCCAATGGATTGTAACTCACTATATATGTACCTATACAAGTCCTTTTAAAAGATTATGATTTTTTATTATTCGAAACCAATTCACCTATCAAAAACATAGTAAATAAAATAAATTAATTTTGGATGTGTCCAATCTTGTGTAATAACTAAAGTTCTAACAAAAGGATTTTTGCATTAAAAATACAGTGTTTTAACCTATATAAGTATTCAAACCGTACAAATAATTAAAAATTATGTAGGTACATACCTACCATTTAAAAAGTTCATATTTATTTTATTTTAATTATTAAACCAACTGTTATCAAAACGAGTAATGATGATTTACGGATAATACGATGAGCTTGTCCAGAACAATGGTCTACGTTTAGAAATAATCTACAACTTAAGTACAAGGACTTATGGACTGTGTCCTTTTCTCACAATTTCATATCATTTACAAATAGAACTAATGGTATTCATTTATGGAAGAATGTATTCACCAGAATCCGGGTGTCATCAAACCCGTCCACCCTTAAGGATCGTCTAAAGAAACATTTATTACTGTCACAAAACATGAATTCCACATTCCTTTGCAATCCTTATTTGTCCTTTTCTATCCGTGTATGTTATATATGTGTATAATTTTATTTAATTTTAATATATAACTACTCCTATTTTGTATTTTATTTGGTTGGTTTATTCCTTGTTTAGCTAATTTTCTATTATAAAACTCTTTATGATTGTGAAATATTGGCGACACAGTATTGTAATCTTTCTCAATATATTTAATTAGATGATCAACAGTTTTTTCAAATTATAAACAATGGAAAATAATTTTTGTGTGCCTCTTTGAGCTCCCCAACGTTGACAATCACTTGAGGAAAACACCTGTTTTTTGCAGCGCGAACAGATCCTTTACTTCTGTCATTTCTCTCGGCTCTCGGTTACTTTAGAACCAAAAGAAACTCTTTGTGCTAGTGTGATGATTGAGTGAGCGAGTGAGACTGTGTACCTATATGTAGGCATGTTGAGATGACCGGAATGTTATGTAGGTACCTATCTTTTATAAATTAATTGTGGCGCATGGTATTGGATGATAGCTGATCTCTGAAAGATTAACCTTTTTTCTAACTTTATATATGTAGTTATTGTCTGTTTTGTGCTTTTAATATTTATAAAATAAAAATAAAAAAATAAAATTCTTCCAACGCCACTACGGACTTCAAAATTCATTAATATATTATTTAACTTTAAGTCCTCAAATTCATGAAAAAAAGAATCGAAAAATGCTGTTGCAGTTACGTTTAATTCAAATTAAATGAATATGTATGTAAAATATTTATTTTTTGGTATCTTTTCGAGGAATGCGAGTTCTTATAGAGGATAATTACTTGTCACAAATTAATATTTATTTATTAACAATCTTTATGGATCGCACAGTTGTCGTTATTTTTCTATAAACGGTATACAAAATTGCGTAGTGAAAATGGATAAATTAAATATTTATATGGAAATTGCAAATATAAAAAGGCAATAATAGTGTAGTTAATATAAAGTAGCGGGAGATGTTTGACGTGTGTGGGTAATAAACTTCCAAATGCGGCGGCGGTTTCTACACAGCGGGCGACCCGCCTTCAACCCCTTCCAACTTGAGACTTGAGACTACGCACTATATACCTACTACAGCGTGTATTTCAAACATATTTATGGTAGCATCTAGTAGTACAAGTAGTGTACATCAAGAAAATATGTTACCAAGCATAAGTGAATAAAAATATCAACCCTTTTAACTACTTACATAAAATATTTCAAATAAAAAGATACGGGATGAACTCCCAGTATAAAAAATGGGCTGTCTTTTAAGCGTTTCACTTTTTGATACGTTGAGTATTATTAGATTATTGCGCGTCAAAAAAAAACAGGCTGGTAGGTAGGTACATGCAAAAATTTGATGAAGGAGTGTATGTTAAAAGTGAATGCGTATTTACATATTAAAATGTGACTTCTGAAAAAATGCAGAAAGATCGAACATAAAAAGATATTTTTATTATATTGATATTGCATACACATTTGTAAAGTGCCGATTAATTAATTAGAGCTCGCTCTATTTGCCTTCTCTCGCAGATTTAAAGTTGACTTGTTCCATCATTTAGGACCTATAAAATTAAATGTTCTATCTCCAAAGCCCATCGTGCTAGATCGACACGGTTCAATAAGTCTACTTTTTGCTTAACTCCATGCCGTCATTCACCAATGGCCCCGATCCCGCACATCTCCGACAAATAAGACGGTGCCACACTTTTTTATTTTATTTATTTATTTTTTTTATTTTCACAATATTCAGAATCAAACAGTCGTTATACAATATGTTGACAATTAATATATTTGACATGTAGACCAGCGAAGATTCCACTCTTACCAGAAATGTTTCAATCTTGAGGAAAAAAAAGTAAAAGTTAAAATGCTCCAAAAAAGTCAAAGTAAATTTAAATTTAAAAACAACGATAATACAATACTTAAAACAATACAAAAACATAAATATAAAAGCAAAAAATCCTAAAATACTAGAAATTAGTCCTTCAGTCACATTAGTCTTTAGATAAAAAGTAAAGTTAAAATTTTCTGAAAAAAGTCAAAGTATGTAAATCTACAAATGCCGAGAAAACATATTTTGTACTCCACTCACTACTTGACCTTCATTCAATGCAAACCATACAAGGGAGAAGTAACGTGTTCAGATCCTTGGCCTCCCAGGAGAAGTCTAGCAGCAGCATTAAATGCAGGTTGGATCCTATTCAGTCGCACCATGGGACGGCCATAGTACGGGCTGTAGCATTAGTCCGGTCCAGAGATCACTATGACAATAATGAGTGTTTTTCTTAATCCATTGAGAGACAATCTTAGACTTTTCCTATCTATTTCTCACAATCTCAGATATTTAGATGTCCATGGAGAGGGCCTTATCAAGATTGGTTCATTATAAAAACAGTAAAAGGATAGTCAACAAAAGAAAAACATGTCATGTTTAATTAATTTACAATCCTTAATTGTTTAGAAATTATAAAACTTAGGCAATAAGGACAATTTCTCATTTTTTATTTTAACACTGATTAACAGAAAGAAATGCTAATAATGCTGGTTTATGTGCCGATTTTTTTTATCTATTTGTATTACCTATGTATTGTAATAACTGTATGTTTGCGTAAACTATAAAAAAAAAAAAAAAAAAATAATGTAAACTGATTTCGGTTTATATTTTGTAGAAAGATTGGTTTAAAAAATCACTTCATATTTCTTAAGCTTGAAGATAATGCATGAGAAAATATTCATGTACGTATATTGATATCATAATATATATGGCAAATACATAACTATATCTACTTAAAGAAAATGTATGCATTATGAATTGAGTGATGTATTACTTTTATTGCTCATGTGTAATAGGTGTATTCAAAACCAGCGTGATATATATATATACAATGTTCATATTTGCTTATTATAGGTATCTATATTATAAAATGTTTTCACGTGTTGAAGTATGTACATAATATTATGATGAACTGTATGTTTCCCTCCAGTGAAATTTTCCAATATGAAGAGACTGCGAAAAAGCCATTACTCTTAACTGAAGTCGGTCTTGTCAATTTGAAACGGGTTAACCTTATCATTTAACCTTAACAGGGAGATTTGTTACTTATTCGGATTTTCTCAATTCCATTTCAGGGTTCAAATTTCGGCTAATACCCGCCATTTATTACAATGTGCATAACATTAATTCCTAGCAAGGGTTTTTTATTATTTATGAGGTGGAGCGAATGTCCCGAGCAAGAGAAATCTGATTAAAATTTTGGAGAAAATTGCTATCGCAACATATGATAAATAGTGGGGAATGATTTGTTGAATTTCGCAGACAGACGACAATCAAATGGAAATAAAAGTTAATTAAATACTTACACAGCTTGGTCTGTCTTCTGAACATTTTATACTAGGTTCCTTCTATTCATTTTAAAGTACCAACCTATCATTTTCTGTTCAATTAATTTTGCATTATTTAAATACGTAATCTGTAATTCATACATTTACCACAACCCTTTAATATGTCAGTTGGAGATAAAACTAGTTTGGCTTCTCTATTCAATGTACTTGTTTGTTGCACCACGTTATGAAGAAGACTGGACAAACATTTCAGTGTAAAATAATTTGATATTTTATAAAATAATCTGTAAAAAAATTATTCCTTGGAGAAAAGAAAGTATTGTTTAATGAAAGTTAAATAGGCAGCTTTCTTTACAGTCATCAAGCTATGTTAATTAAGAAAGGTATTTTAATGGTATTCACAGTCTCAGTGTTTAGGAAGTAGAATTCTATAGCGAAATAAATAAAACAAATGACCTATTTCACTATTTGATTTATTTAATGAGAAAGACGTCTTTCTTCTTGTTAGGATATTGTCAATCTGATTTTGATTATCTAAAAAATCAGATTGACAATGTCTTAACAAGACGAAAGACGTCTCTCTCGTTAAATAAATCAAACAGTAGAATAAAACATTTGTTTTATTTATTTCGCTTTTTTAATGGTGTAGCACTCTTTTCATGGTTACGTTATAATAAAATTGAAAGTAACAAGAAAAAAGTATTTCAATTAATAGAACTTAAGATTCAATAGTTTCCATTCAGTAACCTTGATAAGAATAATCATGTGGGCTAATGAATAAGGCATTACACAATAATAATATTAATAATTATATTGGTGTAAGTGTGATTATTGTAGATTTTGATTATTTAATTATGAACGATATGATAAACAATGCTAATTATAAATTTATTCCACTTCGATAGTATTATAATATTACACGATATATTGTTGAATGTGTAAATGTAGATTTTGTAATAATATATAAGTACATAAATGTATTGTGTTATGATAAGAGCCACATTTCTATCTGAGGGAAATAGTAATAATGATGATTGTGCCAGGAGCAAAGTACACCATAATAATAATAATATTATTAACAATATGTCGAGGTCTTTAATATCTCTGCTATAATGCAAATAGTTGGTCCACAATAAATTACATAGCGATATCTCGAGAAACATCAACTGTATGATAAAAAGACAAGTAATTATTATTCATAATACTTGTCTTTTTGACGACCGGTGTGGCGCGGAGGCTAACACACTTGCCTTTGAGTCACGAGGTCCCGGGTTCGATTCCCGGCCAGGGCAAAATGAAGAATGACCTTTTTCAGATTGTTCTGGGTTTGGGTGTTACATGTATATGTGTTTAGTGCATTGTATATGTGTATCGCCGTGCACTAACCCATAATACAAGAGTTTGGGACTAGCTCGGTCTGTGTGAATTGTCTATACATGTTATGTTATGTTATAGTTGGAAGACATCGCATCTTAGCGATAAACTCGCCTTCTGTACATTGAATTGCATAACTGATATTTACATGACATTGTTTTATTTTGTTATATTGTAACCAATGTACAGTGAAGAATAAAATAAATAAATAAATAAATAAATAAATAATGTCAAATATACGTAATTTCTTTAACATATAATATTTTGAAATACCTACTTTATCTAAATACTTGTGAAAAAAATACTCTCTTTTACGTTTTAAAAGTCGATTTCATAGTTGTTGTGCAATGATCCCATTTTTTATACTTTTAAGTGTTTTTCGATATTGAGCTATTTTATAAAACTGTACTAATTTTTTGCACATATTATGCACATATTATATGTGTTATCTTCGGTTAAATGAACTGAGACCTTTTATTTCATCCAAATGGAAAGCTGACATCAGAAAATATATAAAATAAAGAGAATAGTTGTAAAAAATGAATTTATTCGCCATACATGATAGATATTTGTGTATGAAAATAACAAGACATAGAGAAATATATTTCTCGATAACTCGGGTATACTCGTAGTTTGAATTGGCGGCACATTTTAACTATATTGTGTATGCAAGAACGGTTTCAGAGTAGTAATAATACTCTGAAATACATATTCATGGAATGTGAGTAATTTGATATGAACCGTGAATCATTAAACATATTGATGGCTCAATAATGATATTGGTAATAATATGAGTATCTATTGCAATATAATATTAATACACCTTGTAGCATTCTGTGAGGCAAGGCTGTACTTCACCTGCTTATTTTATAAAATTACATAACATACTTGAAATGTACATTGAAACTATGGTTAACGTATCATGGGTTCATGGGTTGAGTGAGATTAGGCCAGACTTAACCGATTCGTAAGCATAGTCATACATTTTTCTGTTTCTTATTAATATTTATTCTTGTTTCTTACTGTACTTTGGTAACATTACTACATCAATCATTACAAAGTATAATAAGAACACCAGTTATACAATTCAATTTACAATTTTTGAACAAATTGTAACATATGTTACTCCGGGCAAAATTTTACATGGCGTAGTTTCGCTCCCACGTACAGAAATATTGTAATATTATATAATATGTTCATTCATCATGGACTAAACCAAAGACATGAATATTCAATCACATATTAATATTTGTACTTAGTGAACGATAATAATTTCATTAATGTAATCATGCTAATAAGTACATACGAGTACTTTAAAGCTTAAGTACTTGGTGATAACTATGTATATATATGAAAGATGTAGATGACAAGAGAGATACAATGATATACATATTTCTAACTGAACAAAAAAACTAACACAAGTACAAGAGAGGTGTCGGAAGACATAAGATAATATTGCTTTTATAGTGTCCAGTTGATATTTAATATCCTATAGTTCAAGTTATAAAACTCTACATTATGTGCTTGTTTAAATTATATTGTATGTTATTTGCCAACGGTACTTGATGGCAGTCTATGTTGGAACTTAACACTGTTATTTATTATTTTATTCCGTCTATATTAATCAAATGTTGGTTTTAAAAACATCGTCACTGCTCTCATTATCAGGCTAAAATAAAGTGAAAAAAAAATATAGGCAGAAGTGGGAAAATAAAAAAAAAAAGTTATGTAAAAGAGGGAAAGTCAAATACACGTAAAACATCATTATTGTAAGATATTTAATATTGTCAATTTAGTGATGAAATATGCCACTCATTCTTTATGTCTCATTTATTAGCGGCACGAAGAGGACGACTTGCGTGTTTATTAATACTTAATATAATATATTACGCACTTGATGCTCGAATGGTGCTGGTGCTCGAAGGAATGGTGCTCGGAGACGTGGACGTCCGAGGATTAAATGGCAAAATCATTTAAATCAAATCCTACAGGACGGTCACGTGTTGAGCACATTGAACAGGAGAGCCTGCATGAGGAATTGTATGACAGTGACGGAAGCGAAAGATATATGCAAGGATAGAAGGAAGTGGAGCTCGATCCTTTCTGCCTACCCCGCGAGGGAAGCGGCGTGATGGTATGTATGTATGTATGTAGGTATATATATTACGACGTAAAATAATAGATTGAATATATGTAATATACTTTTAGTTTTCCCTTTACTCCTCAATAGAAGGTACTGTGCGGAAATGTAGGTAGTAAATCATAATCCCTAGAAATATATGACTCTTTTTTTAAGTAGGTATATATGTATCTGCTATAGACCTTTTACCAAACATGTAAAAAAGAATCATGCATATATTGAAGGTTTGTCTGTCGATTAAAATTATATGAATTGTAGGTTGGTTGTTAGACTATTTTTTTATTGAAACAGTTATTATAAATAATGAGAAAATAAATTTAAAAGTTTGTGATATTAGCTATCCAATAAGAGAACGTTAATAGACCACGTACTTGCTCGTTTAATTTAAGTTTAATAAAATATAAGTTTTTTTAGATATGTGTCGATGGTTAGTTCTTTCAGGGCTAAATAGAAAGCTAGTATTGCTATACGAGTAATTTTATGTACGAACATCTAGAGAAGTATTTGATTTATATCACAAGACTGTATGCATAGATGTCTTTCATGTTACTTTTTATCAATGTCGTATTTACATTTTCATACAATACGTGAATTGAATAAAATATTTGTGTAATATTTACATAAAAAAAGTAAAAACGAAAAAGTATACAATATTCAGGTGCAAGGTGGGGCTGAAGTTTCAATGAAATACCTTATATTTATATTTCTTCACGAACGAAAGATGTGTCTGTGTGTATTGTGATTTGTGGTAGAAAAATAATATATAGGTATGACATAAAAATGTTGATTTGAAAACCACGAGAGATCCAAAACACTCATTAAGTGTTGTACAAAAAAATCTCTTTTATTAAAACTGCATATCTAAAACAAGTTCCACAAAATTATTTATAAAAATTATCCAAATTTACATTCGTCCTTTGACGCTCGTCTTGGTAGCAAAATGTGAAACTTAGCATCCTCCAACAACAATACTAATAAAGACAATTTGTATTTGGCACCATTTCATGATTCGGACCATCTCAAGGGAACCGTGACTTTTATTGAAAAGCAGTGTTTTCAGCTTACTCCTGAATGTAGCAGTGGGTTGGTCATGTCTTAAATCCGCTGGTAATCGGTTCCAGGCAGTTGGCCCCGCAATGCTAAAGCTTCTTTTTGTTAATTTGGAAGCGTTTGCCCTGTTGGGTTCTACAAGTTTGTTGAAAGCGGTGGAAGCTGATTGCAGTGATCGCCTCAGTTTCGTCGACGTTAAGGTTAATTGTCTTTGCATCAATTGAGTCATTTCCTCCCACTACACTGTTGATCCTCTGATGTCATTGTCATACGATTGGTGTGTTATGTGGTGTTCTCACTTTGGCGAATATCGCTAGGGCACCAAAATATCGCCAGCCATTTGAACCGTGTGAACAAAATGACAGCTAGTCTGAAACGATAAAAACCAGTAGAAACGATATCGTCTCGAGTTGACCACCTTCCAACTTTCTCGGGCGATCGAACGATTTGCACATGCGCAGATATGCGCGGCGTTTGTGTCTATGGTAAAAGCTTTATAACCTATAAATTTTATAATGTTTCCCGCTTCGTGACAGCTGTTATCTTTTTTGTTGGTTTGTGGCGTTTGTTTCCTTAATTAAAAGGCGCCTTATAACCTCTACTATAACATTTTCGACTAAAAATAAACACTTCGCGATCTCCATCTCGACGCCATTTTGAAAACAGTGTCAAAATCAAAGCGCATCTGACAGATCGTTTCTATATCGGTGGACTTGTGTGAACAGGTGTGACGATCAATGGGTGTACGGCGAATTTTGTTTTTTCGCCTGGCGTTATATTTTGAAATTCGGCTGGCGATATTCGCCAAATGTGAACACCCCATTACGAAACAGGATCGTAAAAGCCATCAAAATCTTGTGAACGAAAGAATTCTTGGGCTAATTTTATTTATGGAGCAGTTTATATAATTAGAATTAAATAAACATTATCATATATATATATATATATATATATATATATATATATATATATATCTACGTACACATGTTTGTAATTTGAATTCTAAATCCATAATTTAAATATTTTATCAATTCAAAGTGTTGTGGGTGGTTAAATTTAACACAATAACTTTAAATATACATTAAGCCTTAATTATAACAAAATAATATATTGTATGTATATAAGTCAATGAATTATTCAAAATCCAAATACAGATTAGGAATCCTTAGTGAGCCTCAAATTTATTTGTAGGATACATCAACATAAAATATAAGTAGGTACCCATTGTAAAATGAATTGATTTGTACTAATAAATTTGTGTACTTATTTAGATGTATTATACCATCACGGTATATATTACAAGTATCTTCTTCTTCTTCTTGCTGACACTGTCACAACTTATTGCGGTTGTAGGCTGTTGGAGTCGGCTCTTCTCGTTCTGAGGTTATAATACATTCTTCTGTATCCTATGTCATTTTCATCCTGGCCATTTCTCCGCAAGATTCAAAATATTACATTGTACCATTCAGGTCATCTTTGGTCTCCCTCTTGGTGGATGACGAGGGAGATTTAATAACTTGACTTAATTAACATTGTGTTCCGGTGGTCTCCGCCTTATGTTCTTCATGATTTTCATCCAATAAAATATAAATATATTAAATGTTGCCTAAGTAAAATTTCAGGAAAGTGTAGTTTATAATTTGAGTACTAAATTTGTTAAAAATATAAATCAGTATTTTTGATCAAGATTGCATTTCCTCTATGATATGTTTATTATTAGTCTATGAGAAAATATACCCACTTAGGCACTTGATAATAAGCGAAGAACTGAGTGAGGATAAACTGTGTAGGTAAATATCCTTATCGGTATTCACGTGTTTTGAAATATATCATATAGGATTATAATAAAATCAATATTTTTATAGACATAGGTAAGTATTATTTTATTGGATGTAAATAAAACACGTTTTTCTTATGTACGTCGTATATTAATTTTTCAATGGTTTCCTTAAAACGACTTGTATTTTTGATGATACAAGTAAATACCTACACTTGTACACCTATTCACAGCATTGTACTGTGATGATCAGAGCAAAAAATTAATGGTTTTGAGATATTGGATGAATCATGACATGACACTCGGAAGCATAGTAATGAATTAATATATTATGATATATAATTGAAACACTTTGATTACCTACAGAACAAGAAAACCTCTTAATTCATAATTATCACCAGAAATTACTCAAACAATAAAGGTAAATATTTGGAACACAAAACTCAAAACCATCAAAGTTCGAGATGTCTAGTTAAAGTATTCACCCTACGATATGTTTTATTTTAATTTACTATTATAATGAAATTCCATCAAGAACCGTTAGTTGAAAAAATTAAACTTATTTAATATGATTTCAATTCAAATTCGAATATAAGATTATCTTACATTATTACAATGAACATTGCGATTTTTACACAGTTTCCATATTTTTATGAATATTCTTACAATTAACATCTTCAAAATTATGAGAATAAAACTAGATGTTATATGAAGAAGTACATGTTAGATAAATCATATTTCAAAAATGATGATGTGCAAAAAGAATAAATAAATAAATACCTAAAAAAAATATCTTCTGTAGTTTCTTCCTGGATAAGTCAAGTTCATAGAAACGTTTGATAATTGCAGAGAGATCCACCACACACCCGGATATCTCAGGAGTCGTTAACTCCTACTTATTCGCACATTCAAACCAAAATTGTCCTCGTGTGCGGGCCATTGGGGAGGCCTGAAGGGCCGACTTAAACCGCCCTGCCGAAAACCGCCGCGCCGTCGTGGGAATCTTTTGTACTACTTCTCTCTTCAATGCCCATTATAGGCGGCAATAATGTTTATTGAGTATAAAATTGTATGTAAAAGTAAATAAAAAAAAGTGAGACAAAAATGATATAAACAATTAAACAAAATAAAAAAAACATAATAATAAAATATATACACAAATTGGTGAGTACAAAAGGCCTAAGAGAGACGTGCAGTTGGCGTTGAAACGTTTGATCAGTAACAAACAAAAAACTTATGATATTGAAAAAAATTATTTAGATTATTCCCAGTTTCAAGTAAATAGGTATTATATTATGACGGCGCTGTATGATTCTCACATTTTCAAAGGAAATTGATCGTCGGGAATGTTGGAATAATATCTCAAAGAACATAAAATACCTTCTTTAAAAATACCAAAGGTGTAGACATTCGTACAGCACATGCCTACTGAGATACAAGTACCTACTCACTCTTTGCTTGTATAATATTCATGGATAATCCAATTTTCATCTTTCACTCTTTGAATTACTTTCAGAAACATGGGAAGGCTGAAATCTTGACAGGAAATCACTTTGTGTAATATAATAATACACTTTTACATATATCATGATATTAAAAAAAAACTGTATGAAAAATATGTTGGTATATGAAATGTTATAGAAATCAAATGTTGGTAGTATTGGTTGACAAGTCAGGTTGCTAGCATGCACAATACGGATTCAATTGATTTTTATTTTGAGTTAAAGTAAAAAATAACGTCGAAACTCTATGTAGTGCACTCCTTAAGGAAGTTCACATATGTATGTGTATCATACACAATATACATATCTAGTTAATACCTATTCAAATAGTTTGACTATGGATGAGTGTGATCAATTGGAATGATTAATCTAGAGTGGTTCAAAATATGAGGAAAAAATAGTACATGAAAAATGACTTGTATTTTCATTACGTGTGGAAATATTTGGTGGAGGAATAAATAAGATTTTTTTAAATCATGTTAAGAGATACATTTCCACCCGAAAAAGCATTGAAAGGTGAATGGATGAGTTAAACAAGTTATAATATTTACGTTATTCATGAAGGATCATAATGAAAAATGTTAAAATCGAAATTGAAAACACTATTTGAATTTCTGTTGATAGAATTAAATTGGTATTTGACAATGAAGTGAACTTTTTAGTAAGTGTTACCGACTATTAAATTTTAATAGACATCTCATTAAACAGGAAACAGTGATGTATGGGAACATTTCTGCGAATAGTAAGAGGAATAATATCTCAATAGATAGGGATGACAACTGAACTGTTATACTTCGTAGTGAGACAAAAGATCAAACCGTGCGGAAATATCCTTTTGTAGTTGGAAGTGTTTAATTTATTGTGAAATTCTATTCAACCAGATTCTTTTATATTCTGAGAATCTATCATAGAAAGTTTTACGAATTTGTTATAAACTCTTTTTAAAATTATTATTTCTTTACTTTTATTTAAAAAAAGTCTTTTCAAACTACCTCATATAACTATAAGGTAGTTAGAAAACGTAATATTGATAACAATTACCATTAAGTGTGGATATATAATTTTGATTTATTTATGATATTATGTAAAATGTTTAAATATTATCTTGAAACTTACAAAGCACTGAAGATGGAGAGAGTATGAGATGGTTTTTGATAAGAAGAGAACAGGAGTGGGCTGAGAAGAATCGAAAATAAGAGCAAGTACGAAGGTATTATAATCAGTTATATCATAATAATTTTTTCTTTTTTTATGAAATTACGAAATGTTGTTTTATAAATTTATGAATAAGTGATATAAATAACGATGTTTACCTAGTACATACATGGAAGGATTTTTTTTAGATAGGTATAGGAGGGTTTTTTAAGTGAAATTAAAAATCAATGTTTTTTTCTTCTATATTGACTTTCATAGAAAGATACGTCCTTAGTTGTCCAACAAGGATATTGCCACTCTCAAAGGCACTGTCAGAAAGACGAGAGACTTCTTTTTTAAAGAAAATCAATAAAGAAGAAAAAACATTTGTTTTTTATTTCGTTGTGGAATTCGACTATCTGAGCACAGACACAGTGAATAGTTTTTTTTAAAGCGTTCATCTAATTCAATAATATGAGGAAATAATTATTGTTTTTGGAACTTTCGATGTAGAATTGGTGACACAAAGAACATCTTAACCACTGTTAATTAATTTTCAATGTTCGTTGTTTTTTTATGATTTTTATTTAATAAATTAATGATATTTTTTCCAGAAAATGAAATATTTCAGTTTCACTACAATAACAAAATATCTGTGAGTTGCAAAGTAAACAACTAAAATGAAATTAAATTTGTTTTCGTCCTTCCTTTCACTTACACCCATCCGGTACTACTTATATAGGTACTGTGTAACAAGAGTGATTGATTGATTCATTTTAAAGGAAAACAATATCCCGCACGAAGCTTCTTCATGAAAAAGGAAAATGGGAGAGATATTAAAAATATACAGTTGTTACATATTTAAATAAAATAAAATTAAGAAGGTCCAAGGAGTCCCCGGCGGAGTTTCGCATTCCTTTATGTAAATACTCGAGTGTCTTGTAAATGGAAGGTGTTCATGGAATATCACATTTAAGACAAGTGTCATGTTTATTATATGAAATTATTCTGCTGACAACCCGATTTTTGGGATATCCCATTGCAGTATAGAAAGTAAATAGATTATCCAAACTATTTTCTGTATAAGTTGCACAAATGATATGAACATAAAATATTTACAAATAAAATGCATATAGAAAAAATATATCATCGTATTCAAATACTTAAAAGTATTTTTTTGTTTGTGCTTTATCGCTTGTCTAACTAAATTCACGATTTTGAATAAAAAAAAAATATTTTTTTATTTTTGAACTATGAATAAAACTCGTTACGTCCCTGGGGACTTTTATATGTGTATTTTAGAATGAGATTTACAATTTTCAAGAGTGCCTTATATCTTCGTGAGAAATCATTTAGTTTAATACTAAATATTATAATCTGGTGAGTTGTATTGCAGTCACGACCTCCGTATAAATCAAGGGAGACAAAAGTTTTACATCAGATACATACAATTACTTCTTACAGTGTTATTATAATAATGTTAATATATCTATCTATACACACACTTACTTATATAATAACTGTCAGATACTTAAGAAGAAAATTTATAAAACCATTATTCCTTCTCAAAGCGATAAAATATGTCTTCAACGGAAAATTTCCTTTCGACGCATTATTATAACGTAGAGAAGTCATTTATTGTGCGTAGTGACAAATATTATCTGCTGCATCTGATCATATAAAGGCAAAATTAGTGGGAGGTGTGGAAAGGTGGCAAATGTCCTTACAGGGAAATATTAGAGTATGGATTGAAATTTCGAGTAAAAAGAGGCTGTTCTAGCAGGCACAGGACAGAAAAGCTTACGCCAGGGTGACAACCGACGTTGGGGTGGACCTAACATAATACCAATATAAGAAGAAGATTTATGAAATGAAAAAGTAGGTACGTCAATAAGTACATCTTTTATCAATAATTTATTTAGTCACCTTACCATTTCTATTCAAAAAGATTAAACTTGGCTTTTCGATACTTAAATACACTAATTTTAAACAACTTCACCTTCAGCCCTTGAGACGGTCTAGGGACTGTTAAACGGCGTCAAAAATAAAATAAAATCATCCAAAATCATCATCATCATCAGCAATACAATTGAGTCGTGAAAGTGAAGAAAGTCGGCAGTGTGAGGATTCTAACCGTCAGCTTCCTGATTTTAGATCCGTCTTAGACTATTACATCCGGCTTCCGACCATTTCAACCGATTTCCTACACTGCAAATAATTAAAACTTTATGTTAAAACTTTATTGTAAAAAAAATCAAACTGAGAGCCAAATTTATTAAATATTAAGTATGTGTATTATGTGCTTATGTACACAAAAGTACTTACCTTTTTATTGCCAATTGTCCGTTAGGGTGATAAGTAAAACCATTGTGCAAAGAAGGGATTTTAAAGATGTCTTATTACTTATTTTTTCGATTCAAAAAATCACATTGTTTGGTTCATTGAGTAGGATTTACACAGCCGCACAATGATTGCTATTCAATAAATCGGAGCTTATGGGATCGGAATATTGATAAGAAATACCACTTTCACGGTATTTAAAAAAGTATTGAATCATCCATTTTTATGCCGCTTAAGTAGAGTGCTTTCAGTATACAAATATTTTGTAGATTTTCAAACCAGAAAATATAATTTTCAATATTAAATAAAAAAATATTCATTTGATATTGTTTTGAAGGGCGAAGAAAAAAACTTATTCAAAAAAGTTTATAACAATGTCTTTGAATAAAAATAAGTTTAAATTGGAAATATTTTTATTCACAAGTTTTTCATTAAACGAAATGACCGTGTAAAAACCAAAAAAAGTTATAAAAAAGAAAAACTTTGTATTATTATGATGTATAGATACTAAAATAATATATAACATGCATATGTTTTATATCATCAATTAAAAACCACAGTATAAAATAGTGACCAAATTATGAATAGAAGTGATTTTTCACCATAAAGAAGAATAATGGTGTCACTAATGAAATAATAAAAAGCTATCGAGTAATTTAAAAACAATACAAGTAGTATTTATTTACGTTGTTTGGAATATGATAAAAGCTTGGTCCTGATGCTATGAAATTATCTTGTTATTCAACAAATAATAAAAGGGATAATTTAAGATGATTAATGGCAACTTCACGATTTCGTAAAATGCTTTATTATTTTATTATTAAAGCACCGACCGGTCCTTTAGTGATACATAATACTAATCATAATATTTTAAGAACTTAAGGACTTAGAAAAGCTTTAAGAAAATTGCTAAGGTCTGTTCTGGACTTCATTATAATGAGCTTTTATGTTACGTTATAATATATTACATGACTAAATGTGAAAAGAATTGTAATAAAATGATAAAGTACCTATCATTAATTTTAACTTTAGATTATTTTCATGAATCTGTTTTAAATCTGATTATAAAAAGTAAAGATTTATCTTTCTAGTGGTGAATTTTCTTCCTTATTCTTTATTCTCTTTATTATCTGTAATAGGCATGTAGAGAATGTAGATTTTTATAGGGTGAGTCAAAAATAAAATTAAACATAATTCAACATTTTTTTCTCAGTCATTGAATTGTGGTATTCAACACTGCTCTTTGATATCATACATTATACTGTAAATAAACTACTATGTATTTGCCTTAACTAATTTGCCGTTGCTATAAAAGAAGATATCAATAAAAATGCTCAAAATTATAATATGAAATAAACCTTTTTTATAATGTACAAGTATGTTTTATATGTGTACCTAGAAAAGGTACAATAAATTGTGTAATAATAAAGTACCTACAAGACAATTGAAAGTATCACATTTTCAAATTCATTAAAATTACTAAACTTAAACCAATACAAGCTTCACGCCGTGTAAAACCTTAAAACTTACTCGTAATTAAAGTTTTGGATAGATCCAATTACTAATTAATCGAGACGTTATACATGGTAGTTTAAAACTATGAGGATGTCGCGATTAGTTCAACGCTCAACTGAAATGGCACAAGATTTTTCCAAGGCGTGAATGTTTGCTATGTGATTTGGAAAAATATTGTCGAATATAAAATTTCAAAATCCTTACTCATAAAAACATATTTATATAAGCCACGGCTTTTAGATAAACACATCAATTAGCAAAATTGTATCTCTTGTGTGCTTTTATCTTTCAATAACTTGACGTAATGAGAGGTTTTTTCAAATTATTATACTTACACACATACACACCCACACCCATACGCACCCTCACACACACACACACACACACACACCCTCACACACACACACACACACACCCTCACACATACACACACACACCCTAACACACACACACACACACTCACACCATCACGGTATGTGTGACTTATAACGAGATTTTATTTACTTTTTTATTATCATTAAAAACTTGCACTGTCTTGTCTTGCATTGTCTTATTATTTTGATCTATATGGCGTTCCGTTCTCTGTGCCTACGCCATTTAAGATGCGGCGTGAGGGAATAGAATAGAATTGTGATTATATATCATGATATAGATTGAATTTTATGTTAAAAAGAAATTAATATTATGCAATTAAACTGATTTACACAGTTGTCAATTTCGTCAGAAAATTGAAGCGATCCTCGTATTTATTTACTCTAAATTAATAAATAACTTGTATCTTTGGAGCAATAAAATGTTGTTACTTATATAGTTAATATTTAAATAGGTAAAATGTCGAATCAAGATTTTAAGATATATTAGTAAATGTATTTAGAAACTGCTATTTGTACAAATACTTACGTTAATAAGAGTAAAATTTTAACGAACTATTACTGAATACTTTAAAAAATTGCACGTGTAATCAAAAACAATAAAACCTGTTCCTTTGTTGAGTTGACTTTTATTTTGTAAAACTACGTATATATGGAAGAAATTAAAAAAACTTAATATTTAATTTTATAGTGACCTGGTTTCGACTCGTAATATGCGTTAGACAATGACTTTATAAGACGAAACCAGGTCACCATTCAATTAAATATTAAGTAATACTAAGACCAATTGTGTTTTCTTCCATATCTTATTAAATTGCTATTAACATATTGGTCATGATACTGAAAGCAATATCGTGGAGTCAACGTTTGAGTGGAGTCAAAAATATAGTCAATTATGATTGACTATATTTTTAGTAGTAGGTAATAAATGAAGTGAAAAAAAAACTTATCCCGTGGAGCACCCGGAGAAGAATTGGTCTCCCACTCTTCTGCGTAAGTTTTCGAGTGTCCTGTAAAAGGCAGGTGTTCGAAAAAATTGAGACATTTTACATCTTAAATTCAGCGATGAGGTTTGCCACCCATCCTGAATGTCTTGATTTTATATTGGCACGGAGAGGACAGTTTTCATGTTTCTTACATGCAGCTGATCTGCTGGCTACCCCACTTGTGGGATGTGCCGTGAATGGTATAAAAAAAAAAAAAAACTTAATAAAAATAGTACGATTAAAAAAAATACTTTTTTGGAAAAGTTTAATGACTTTGGAAAGGTTTCACAATCAACAATAATACAACAGAAGTGTACAGAGAAAATTAAAAAAAAAAATCGAATAAAAGCAATGAAACAAAAATAATTACAGTATGTACCTAGGTACGTAGGAAATAAAGAAATATTCTCAAGAGAAATTTGAAATAATACACCAAAAATAAACACAAGTTTAATGTTCTTCAAGTACATATTTTTATTTTTGTCAATTCGTATGAAAATATTTGTATGTTACAACAATGTAATGTTATATTGGGAATAATAATACCATCGGGAGGTACGATTGATTTCTGACGATTTATTATTTTGCAAAGTTATTTTTTTCGTATAAACTGGAATTTTTCACCTACGAAAGTGTTAATATGATGTATTATATACGATAGGTATGGTTTTAATCGCAGTAGGTGCGGTTGGCTGGACGAAGTCGCTTTTCAGCGATGAGTGCAGTCACCCGCTCTGAAAAAGATTGATATGAGAGAAGCATAAGAGATATAGGTGGAATTGGTGAACGTTGCCATGGTGTAAAGCGCTTAAGCCAGCCAAAGTCGATTCGTAAGCATCGGAAAACCTAATACTCTCTACTCTACCCTACAAGTGATGCATATTGCGATTAAAACCATACCTATCGTATATAATACATGATTTATTATTTGTTTGTTAAGGAAATCTACCAATAACCAATAATAATAATAAATGAAAACCAAGGCGTAAGAGAGTCCATAATGAAAGAAATCGGTCAGACAAGAGGAGCTCCTGTACTAGTGATAATATCGGAAAGCGATAAATAACACAATGTTGTATGTGGTTTATAGTAGTAGTGGGCATTAAACGCAACGTGTAGTGAATATTTTTCATCTATATTATAAACATCCTATGTACTGCTACTATATCACGTATGCAGCATTAATATGTATTGGATCTTTTAAAAAATCTTAAATTCCAAGGTATTTATGCTATTAAGTGATACATTTTATCCGTTTCTGGTGTATTGTGTGACAAGAAAATGCTTATAAAAATTAAGGATCAAGTGTACAAAACTGTGGACCAACCATGAGTTATTAATCTGAATGATTCGTCCTAAAACATAATATTAAGATATTTAAGATTTCAGCTCAGCGATACAATACGCCACCTATCCTTTATGTCTTTATTTTTATTGGCACGAAAAGGAGGATCTGCATTACATTTTACTGGTCTATTAGTTACCCAACTTATGAGATTGTATGTTATGAGTATGGATATTTTCAAAAATATATCAAAAACAGCTCTGCATTGCTCTGCAGACTGAGGAAACTACAGTCGGCTTTACTTGGTCCTTGGTTTACCTACATCTCACTGCAACTCTTCCTCTAAGTTTCTGATTCAATGTGGTTCCTTGCAATATGATATTCTACTGATTTGTCTCTCCTTCATCTTTTATGATTTAATAGTTCAAGGATTCTTTGATACAAATTGATGAGTGCCTTTGTATGATCTTGAGTTCTTCTAGCATAGAGATAAAAGTTCATCTTGCGGTCTGAGGGCTTCGCAGTACTTACGGTTATAAATGACACTTCAAATGTTATTTATTTCCTAATGCATTTGTGACTGTTCCTAATGATCTTACTCACTCAACAACGGGCAATTATTGTTTTTAATAAACCGCAAAGTAAGTATTATGATAGCTGTGAGTAAGTATGTGAAAATAATATTATAACTTGCAGCGTGTAATACAGCTATGTATATTATTATATTGTATAATATTGTTATTATAAACGATAACCTTATAAAATAACGTTATATAACACTCTCGATCTTTAACATTATGTTATAACATAACCATCGGTTAATCTAATAAAAAAAACGGTGAAAATTCTACATAGTTTTGGCATAATGCCACCGGATGGCGCTAGGCTATTTATAATTATTATTTATATATATGAATTTATTTTTTGTCAACAATATCACTCCATTCGCCCTCATAGTTCAGATGGCAAAAAGATTTATGTACATAACTCATATAATCAATAAATATATTTTTATCTATCTCATACCAATGTTTTGACTAAATAAATAGACTAAGAAAAAATCTTTCAAGGGGTTGTTATATGTAGCAACCTTTTTAGAGAGAATAAAAATATACATGTGCACTTATTTAAAGATAACGCATATTTTCGACGACTCTATAAAACGTCTTTCTCTTTTTTCATCTGACGGGAAAACGACAGCAAAGAAATATTTTTGAAAGAACAGCCTTTGGGCATTTCAGCTTGGAAACTCTATCAGTAACGATGGCTATTGTGTATAAAAATTAAATTCAGAAAATTAAGTTAAACTTTCTTTAATTATTTTGTGCATAAAAAATGCCATAACAAAATTGAAAGATAATTAGAGAACATTGCAATAATTCAATATTATTTTAACCCTCAAAGCACGAGCATTGTTCAATTTTGAGGGTCAAATATGTATTAAATGTGTTTTTTTTTTAGTAATAAGGTGTGTATATAATATTATTTAGTTGTAAATTTTATTTAAATAAAAATATTTGAATTTGAATATTAACAATGTTAATGTTTCAAACACGTGTAATAAATGTATTAAAAATAATAATTATCATCAGTTTGCGCTTATAATATTTTGATATTGATATTTGATTTTTTATGATATTTTTTTTACTTCTTTTTTTAAAATTATATTTCAATTGTTATTATAGATTCTCTGATTACTGTTTGATCTTCGACACCATAAATTATTTTACATATTGTTATGTCATTGTTGTGTCTATGTATGTATTATGTATTTTTTTAACATGTAAAAGGCTTATTGCCGCGTATGTTTAAATAAATAAATAAATATAAATGTTTGGGAATGCATACTCCTGCGGAGAAATGGCCTGGATGAAGATGATATAAGAAACAGAAGAATGTATAACCTCAGAACGAGAAGAGTCGACCCCAACAGTCTTCAGCGGCAATAAGTTGGGACAGTGTCAGCAAGAAGAAGAAGAGTTTGGGAATGCATCTTCATAGATATATCTACTAAGATACAATTATGTTGATAAATTATGAGTCTATTTATCTAGGTATCTTTCTACTCTCGTGTAGACTTATTGAATGAAATAAACATACGGGATGGCTTCTCCGTGTCATTAAAAAAATAAGAGGAGGATGGGTGGCCTACCTCATCGCTAAATTGAAGATGTTGGCTTATACGTATTTTTTACGGACACCTGCCTTTTACAAATCACTCCAATAATTTACAGAAATGATTGAAAGACTTGCTTCTTGCCGGGAGCTCCATGGAAAATGAGAACCTACTTCTACTATTGTACATATATCAGATATTGTGTAAGTAAGCAATATAGATAGATAGCGACATGATACCTATTATTACTGTATCCATTTATAAGTTGGTACGTAGTATATACATAGTATGAGACATAAGTATTTTTGCTACATGGCAACTTCATTACTGCGGTTATGTGGCTTTTGTGGACGGGGAACGTTAAAATGATAACTTCGTTACTATTTTATGAGAGTAACCTATTTTCCTAGGCACTTAAAATCACCGCACTTTTCAATTTCATTTAGATTTTTATATCAAAATACAAACTGATGGTTATCTATAAAATTTATATTAAATTTTATTTATGTTATAAATATTTTAATAACTGTTGTAGTTATATTAATAATATAATAAAAGAGATAGAGCTGAGTTTGCTGTAAACCTAAAAGCAACCTGAAGAACCATATAACGTAAAAAAGCAATAAATATGCTTGTCTCATAAATCTATATTCAACTCTTTAGTTTGACAGCGAAAGGATTCGAAACCGGGATCACTAGATTAAAAGTTGAGATTCTAGGAACGGACAACCGATCTATTCATATATAATTGCATCGCTTCTAATTTTTGTTAGAGGATATAATTTCTTTTTGTAAATGTTTAGTTATAGTCAAGTTAATTCATAAAATAAATAACGAATATCACAATGCAGAAAATAATCAAATCATAAAACCATCAAATGATATCAACTTGAGAGATTGAGTAACACAACAAAATTACCTATATCATTTTCATTTTTAAATAATTTTTGAACAAAGTTACCTAATACTGTTGTATCGCTCGTCAATTGCGTCATACAGACATCTGGATGCGAACGTCAATCATGAAGCATCAAGCAAAAATCTTAAATCTTTCGGCGACCATTCGGAGCATTCTCCGAAGAAATATTGGAATGAATGCCTTCATTACGTCTCATGGACGGGTAACGAAGGCATTCATTCCAATATTTCTTTGGAGAATGCTCCGAATTGTCGCCGAAAGATTTAAGATTTTTGCTTGATGATTGACGTTCGCATTCAGCTGTCTGTACACCGCCAATGAAGATACATATATTGACATTTTCAAGAGAACTCAATATATCTACATTGACGAAAGCGCTCGAGATTTTAAATAAATCTAAGTGAAAAGTTAACTGTGTTGTGTAATTAAAGTAGAGTAATATCATTTTAGTGTTTGTTCTAAACCAGTCAGTAAAATATATTTATACTAACAAGAAATTCCCGCTTTCAAGAGTACACCTAAGTGAGTAGGTACGTATCTATATAATATTATTTTGTTTATAATACAAGGCATTACTAAATACGTTTATTTTAATGAATATTGCAGATTGCTCTTAGCATGCGACTAAGTAGGTTTATAAAATGGTCCGTTTAGAAGGCGATGAGATGTTAGATTGTTTATTTTTGTGTTGTTAATTTCATACCCTTAAAACCTCCAACAATTTTCATCAGCATTAGGAAGTGCTGTGATATAAATGTAGAGTATTAGTATTATTAATATAATGTGCAACGTTACGACATTTGTATCAATTAACCCAACCATTTAACAAAGTATTGAAACCAAGGACATATGTACGTACTTATACAAATGTGGTCGATGTACTCAATAAACCCGAGAATGTTTTGAGGGAGTACTTTCACTACGTACAGATATATGCGAGGGTGCTATTTCCGTAAACCATATTTAAAATCTGGTATTTGAAAAATTAATTATTTAAAATAAATGCATTTCTAATTTATCAAAGTTAGCAAGTATCTTGTTGTTGCACCCATTATGAATATTTTAAATTTTAATGGCAAGGAGAATATGACCTGCATGTTTATTTATGCAGTTATTTCACTGAAGACAAATTATTCCCATTTTCAACAAAGTTTCCGTACGCTGCCGCTGAGGAGAATGGTTGGTAAAACGTTGCGTGATAAAATAAGGAATGAGTGTATTAGGGAAATGAGAGGATGTAAGAGGAGTGTTGTGGATACAAACCGTGTAAATAAATTGCGATGGTTTGGTCGTACGGAACGAAAAATGAAAGGGGAAAGGATGAAAAAGAGGATATAATTGTCTGAAAGGATGGGTGTGAGGAAGCACGGGCGTCCAAGAACTACATGGCTTGATCACGTTGATCAAATTTTCAAGGACGGCCATGTGTTGAGTAAAAGAAATCGACTTAAATGCATAAGAGGTTGCATGCAAGTAGAGGAGGCGAAAGAAGTGTGTAGGGACAGATCTATATGGCGTTCCGTTCTCTCTCCCTACAACCACTTGGGATGCGGCGCGAATACAATATAATAGAACACAAAGTTTTTTCTGCCTTGTACTCCTCAGTGTAAACATAAAGGGTGAAAGATGAAGAAGAATAGACATAGATTGTTCATCAAAACACACGTCATCAAAAGTCTTTCGTTTTTCCCTATACTATGATTTTTTTTGTAAAACACGAGTATGTTCTGTCTAGACATTCTTGAAGTGTAAATATTATTTTTGCAAATCAAACTTCTAGAGTATTTGTGTACATAATATGTTTTTATTTTTCTAGATGTAGGCAGCTTTTTTTTATAGTTTATAAACTAAAAATGTGATAGTCCATGTACCAGAATCATGAAAGCTCTAGGTTTGTTTGATTTCAATAAGTACAAAGTAAATGATAATTAAACTTTATTACGACCGATATCAGAGCATTGAGAATACATTGAAAGATGTGACCCAATTCACGAAATTTTTATTTATCAATATGTATTTTCACAAGTAGGTACATTATATTTATCAATATGTACTATTATAAGTACATTTTATTTATCACTATGTACTATTATAAGAAAATTTTATTTAGCACCGTAGGTATACTATCGTTAGTACATTTTATTTATCACTTTTTACTATTATAAGAACATTTTATTTATCACTCTTTACTGTCGTTAGTACATTTTATTTATCACTATGTACTATTATAAGAGCATTTTATTTATCACTGTATACTATCGTTAGTACATTTTATTTATCACTATGTACTATTATAAGAACATTTTATTTATCACTGTATACTATCGTTAGTACATTTTATTTATCACTATGTACTGTTATAAGAACATTTTATTTATTACTGTATACTATCGTTAGTACATTTTGTTTATCACTATGTACTATTATAAGAACATTTTATTTATCACTGTATACTATCGTTAGTACATTTTATTTATCACTATGTACTATTATAAGAACATTTTATTTAGCACCGTATACTATCGTTAGTACATTTTATTTATCACTATGTACTATTATAAGAACATTTTATTTTTCGCTATGTACGTATGTCACTAACTATTATAACGCTCATTGTTAGTCTTACATAATAAATAAATAAATAAGAAGAAATGTGGAGAAAATATAGCTTAGTGTTAGATATTTATTTATTTTTCATGTTTGGCTTAAGTCTTTTCACTCTAACAAGTCATGATAGACTTCGTCTTGTTATTTCCTAGAACCAGTTCTTCAAGACTAAAGACTACTTAATTTAATACAAGATTATCTATTAGTACAACATAATTAGTAGTATCATGTGGTATACTCCATAGCAGGAACAGTGTCAATACATTAATGGCGTTTGTAATATTATGTATAATAATTATGTACATCGATATTCAGTACTTACGGTGATTTCAAACATTAGGATGCAATATTATGGCTATTGCACAGATGTTAGCACGATATGTGTACTCATATACCGTACCTAATATTAAATTTAACGACATGGACAGTAAATTTAATTCGAATATAACAAATTTATTATTACAGAAACTTAAGGTACCTATGTCACAGTTGGCAATCATATTATATCTCTTGTGTACACATTTTAATTGTTTTCTACTCCAATACTAAGTATATATTACAATTTATTGATTTAATTGCTTACAGCATTGTGTTTCGTAACAACATATTGCTAAATGATATTAAAACCGTTCCATAGAGTTTATATATTATAAATAAATAATTACCCTTTAAATAGTTCCTCTTTCACTCTATTCTACAGATTTTCGATTGCCCTGCTTAAAAAACGAGAATTTTGAAATATTTAACGTCTTTATTTCCGTGATGATGTACCAATCATCCTGAATTTTCATTTTTTTTATTGGTATTGAGAGAAATGATTACTGGCAATACTACTTGTGGGAGATGCCGTGATGGTATAGATAGCTTTAACTGAACCAATAATTATAAATGTATGTATAGAATGTTTAATAGGTAGGATGGAAATTACATACTATAAAATTTCATACATTTTACGTGATGGGTATACAAAATAATTAACGGACAATCTACGATTAAATATTTCTATTGAAAGTTTTAGATAAAAGTGTTGATATTTTGTTTTATTGCTGAAAGCACCTTCATCAAAAAATATAACGAAGTGTTTGTTCACACTTTGATAATAACGAAAATAATATCGGAGAAAATTATAGAGAGAAGAGAGTAGATATCACTTTTAATAATTAACAAGGGAAACTAATTAATGCTTTATACAACTTCCTCAATGGGGGATATTTGAAGATGAGTTTTGTGTTAAGCACAGCGTAAAATACTCGTTCAATTCTTGTTTATTTAGCAACAGACATTGGTGTTTAGTAAAGATCCAAAACTTTTAGTTTATACCTACAATCCTCACAATAATATATTTTTTCTTTTTCACAAAGCACAAAAGCTCTGGTTGGAATAAATAATTTTATTTCTTTATGCAATTCTCTCAGATATTAACAATTCTAAATGAAGTATTTTTTTATGGATTCTGGCATTGTGTAAAAGTCACTTCTCGTATTAAATCAATAGAAAGGATCTCATACACTCATGCGTTTTCATGCATATATTTGATCCTTCCATTTATTCATATAGATCTTCAAGCATTATTATTATTATTAATATTCCAAAAATGTCACCCTATACAGAGACCATTATAGCTTTGGTTAAGGCAATCTCAGAAAAACAAAACAAATTAAAAAGCAAGAAAGAAAAAAAAATCACAAAAGAGACATCAAAAAGAAACGACAAATTCAAAGGGGAGTCTCTATCTGGCGATAAAGTCATAGTATTTTATGTTGAAAATATCAACATGAACATTCAAATCATTAAATAAATTTAAAATTTTGCCGACAGGAGCATTTGGGATAGTTTTTTTTATATTATGATGTTCAATCCAATCGATTCAACACGTGTCAGTCCATGTGATACTCAGGCGGCTACATTTCTGAACTCGTGTTTTTTTTTTGTTTTGAATCGTTGATTTGTTTGAAAGTTATTTACTATCATTTTCTTTATAAACTTACCTATCTAAATCCTCCAAAGTGGGGTAACAAGTGGATCATCTAAACATATTATAAGTCATTCTATTACTGTCAAGAAAATAAAAGACGTTAATGATGAGTGTCATACCTGGATCCCTGAATCCAAGATGTGATGATCACATGCCTTTTACAGGAAACTGGATTATTTAAAGAAAGAGTGGATGGCCTTTTTTTACCGGAGACTCTACGACACTTGTTTATCAAATTTATTTTCATTCTACATTACTCTCGTATTGGTTGTACTACCTAAACATGTATAATAATATAATCTTTTGAAAATAATTCCCTTTGTATAATAAGCTTTGTTTTTAAAAGTAACAAGGGTCATTGGAATATATTATTATGTATATTTTAATCTTATTTGGTCACTTTTATCCCTCGAAATACAATGAATACAAACACCTGGAAAGGTGAATACATGAATATAAAATATATCGAATTTAAAAAGTAAATTTGACTTCTTGATGTAAAAATAATAAATTTCGGTATGGGTGCTTTACTAAATTTAAAAAAATCTTTCTGTTATTTCAAATATATGAATATTCGGAGCAAGAATAAACTATGCAAATCAGCGTTAAAATAATAGGATTCATGAAATACCTGCATGTTTCTATTTCCTTAAAATATATTTTGAATATTTGTTAATGTGAATATATTATTATTATTATTCAAGCAAAGTGAAAAGACACACACTGTTTGTAAAACAGACTAGAGGTAATACAACTAGAATCTAAATGTTAAATTACAAGCAACGTCGCAGACGGCATAAAAATAAACCATGACGCAAAACTGCAAGTGCCGTTCCAGCACATATTACATTGTAAACCTAAATCTCTGGTTCTATGAGATTGTAAAGTTATATTACAACCGGGTTCCGGGATAAAGATGGAAAGAATAGGCGTTACATTTTAGAAGGCGAAGAGTTTTGGAAAATCTATGTAAGGTGACAATACGCCCTCTGGTAAAGTTTTAAAAGTAATATTCTTAAATAAAACTGAGAAGACAGTCCAATATTATAAATTCATATACCAAATCGAAAATTTGTGACAGGTGCGGGGAAATATCCGATCCTACCATGTCAGTGGGCGGGGGACCCGGCTGACGTAGCAGATCCCATCTTGAGACCCACACATCTACGAAAGTCTTAGATGTGTGGGTCTCAAGATGCCATTTGAGTTATAACATGCCACATTAAATGCCACAAACGCTTCACTATATAGTGTGAAGCGTTTGTGCCATTTAAAAACACTTCCCCAAACCAGATGGATCGAGGAGTGTCAACAGTCATACCCAGAATCATTTCCTCTCTTGCATCCATCATCAAAGGACATTCCCAAAGGATTTTTTTTTATTTATTTTATTTCACTAATAAATTACAAACTTTATACATACTATCATTGATGCTGCCCAACTAGGTATATCCTGTACTAGGGCGTACTAGAGCTCCTGTTCCACATGTGCACCATGGATTATCGGTCAATGCTAACTCAAAAAGTTTACCTCTCAACTGGCCATGTCAAGTGATAAGTTGTACAGAAAAATGATCAAGGGACAAGAAGCTCATTCTCAGTCTTTCACGGACATCTGGAAAGAACTTGTAGACAAGTCTACCCGTTCTTCCAGTGGTCCACCTGTCTTGCCAAACACTCATTGTCCTCTCACGAATCAAGGCAGGTTTGGTGAGAGGACAATGAGTCCTGGATAGGGAAAGAGGTAGAAACTTTGGATGCAAGTGAAATTATAAAACTGAGATCTTATATGTTATTTTTATATAATAATATAAGTGTGAAAACGGGCGCTTGCAAACCATTTTGCCCAAGGCGTCCTTCTTTCTAGCCCGGAGCTTGAGTAAAGCAAAGGTTATTTTTTATAAATCATTTGATATTTTAATATGGAATATTTTATGTTTGAAAAAATACTTTATGAAATTATTTATATATTTCGTGTTGAAAATAGAACATTCACGAGGAATAGTATGACACTGATGGTGGCGAAAGGTGTATACAAGACTAGGAGAAAGTGGGGCTCGAGTCTTTCTGCCTAACCCACTTGGGACACGGCGTGAGGGTGTAGTATAGTAGTATATATTGTCTGTTTTGTACTTTTACTTGAAATAAGTATAACCTCCTAAATCACTCGCAAACGAGTGGATGGCCTTGAGAAGAATAGAATAGAATAAGTAAAACCTAAAATCTGGTTAGTACCTAATATGCCGTCGGCTGCCTGCAGATTCGCTCGGAATCGCACCTTTAGCAATGGTACTTTGTGCTTTATATAATAAGACAACATTCCATGGAATGTGATAATTACCAAATGTATTCTGATTAAAATAATAGCACAGCAGCAGTGTGTATGTAAAACGAGATAGATACTGTGAGGATGGAATTTTCAGCATGTTGTTTCAAGCGTAGAGACATGATATTATTATAACAGTATTTAACACTCTAAGATTATAATTATTATGTACCTAGATACATATACATATGTCTTATACCCGGATTTGCCCAGAAAATAACTTCCAATTTGAAAGTGAATATTTCAAATAGTACAACCATATTTATTTTAACATTAGCAGGATATGATGAAGAAACCCAAAAAATATTTATGACAGCACATCGATGCAATTGGTTTTGGCAGTTAACCTTTAGGCAGAGAGAACGGAACACCATATAGATGTTCTTATTTATACTTCTTTCGCATCTTCTACATTCATACAATTTCTCATGCACGCACGTCGATTTCTCTTACTCAATACACGACCGTCCTTGAAAATTTGATCTACATGGTCAAGCCATGTAGTTCTCGGACGTCCGCGCTTCCTCACACCCTTCCTTTCAGACAAGTATATCCTCTTTGTCATTCTTTCCTCTTCCATTCGTTCCACATGACCAAATCATCTCAATTTATTCGCATGCATTCTATCCACAACACTCCTCTTGCATCCATTCATCCATCTCATTCTTCTAATATCCTTATCCCTCACTCTATCACGTAACGTTTTACCAACCATCCTCCTCAGCGATCTGAACTACACAGCATTTATTCCACTTTCGTCCCTCTTCAACCATGTCCACGTTTCGCTTGCATACATAAATGTCGGTACCAGGATGGTATTGTGAACTAGCAATTTCGTCATGTTCGACACATTGTCAGCAATCCGTTAATCCTAGCACCGGCAACTTTTCTTCTTTCAATATCCTGAAATATTTGTTCTTATTATTTAATGTGATATGCTGAATTGTATCATTATAAGGTGCCATATTTAAACTAACACAAATATTGGTTTAAATATAAATTAAATGGATTAAAAGTTTTTATCCTTATTTTTGAAATTTGTTCAATAGCGCCGAAGGTACTGGTAAAGAAAGCGGTTATTAATTTGCCCTTGAAGCTTATGATCGATTGGTCTCCTTTCAAAGGATAACTCCATGATTTTGCAAATGCCCAATAAATGCGAATTTTAATAGAAGGCACATATATAATATTTTCCTGTTATCTACGTGTCTGGTTTATACACATATTATAAGCCAATATGCATGGATACATGTTAACGGATTGAAATATTTATATGGTGTTTATGTACGAATAATTCCATATGTAGGTTCGTTATGTAATACTGATTCAATTTCGTTGTAATCTTAAAATATTCAAGATTTCATCTTTTTCAGCCATCTTTATTATATTCCTCATTCAATCATACTGTTGTTTTAGAAGTAATAATATTGTTTTAATCAATATGATGGATTAGTCAATACAACGCTTCAGATTTATTATATTTATTTATTTTATTTTTGTTTTTAATCGAAATTGTGACAAGGGAATTTTAATCTACTGTTTGTGGTGAGTTTAAATAATATTCGATATACGTGACTTTCAATAACATTATTGTCAAATACTTACTGTACATTATACAGTTTGTAGTAAAATTATAATTGTTACCCGCCTGATGATAGCGAGACGTCATGTCATACATTCCGTTATTATTTTGATTATTTTTTTATGAACTGAATGGGAAGAAATGCATATAAATATACAATTAATTGTTTGCAAAATTTGTTATTTTAACTGTATTAACGTTCTCTGTGTTTTGTATGAGATTTATGAAGGATTGTATTTAATTGATGATGTGAGATGGATAAGTTGATGAATTATTGTATTGTTTTAATTATGTTTTTAGTAATTGTTAATGCTTTTTAATTGGAAATTGGTGATTTTATTATTGTGTAATGTATTTTCTTGATGTAAAAGGCGATAGCCGTTTATGTATTTAAAAAAAAAAAAAAAAAAAATTTTAAAGATTTATTTATTATTAGCCAAAATGACAGAGATCACAGTTGCATGGTTCATAAAATAGATAACCGTTCATTATGTTATGTAGTTGCCAATATTGCTGAACAACGCAATGACCGTGAGATACATAATATTTTATTACGTATAAATATTAAAATGTTAAAGAATTACGATTATGATATTATTACTAGCTGACCCGGCAAACGTTGTTTTGCCATATACATTATGCCATATATGTACATTTGCCATAATCGCTATTAAAAAAATAGAGGTTGATGGTAGATGAGTAAAAGTTGAGGGCTGTATGTTTTTAATGCCTCACTATAAAAATATAATTTTTTATCCAACCAGCTTTACTTTTAGGGGAATGGAAAATAAATGTTGTCCAAATTTCAGACATACCCGATAAGCACACAAAATTTCATCAAAATAGGTCCAGCCGTTTCGGAGGAGTATGATAACAAACACCGTGACACGAGAATTTTATATATTAGATTATTAAAAGGCCCCTTTAGCAAAAACGATAAAACATTCAATTTTCATCAAGTGTGGTACACAAACTCTCAAAACTTGTTGACCCTACGAATATTTTGATTTGATTAAATATGAAAACAAATATTAATTACCAATATCAAACTTTAACTTAAAAAAAACTTGATTTTAGCTTCATAGTATTCGTTTATAAAAAAGCATATTTCTAAAAATCGAATTCTGAGGTGTGTTTGGTACATAAATGCACGAGAATCCTTTAAATTTTCATTTTTTTATTATTACGAATACTTAGATAGTTATAATAGAACAAATAAATTCAATTTTTTTTTGTTTTTTTTTTCGGATATTGACCGATGTAAAAAATATTTTTTTGACAAAATTTCTCACATTTTGAAATCAAAAATCACCACATGAACTCAATTTTTTGTATACTAAAAAAAGTTTGCTAAAATCTAAAGTATTTATATGCTTGATAGGATGAATAAAATATATTTATTTACAAATAATTTGTATTTTGATATAACAAAGAGTAGGTACCTAAGTAAATCTCGTCAGTCTGCGATTTATTTATTTTTTAGTAAAAAACTAATGTTGGTAATAAATATTTGTTTTTATTTTATTTTATCAAATCAATATGTTCGCAAGGGTGAACAAGTTTGGCAGTTTTTCTATCAAATTTGTTGAAAATTGAATATTTCACCGTTTTTGCTTAACGGGGCCCTTAAATGGCAATGTTTTTGTATAACATCCATGTTGAAAATAACAAAAAGCAAAAGGAAGCTAGAATAATTCAACCCAGCAGTGTTTTTATAATAATTTAGAAAAAAAGTTGCAAAAGTTTTTAAACAACAAAAATGCTAACGAGAAATAATAACTTAAGAACAAGGTTTTAATTAAAATTTTAAAACATTCTTGTGAATACCTTCTGGCCACGAAATCCGTAATCAAAATGTATAAAACTTAGCATTTTAAGCATGATGTAAATTCGCTTGGTTATTTGAAACAGATATTTTAATTAATTATTTTTTCTGTTCAGGTATGATTAAAATAATTAAAAGTACCTGCAAGTATTTTTACCTTTACTTTTGTTTTAAAATGTATGAAAAGAGTTGTGTATTATGAAAGTCTAGAGAAAATGAATAATTTACAATTTATTTCGTCATTTTGAAGATCGTGAATATAAAATTTCGTACTGTCTTATCTTTCTTAACTGTTTGTTGCTTATTAAATTTAAAAACATAAAATTATGTTCCATTATTTTGCCAAGGTTTCTACTTTGAATCTCATGCTCGATTGCATTTCATCATATTCATGAATATAAATCATTTTCGAGAAATATTCATAGCAGATTTGATAAAATAATAAAATCTAATATTTTATTATTGAAATATCGTCCTTTACTAGAATTAAAATAGATAGGTAATAGAAATAAAACATAATTATGATTAATATTTTACAATACTTGCCTTAAAGGCCTTTAGGGTAGACACCCATCATCTGTGAGTAATTTTTCTAATAATGGTGAGTCTCTACGCGAAAGGTCTCTGAGTTAATAATATTGTTCGTAGTCAAAGCAATACAGTGTTTTACTCAAAATCTATTTTAATTAGGTATATAAAAAATAATTTTCACAAAGTTATTCTATGTGCTATACAATCAATATATTCCTTTACATTAAGAGGGCTCTACACCCCTTCTTTGTGATTTCATGCAAACGAATTAGCAAAATTACAACCATTTTATTTTTTAAATAGGTATTTTAAATTCTGGATCACATGTATGTTATTTTTTTATATAAATATAATATTTTGAACATTTATAAATGCGATTTTATCATTTTAGTATTATTTTGCTGCGAGGAATATAGTGAAAATAATTTTTGAAGATTACCGTCGCAATGATGATACGTTGAGTGGTGCTATTTTAAATAAATTATCCTTAATAATACAAGAGTGTTAATAAAATTTTAAAACCAAGATTAATATTAAAATATCATGAATTTTATAATACACCTTGAGTTATTTATTTACAACCCTTGGAATTTCTTAATTATTATGACAAACTGCATACACATCAAAAATTAATTTTATTATTAAAAAAATCATAGAAAATGTTTATAATTCAACCATTTGTTTTATTTATATAATAATATGGTATGTTGTTTACCGTGCATACTACATATATAACGTTATTACATATGTGAAATAATCAAGAATATAGCGAGTTTCACAAATTTTAAGATTCAGAAGGCCCACGGCGTGCCTAGCAGCCGGATGTGAGATCGTACTCGCTCTGTTTTTGAATTAGGAAATAAATAAATTCAATTTATAGAATAAATACAACTTAAATTTTATTAATATGTGATAACATACTATTTTTTTTATACCCATGAATATTTTTGCATATAAAGTTTTGGCTTATATTTATTAATAAAGCTATTTCATTAATTATTTGAAAATTTTTCTCTGCGCCTACTAAAAATTGTTGCCTGAAACCACTAGAGCTAAATCTAATTTGTACCTTAGGTAAGAACGGCTGTTAAGCAATCGTAGGCTTAATATACTAGAACCAGACATCTCGAAATTTAGTGGTTTTGAGTTATGTGTTCCTGATGTTTCCCTTTAATTTTTGAATGATTCCTTATAATTCCTTATCTATTGATTTTATAATGATATTTATTTTATTTTATTTCTTTTGTTTATTATTTCAATTGTTACTATAGTATTCCCTGATTACTGTTTGATCTTCGACACTATAAATTATTTAATATATTGTTATGTCATTTTTGTGTCTACATATGTATTTTGTTAACATGTAAAAGGCTTGTTGGCGTGTATGTTTAAATAAATAAATAAATAAATAATGATTGTGAATAAAGAGGCTTCCTTGTTACGATAATCTTTAACATATTAATAATTATCCTTCTGAGTTCGATTATGATTTATCCGTTATCTCAAAACTTTTGATTTTGAGATATCTAGTTATTGTATTGAGTTAAAGATATAATAATTTTGAATTTGAATTTGAATAGAGCTGAATATAGCTTAAAAATATCTATCACACAAATTAAAGAAACGAAATTATAAATATTGGGAAGATTAATAATGGAAAATAATACGATTTTCCTCATAAAGAATAGATTGAAAATGTTCTCATAAAATAAAAGGGATCTTTATTAGATAAGAAACAATTTCGTGGAAAACATTCGTTTTGTTTATATGTTACCAAAGCCATCTAGTGACAGAATGACGTATTACAAAACATCGTTTATTAGCGATTTCATACTTTTATTTACATTCGTTGTGTGTAAAAATATTTTAATTTGGATCATATTATTATTCTCAGTTTGGTTAACCTCTTGAGATCCGAGCGTTGAATACTTTTATCAAATTAAAATTTCAAATAACCTTCGGACCGCAATCCAAATTTTACTTGTAGGGTAAGATACTTATGCAGAATGGAACGGAAGGAGATACCCGTTGAAGGTCTGAAATGGTTTTAAAGAACATTTTCTTAGCTCAAAATCATTCATATATTCAAAATCTCATTTAGGTATTTCTTGTTTAATGTTACGATTACTTTTATTTTCAGTATTTTTTACTACTTTTCCAAAACATCGTAAGTTTTTTACACGCATTCTAAAAACAAGAAAGTTACGAGTAAGATTATTCAAGCAAAGATGTTGCATATTCGGGTTTAAACAAACATCAATATACCTACCTACATTCTTTCCATTGTTTTTTTATTTTTTTTTATTTTATTATTATGATTTTTATATTTTTTATTTCATTATTATGATTTTTTATCATTCCGACGACAATTTTTTAATTGGTATTATGTAGTTTTTTAAAAATGGACATGGATGTTGATCCTTAATAATGTGAAGCGCCCTTGAAGTGATATTATCACAGTACGGCGCTATACAAATAGTCATATTATTATTATTGTCTTTCAGTGTTTTTTTAACAAAGGATTAAAAAAAAACAATTGATTCTTTCCATTACTTTCTTAGCATTATAATAAGTCATAGTTTGAAGGATTTTTTTATAGGTGGTAAATACTTGGGTAATATTACTTAATACTGGTCTTTGCAAATATGTGAATAATGTCTATGTTATAGCTCACAAAGCAACTGCTTAAATATATTACCTGACAACGAATGTACTCCAAAATACTAATATAATGTATGGGCTATACAGGCTGAGTATGTTGTATTTTGGAGCCTTTGGAGTTTAAAAAGTGAGGTGCTAAAATACATCTAAGAAAGGTAAATTGTACATGTCTTAGATGTACCTATTTACTTCCAAATGATAATATGTATTACCTAGTTAAAATTTACGTGAGAGGCAGTAAAGGTAACAAACGAAACCTTTTTGAATGAAGTATATTAACGTGTTATTTGAACAATGTTCGAGAGTTTCCGTGTTTTCTGACAACCCTGTCCCTACTCGAGAGAAGTGGAAATAACATTTTTTAAAGGAAAGAAATTATGTATACCGTTTC
This sequence comes from Athripsodes cinereus, assembly GCA_947579605.1. Lineage (NCBI taxonomy): Eukaryota > Metazoa > Arthropoda > Insecta > Trichoptera > Leptoceridae > Athripsodes > Athripsodes cinereus. Next base: position 19,292,123 of record OX388319.1, on the reverse strand, counting down.
AAGTACCGTTTACACCTCTCCTCTTCACGGCCGCGACGCATTTAAAACTTTTATGGTAAAGTGGATGCTTTTTAAAGAAATGAGTATAATCTAATTGGGCAATTTCACACTGAGGGAATTGAGAAATAAACTAAAAGCAACATCTAATTATTCCGGTGTTGAAAATTGCTTCTTCTCAACATGAATTTTTAGTACTACATAATTAGGTAATATCATAAATAAATATGTAACTTAATTTACATAAGCACGTACATGTTATAGTGTTTTAGAGCACATGAAACAAACATATTATTACTTGTACACAAAGGAAAAAAGTGCTGGAAAAAAAATGGTCGAGAGTTTTTTACTAAAAATAATGTTTTTAATTCAATGGTACGTTGATTTTATGGGAGTATATTCTAAAAGCACCAAATTTTCAATATTAAAATACTCTAGGTATATTATTATTGTTATTCCTTATAAAATATTTCTAATATGTTATATTACAACTTTATACCTACGGGAACATATAGTATATTAATTCTATCTAGGTGCAAATCCATAGTATTTTGTGCAAATAAAATACCGTTGTAAAAGAAACCATGAAATAAATTAAAATAATTTATTATACCTAATTATTTATATCAGATATTAATACAAAAACATTTCATGGATGTTTAATTTGAATATACTGGATCATAAAATGTATTTTTGTAAACATGGAATAAATTTATGTTTTTTCTTGCTTATTCTGGAGTTGTATTTATATATTTTTTTTAGAATTTACTGGTTCTCATTACACTTGGAATACAATTTAGTACAACATCTTCAAGATTACGAGACTTTTTAACCATTTCTTGGGGTTAATAAGGGGAAAAAATCAAGATAATTTCTAATTCTCCCGGTAGAGTTTCCAATTAGACTTGGCAGAAATGACGTATAAATTATAACTCGATGCTGATGTTGCTGCCGTAGGTCTAAATGAACATTTTAATAAGAAAAAAATAACTAACTTCCTTGGGGAAATAAACGTAATGTTCAATTTTTATATTGAAATGAAAATTAATACAATTTTTAACCCGACACTTTAAATAATACGTCGCAAAATCAGAGCAGAGATTAACATTTCAATATTTGATTCTGAAAATTTAGAACAATAATTAGAAAAACATTTTTCTGCGAGAAAAATTGAAAAAAACACAGTGTATAGTCAATTTCCAAATGACTTGTATTAACTTCGTTTTCTAGTTTTCAGAGGCCCTCGACTCCATCATCCTGATGATTAGTAAATAACTTTTTACTAATCGCCTGATGATGGAGTCGAGAGTCTCCGAATACTAGCAAGCGAAGTTAATAAAAGTCATTAGGAAGTTAACTACACACTGTGTTTTTATCAATTTATCTTGAAATGGACTTCCAACAAGTACCTTCGGTCAATAGCAACGAAATTATTCTGTGACTGATCGAGCACCCTACATCTTCTTCTTCTTCTTCTTCCTCGTGTGATAGATCATCGATCTGTTGTTTCGGAAGTGATTCCCTCTTGTGACCCTGAGGACTAGCTATCTTTCCATCTTTTTGGTGGTCTTCCTCGTGAACGTGAGCCAGCCGGTTTCTTCTTTGCAGCAATGTGGGCGATCCTCTTTTCAGCCATCCTGTCTACATGGTCTCTCCAGAATCCTCTACTCTTCCTACTCCATCTCACTATGTCATCCACCCTACATAATGCAGGTAATATTGATACCTACGTAACGTAAAATATGTCTAATATCATTAATGCAGTAGTGATAAGGCGTGCCATACATTCTGAACGTGTAAATGTTATTGTATGTCATTATAAAATCAAGCTATGGCTACCATATCGACAGAAATAAATATAAATAGAAAGATAAAATAAACGAGATAACATCAAATGTTATAATCTAAAAAAGCTTGATCTAGCTTAATAAAGGATAATGGATGTATTATAAACATACACATTTACGAAAAATTATTCATACGTCGACTTGCTTGTATATCTATGTATGTAGGTTCTGTGCTATAAAGTACAAGGTATTAATAAAAATTATATACACGTAGTTAAGTTGCCATAACATGTTTCATGGCGTTGTCGATATGATATTTACTCGTCATTAAAAAGCACGAATTTCCTTTGTATATAAACTTTTATATCAAACACTTCGTATAGAGGATGTAGATGATAAAAATTTTAAGAGAATAATGCGATGAAAAAACACGGCTAGTAACATTTTTAATATCCCTTAAGAGGACGCTTCTTTAAGGCCCGATATTTTAATACGCCTTAAGAGTGAATCTAATTCTGAGAGTTTTGTCTCTCACATGAAATAAAATTCAATTGTTCACAATAAAATGTAGGGTACAGATATAGTGACTTTCAGAGCTATCTATATGCCCTTATGGTGACGTTTTATTATTATAATTATCGTTATTAAAAATGAATGCCGATCTATTAAATTTTGGTAAAAAGATTGTGAAAATTAGTCATAGAGGGCTGTTTTTCCTGTCCTTTAGATTATGGCATAAAATATGTATGCTTGATTCTATTTTTTTAGATTTCAAAGACAAAATTAAGTGAGTTAGGGTGGACCTTATACATTTTCACTCTAAGGGAATTTTGAAATATCGAACCTAATTTCTATATTATATATCTCTACACGTTCATCGTGTTTTTTTACCCAACACTTACTTCTCATCATCATCATAAAAAAACGTATGTTTTTTCTTGCTAGAAAATGCTGATGTAACATTATGAAGATTAATACCATGAAAATTGCATGACAAGTCTTATAGGGTTAATTTTTTATATCAAAGATCGCATTTAGTATGTCGAAAATTATTCTGTATTTTGACCTAACGATTGAATTGTTTCATCAATTTAAATGGTGTGCTTAAAAATATTACCGAAAATAATTTTATAAAATACAGATTGATTTTTGTCTTCAGCAATATTGAGATAAAAGTCAGAGAGTAAAGCCTAGTTTGATTGATAGATTATGTAAAAATGATAAATTCAACAAACATAGATTTCAGGAAATTTAAACCTTGGATAACATTTTTTATGGAGCTCCTAATCGAATTTTTTAGGGTTGTGATAAAATAAAATTAAACAACAAAATCACTTATGTTTGAACAAAAATGTTGATATTATTTAATGTTTTTTCTAATTTTTACCAATGCATATTAGTAGGTAATGAATGAGTGAGTGAGACTGTGAATATGTGACCACGATGACTGGAATGTTACCTTAATTTAGGAATTAAATGTGGCGCATGTTTCGGAATGAAAGTTGACCTATGAAAGGTTTACTTTTTTATCTGCACTTAAATTTGTTAAATTAATATTGCATGTTTTGTTTTTTTTTACAATAAATAAAATAAGAAATGTGAACGTACTGAAAGCATATTTTTTTTTTTATTTTGGTATTTTCATTCGGTCATTCATACCTCACGGCATAAGTGAAGTAGTCAGCGGACTATCTTCATGTATAAAACATCGTCCTCTCCGTGCCAATAAAATTAAAACTAATCAAGTTACATAAGTGGTAAACCTAATCGCTAAATTGAAGATGTTAAATATCTTACCTACAAATAGAAAAATCCTACATTTTACAGGACACTCGAAAACTTGCAGGAAAGAGTGGGAGACCTATTCTTTGCCGAAAAATATACGGACCCCATATAGTGTCATAAAAATAATTTTATTGGAAGATCTTAACGGCCTGAGATTAAACTAAAAATTGAAAATACAAAATCTTTCAGGTGATGCCAACATTTTATTATGTGAATTCAGCATATTAGTAAACTTCGTATAGTAAGTGGTACTGAGTATGAATATAATTATTTGTACTAACATTAATAAACGTGTGTATATATGTAGAAAGATCTCGGCCATATTGCAAGCTATTCCATTATTTTACCCTGGATAGGAGTCCTTCACTGTACGACATTTCGAGGCCGTGCCTTTACTCATTGTAATGTATTTATTCATTGAGAGTGGTCGGGATAGAGTATAATATTATGTATGTATGTATAATGTAATAGTAAGATGCAAGACAAGTATAGATTGTATTGTGCCCTCAATAGAAACAAAGCAATGGATTGTAATAAAGGTTTCTATGGATCTTAAAATCCTAATCGAGTAGAGTAGTCGTGCCTATAAGTAATAATATACCTACTATATTCTTATACCTATAACATGTAGGTATCTTGTAGATCCTTAATTAAGCGACTTCCGAAATATTTATTTTGTTTAACTCCATAGGAAATAATATTTATTTGTTGAATATATATGTTTATTTTCATGGTTCTATAATATTGGTGTTTTTATTTTGTTATTTTTCGAATGGAGAGGTTATTAATGAATATTAAGGTTCACAATGTCTCATATTTGGATCACATTCTGCGAGGCGATGAATACCGGCTCCAGCAGTTGATAAAAGAGGGTAAGATTGAGGGACGTCGTGGAGTGGGAAGGAAGCAGATGTCATGGCTAAGTAACATACGGCAATGAACAGGAATAACCCAGGTGGTAGAGCTGATATGAACAGCGCGGGACAGGAAAGCATTCTCCAGAGTGATCGCCAACGTTGGAGGACCTGGTAAGGCACTAATACAAGAAGAAGGTTTTGTAAAACATATATTTTGACATCAACTATTTCTGTTCCTATATACCGGAATAATAAATTGAAAGAAATTATCTTCATTCATGTTTAAGAAATTGATTGTTCTAAAAATATATTTAATTATGGAATGCGCAACGCTAGTAGAAAGAAATCAATGTCACGAAATTACCATAGTGGTACAAAAATTAACTAAATAAACCGTGATGAATAAATTCATCATATTTTTTTGGATCCAACGTAAATTTCACGATAAAAATAAAACACAAATATACGATTATAATCATTCCGAAATAAAGCGCTATCTGCGCAGAATTATAAAGGTAAAGTTTATTAAAATAAACAAATGTACTTACCGATGATTGTGATTAAGATGATAAGTGCGAGAATAACAGATGTGACTGCCATAACGATGACCTCACTAAGATTTTCATCAGAAGTGGAGAAGTTGCCAGAGAGAGATGAGTTGAATCCATTTGTAAGATTCTGTAGCCAAGTATCATTGTCAAAGGAGTTAACACAGTCTGCCGAAGAAACACCACCATTGGAGCAATTTAAAGAAGAAAGAGCCAAATTGGATAGTCCGGCTTCTTCCATAAAGGATGGGCCGGACGACCAATCTGACGAAGCTGCCGCGTAGTCGTACATTTCTGAAACAAACAGATAAATATTTGATTAATTATACATATTAAATCTGAATCGATATAAACGAAAAGTACCTACTCATACTCGTGTCCATGAACCATTACATAGATCCAAAATTATATTATGACACTTAAAACTCGGTGGTATTTCACAAAACGGCACAAAGAGTGAGCATTTTTTTATAATGTCATTCGACAATTTAAGACCAATAATTTAATTCTATAAAACCGTTTTTCTAGAAGAGGGTATTTATGTGACGAAACAAACATGCTTTAGAAACATTGATAAATTTGAACGTGTGTTAGGTAGGATCCATGCTTCAATATTATAATTTTACAGAAGATCTTAAGTTTAAGGCCTATTGGTTTTCAAGTTTTTGCAGTTTTTCATAAGTTATCCGATCACACTTTACAGGTTTAAATTAAAAATAGGAAAGTTAAAAAAAACAAAATTAAATAAGTAATACAAAAATGTCCAGAGTATTTTTACACAATTTCCGTGTTCAAATATGATAAATATAAATATCGGGTGATGGATACGAGATACGGCGCCCTTGAGGTCATATTATGAGTAAACGGCGCTTTACAAATTTTCCATATATATATTTGTTGAAGTGTGAACAGTATGAAAGGGATAAAAGACAAGGATGGATGTGTGTTAGTGAATGATGAATGTGTGCTACAGAGATGGAAGGAATATTTCGAAGATCTGTTTGAATGTGATGGTACAAATGCAAATGAGTATGACGACAGTGAAAGCAGTGTGAATGAAAACGATATGATAGACATGAATGAGATTTTGAATGCATTAAAAAAAGCGAAGTGCGGTAAAGCTGTAGGGTATGATTGTGTTGCCGTTGAGCTCATCAAGTCTGGTGGACCGGGGGCTCTCGCGTGGTGTTTGGAGCTTTTCAACGATTGTTGGAGAGAAGGTGTTACACCAGAGGATTGGAAGAGGGCTATCATCTGCCCCCTGTACAAAGGGAAAGGCTCTAGGCTTGAATGCGGGAGTTATCGGGCTATTAGCTTGCTGAGCTCAATAGGGAAACTGTATGGTAGAATTTTGATTGAGAGAGTACGAAAGATAACTGAGTGTAAGATATGGGATGCGCAAGGAGCTTTTTTGAATGGCAGAGGGTGCACCGATCAGATCTCCCTGCGAATGGTTATAGAGAAGTTTCTGGGTAAACACCAGAGGCTTTTTTGTGCGTTCGTGGATCTGGAGAAAGCATATGATCGAGTGGACCGGGAAAGGTTGTGGCGCGTGTTGTCGGAGTATGGGGTGAGCAGCCGGTTGATCCGCGCAATATATTCACTTTACGTGGGAAGCTCCGCTTGCGTGAGGGTAAATAACACTCTCTCGGAGTGGTTTGTCCTCACCAAAGGAGTGAAGCAAGGTTGTGTCATGTCTCCGTGGCTGTTCAACCTATTCTTCGACTACTGTATGCGACCTGTGAAAGAGATGGATGTTGGTGTCGAGCTGAATGGGTTTCGGGTGAATGCATTGATGTACGCAGATGATTTGGTGTTAATGGCTGAGAGTGAAAGGGACTTACAAGAGATTGTTACGTGTGTGTATGATAGTTGCAATTTGAATGGTTTGAAAATGAACGTTATGAAGACGAAAGTTCCTGTTTTTGAAAGAGAGAATGAAAAAACGATTTGCGAGATTAAAGTTGGTGACGAATGTTTGGAGCAAGTAAGTGAGTATGCATATTTGGGAAGTATGTTTACGAGGGATGGAAGATGCGATAGGGACATTGAAAGAAGGAAAGTGGCCGGTGCTAGAGTAAACGGTGCACTTCGACCCATTGTCAGCAATGACAATGTGTCGAACATGGCTAAAATGCTGGTGCACAATACCATTCTGGTACCGTCACTTACGTATGCAAGCGAGACATGGACGTGGTTGAAGAAGGACGAAAGTGGAATAAATGCAGTAGAGATGCGATCGTTGAGAAGAATGGTTGGTAAAACGCTGCGTGATAGAGTGAAGAATGAGGATATTAGAAGAATGAGCGGATGCAAGAAGACTGTTGTGGACAGAATGCGTGTAAATAAATTGAGATGGTTTGGTCATGTGGAACGAATGAAAGAGGAAAGAATGACAAAGAGGATAATAATAATAATAATAATATTCTTTCAGATAAGAGGATATACTTATCTGAAAGAAAGGGTGTGAAGAAACGCGGGCGTCCGAGAACCACGTGGCTTGATCACGTGGATCAAATTCTCAAGGACGGCCGCGTGTTGAGTAAGAGGAACCGACGTGCGTGTATGAGGAACTGTATGAATGTGGAGGAAGCGAAGGAAGTGTGTAAAGATAGATCTGTTTGGCGTTCCGTTCTCTCTGCCTACCCCACTTGGGACACGGCGTGAGGGCATAATAGTAATAGTAATAATATTTGTTGAGAAAATACGTAATGAAAATAGAGTACTTTTGTTAATTTTCTTTATAAATACATTAATTTGAAATTATAAGGTATTATTACCTCCATCAGGGAATCGAATCTAGGAATAAAATGTTTTATTTACAGTCAATCCGAGTTAAGTAAAAATATTAAGGAGAACATACCGTTAGCTTAGCTTTGTAATATCTCAGTATGTTTGTATGTATTGAGGTAGTTGTATTGTATTAAAATATTAATTTATTAGGAATTCTATTAAAGCTCCCAAGATTTAGCCTACACAGATAAAGGTTTAAATATATCTACCAGTATTAATGTACTTTAGCTAATCAGGTTTTATCTTAGCAGTTTTCATGTAATTACTTTATCAAAATAGTATCTTTCTTGTAAAATAAACCTTTGGCAGTATATATGTATGTACCAACAAGTTCATTATTGAACTCTGATTTTATTGTCAAGTCAGAGACTAAGTGATTACATTATAGTAAGTAAAGCTATAACTAAAGAGTTTGTTTTCACTAAAAATGTTTTCCCATATTCAAACATAAGTGAAACTTTAGAGCCTCTTTCGTCGCGATAAATTTAATCTCCCTACAGCGATCATCGTATAATATGAAATGTGAATCTGTTGCAATAATTAACAATATTATATGCTTCAAACATTGAATATTTATTCAGTATCTGTATAAATTTAAAAGATTTTTCACTTTTAATTATATGGTTGCTTATAATGCGGTTCGATAAAAATTCAAATATTCCCCTTTGCGAAGAATATAAGCAAAATCATGTTTTTAATATCTGACAATAATATTTTTTTAATGTAAGTTGGTAGGTAGTAGGTATATTCACCATGAAAGGTATTTGGATGAAAGGTTCAGCATGGCCGAAGTGGCGCAGAGTGGCGGGTTAGCAATGGAAATAATAATTTCCAGTCGAGGATTACCTCAGCCGTCTCGCCGATCATGGAGAAGTTTTGCCATGGGCTTTAGCCTAACGGAGGTACCATACAATATATAAACACAATTTCAACAGGCATAATGATGGTAGTATGTTATTTCTAGACCAGGATAAAAAGTTTCTAGTTCCAATCAACGAAATAGAAGGGTTTTGGATGCTTAGTGGTGAAAGTTGTCCAAAAAGAGCACTGATCTTCCGTTCACAAGGGTCCCGTCGGCCCGAGCGTCCCTCTTTCGCAATACACCGTTCCTATGACAACGACATCAGAGCGCAGAGAATGTCGTGGAAAGAGGTGACACAATTGGCGCAGAGACACTCTGAATGGAGGAGGCTGGTTTCTGCTCTGTGCTCCCGAGAGGAGCCTTGAGGGCGATTAAATGAATGATTGAAATGAGTGGTATAAGTATGTCACTAATACCACTGTTTTACGATCTTTAGTCTGTATAATACGAGAGAGACGAAAGACCTAGCTGGGATATCTTTTGAGAATGTCCAGAGATAGTCCGCCAAAAAGGGCACTATTTTTTCGTCTACAAGTTGTTACAGCATGCTTCTTATACAGATCAGCAGAAGTTTAAAAGGGATTTTTTTTTATTAATTAATTGATTTGTCATGTATTGATTAAATTTACAAATTAATTTATGATTTTACATCTATGCCATCTGCAAAAGCTGACATTATGAATAATTAAAATCAATACGTAAAACATAAAATTATGTAATATGAATATCAACCGGATAAAATAAAACAATGTAAATATTGAAGACTAGCTGACCCGGCAAACGTTGTTTTGCTATATACATCTTTTTATTTGCCATATACATTATAAATCGACCGGAGTTGAATATGATTGAATTACTTATATCACTATTAAAAATAGGGGTTGATGGTAGAAGGGTGAACATTTAGGGCTGTATGTATATTTTAATGCCTCTCCATAAAAAAAAATAAAAACAATTGTCAAAAAAAAATCGGGGTGCACCACCCTTAACTTTAAGGGCATGAAAAATAGATGTTGGCCGATTTTCAGACCTATCAGATAAGCACACAAAGTTTCATCAAAATCGGTACAGCCGTTTCGGAGCAGTATGATAACAAACACCGTGACACGAGAATTTTACATATGAGATAATAAAAAAAAAAAAAAAAAAAATTTAAATGTGATACCTCCGTTATATCATGAAGCTCCTTTCACAAAGGATTTAGATCCTCATTTTATCACAGAGTACCCGAGGGTCTGGTAAGATTTGACTTTCAAGGGACAGGTGAAAGCGAAGGAAAGTACCTTTTACTACTACTACTACATACTATACTCGTTACCTTACTTATTATTACCTGTAAATGCGTAAATCAAGATACCGTGAATCGGATTTGGATACTATGTACTCTTTCTTTGTAAGAATACTTACCTATCTCAATACAATTACTTGGGTACCTACATAATACATTTGAGTTTCTATATTCTTGTTACTTTGTAATATCATATTGGTACCTATAAGACATCTGTTCTGAAAATACATAAAGCATTATATAAATACATTGAATAATATTACAATATGGTTATTGAAATAATGTACATTATATTCTACGCCAGACAGGATCTTATGGAGGACTTATTTGAGAGTAATGCAGCAATAGTCTATGCAATAAAGTATTTAGTCTTTTTATATGGATGAAACCAAAAATGTTTTTTTTATTGCTACTATTTCTACTAAACCATATCCCTCAAATGGAGTAGGCAGTAGACCAGCTGCATGTAATAAAAATGCAAACTGTCCTCTTCTTGTCAACAAAAAAAAATTAACATATAGTGTTCCTCGGTAGCTTGAAGATAGAATAATAATAATAATAATAATAACAGTTTATTAAACACAATATCATTTTACAATAATCGAACAATAACACAATACATTTATTTTCCTAATACAATTACTCCCCAAAATTGAGCGTAGCTCGTGCTTTGGGAATCTCGGCCTGATGTACAAAAAGAGCACGGTTCGATCCCAGGAGCCGGCAAATTCCCTTTTACGACACAAGCTTTTACCTTACCGTGAATGGTGTATAATGTAACACTTAAGAAAAAGATATATCTGGGTGTTATAAACCCAAATATAACCTTATACACCTTTCACAGGAAGCTTAAAACCGTGACTCTACCTCCAGGCTACCGACGAACTCTTATACTAAGGCTTATACAAATTAAGAAATTTAGGTTTATAACAAATACCCCAGATACATCTTTTTAAAAATTAAAAATAAATGGGTGGCAAGCTTTTATTTGCTTTGGAAAGTATTTGAGATTATAAAATAGTTTTAATATAATGATTAAATACATACACACAAAAATTGAATAGGTATAGTGCATATTTACAAAACTTGAAATCCATATATATTTACCGATATTACGTAATATCAAATATGAAACAAACCGCTGTTTTTTTTAATATTTACTGTATGTCTTAATATTGAATAAGAGTATAAATTTGTATGTTCAATATTAATATATACTTCATAAATGTTATAGAAAGTTATATAATCAATTTGGCTTCCATATTATTAAAATACGAAGGGGTTGAAAGGACTTATTGAGTGTTTAACATAATTTAGAAAGCCATTAGTGATATGGTTGAATAAATGTAATTTATTAGAATATAAAATAATAAAATTAAAACTCCGGATGTTCAAAAAGCGTATTATTATAATTATAATTCTGTATTGGAAATTCATTGCCGATTTATGAGTTTGGATTTTTTTGACAGCCGAGATTCTTATTAGTCATTTCTTAAAGAGCTTTTATAATATTAATAACACTAGAAGTAAAAAGTTTAAATTCTTAAAAATTCAGTCATCATTCAGACAAAGCAAATTATCTACACAATCGAATGATAGTTTCTACTTCAAAGTCGATATTTTCTACCGACGGTTCTTGGTAAAAGTTAAGTTTTAAGTTTAATCTTAAATTATTACTAATAAAATACTTATTTTATACTTCCACTGTGACTTTATTGGTAGCGAGCCGGCTTTCAAGAGCTTCCACTCTCATCATCAGGCTAGCGTAAAGTGAGTCTGATGATGAGAGTGGAAGCTCTTGAAAGCTGGCTAGCGACCAATAAATTCACAGTGGAACTACTAAATAATTGTTTTATTCAAAATCACGGAATGTCTCACAAGCGAGGTAGTCAGCTGACTGGTCGCATGCAATTAAGATGCAAGCTGTCCCCTTCGTGCCAGTAAAATATTAAGGCAATTAAGATGGGCGGCAAATCTCATCTGTAAATTAAAGAACGTCTAAAATATCTTTATTTTTTTCGAACACATGTCCTTACAGAATACTCGGAAACTTACGCAAAATAGTGGGAGACCAATTCTTTGCCGGGCCCTGCACGGAATACTTGATAGTTCCTTCATTTTAATTACTATACGGAAAATGAAAAAGGAACCAATGTGATGAAATTAAACCAATTTTAGATATGCCGCAATCGCTTAATAGTGGTCATGGCTAACTAAATTTCAGCGAAAATCTTATAACCAAAGTACGCAGTTAATTAAATAAGAGATAATAAAGTGATTTGGATAAGATAATAAAAGGAGAATAAGTAAAAGGGCCAGAGATAAAGATACAGACCAATAATGAGATATTAGTAAGAAACAGACACTTGTGTAATTGAAATAACGTTTACATTAAAATAATATCTTTGGTTTACAGATTTAACAAATTTGACTATAATTTTCTTTATGTTGGTCTACTTTATTAAAATTTAAATTAAATGATAAAAGTTTCAAAATAGGTGAGAATACATAGGCGATGCTTCTAATTGAGATCATGCAGTTTCTTCAAAATATAAATGATGGAATAGTTTTATCAAAACCTTTCGTGGTGCCCGTTATAACAGATCTCTGCATTGGCTAGATTATCCTGATCATGAGAATTCGATTCGGTTCTGGCTCATGCTTTTTATCTTTAGATATGCGTCGAAACTTTTTCCGTTAAGTTCTGTCACGGAACAGAGAAGAAGAGAACATCGGAAGTGTTGGAAAGCCTTTTTCACTTCTTCCGACTAGATTTTGCACGATATTACATTAGTTAACACGGTTCTCCAATTTATTGATAGTCTGATGGGTTTGGTCATCTACGCGTTGGGCAGTACTAATGCAGTAACAATAAAAAGATAGTGAATGTTTTTATGTATCCCGTGGAGTACCCGGTAAAGAATTGGTCTCCCACTCTTCTGCGTAAGTATTCGAGAGTCCTGTAAAAGGCAGGTGTTCGAAATAATAAGACATTTTACATCTTAAATTCAGCGATGAGGTTTGCCACCCATCCTGAATGTATTTATTTTATATTGGCACCGAGAGGACAGCTTGCATGTTTCTTACATGCAGCTGATCTGCTGGCTACCCCACTTGTGGGATATGCCGTGATGGTATAGTAGTATAGTATAGTATAGTATGTTTCTAAACATTAGCTTAAAAAACATTGAAATGAATTGTGATACACTTTTATGGGTTTTCCTTAGTACTTGCAATTAATTGATGTTATTTTTTTTTACCGTATATTGATTACAATATTTCAAAGCAATGTAAAGTGTTATATAAATAATAGTAATGCAATTCAATGTCCAGACTGCGAGTTTATCGCTAAAATACGATGTCTTCCAACTAAACACGATTATATATATCAACAGAAATAGCAGAAACAAAAATAAAACATATTTAATATATTATACCTACATCTAGACCACAAACAAGCAGTATGCACAATGTATGGCTATAAGTGTTAAAAAAAAACAAAACAAAGAAAAGCAAAAAACGCACATGCAAGCAACAATACACTTAAAGATTCATAATATAATAAATAAAAAGTAGAACATTATATTATGTTCATTTCTTCAATATTTGATATATAACTAAAATCTCAATATATAATAAATATTTGGAACACATGCAATGAATGTTGGGTGGTGCGAATATAATTTTTCATCCATTGAAAGATAAACTATGGATGCTAACGAGTTCATTCCAAGATTTCTCTCTCATTAGTTTTCCTTATTCACTCGTACTAACCTAGACAAAGTTGTAATATTATTGAAGAAGAAATAAATGGCAAGGATAGAAGTTAATGAAATATATTAGAAAGGACTAGAATAATATTCTGGAAGGAGAAGATGAAAGTATAACAATGTATTAAGTCATGAGTTAAGATAGCTCTAAGACGTGACATAATAATAATAATATGTTGATATTCTCTTTAAGAATGGATATTTGTACTTGTCACCGCTAATATCATTCATAATGTAATATATAATGTTTTGAAACTTGTTAATGAAATCAAAATTGTAAAACATATTTTGTTATATGTTTATTTTGGGACGTTTTATAAGTTTTTTATCGATTTTTTTTTGTCTAGTAGTTTTATATTTTGATAATGCAGTTCGAAGACAATTATTGGAGATGACCATCTACATATATATTGCATGCAGTTTGTAAGCTGGCTACCCCACATAATATGGAATATTGCATAATCTTATAGTATGGCACAGTGCCGCCAAACCTACGTATTTTTGGGTAAGTTGGAAGATATCACTTCTGCGATAAATTCGCCCATTGCACAGTGTTAGGTATTTATTTGTATCACATTATTTTATAGCTTTGTAATTATATATGCTCCTTATTGTGTAATAAAGTTCATTATTATTATTTTTACGTAGATCTACGAAATATTTATCCCATTTGGTATGTACGAACTTTTGTTCCAAATCCTTGTATTTTTTACTGTATTTTAGATTCATTGTCGAATGTGCAATTTTTCTAAAACATTTCTTTACAAATCTGAGAAGATCCTGACATGTTTGAAATTTTTATACCTTTTTGGAAATGTGGTGACGTGGGGGGTAGAAATTTTAGTTGCAAGGAAAATAATTAAATTTTGAAAATAAATACCATATTAGGGAAAGAAGAAGAAGAAGATTAAAGAATTTTATAATTCAATTGGTATATACATTGTGAATTATCGAACACATATATATTAATTTCACCAATAAAAGTTTTGAAATCCCCAAACAGCAATATTATTGCTGGTATAAGGGGATACAAGACAAACAAATATTTATTATTAACTATAGGTATCAAAATGACAAACACAATCACAATTACTCCCTCTCTTCAATAAGTTGCTTTCTCAGTTTTTTATTAAAATGTCCAATTAGGCTATTAGCTTCCTTAATGTGATATTATTTAACCTTTTTCCTAAATCTGCGTATTATTTTAGTCTGAGCTACGACTAAGCTAGTAAATTTTAAAGCTTTATGTCATTTTCTCCAAGAAAATATGGTAGGTACATATGAGTGGTGATTTGTCTTTTTTGCATACTTTTATTTCTCTTCACTATCTCTTAGATTCTAGCTAATTATCATACACACTTTTGTCATAATTTAAGAGGCAAAGTTCTAGCAATTTAAGGTAAGATGTAATTAACATTATGATTATGAGTAATTATCACGAAACATTTTGAGATTATACTGTTAGTTAGTATTAATAATGTTGAATATTTTTTTAAACAGAGTTCTAATGTAGTCAAATTAGTAGTAAGCAAGGCAATTTACTAGCAGGAAAGTTTAGGTGGCAGCTAATTAAAAATTGTTTGAGGTAAACCCATTAACACTACGTGAAGATATCTTATATTTTTTCGGGCAACGCAATCACTCACGCTTACTTTCTCTAACAATTATACAAATACCTAACTAGAAACCTTTATTCTTACCATAATATACTACCCCCTCAAGCAGTGTTCCAAGTGGAGTAGGCAGAGAGAACGGAACGCCATAAAGATCTATCCTTATACTTCTTTCGCTTGTTCTACATTGTATACAATTTCTCATACTCGCACGTCTATTTCTTTTACTCAGTTCACGGCCGTCTTTGAGAATTCGATCCACGTGATCATGTCACGTGGTTCTTGGACGCTCACGCTTCCTCACACCTCTTCTTTCAGACAAGCATATGCTCTTTGTCATTCTTTCTTCATTCCTTCATTCCACATGTCCAAACCATCCGCGCATTCTGTCCACAACACTCTTTATGCATCCACTCATTCTTATAATTTTTAATAAATCTAAAATGTAACGAAATATTAAAAGAAAGTTTGGAAATTATTTTACATGCCGTGTTAATTATGACTTGGATGTAATGTCCTAGAATTATGACGTGGATGTAATGTCATATTAATTATGACTTGGATGTAATGTCCTAGAATTATGACGTCGATGTAATGTCATATTAATTATGACTTATAGAATTGATGAATTATACAGTTCACTCGAGGTGCTTTGGACCATAAATGACATATTAGTGTTGTCCAATAATACATATTGTAAGACAAATGCAACATTCATTCATTCATATTATCTGGAATCCAATCATTGTATATTCTCAAGTGACATAATTTTGTTGAAAAGCTTGCAAATGAATAGCGAATGATTTATATAAAATAAATGCTTTCTCTAGAAACCACTTGATGTTTAATATAAATTTAAAAGAAATCAGTGTAGAAAGAGAATTTTCACCCACACAATTCAATGAGTGTTATTATAATAAAAAAATGTTAAAAGAAGCGAAAAATATAATTACCCATATAAGGTAAACGATAAATAATTGATGCAGGGTCATAATATGACGAGGGGTTTGGGGTATTTTTAATAATATTATTATAAAGTTAAATTAACCATGAATTTGTTATGAATATAGGTACTAATAATAACTCTAAGGTTTGTTTATTCACAGAGTGAAAATTCATCATGATGATAGGTATTATACTTTAAATTACACACAGTTTACTTTTCACATAGATTTATTCAAATCTCGAGCGCTTTCGTCAATGTTAATAAATTGACATTTTCAAGAGAACTTCTCTTGAAAATATAAGAAAATTTAAAAAGAAAAGAGAGTTCTCTTGAAAATCTCAATTTATTAACATTGACGAAAGCGCTCGAGATTTGAATAAATCTAAGTGAAAAGTAAACTGTGTGTTATTTAAAGTATAATATCATGAATATACTAGCTAGTTAGTCATCTATAGCGCTAAGTGCTCACAAAAATTAAAACATTAAAGAATGTGTAGGTTGTGACTAAAACGTTCTTACATTTTTTGTAACTTAAGTGTTATTATCTAGAATAAAATAATCATTTTTCCTCGCCAACTACACAAGCAGAAATCAGTTTCTTCCATTCAGAACTCTTTTGCGCCAGTTGAGACACCGTTTCCAACGATATTTCAAGTGTTCTGATGTCTTTGTCATATGAATGATTTATTGTGAAAGAGGGACGTCCGAGCCAACGGAATTTTTGGAAAACTTTCATTAGACATTCTCAAAATATGACTTAGTCAGGACCTTCGTCTCGTGAATTATTGTGACATGCTCATATTGCCTTCTGTTCTATTCTATTTTTAATCTTTCTATGAAACTGAACTTGTAATATGATTATACCAACTATTTCTTATTTCGATTATACCAAGATAATATAATACTTCATTACCTGTAACTAGCTAGTGAATTACAGAGACTAGTTTAGTTTATTTGTAAGTTTTATTTATTTTATTCTTCACTGCACATTGTTTACAATAATACAAATTAACATAGAAAATATCATTTATACAATTCAATGTACAGAGGGCGAGCTTTACTCTGAGCGATGTTGGGTTAAGAGTTACTGTTGAATATTCTAACTGAGAAAACGAAAACAATTTAATGAGAAAGTTCACAAGACGATAAGGATGGGTATTATCTATTGTCAGTTAATATTATTATTTTAAAATTAACTTTTGAAAGAGTTTCAAGTCTTAGTGTCCTCCATTCAGAGGTTAAAATCTTTTTAAATAAATCCAAGCCCTATCGCGATGAATTAATTTTTCGTTCTTAACAAAACTAAACTAATTACTATTCAACGTTTTGAGTGTTTATCAAGTTCATCTAATTATTGTTTTGTAGCCCTAAAAGATTGAGTCTTTGCTTATTAAATTGAGAGTAAAAATAATAAGGGTACTCGAGAATAATCCACTTACTTTTCTTAACAAATTAATATTGTTTAAAATTCAACTTTTACTATAAACCCGGCTACGCACTGGGTTCAATCAAAAAGTTAAACAATAATATGAGTAAAGCATTGCCATTACCAATAAATATTTTATACCCTTTGTAATGAATTCCACAACAAGAAAAACCTTAAATACCATATATTTTTCATTTTATCCTAATTGGAGCGGGGCTCAATGGGTCCGTTTTGGTATTTTTGTACTTCTTCCAAAGATTCCATGTTTCAGAAATACAATAATGATTTCCAATAATATTTAATATTTCTGTACATAAATGAAAACACGTTATCATGTTATCCAACAACAGAGAGTTTGTACAGAAGTTGTAAGTTTAAATATATATTTTGTTAAAAGTGGCACAGCAGATGACATCTCAACGTACATGTACCTATCTAATGTTGGTCACACATTCGACTGAATCTGATGTAGTGGACAAATCATTAGATGGAAGTGAGTTTCCTTTTGTCTATACCCGATACAAGACAACGACATTCAAAGATGGACAAAGAACATTCACACCATTGTCAATGTGTATCTTTGTATATAGTTGGAAAATGTGTGGTCGGCGCCTAACGCACTTCAATATTTATAGAAAAATATTATTTTTATAAACTTCTTTTGTGTACGTTTATTCATTATGTATTCATTATAGAACCCTGAAGGTTCACATAAATTTATTTCGTTTTAAAATAAATGAGTACAAAATTAGTTTGCGTTTTTCTCGGAAATTATGCACGAGCAAAAACTAAATTTGATATTCAAGTATTATTTTAAGATAAAGTCAGTCTTCTTGAAAAGTCACAATCTTTTTATAACTCTTTCGTCCTAAACGTAATTATGTATAGGTAATGCAAATTTTTCATTATACTTTTTTGTGTAGTCATTATTTGCTTCATGGATTATAAAAACCACTGCAAGAAAAAATAATTTTTATTAATAATACGAAAATGATTACCATAACAATAAAAAAAACAAATTTTATTTTGCCGCAATATATCTTGATATATTTTTAAAAAGTATTTATTCTATGTATTTCAGTGTGTTTTATATATGCGACTCTGTTGGCCTGGCTGAGATCAGTTTTATCGTTTTACTGGTAGCACTTTTTTTCTTCTTTGTATTGATTTGGTCGTAAATGTTACGTAGCATTACACGTAACTGAAATTTCATAATATTGCATTCGGTGATTATCAATTATAAAGAAGTGAATAATTAGTTCTGAAGTAAGATGATGATTTGTATTGGTACAATTTTACAACTTTTTCACTATCTTAAGGAAAATAATCTATCTCTCTATCTATCTATACCATCACGGCATATCCCACAAGTGGGGTAGCCAGCAGACCAGCTGCATATGATAAACATGCATGCTGTCCTCTTCGTGCCAACATACAATTGAGACATTTAGGATGGGTGGCAAACCTCAACGCTGAATTTAAGATGTAAAATGTCTTAATTTTTCGAACACCTGCCTTTTACAGGACACGGGATAAGGAAAATAATGAAAAATGCAAATCTTCATTTTGATTAAGAAGTAAACGACAGAATAGTAACATTCTAATCTGCCATTATTAATGTTTGTTTGATTTTGTTGGCACTTACCATGTGGTAATCACGAAACATTTTTATTTCTTAAGAATTATGAATGTTAATTAAAATATGGGTTTTCTATAATATATATATATATATATACATAAAAACATACTCTTCTCCTTATCTTAACTCGGTCGAAGGCACGTTACGCTTAGGTATTTTCTTCAAAGATACCTGTCCATTGCTATTTACATGATCTTCAACCACTCCAAATGATTTTTTCAGCGCACCTATTTGACACTTGACCTTTCTGCACGTGTCATTTAAAACAAATGAATTACTTTCTGATTGGGGGTTTATTCCTATTGAATAAGATAATAAATAAACTTGTTCAAGTAACTAAACTATAATTACATGACGTAATATTATTTTGTATTACCATGTATTTATAAACTAGTCCAAAGAGTTAACAAGATATTCATCTTACTATGTAACTGTAATAGTTACGTAATAAATATTTGTAAGGCCTTACTACTACGACTACGAAAGTTGAATGAAGCGAATTTCAGTTTAATTAACTTTGAGTGTTGTCGTTCCCATTTAACTAATTAATGGTATAGTTTGATAGGTAGTATTAGATATAATAAAACTAAGTTATTTAAGATCAACTAGAAATTCAGTGTACCAACAACGAGTTATACCTTATTCTAGTAAAATACATATCAAATAATACATAGTTACATACAATATAATATATCTATTCTATTTCAAAAGCCTGACCTATACATAAGTAAATGGTGCGGTGCCTCGGCCTTTAGATTTAGCTTAAATTAATCTATGTTAAACAGAATTCAAAGATCATTGTTTGGAAACTGTAAGGAAAACCATGAATGGGTTCACCCAAAAATACATCTATTCATTTGCTTCCGATAGATATTTGACTCTATACGAATATATGTATCTAGATTTAATACATGACTTTTGTGATGCTTGAAAGTAATGAGAATGTTGTTAATAAAATGTATTGTAAAGGAAATTGTAATTAAAGTGATAAAAATATTTTATTGACCTGAATATATTTTCGGTCATGGCCAAAATGAGATTAACATGAAATATCGATGTTTATAATCAGCATTATATTATATCAATGTTTTTGTAATTATTATCGAGGATGCACTTATTAATTGTAAAGATACCACCTTCGTGATAGACACGGACACAAATCGTCCAATATTATAAGTCTTACGAAGTGAATGTATATGTATATATTGTGTTATATTTAGAACGCATTTTTTTTGTGAACAATATTGTTATCTTTGATGCAACCTTATCAAAATTCAAGGAAACTATTTCTAGATTTCTGGCATTCCTAAGCATAAGTTCGTCATGTTGTCCTTTCTCCCTTACTTTCTCATTTATTCTTGGTGAACTTACATACCTATATCTGTTGATCATTTTTGTGTACTTCATTGTAAAGCACACTAGATGAGAAATGTAATATTCTCATTGAATGTATGAAAGGTAATATAATATGTATTTAATTTTGCTAAACTTTACTGGTTTTTCACTAATGTAATTTTGCTATCTGTTACTGTATTTCAACATTATCTGTTTCCAAAACATAAGAAATAAAAATAAAATAAATAAGAACTTTTGAAATTCTGAAAGAAGGCTTTCTTAAAACAGAGAGTTAAAGAAAGAAAAGCATTTTCACACATATTATAAAAATCCCATTTAAATGTATGTAAGATACTTTCTCATGAATTATTTACTAGATTAAATACATACAAGTAGCCTTCGTTGGTATCCTGGAGGTAGAGTCTCGGTCTTGTGAACATGAGCTTCGTGATTCGATCTTAGGTGCCGGCAAACCCCCCTTCCACGAAACAAGCTTAAAGCTTACTGTGAAACGTGTATAAGGATGTATTTGGGGTTATAACAAAACCCCAGATATACCTATTTTTTTTTAAAAAATAAGAAATATTGAAGGAGAAATCTTGAATTTTTGTCCAGCATAGTTAATACATTTTAGTACTTAGTGCTTTTTTGAGTTTTTACATAAAGCTTGTAAAGAGTTAATGTTAAGTCTCTAATAGAAGTACCTAGTAGTTTCATAGAATTTGAGATAATAAAGCAAAACGTTTCTACTCTTATACATTGAAATAATACCCAGTAAGTTACATAATAATAGTAATAATGTGGACCTGTACCGACAGTGTAAATGACAGGTATCCATGTACCAGAGATTAAGAGAATCTTTCATGATATTTTGCTTTGGTTATGGTTCATACGAGTTCTATGGGTTCAACCTCATGAGGTGGATGATTTTTATTATATAAACGATCATATCGTTTTTCACTACCATAACTTTCCAAAAACTATTTTTTTATATTTCTTTTGAAAAACATGATGATATTAACACAAAATCTATATTCTATGAAAAATAATCTGGTTCTCATATAACTCTGAATCTTTAAATCAAACAAAAGTTTAAAAAGTTTTTCATACGCACCTGGTATGGGATTACCCTCCTACTGTTTTCGAGTATCGTGTAAACGGCAGGCGTTCAAAAAAATAAAGATATTTTTCATTTTAAATTCAACGGTGAGGTTTGCCACCTATCCTGAAAGTTTTATTTTTTTTTTGGCTCGGAAAGGATAGCTCGCATATTTATTACATGCAGCTATTCTGCTTGCTACTCCACTTGTGGGACATGCCGTGATTATGTAGTAGGAGTAGTAATAGTAAATTTGATTATAAATGTCGGATTTATGAGATAATTTAAAACTTCCATCTAATAAATAATTAAATAGATAGGTAGTGGTAATATAGAGTCTGACAAGAACAGAAGTTTTTAATAGTGTGTAAAAACACTTATGATTTTTGTGTTCTTGGAAACTGAAAAGGTGAACGAATTTCTGAAAAACGTAGATACCTTTCCAACTCAACTATACTCGTAACAAAAGATTCCATAATACATCTATGAATATTGTGATTTGATAAATAATTCAGAGAACTGAAACTTACGGAATGAATTGATAGCTTAAAGTACAAAATATATAGTCTAGTTTGTATTTAACGCAAATAAGTTTGACGCAATTGTCACGATGTCGCATAGGGTAAGTACATGTAAGAGTAGTTTAAAATTCTCATATTTAATATTTAAATAGGTCAGTCAGTTAAAGTCAGTGGCAGCGGTGCATTATAATAAGAATATGTGAACTGGGAACCTATCAGAAGTGGCGGTACATACAGATACAGTACATAATAATAATGTACAGAATATTATACATTATTATGTATGTAGTAGAAGCTGGTAGAAGGCGGCAGGTCGACATGATGAAATGAACAACAACAACATGCTACTTATATTTATTATTCTCATGAAAAAGCTGCTTCAGGAGAAAATATTGCTGCAGTTTGATAATATTATACAATAAAGGTTCTAGGATATTATGCAAGTAGGGAATGTCAAACGAACATAAATCTACAACCTACATACATACATACTATCACGCAGCTTTCTTCTATACTTGCATACATCTTTCGCTTCCGTAACAGTCATACAATTCCTCATGCATGCTCTCCTGTTCAATGTGCTCAACACATGGTCGTCCTGTAGAATTTGATTAAAATGATCATGTCATTTGATTCTCGGACGTCCACGTCTCCGAGCACCATTCCTCTCAGCCAAATATATCTTCTTAGTCATTCTGTCCTCATTCATTCTTTCCATGTGCCCAAACCATCTTAACTTATTTACATTCATCCTTGTTATTACACCAACTTTCATTCCACATTCCTTTCGTATATCACTGTTACGCACACGATCTCTCATACTTTTACCACATATCCTTCTCAGTGATCTCATTTCAACTGCATTTATGCCACATTCATCCTTCTTTAACCATGTCCACGTCTCACTTGCATACATAAGTGTTGGCACTAAGATAGCAGAGTGCACCAACCTTTTAGCTGTGGTGTATTTTTTATATGTATAATTCTTAAGACATTTAAGTCTTCACCCATGAATACCTTCTAAGTAACATTTGTGTTCCTTTTTTACATGCTAAAATAACCATAGCTTACATGTTCATCTTGATCTTAGATTAACTGACTGATGCTATCGTTGATTCAATCTGTTATCCACTGACTGACTTATTTTTCGAACTCACGTTCTGACATGTACACTAAATCATCCACTGGCTAATTATTTATGTTAATTTTGAGTGTTTATTTATTTTTATTCTTGTCTGACAGGATAAGACTATTGGATTGTATTTCTCTTCTTTGTATATATTTAAATGTCTTTTGTTTATATATTGTATGTAATAAATTGTGATTAACATTATTTCAAAAAAGAAAGATTATATTGTTGATTATTTCACCAGTTTTGATGAAGGTGCAGTACCTATGAGGAAATTGGTGAGCATGCTTGATATTTACTAAAAAAAAGGAAATGTAAATAAAAAAGAGCGAATTTAAATCTACATTTCAAAATAACACCTTTAATGCATGTTTGTTTTAATTTTTGACTAAAAGCAACGTAAAATAATGAAAAATATAAACGGTATATTTGAAATGCTATTTTCTTTTTTGTTTTCACTATAATAAATTCAGTCGACATTCTTTATCAGCTAGTCACAACATACAGTCAGTGCATAAAACCTTGTGGTAGAACGAACTTCAAAGAAGAATAAATAAAATCAACATATTATCCTCTCTCTCTGTAGGTAAATAACGATAGGTATAGCTCATGTTTGTATGCATGAAAAATTAGATTCCTTGAATAATTGTGTAATAAATAACGGTGTGTGCGGATCGGAAAATAAACTCTGTGTTGATTGTTTGTGAAATATTGACTTTTTCATAGCACTGTTATAAATTCAAAGGTAAAGTATACAGTAATATATTGAAAAATAATATTTTAAACATACACCGTTCCTATGACAACGATATCAGAGCGCAAGGAATGTCGTGGAAAGAGGTGACGCAATTGGCACAGAGACGCTCTGAATGGAGGAGGCTGGTTTCTGCCCTGTGCTCCCGAGAGGAGCGTTGAGGGCGATGATGATGATGATGACATATTGATTGGAGAACATTGATAGTTAAGTACAAAATTGATGTTTTTTATCAGATTTCCGACCATCGATTTTTTTGGGATTACAACAAAGATAATAAACCTTTTCTATTAAGAAAAAATGCATATTTGTGTTAACTTTTTCTATCAATGGGTAAAATTTTCGCAACTTTTCCAGTTGTCACACGCAACTTAAAAAAATTCTAAGACAACACATAATCTCGTATGAATATAGTCTGTGATGAGTAAATAAATAAACTTTTATGAAAGTAAGGTTTATTTAGTTTTCTAGGTATTGTCGTTGGAAAATTTCTCTTAACGATGTAAAAATAATAATTTGATAATAGAATCCTAATTCAAACAAGCGTGAAATTATACCGTCAACGTTTTGAGTATCTATTTAACATATATTTGACAATATAATACCTCAATAATAATGTGAGGAATATAGCTTATGATATTTACTAAGCAATCAACGCTCATTGTTCTCTGTAGCAGCTGTTTCAATTTCTTCCAGGATATTCTAGTCCAAGTCCAGGTAATATAATTTATAATAAAACAATTAACTTGCTGATTATTAATTACTGGTGTTTAATAATATGATGACCCGTAGAAATAATAATAATAATGCATGCTTAATTAATTAATTTATAGTATGAAATTAGAAGGAAACAATAAGGTAAATTGATGATAGAGGATATTACAAAATAAAGCCACAAACTCTATATTATATATTATATCTATCTAGAATTCTAGATACAATAAATTCACCATAAAACAATATAGTTTTGTAATATAGTGTGCAAAGATTTATACTCCAACAAATATCATAAATTGATTCGATACGATGCAAGTAAATAAATAAAACAATAAGTTTTTCGTCATTATTTTAGTCAGAGAGTTGTGTGGCCACTTTTCACAAGACTGGAAACTGAAAAGGTATAAAAAATGATCACGTAATATAATCATTTATTCTTTCCATGTTCATATTTTTTCCATTCGCTGTATTCAAACATTTTGATATGCATTTTCTACTATTTGATATACCTACACGATATGATGTATTCGTAGTGTAGTCTTTGGACTGCACGACCTAACCGTTAGATTTTCGAGCAGCTAGTTCTGTAAACAATCTCATTTATTAGTACCACGTCTCTCAGCTTCCATATTCTTTTCATTATAGTTATTTTAGAGTATACGCTTTGTGCTCAACTTTTCACAACACATACATACATATTTTTTTTCATTATACACTATTCTTTACTTAATCTGAACTAAAATTCACATAGTTATCATTCAATATCAAGAATATTAGTAACATTGATTTAGAACACAAACATAAATAATAACATATATTGGCTTGTGCAGCGAACAACTAAAAGCGGTATATCGAGTCTTATTTATATATTTCAACGCCTTATACTTTTCAACGCCTTGTTTATGCCGGACATCGCGATGGCTTAAAACAATTATTATTAATATCGTGAGCTGGCTCTCGACACTAGAGCCAAGACTGTAGAGGACACGACGCAGCCCACATGGGTTAAGATTCATCAACACCGAGCCATACGAAAAGTAAGTAAGTAAGAAATAAATGAAATGAGAAGTTTTTTTATTTCTCTTCTCACATATAAATTAACATTTTACAATTTCAATAACCACAGTTTAATATATTATTATGGATACCACGTACGGTCTTAATATTTTCTTATTTCTTTCTATCTATCCCTATCTATCTATCTATTACTACACTACTCTCTGCACACACCACACACACACACACACACACACAACACACTACACACACTACACTATCACACCCTATTATGGGCTCTCAACAATGGTCCCTGACGAGCTGGGCACCATTGTTTGATCCCTGTGGGGGATCACTGTGTATTTCATGGTTATCTTCGTAAGTAGGATTCCATATCGATACAGACGAAATAGATGAAATACGAAAAAGGGAATATGAAAGAAAAAAAATCTTCAATAACAATTAGTATTTGTCGGTAGGTATTACAAATTAAAAAAAAAACTTTATGTTTAAAAATAATATCTACTGTGTATCTGATAAAATGAAAAATATTTACACAAATCAGAGCTAAAGCTTATTATAACGGAACAAGCATTTATACAAGTTTTTAAATAATTCAACATCAAACTTACAGCGGTAGGCACCTTTGTACATAGAATTGTATTTCAAAGCAAAGTGATAATAACATTGCGTTATCATTTACCTACATCAAAGGTATTATTGAAATATGTGAGATGATGTCGGTATATTTGTATGGCGAGGAAGATAAATACCGTGTTATAGAGTAAACTTAGTCATGAATCTATAAATATATTACTACTGCTTGTAGTAAGTTTTCCGTAAATATATTATATTATGTATAAGAGCTGGGTGCCTATCATTAATACGCGATCCGTAATGATGTAGAGAGTTTGTAATACAAAGTTTCAAAATATGTACGAAAAAAAGTGCAAAAAATAATAATATACACATTAATAATTTTTAATATGAAACACGATATACCTACCTATAGTAATTCCACTATTGACTTTATTTATTTTATCGACCCAGCTTTCAAAAACTTTCGATCTCATCGTCAGGCAAACGTAAAGTGAAGTTTCATTACAAGTTGTGTATGTGACAAATAGAAAACAATAGATTAAATTATCCAAAATAAATAAATAAATAAAAATAATAGAATAAAGAGATGAGTTATTATCATGTATCGTCAACCATATTATTATAATTTTGAGCGGCTGTGGACGGTCTTATATTAAACATCTCCAGTATTAGCCATTGTACGATAAAGTCAATAGTGGAATAACTATATATCGTGTTTTATTTTAAAAATTGTTAATATGAACTTCCAACAAGAACCGTCGGTCGATAAATTAAACTTTAAACAAACATTATGTAGTTTTTTGTCATGTTATACGAGATAGAAGAAAAGGTAATTATCTATAAACGTTTACTATTAAATCTTTTCTATCTGTACGAAACAAACATTATTATTTTATTAGTCATTTGCCACTGATCGTATAGTTTAAAATATTATACCAGATATATTATGGAAGAGAACACAATTGGTTTTAGTTAAACTTTACATTTAATTATATAGTGACATGGTTTCGAATAACAAAGACATTGGCAAACTAATTCTTGTTCGTTTAAGAAACTAATATAAATATGAGGTTTTACAAAATAAACAGAAATGGGTGGAAGACCAGTATCAGGACTCAATTAAATATGAAATCAAATTATATCTTATTATGACATATATGATGTGTCTAAAATGATATTCAAACATAATATTATAATGAATTTAAATGGGAATGTAATAATAAAATCATGTTTCTATCTAGGAACATATTTTAGGAAGATAGATAGGAACAAATCAAAGGGTTATACACAGTACACATAATATTATATAACACGTACCTACCTACGTATGTACATCGTAATCTAATAATTCCTACGTTTGCATTCATATTGTATAAAGTGATGTTGTAAACATGCGAGACATAATAAGATAAAAGTAGGTAGATACATTTTCATCCGTCAGAGATTGTGATGTTGTTTTGTAACATACATGTCAAGAGTGTTAGTAAGTATATCATTCACCAATATACTACCTACCATTCCATAATAATGAAAATTATTTAATCATTATACCAAATTATTATATAGAATATCTACATTTAATCTGCTTATATTATACTACTACTATTCCATCACGGCATATCCCACAAGTGGGGCAGCCAGCAGAACAGCTGTATGTAATAAACATGCAGGTCGTCTTCTTTGTTCCAATAAAGAATTAAGACATTCAAGATGGGTATCAAACCTCATCGCTGAATTTGAGATGCAATATGTCTTTATTTTTTGTGTCAACACCTGTCTTTTACATGTCACTCAAAAACTTACGGGAAAGAGTGGGAGACCAATTTAAGCGCCCTTGAGGTGGATTTTTTTCACAAAACGGCGCTTTACAAATCATCCAAATAATAATAATAATTCTTTACCGGGTGCTTCAAAATTAGTTGTATATTGTAAACATACATATATAATACAGAATCATTAGGAAAATGGTTCAAGCTTCATAGAAATTTGTATATGTCAATCTTAATGACGTCTTGAAAATCTCATATATATGTTATATCCTGATAATACATATTATGTCCTTATTTAATTATAACTCTATATTGTAAGTACTATACATAATTTAACATGGGTTCTAGTCAGTAGCACAACATCATTCGAGTCATAATACAATTGTTAAGGACGTCACTGTGATGTGAAGAAATTAAGGGGTCTACATTGACATCAGATTATGCACATTATAACGAACAGAATTTTCAACCGGTTAAAGGAATAATCAAATAGTTTTTACAGTAGCCATTTTCTAAATTTTTTGAACGAGTTTCTGGAAATGGACGACGAGTGAATTAGATGTAATGCATGCTTATTCTCTTTTTGGTTATATTGCATTAGTATGATTCTTAGTGAAAACATGACTTTTTTCTCTTATTTTACAAGCGTTCGTCTTTGAAAATATTTAAAAAAAAGTCATAGGTGCATCATGATCTATACCTACACATGTTAAGAAAAAATCATCCTTTACAATGTCTATCGTTTCATTTCCGACCAAAATATACTGTAGGAATTATTATTATAAAAATGATAGCTATAAGAAAATTATGTAATTGAAACAAGTGTTTCTTTCTACTATAGATGTTTCTTTTTATCTATAGTAGAAAGAAACACTTGTTTCCATTACATGATTATGGAATTCTACTACGTGTGCACCAACACAATTAATATATAATATAATAAATAAGATTTTTTTTTTCATAATTTGTACAAAAATATTTCAAATATCCTTATAAGATCCTATAATATTAGGATCTCATTGAGATGGTAGGCCCCAATGTCAGATATCTGTCAAATATAGTTTTCTATGGAGGAAAATTGTTGATACAATAATATAATTTGGATTTTTTGGCGAAATTTTTTTTTTCTTTTTTTATTTGCAAAAATTAAATAAATCTAAAATGAAATCTAATTCAAATATAAACTTTGGGAAATTTGTATTGGAAGTAGATTTTATTACGAAGAATTGGATTTTATTATTGCCGGTTTTATTTTATTTTTGCCGGCAAAAATAAAATCTAACTCGAATGTAAATTTTGCTTTGTCGAAAAACTTGGTGCCCAAAAATAATTTAACGTGGTGACCAAAAAATAATTCTACATTAGGCAACAATTTCGTGAATATTAATTTTATTATGAAATCTCACATTAAATTTGACAACAGTGGAGCCTCCCATTTCATATAGTGCCTAATATTATACAATATAGTAAGTATAACAGTTGGATTAAATCGAAAATTGTGAAAATATGCAAAAACGTTTACTGGAGTTCGTCATAATAATAATATTATGCTGTTTATTTTCACAAGACTTTTTCTGTAAATCTGTGAAATTTCAAAGAAGCGCTTATTGTGTAAGGGATCTTGACGGCTTAGTTGATATTGTTTTGAGAAGTATTACCGTTGAGTAATATATGAATTTTTAAGTCTGAATTATTTGCTTGACAGAGTAAATACTCTTTGATTTATTCAAAAGTGTCTACGATTTAGTTACATCTTGCTTATTATTGCTTATTTACAAAACTTTTAAAAGTTTATAGACTATGATGATTTCGATTATCTTAGAATGAAAATGTTTGCGAATTTGTTAGAATTGACATGAAAAGTTTTAATTCGTACCTATATTAAAAGTTTTAGATCAATAAAAAATCTTAGTTATGAAAATATCAAGGACTGCTTAAATAACATAGCTTAATTAATCAATGTGTATTGTACAAAAATACACAGTTCCTGAGCGCAGGGAATGTCGTGGGAAGAGGTGACAAGATTGGCACAGAGATTATCTGAATGGAGGAGGCTGGTTTCTGCCTTGTGCTCCCGACAGGAGCGTTGAGGGCGATAATGATGATGATTGTAAAAAGAAATCTTCATAAAATATTTTGACGTTAAGCTTTCAAATCAAAAGAATGTCAAAATTTTGGTTCTGGATGTATAATCTCACCATTAACTAATATTTTTATAAATCGTGTTTTGAAAATGTTCAATTTTAATTCACTACCAGATAATATAAAGCGACTGAATAATATTGATCAATTTAAGAAATATTTGAAAAACTATATACTAAGAAGCCGAACAGAGACAATTATGTAAGAAGCAATTTTTGTGAGAAGACATTGTGTGCTTGAGTTTTGGAATAACACCCTCCCCTCATACCAGCATTTCATTGCTGTTTGGGGAATACGAAGTGTTTATTGTTTACTTTAATAAAATATCAATATAAATATATCGAAATATAAGTTGTGTATTAAATAAAATGAATAAATAAATATGAAATAAATAATTGACAAAAATTAACGTTTGTCACAATATTGCCGACAGTTTGGATGACATATTTTTAAAAAACAAAGAAATAAATAATTTTAATTAATAAATTAATTGAATTCAATAAAAGCACCAAGTCGTTCTGATTGAATGAAGTTAGTTTATACTGTATGTTTCTACGAGTTGAAGAAAAACGGAATAAAACATGTAGATGAATAGACCTTTTCTTTTATATTAAATCAGAATATTATATTTTAATCATAAATAGAAAATATTTTTCCCTTAACAAAACATACAAAATAAAATATAATATTGAAAATTTGTACAAAACCAAAAAGGTCTGTTCAAAAGATTGATTTTTTTATATTACACGGCACACAGTAATTTTGAATTTCTGTAGAATTAATTTTAATCTTGTGTCATTAGCACTTTGAATAAATAAGCTAACATTGCTTTTTGTATAGCTACGGGATATTATTTGAGTTTCTTGAAATAAGCATAAAAGCCTAACAAGGCAATATCTTTAATGAAACATGTTGTAAAGATAATAGATAATTATAATGGAATCAAAAAATAAGTATGATTTAATTATAAGAAAATATTTTCTCATGAGAGTTTTACTTATATTCCACGTGGACACTATACAGCAAAATGTAAAATAAATTTCTTGAAACAAAATATTCAATGTTATCTAAAATATATAAGACAAAAGCTAAGATACAATCCCTTTCCTTTTTATGATACATATAACGTTTTCATTAAATAATCATGTGTCTTGTATGAGTAAATGTATCGTGGTGAAAAATCTAGCATTGTCTGCGATTGGAATAAACTTTTTGCATGTCATTGGACTAACTATAATAAATGTAATGAATATATAGATTGTTAACTTGATACCATATAAAAATATGGAATCCAGAATTAGTATCATACATAATCTAAAAATGAATAGTTTACCATGGGAACACGTGTAAAACATGATTTATATAATATATTATTATCAATGGATGAAAACACAATTGGTTTTAGTTTTATTTTATATTCAATTATATAGTGACCTGGTTTCGACTAATAAAGTCATTGTCAAACTGATAAGATAATTAACAGATTAGTTTGACAATAACTTTGTAAGTCGAAACCAGGTAACTATGTATTCAAATATAAATTGAAACTAAAACCTTATGTGTTTTCTTTAATATACTTACCCATAAACATGGAGTTTTACAATTTAAGACAAGTTCTTGGAGACAGTTAGGTTTAGCTCAGACTTAGTTTTAGTATTATTTTTCCATATTTTCCCATTTTTAAAACAATTTTAATACAAATTCAACAATTCTTAGATGAAAGGAGAGAGGAAAGTAGCTGCATCTGCTGTTTAAGGTCTTGATAAGTAAATAGTAATAAAAAAAAAAAACAAAATTTCATCAGGCAATTAAGACGATACTGTGTGAGTAAAGCTAAGGAGATAAAAGAACGTAACACACATATATAATAAAGAAAAGCAGTTGAGAAGGAGAATGAGCACAACTTTATGATATCTACAAACTTCTAGGATTTGCACCTTCACGAAGTATACCTAATATAATAATTATATCAAGGAACTTTTAGTATTAGGAATATCCAAGAATAATTTAATTTCGTGTTAGCTTTCAAGCCCGGCATCATCAACTTGTCAAAAAACATGCGAAATTTATAATCAATCTTTCTTTAAATCCTGCAGCTGATGACTTATTTTGCCTTCGCCATTCTAGCAAATTGCTTTATTTGAAAGGGCTAAGGTGTATTTGAGTTTTTAAAAAGAAATTGCGAAATTAGAGGGAATGATTACAAAGAATGATAGCACATGGATGATTTTATTTTGAAAATTATCTCTGCAACGTTCTTTTTGGCTTTGAATTTAAGAAACTTTTTTTCAAATTTGGAATCGTAAATAAACAAAAATTCGACGCTTATAAGTCAAAACGTATGCCCCTGGTGGTGGGCTTCAGGTGTAATTTGTAACTTCAGAACTAATTAATAAAATTTTGCTTTATAACAACACCCATTTTTGTATGGGGAATCACCACACAATTCGACAGTTGGAGAGAAAACGTCAAATGAGTTCACACTTTATAAGCATGTATAGTAAGAAACGGACTAAATTATTTCTAGCTCGGTTATAAAACAACATATCACGGTTTAATTGGTTTACGCCAAGGAATAAACTGTTACCTGTTGTATGAACAATGAATAAGATGAGGGTCTTTACTATATTATTCGTGGTTATTACCCGATTTGTTTTCCACACCATAAAACAAAGTTAGAAGCGGAAAAGCCTCTCTCTTATTTCACAGACTTACTAAGTAAGCTCTTCATAATATATTATTAAAATGGTTGTTCACAATAAGTTTATCATGAAAATTTATTTTCAATACTCTTTCGGATAAGTTTATTTTACACTCGTATAGGTACTTTATTAGCCATGTTTTATTTCTTCACTTTTTACGTTCCACTTGTGAACACAGAGATATAACAAAATTTCTGCTTTCATAGCAAATCTTCTGATTATTACACGATATATTAATGTTTTATAATGTCCAGTGGGCCTAGTCAAAACACATTTAAGCGTTACGTTTTCGTTTCGTTTTCGTTCAAACGCGGACGACGTTGCGAGAACGCATCAATTTTCGGAGCTCAAATACACAAGCTCCGAAAATTGACGAGTTCTCGCAACGTCGTCCGCGTTTGAACGAAAACGTAACGCTTAATTGTGTTTTGACTAGTACTAATAGTTTTTGAGTGTCCTGTTAGAGGTTGGATATCGTTACACATCACATTTGTATGTATATTAAATTCTGAAATGGGGTATGCCATCTAAAAGGAGGCAATTCTTCAAAAAATCAGTCAACAACGAGAAAACTGGATTGGCCACAATATCAGGCACCCAAGCCTACTCATCACCATCTTGGGTGAGGGTAAGACTGAAGGCAGAAATGATAGAGGCCGACCAAAAGCCACATATATGGATCAAGTGAATAGGGACATGAACTGTGGCACATATGTAGAATTAAAGAGACTAGCATAAAATAGGGAGGAATGGAGAAGAAAATCCAAACTCGATGCAGACTTTTGACAGATTGTAACTTACTATATATAGAAAGGCAAACTTTTTAGCTGAATAACATGTTATCATAGTTATTCCACTTATGATTGACAACATTTAAGAAAATGTAGTGGAGACCAAATGAAAAAAAAATCTTTTATCATTATTTATAAGACTACGGCATTCCGTCCCTTGTGGAACGATTTTCAAGTTCATTATTTTAAGAAGGTATCATATCATTTTAAGACACTTATCTTTATTATAATAATATTTTTTTGGCAGATTTTAAAATGTTGACATATACAGAAAGGAGAGACACTGGGATACTGAGAAATTTGCAGTAGACATGACATGTTAATCAGATAGTGGACTTCAGTTATCTCGTAATACAAGTCGTACGAGTCTATTATTGATCAACTGAAGAAGACATGGCCCAGGGATTCTACATCGAGCTCGCACTCGCAAAATGGGGACGAAACCAAAACTATCTTAAAAAGATGACTATTCATAAATTTTATCAAATGTATAATAAAACAACTTTGCAATATTTGCAATCGCTGTTTTTCATAGTACGTATTTATGATAAGAATTAACATGAAAATAAGTTTTAATTTTTTCTAAGAACAAACTGGTACCGTGAATTCTTTTGAGAACAAATGTAAGATGTAAGCGAAAGACATTTGTAAATATTTTGATCTCGCTTGGGTACCTACGCAATGTCTAAATAGTATAAGACTCAAACATTTCCCTCGTTAACTCAGACAGGCAGGGAGACGGTGTGGCGCGGTGTGGCATGTTGTTAGTTAACATTGTATGGTCATGATTAATAATTTCATACAGGACTACGTTTGAATTAACGCTCTGCAACATCAAAGAAACGGATAACAGTAGTAATACAAGTATCCAGTATTCAGTACCCGGTATTAACATTTATACAATTTCAATGTAAACAAGTAAAACTCGTTTCACACTACCATGATTATAACGAGATATATGTTGAATACCAGTAGGATACTTACTCACATTGACAACAATACTTTTTCACGGATGCTTTTAAATAACATGTCGTACGTTATCATCATGCTAATATGAGCAAACTGCTACTACTACAACATCACGGAACATCCCACAAGTGCGGTAGCAAGCAGACCAGCCGCAAGTAAAAAACATGCAATCCGTCTTCCCTGTGCCAACAAAAGAGTAAAACAATCAGGATGGGTGACAAACGTCATCGCTAAATTTGATATGTAAAAAGTCTTTATTTTTCGAACAACCTGCCTTTTACAGGACTTTTACACTCGAAAACTTACGGACAAGATTGAGAGACCAATTCATTGCCGGGCGCTCCACGGCTTAGGCAAGTGTCATTTTTATTATTAAATTACAGTTAATGACATAAAACAGAAAATAAAGATTAGTATATTATTGATATACGACCAGGAATAAAATTGTATTTGAAAATCGAATTTCCATGGTCACACATACCAGAAAATCCTATAACATTTTTGGTGGTCCAGTGATTATGGATATATGATTTTATATGTCCATAAATTTCACAATTGTTGCTATTTCAACATACAGGTAAAATTCTAAATAGAACAAACTTACACATTAAAAAAATAAATTAAAATGACATCTCTCATTTGACAAGGAAATATCAATAAAATATTCATTTCGTATTTCTCTATGGTCAAACCTAAGTATACGAGGAATGAAAACGTTTCTATTTTCTTTGGCGTTAGATCGCAATCCGTGAAAAAGAACAACTGAGAAAATTTAAAAATATGAAAAGGACTGTATAGACTACGAGATAATACAAATACAATACCAACATACAAATGGATATTATACCTTTATCGCAATTATACCGACTTGGTTATTAATGGTTGTAATCAGACATAGAGTATACTACCTGCCCGTATTACATTGTGTAAAACAGTGAGTGGGTACCTGTGTGTAATTGAATACCTACATTAATCAGCATAATGATATCTATACTATATAAATAATACTCAATACCATACACTTCTAATATAATATATGTGTACTTATATGTTTCTACTCCTTGCCGTATTTTCGTATCGGTAGGTACCGAGAAACTGAACCTTAATGATTTTTATGTAAGTTCAAAACGTGTACTATGAAATTCTCCAAGTAAAGAATAGTTTCCCCCTCTTTACTCTAAGTTTTCAAGTGTTCTGTAGAAGGCAGATATTTACAAAACACCACAAAGTGACATTTTTACATCTTAAAGCACCAATGATACACGCTACCCGCACTTAATGAACATTTTTTATCAATCCAGAGAGGACAACCAGTATATTTGTTACAAGATGGTAGTCTGCTGGCTACCTCACATGGTGAGCGCGATGGTATGAATGAAAGAATCAAAAAATTTAACTCCTTTTCATAGGTATTTAATCCTTGAATGTCATTTCTGGAATGCGAAAAGAAGCATCAATCGGACAAGAAATATTGGTTGACAAAATCCCAATCAGGGAACAAAAATTGGATGCAGAGAGAGTTAAATCATAACTTTTGTAAAGTTTAGAAGAGATTTTTATTTAGCAGTGGAGAGATGATAAGAACTAAAATAAGATACCTACTCAACACCTACTTTAAAAGCTGAACGATTTAAGTGTGTGAATATTCCTCAAATTTTAATTTTGAGAAGTATCTTCTGTGAGAGAAATTCTGTTAGTAGAAATTTGAAGCTTTTAGGATCCTTGAAATATTTTCAAACATTGTGTGTATTTACTAAAATTATCTCAAGTAGGCACTACTGTTCAGGAAGACAATATTTTCTATGAAGTTTGTTTTAATAAATTGTTCAAACATTTACTCGAGTCTAAATGAAAGCAAAACAAAATTCGAGAGATGTAATGAAAAGGAGGACAAGGGCTTTATTATTATGGATGGAACATTTTTTTAAAATTAAATTCAAGAGATTTTGTAATTTTCGAAAGAATTTGAGGAGATGGAATGTTTTACGATGATTTAAAATATCTTTTTTTATGAAGTCAATGCTATGGCATATCAATAAAGGGTGTTTATGAAAAAATGATAATAAAGACGAAAAAAAAATAATCTAAATCCTTAGAAACTCTTTAGATCATATTAAGATAAAAAACAAACTTAAATTTAAAACGGTCGATCAACATTGATCATCGACCAACCTGAAACTAAATCAAAACTTTCAATTCAAATAAAATTTAATTTGCAATGTGTCCACAGAAATGAATAAAAAAAAATATTAACGTATGATTAAAACAATAAAACAAATGAATACTCACCACTCGTCATAATGATTTATTCATAATCCTTAATTTGAAAATTAATAAATAAATAAATAAACTAAACACTCACAGCGATTAAAATAAAACAAAATAACACAAAACTAATAGATATTCATGTGTTTACTGATGATTAATTAGTTAAGGATCAATGAAATACATCAGATTATTTCTCACTGTTTACTTGTGTAGGTATACGAGTATTTATTATACGCGTGATACAAATATTATTTGTTTAATGACACTGTTATGTTGGCTGTTGATTTATTATTTTTTCATAGAAAACAAACAAAATGATACCATTCAAATAATAATAATAGTAATACAATTTTATGACAGAAGTATAATATAATCGATAATCGTTAAACGTCTGACAGTCGTGACAGTTTCCCGATACAGTTATTTTATTTTCAGCGGCGTCGTTTACAATCGAGAAACTGATCGATTGAGCCCGTGTCAATTGTAAATGCTACTAACTTCCTCTACTGCTGTTGGTCGTACCTAGTGATGTGAGAAGAGAAAATTCTCCAAAGAACGAGAAATTTCTACGAGAATTTCTCCTCTGATGGAAGAGAAATTTCTCTCCACAATTTTTCTTAGTGGTAGGTATTATGACCTTCGCAGCCAACCTGATTGATCCAAAAATTTGTGGGGCTGATTAAGGCCCGAATCAGAGGTTATTAACACTTTTTTCCATGTATGTACCTGCAATTTATTTCTAACTTAAATATGGGCATGTGGGGGTCAAACATCAAGATTTTTCATCAGTTATTAGCATTTTTTTCTATGTCGGTACCTAACATTTTTTTGTTTCCATAATTAATTGTAGCCATATTGGTGATAAATTGTCTCAACATTTGTACATTGTTATTGATTGAATGAATAAAGTATTTATTATTATTATACTGTTAAATAAAAAATAAAAAAAATTCTCCGAAAAATTTCTCGGTAAATTTCTCGAAAAATTATTTCTTGAGAATTCCACAACACTAGTCGTACCTACGATACAATAATACAATCACAAATATTATTAATTATCTATTCATTAATTATTACTTACGAGTATTTTATTATTTAACTCTTGTACATCTAATTAATACACAATGTAAATGTGGGTGATTAATTTAACTAGCTTACGATTGAACGGTTTTTGTTTTTTTTTTTAAAAGACAAAATAAGGTAGGTTTATTTTAAATATATCTCAAATAGGTACCTATTTCGAATTTTAAATTGTGGTTTTTTAATACTTTAAATTATTGCACTTTGGTTTGTGTCACTGAATTTATGACGAACAGATGTCAGTCGATTATAGTATAGGTACCGCAATATTACCTAACACTAAAACATAATAAAATAAAATAAAGTGAAGAAGCGGTAGTATTTAGAAATAAAATAAAAAGTTGGAAGATTAAGCCGTGGAGCACTCGGTGAAGAATTGGTCTCCCACTCTTCTCCGTAAGTTTTTGAGTGTCCTGCAAAAGGCAGGTGTTCGAAAATTAATAAATTGTAAATCTTGAATTCAATGATGAGGTTTGCCATCCATCCTGAATGTCTTGATTTTATATCGGCACGGAGAGGACGGCTTGCATTTCACAGCTTACTTGCTGGTTACCCCACTTGTGGGATATGCCATGATGGTATAGCATAATAAATAAATAAATAAAACTTTATTGACCATAATTTTACACAAATACATAAACAATAAAATACAACATTACAAAACGTGACAATTAACAAAATTTGGCCAAAAGGCGGACTTTTTGCTAGGCAACGTCTTCCAGTCAACCTTAAAAAAAAAAAGTAGGTCTATGCCTACCCAAAATAATAAAAAAAGAAAAGAAATAATTAAAAATATAGGAACCCAAAGAGAAGAAATTTTAAATTTATAAATAAATAATCTAATTTATACATACATAATTAATACACAGATACAATAAATAAATAATAATACATACATACATAAGATAAGATAAAATACTTTAATAAAAACAAATTAAACATGTGATACATGTGCAAAACAATTATTGAAACTTGCATTTCAGAAATAAGTATTAATATTAATAAATAAAATAGCATAGTAGTATGGAAGCATAGCTACCTAGCATAGTATAGTATGGAAGATTAAACTAACCCACAGTGCATTATTTATTTATTTATTTATTTATTTATTTATTTATTTATTTTACAACACACGGCGTGAGCCTTTTACATGTTAATCAAGCAGTATAACAAACAACAAACACAAACAGATACAATAGTCAAGAATACATTATTACATAGATTTGAAGTGAAAAATTAATGAAGCAACAGTCAATAATAAAAAAAAGACAAAGCAAAACAAAAGAAGTCAATAGGAAACAAAATGTCAACGATAAAAAAAATTGCATTAATTATATCAATTCAAACAAGCATGAATATGTCAAAAAAATAAAAAAAAAAATCCGATCAGAAAGATAATAATTTGATAATATGCAATTAGGATGATTAGAATGTCAATAAATATAGTACAAAACAAATTAATTATACTGTTGACTTAAATAAATGAATAAATTGCAGGTAAGTATAATTCATGTTAAATTATTTCGTAAATAATGTACAGTGAAAATGATTTCAGTACAGTGTACAGTGAATCAAACAGCTTGATCTTAGTATAGAATTGTTTCCACTAAATTGTTCACTGAAACGCGCAACTCACTGTATAAAGTACCTAAATCACCTATGCAATGAAAAAATATTCCAATTAATATTTATTTGCAAGAACAAGGTGATTTATAGTTTTAAGATAAATCTAAATATTGATTAAAAGTTCTATTATTGGACTATTATAAGTTTTTTGTGAAAATAAACTTTGAATACACATTTTTTTAACATTTAGATCGAAAACTAAGTTGATGGATCGTTGAATACCCATATAATTTCTTTCGTCAACTTTTCAAAGTATCTGCATAGTATACAGTATACATAATATTTGAATAAGCTAAAAATAAGCACAACTTTCTTATCTTTTGAAAAGTTAAGTTCAAATCGATTTGGACAATTCGAGAATGATTCTTGAAAACTGTGCAGTATAGGTAAATTTATGAATACGTCTGTCAAACAAATTTGGTAATATATTATGTAATTAAGGTTCATCTCAATGACAGACTTCTACTGTATAATAAGAAAACTACAAACTGTATAATACCATCACGGCATATCTTACAAACGGGGTAGCCAGTAGACCAGTTGCGTGTAATAAACATGCAAGCTGTCTTCTATGTGCCAACAGAAAATATAAGGAATTCAGGATAGGTGACAAAGTTCAAGGAAGAAATATATTGGGAGACCAATTCATGCCCGGGTGTTCCACGGAATATATGACCGTTTGCTTCTCATATACATGAACAAAACATGATCCTTTTAATTTTTTTTATCCTGATTGATAATGACCTAGAAAAGCGCTATATATGTGGAATGCAGTGGAATATACTATATAAGTGGTTTATTTATAATTACTTCCTCATTCTTATTCTTATACCATAGACTAAATCTTCCTGTTTTTTAATTTTATACCACCTATTGTAGTGTTGATTTTTTTGAGAAGGAATACTGTAATCACCGTCCCAGAACAGAGCTATCTAGTGAGATGGTGTAATTTCTCTGTCTTACGTGGATCAATTGGTTATGCACAAGGTCGGGCAGGCCGGGGGCTCTCAGATATGGGATTCTGCTTTCACGAAGAATAACATAATCTACCCATTGGTTGGTCCCTGTGGGGGCTGCTCCTGGCTCGCTCGTCTGGAATCATTATTGGGAGCCCATTATAGTGTGTGATAATAAGAAAAACTGATAAGACCATACGTATGATGTCCATGATAATGTATATGATAATTGTCAAATATCGATATATACTATACTATACTATACCATCACGGCATATCCCACAAATGGGGTAGCCAGCAGACCAGCTGCATGTAAGAAACATGCAAACTGTCCTCTCCGTGCCAATATAAAATCAAGACATTCAGGATGGGTGGCAAACCTCATCGCTGAATTTAAGATGTAAAATGTATTAATTTTTTCGAACACCTGCCTTTTACAGGACACTCGAAAACTTACGCAGAAGAGTGGGAGACCAATTCTTTACCGGGTGCTCCACGGGATACCGGGTGCTCCACGGGATCGATATATTGTAAGGAGGGAAATAAAAAACTTTTCATTTCATTTTAATTTTCATTTCAATTAATTAAACATGAACATCCACCAAGAACCGTTGAAAAATATCTAACTGAAAAAATATGTATTTCTTCACACAGTAAGCTGTCGGAAGATTGTTTCATTTGTTGTCAATAAGTTATTGATACGATATAAGATTGACAG
Organism: Athripsodes cinereus; assembly: GCA_947579605.1. NCBI lineage: Eukaryota > Metazoa > Arthropoda > Insecta > Trichoptera > Leptoceridae > Athripsodes > Athripsodes cinereus. The sequence goes on along the minus strand of OX388319.1, from coordinate 19,250,640 downwards.
TAGGGCAATGTTGTTTGCTAGTCTGTGTAGTAGGCAAGTAGGTACTTGATACATGATATTATATCCCAGTATCAGTATGTAGCTACATATTGTGACCGCAATCAGATTTCTCGCGGATAAGAATCGTGTGTTACTTGTTTACTACTAACATCCACACCATCTGAAAATATTTATTATGGATGTATTTGTGCAAGAATTTCCCATAAATGAGACGATACTTGACGAAGTAGGTAATGTATTTTCACAATCCACAGTGTATGTATGTAATTCCGATATACCGTGGTTGCGAAAATAGATTACTTCAGAAATCATACGATACACCTGCTACAAGCGGTTTCAGTAACGTTCTATGATATTATTTATGAAATATTACTCAAGTAATACATTTTTTATCTTGTCAGTAGGTAAATTAATGTCAAATTAATCAAACAATAGTTGATCTTTTACCTAAATTGATACACATATATTCATAATTGAGAATAAGTTATTTTAAACTAGTATGTATTTGAGTCTCGAGTTACCTACCTACGAATGTTTTATCCATTTGACTCTCACGGAAAACGAATGTTTGTTAAAAATAACTGCCAATAATTTATTTCATTTATACAAGTAAATTAGTGTAGGAGTAAATTGTCTAAAATTGAAATCGAATTAGGCATCTGTAAAGTTGCATCACAACATAAAGTTTACGACATAAAATAAATGTTTGCTTCAGTACTACATTAGGAAATGACGTTCGGATTTCATCAGCGCAATTGGGACGAACTGTAGTTGATAAGAAAGTAATTGAATGTTGTATCGTACAATGATAACTGAAACATACAATTACACGTCAAAGTAAACAAACATGATAACTTCTGACCTGAGTATCGAAAATATACAAGGTAATTAAATTATATCATATTTGTTACTTGGCATATTTAAAAAATAAATAATGTAAGATTACAAAAAAAACTTAATTATTCTTATTTTTTATTATTCTCGCAATTTAAAACTCTTTTGGGCAACATTATTAACTAACATATTTTTTCATTGAGCGATTATACCCAACGCAATTTGTTCCAATTGAGTCGACTAAATTGAACAATAGGAATCAGGGAGTTATTGAAAATATTCAAATATAGTTCCCTTCTATAACTCAAACTTTTGTCTACGAATGTATTAATACCTCTTTCCTCCATAAGGATGTAACCAAAAGCTTAAAATAAACGATTTTTTCGGTTATCAGAAATAAGTAATTTTTACACAACGATTCATGGAAGAAACTAGTCGTGGGTATGCGTCAACTAGGTTAAGAAGACTATATGATTAAGAAGACAATAGAATCTTCTGTTCTGGGCACTCTTTACGTGATTCAGGACAGTTACGGGTAGATGGAGATTACCCAGAGGATCACCTATGTACCGTTATCACCATCCTAAAACATGAGGGACAAGTACCTACAAGAAAAAGAGATAATCATATTGACTATCCAGTAGATAACATACGCTAGAAATTTTTCAAACTCTAGATTTTTTGAAATAATACGCGTTCGAAGTGATATTTTTTTCCATTCCTCGATCATTTTTTTTGTATAATTTCTTGTAGAAGCATATATTCGCTTCAATACTTTAACGTCATATATCTTGTTCTTTTAGAATATCAAATTATTTCGCCCTAAAGATGGATACTCCATTAATTAAACGGCGCCAAATGAATCATCTAATATATGTAGGTATATGAAATTAGAGAGTCGATGTAAAGATTCACGTTATCATTTATTTTTATAAATATTCTTTTTATCATAAAAAACATGTAATCGAGTATTTTATTATATAGGTACATATAAAATGATTTAAATTGGCATGTGTTTGTATACGTCTCTTAGCCTAATTTTGTAAAGTAGCAAATACTAGATTAAAGTGAACATTAAAGAAAACGAAAGATATTTTCTGAAAAAATAAAAACTCAAAGAAATTATAAATGAGAAAAAATAAATGAGAAAAATACGGGCGATTAAGAAGAGGATGGAAAAAATATTTTTAAAAATAATAGTATGTGAAAATGCCACGCTGACTTTTTTTCAAAAAGCAAAATATTGTTAAGAAAAATGAAACAGAAGATATTATTATTTAATATAATAAGGTTATTAAAATGCAAAATGGGAAGGCAAAATACAAGGATAATGCTCCAAAATGTCTGTTGTAATGCGTTAAGAGAACGTAAATACTATAAGAAGTACCCAGCCATAATATATTAGAATTATGTTCTGAGGATTAAAACGACAATATTTTTTTTAAATCCCCTTGAAATTTGTTCCGTAGCCGCGAAGACCGAACGATCGTACGAATTATGAATAAAAATTGTCTACAACAAAAAATTATAATTCCTCGGATTTTGAGAATAAGAAAATAACAAGTTTTGTTTTATTTAAATACTGATTGCTTTTCCTCTGTAATCTCGTTGTGACCTAAATGTGTCAAAAGTTTTTTTATTCGAAGAAAAAAGTCATAAATATATTAAGAATAATAATGATATATTAATTTGAATTTCGATTTAAAGAGATATTAATATGCTAGAAAGATTTCTGATTTAAATAAAGTTTTTCAACACCGATAAATATGCAAATGGTTTTGTGACTACCTCACACGCGAGAAAGTCTTTGATATTATTAATTTACATACATACATACCATCACGCCGCTTCCCTCGGGGGTAGGCAGAAAGGATCGAGCGCCACTTCCTTCTATTCTTGCATACATCTTTCGCTTCCGTTACTGTCATACAAATTCTTTCTGCGATTTTTTTTAAGTAAATATGTTAACTAAATAAAATAACAAGCAAATTATTGTCTACGCATAAAACATGCATGATGATCAATAAATTAATAATAATAATAAAAACATATCCACCGCAGCTAAAAGGTTGGTGCACTCTGCTACCTTAGTGCCAACACTTATGTATGCAAGTGAGACGTGGACATGGTTAAAGAAGGATGAAAGTGGCATAAATGGAGTTGAAATGAGATCGTTGAGAAGGATGTGTGGTAAAAGTCTGAGAGATCGAGTGCGTAACAGTGATATACGAAAGGAACGTAGAATGAAAGTTGGTGTAATAACAAGGATGAATGTAAATAAGTTAAGATGGTTTTGGGCACGTGGAAAGAATGAATGAGGACAGAATGACTAAGAAGATATATTTGGCTGAGAGGATTGGTGCTCGGAGACGTGGACGTCCGAGGATTAAATGGCAAGATCATTTAAATCAAATCCTACAGGACGGTCACGTGTTGAGCACATTGAACAGGAGAGCATGCATGAGGAATTGTATGACAGTGACGGAAGCGAAAGATGTATGCAAGTATAGAAGGAAGTGGCGCTCGATCCATTCTGCCTACCCCGCGAGGGAAGCGGCGTGATGGTATGTAGGTATGTATATTATTTATGGGAGAAGCAGTGATGCTTTAGATTGATATGAGTCCTTGGACTCCGAGAAATAAAGTCATTTCAACAAAATATAGATTGATAGTTTGAGAGAAGTTTTATATTCGAAATAAGTATTTTTTCTGCTTCATTCATTTAAATGACGAAAAAAATATTCCGAATAGGGCAGTACATTTCATTCATTAGTAACTACTTTCTATTAATACTAAAACGAGATAATCCGCAACGACCGAGAAAGCTAAGAAAGGTAGCAGGCTTTTTTTACCCTTTTTAAGAGTCTACGGGACGTACAATTTTATAATCATTTAAGTTGTTGTCGCGTTGGACCATAAAATGATGCAATTTATATAAATAATAATATTGCTACTAAAAAAGTCTTTGAAATAGAATATTTCATGAGATTTATATTATATAGTATTCTGGGTAACTTCATAGTAATTATAACGATTATAATTTGAACAAGTACGACTTCATTTTATAAATCTTCCCTTTATCTTTTGTTGTTCACTGAATTTTCTCAGCCTTAGTTAATAATATATCATGTTTGTTTAATGTTAATGAGTCTTTCAGGTCTTTTGCTTAGCAATTTTCGTTAAAGCGTTAAGATAATATTTTGAAATAAAATATTTCACAAGGCATTCATCACATATGGACACCAGTTTTGGATGTTCACGGAGAACGTGAGATCAAGGTTACAGGCAGCAGAAATGCGGTTCCTCAGGGGAGTGGCTGGTGTGTCATTGAGAGACCGTATAAGGAATACGTATGTTCGTGAGGTTCTCAAGGTGGAACCAGTACTCCTGCATATAGAGAGGTCGCAGTTGCGATGGCTGGGTCACGTTCTCCGCATGCCAGAAGACAGTCTACCACTTAGATCTTTGAAGGTTGAAGGCTGTGGGAGAGGGCGAAGACCGGTGGGCCGCCCTAGAAGAAGCTGGCAAGGGCAGCTGGTGTCAAACTTGTGTGTTGAAAGGCTTGGTTTGGAGTGGCCAGAGGTCCTGGAAGCAGCGGTGGACAGGGATCTCTGGAGGAGGTACCTAGGCGCAATGGGCCCCAGACCCAACTTGGACAAGGGGAAGAAGATGTATGTATGTATGTATTCATGTGAAAGGGTGGGGAGTGCTTCCATTAAACTGTTGATCTGGTGTAATAATTCCAACACGATTCAGTCAAGGTGTTGTCGGCGTACCCTATATTTTACCTTGAATTATTTATATGACTGAATGGGTTGGTAGGTACTAGGTATGTACTTTAAAAAGTTCCCCAAAAGCATTAAACCTTTGCGTTTGTCAATTTTCCACATCAATTCTCAAAGCGAAAGAGAGATTGCGTGAAGGGGTTGAGAAATGTGTCGCTGATAAACATTATTCGGAATGACGACGAAATATCTCGCACATAATCAAAATAATTAAATTCAAATTTGTAACATTATTATTATTATTATTGTTACCTGCTACATGTTTACCTATTCACAGATCAATGAATACGACATGGATATAACATTTATACCTTAGTGTGATCGCATTATTGAGTATGTAATTCATTTGATACCTTCAAACTTTTGATGTTTAATTTTATTTACGTTTCACTTTATAATGGTATTCCAAATACATTAAAATTGACTCAATTTGTGAAGGGTTTAAAGTTATTAAAAGTTGATTAGCAATGTATGTAGATAAAAAAAAACGTTATTTCATTCGTTCCATAAGGGCGTTTCCCACAAATAGGGTAATCAGCGATCCAAGAGCATGTACAATACAAACATGCAATTTTATTTTTTCACGTCAATAGCAATAGAAGTTCAGGCATTTAGGTTGGGTAGCACATTTCATACATGAACTGAAGATGTTAATTAATGTCTTTAACATAATCATGCTTTTAACAGGTCACTCAGGTAAGCGTTGGGACACCTTTCTCACTTCTTCCGATTGGATTCTGCACAATGTTGCATTGTGTAGACATGATTCTCCAATCGAGGTTTCTGATTGGTTAAATAATTTATTTCAAATTCAACTAGCCATTTTGTAGAAAGAAACACCGCTAGCGATTATATTATTCTAGTCGTCGTTTTGTGATTAAAATGCATAGAGTAAATATTATACTCGTAGCATTGTTGACTCGCCCTCTGTACATTGCGTTATAAAACTGATATTTTTACGATACTAAGTAATAAGTATTGATTCGAAATATTGTAACCAATGTACAATAAATAAATAATTAAAATAAACATTCATATGTAAGTACGTCATTGTAAAGACAATAAAATATGTACTATAAATATTTGTTGAAATTTCTAAGTTTTGTTTCATTGTTATTGCATTATAACTATATACAGGGCTATGAAAGTTTCTTCTAAATATTATAGATAAACAAATTGAACACAGCAAGGTATCTGTATACTAACAAAGTGATTTCTTCTCTTCCACAGTTTCTAGTATTCAAATTTGTAAAGTAAGCAAGTACCTATTTATTATGAAGCATTGTACATTGTTGTTAGTAATATTATTATTATTATTTTAATTTCAAATATAATTTATAAACTCAATTACATAAATTGATAGCGGAATAAATGAGATTTGTGATATTTTCACACCTAGGTGCACAAATTAATTCACAACTAGTTTATTTCTCTATCCAAATGGGATTTCAAATTTGCATTATTGTAATACGTTTTAGTGAATATTGCTTCTATATGAATAAATACATATTATATATTTATTGATCGAGAAATGGGATGCAGCATAATACATTAGGTAAAAATGAATAATGTTATTGAAGATGGCCAAGGGGTAGACCTGTTGCTAAGCAAAGGCTTCCAACCAACGTGAAATGATTTTTTTGCAGAATGGGTGGCATGGCTCATCAATTGTCTTCGACAAGAGATTTAACGAATAATTGCCTTAAAAGGTAAACAGGTATCCTGTAAACAGGATACTTGAAAACTGCTAGAAAAGAGTGGGAAACCTTTTTTTAACGAGACTCCATGGAACGAAAAAATATATTCTAATATAATAACATATTATGTTCTCTTTTTACCGGGGACTCCATGGGAATGAAAAAATGTATTGTAATTTGTGTTCTTCTTTTTAATATAATATATTCTCCTTGAACGATACACCAGAAACATAAGAGATTTTCTGTGAATTGTGAGCCATTGAATACAGAACTTATTTATTCATCCATAACTTTTTCTGAGAATTAAGTCAATTTTATGCCATTGACAGATCAAAAGGACACCTAAGTACTGCAAGTAGTATGTAAATAGAAAAGTAATTTATATACCCATACACCCCAAACCATCTCTTATTTGTTTATGTGATATAATAATATGTAGGTAAATACGCAATGGCAGTTTCCAAAAACATGGAAGTTTTATATTTAGACTAGACCAACGAAACATTTCTAAAGTTAGCCTCGACTTAATGAAAAATCTTACTCATAGAGTAATCTGTTATTACGGTTTAATCAAAACCTTTTTTAAACATAAAAAGGCCGTAAGAGTAACATGAATGCAGTACGCTCACGATAAGAGTTGTTGATCATCAGCGAAGACACTTGTGTCTAGGAATTGATGGAAAAATAGTGGAAGAGAAGAAATTATATGTAGAAGGTTCTGGAACTTAGATAAATTGAGGTTATCTTAATAAGGGAATCTTAGATAAATTAAGGTAATCTTAATAAAGCTATGCACTACATACTGAATGTTACATAATACTCGTAATACAATTTCGTTCTCGTTACGAATTTCAACAAACTGTATAAAGTTTGTATTAAGGAATTCTTTAGTTTTATTCTTGTATTGAATTTCTTTATTTTGTATTGAAAGATTGGTTTATTAGGTAAAATTTGAAATCAAAGAAGTTCCAAGAAATCGTACAATTTATTTTAGATCTCAAGATCTTTTTCAAGATTGATAATAAAGGATTTTGAAAAAGAAGCGAAGAAAATAAAATCTTGAAAATTGAATATATTATTTCCTTATTTAATTACAGAACACCTTTTTAGATTTTTCAAAGATTCTCAGAAAATATTCGAAAATAAGCCGAACAATATAGCGTCAATATTAATTTATTTGGTATTCAATTTTGGTACAGATAAAATTGATGATGCTTTGCGAGTGTTTATAAGACAGGGAAAAGGCTTAGTCTTTTCTTTCTTGTATGTATAAAAAGTTGTATAAAGCAATTTTCAATTATTTGACAATTTAACTGAGAGTCCTCAAAATCTTTTCAACACACACTTTTGTATGAAATTTAGTACTCGAGGTAACAATGCGACCCTTTTGTGATGCAAAATAAGATTCTATATCATTTATAATTATTATACAGTAATTTTTTTTAATAATGCATATTAGTGATGTAACGAATGTGTGATTTTGGATATTCGCGAATGCGAATGCGAATAGCGAATATTGGCTGCTCAAACATTAAAATTTCTACTCCCCGTCGCCGAATTTTCAAAATGGTAAAGGAATTTAAAATATTTCAAAACTCCTCGGTTTTTTTAAAGAATATTTTCTTGCAGTACCGTTTTCTACAATGTATCGGGTAAGTATCCGGTACTTTTACCGAATTACCGATACTTTTTTACCAAAATAATATTTGCAAAACATTCGCACATTTTTTTGCCAATACGAATGCGAATGCGAATACTTTGAAATATGCGAATATTCGTGAATGCGAATACGAATATCCGTTACATCACTAATGCATATCTATTTAATTAAAGGTATAGTAACCTGGTTTCTACATCTATTATTAAATACAGTTAAATTCAAACAGTTTGGTTATTTCCATAAAAAATATGTTTTTTTTTTTGAGAATAATCAAGTGAATGATGTTCTTGTGTCATGGTGTGTAAATACTACGATGTGCAACTTATAAATATTTCGTTTACACAAACTTAGTAGGTATTTGCTATTTGCATTATTCTAAAATTCTTCTTATGTTTTATAAAAACTTAAGGAACCTTTAGCCTCTTAAAGTAATTTAGTTTCGTGTTTCAAACGTATATTTTCCTATTAATATAAAAAATAAAAGAAACTTTGTATTTTCCACTAAAATAACTTTATTTAGTTAGAACGTTTTCGGAATTACTTGCTCCATCATCAGTAACAATACTAAACATAACGACGGCTTAATCCGCAAACAAGATAACTCATTTTTTTGTCAAATTTTTTTTTTTGCGCTAACAGGTTTTATTAGATGTAATGTAACACATAATCCTGTAAAATGATAACTCCTAAATATTTTTAAAAACTAACAAAAAATGCTACACAAAAATAAGATAGCTCCATGCAAACATCTGGCAATTTGGTAAAAACGCTAACTCTGTCATTTTACCGCCTTTACCGCATTAATTTATTAAATTAATTTCAAGGACAGTCAATTTTGGAGTGGAGGTGAAGGAGTGGTGGGCGGGGGCAGAGGTGGAGTAGAAACAATCATAGACAAGAGTGGAGATGATATGGGTGGGATTTGGATATTTATAATGTATTTATTTTCCTCTCCTAAAGCGCTTTTAGGCAAAGGTTGTTAATAATTATTTTTATGCAACAGAGTATTATTCTCACTTATTATTTAAGATTTTTTAATAGTAATACTTGACGAGTAAAAGTGCACAAACACAGAAGTTTGCAAATGAACAAAAGTTTGAGTGAAAAGTATCTAGTTCGTATAAACTATGCGTAACGATAATAAATCCCCGTATGGAGTCAATTCTCACGTGAGTAAGCATATTGTAATACCGCGACTTTTACCAACTAATCCAATATAAGTATGTAGTAAATTACTGTGTATGTAGGTAAATATGTTGGTAACTACAATATACATACGTATTATATCGAGTAGAGTCTTATGTTAGAATTTATTTGCCTGTCACTTTCAGGAAGCTCTCAGATCATGTAGAAAAACCTCCTCCATATAGTATGCTAGTATATCTATGTACTTTCACCACTACGCATCTTTGAGGATTTTGAATAATTATCCAAGTATTTCAATTTTCTCATACTAAAAAACGTCGTTTGAAATTGTTGGAATATACCTATATATTTTTAAAAATTTATTATTCCAAATAGAGCATACAAAAATTAACATAAAGAAAAAACAATATTATGGAATATATTGCCCCACTAGATTAAAATCTGTTCTGGGGCAATACTAGAAAAAAATACAAGTATCAAAATACAATTTTTCAAATATTACTAAGAATACAATTCTTTCATGTAAACTTGAATAAGAGTTAAAATAATTCAAAATACATAAAAAATAGCATGTCATACGTCAAGTCATTTAGTACGTGCAAATAAGATTAATGTAAGAGTAAGTCAGTTATTGTATTATGTTCGTCAGGTCTCTCTCAGACTCCTTTCTGCCCCTGTCCATGAGCCATTTCGTCACCAATTTGTTTAAGTTTTTCCCACTTGGGGAAATAAATTTATGTTTTTGTCTTTTTAGAGTATATAAATATACATTATACAGTATACCTTGTTGCAAATCTGATAACCATACATACTTTCCTCACGACAGACAATGACAGTATAATTCACATGGATGGTGACTATCTTGCGGAACCTGCGGGTGCTCTTTCTTGAGTTTTTTTTTTTATGGAGAGGGACTTATTTTGTTACCTTCTTTATTTTAATCTTTTTTTTCGTCTCGAAATTTCATGAGTTATTTTCGAATGATTTTGTGCCAACTGAATGATTTCTTGTCACGTCGTTCCGAAACTTCTTAAATGAAAAACATTTATTTGTATAAAATTTGTAATAACATATAAAACTTTACCAGCTATAAAAATAGCTTAAGTATTAAAATCGCATAAACTTTATTGTATTATGTTATTGATTCTTATCTTTTTTCTACTTTTGGAATCATAAAATGGAAATAAGAGCGATTGTAAGCCAATTGAATCACACTCTACCTCAACATATTATCAAGTATAACAGAGCGCTAGGAATTCAACGTGAAGATGTAACTCAAATGGTCTGAAATTGTTCTAAATGCATAAGGATCATTCTCTTTCTATGTTTTTGAGAGGAATGTTTAAACTGTTTTAGTTTTAATTATTTCAACTTTTAATTATTATAAAGTCTATCAAGTGTAATTTTTAACTACTTATTTACATGATTTTTGTTCTTGTTTTTTGCTTTTGATTTGAGTAGGGTAAAGTGTGTATTGTTATTATTTACTAGCAACGTGTTCGTCATACGCTTCGGTAATTTGCGGGACCTTGATTGGTTTGTTTGATGGAGAGATTTGAATGTTGATATTTGTTAGGTTGAACTGTTTGTGTCCCTTAAGAATATAAAAAATAAAAAAAAAAATAAAGAGGAATTGATGAATTGAGAAGCAAATAGATATTCTCTCTTTCACGTCGCTATGACTTCAATATATTACAAAGTATCAAAATTGATGTATTTCGAGTAGAAACAGGAAAATATTTCAAGGAGAAATAAATAAAACCTTCTTGAACAAATTCACTTCGTTAAATTTAATAATAAAGCTACTTCAAATTATTAAGAAAGTACAAAATGATGTTCAGAGTAAACATCCCTTAATTTCCACATATCTTAGTTAATTTAATTCATTTTACCTTTCATACAATCTTGATGAAAGTTGGTTGTCAAATACAACTTGTTAACAATGAACGGTGTGGTGTAGACGAATTTCATCATAATAATTTTATCAACGCATAATGAAATAATAAATTTTGTGACTAATATTATAGTATAGTGAAATTTAATATATTATTAGTTGTATATGTTTCAAGTGATATAAATACACTACATTAGCTTGTACTTATAAACAAACTTTGCGAATTTCGCGAATAAAGCTCTTGGATTAAATGAAATTCTACGATAATATTGTATTAAACTTTTACCTGAAAATAGTTAATATTCTATGGAGATTCTTGGATAATTAAATTGTTTGATGAATAAATAATGAGAAACCTTTTGAAAGATATAATAATTGTTATAAGTCTTCTTTCGGCATTCAATGATGATTTAGAAAGCACATTGCAGAAACATGTTTCTTCCAAATAGAGCGTCTCTGCACCAACTGAATCATATCTTCCTATATTGAGATATTTTAGACGTTTTAATATCATTGATGTAGAAACCGTGTATTGGGAGAGACACTCAGCTTACTTATTTAAAAAAGAACATTATTAATACTTTTTAAACGAGTACCAAATATTACATTAGTGTACCAATAAACCATTACAAAGCATATCGTGAAAGTCTCTTAAAGAGCCCCTTTAGCAAAAACGATAAAACATTCAATTTTTAACAAGTTTGGTACACAAACTCTCAAAACTTGTTGACCCTACGAACATTTTGATTTGATAAAATATGAAAACAAATATTAATTACCAATATCAAACTTTATTCGTTTATAAAAAAACATATTTCTAAAAATCGAATTCGGGGGTGTGTTTGGTACATAAATGCACGAGAATCCTACAAATTTTCATATATTTATTTTAATATTGAGAATATTTAGGTAGTTATTACAAATATAGAACAAAAAAAAATCATTTTTTTTTTAATGTACAAAAATATAAAAACAAACAAAGCATAGCTATAATAAAAAAAAACAATAAATTCATTAAAAAATACATTCATAAACCATATACCCAAATCAACTATATTCAATCATACATCCAATCATCATTAAAACAAAAACAAAATAAAAAGAGGAACGCCATAACTAACACACAACAAATCATTATTTATACAATTTTCAGTCACCGGCCAAACAGTCAAGATACTCATATATAGTAACAATTTCAGAGCCACACAAAAACACAATAAACAAGAGAAAATCTGCTAGGTCTGACATGAGAGAAGCGATCCCATTATTTTATACTTACTCGTATATTCCAACAGAGATGTGCCAAATACATCGACAACATCCGAAAATTTGTTTCCAAGACGCTGCAATCTGTCGACAGACGAATTATAATCATATTAAGTGTTGGAACTATTACAATAAAAAGGTAAAGCCTGGCGAATGATTCAAACAAAAATATTCAAAATCAATATGTTAACGCATAATGCTTACTGTGAGGTTAATTGGGAACATAAACGTGTATATTTCACAATTTAAAAAAAGCATGGCTAGATTATTTTCTTAGTACGGGTATGATATAATACCAAAGGAATGAAAAAAACTTCATTCTAACTTTGTGAAAATTTGAATGATAAACTTGAGACTGATCAAGAACACCATCATTGGTGAAGGTCATATATATAAAATAAGTATGAATGCAATCACAATAATAATCACACATAAGTTTTGTTAATCATATCAAATATAATCAAAAAGATCTCGTTTATAATTTAAACCCTTTATCTGTAAAAGTATCTATTGATCCATAAAAAACAAAATATTTAACACTAGATACAATTTACATGTATGTACCTATACTATGATGAATTTGTATGTCGTGGTTCTACTGCTATGTGACATAGTGAAGGTCATATTATTATTTCCATAATATATCAAACAACTATTAGGTGTATTGTAAAAATATATATACACAAGTTCTATGACGAACTTATTCATTCAACAAAATACTCGTGAGAATAAAATCTACGCACAAGTTATAAATTTATAAGAAAACGAAAATATTATCTACTAAGGTATACGACCACAAACGATGCCACACATATAATTTGACTAAGTATTTTAACGACACATCTTTTTATTAGTAAAGATATGAAACTATAAATTATCTTTTTTCTTTTATTATATACTTATGGATAACGTTTTATGTTTTGAATTAATTAATTATTTTACAAATGTCACGCACTCTTACAGACATGTTATTTCTTTAACATGAGATGAATTATGGTTTTGAATGAGGCATGACATCTATCCTGGATGCCTTAATTTTTTGATGATACGGAAAGAATAATCTGCATATTTATTACTTGAAATAGAGCGCTGACTTCCCCACTTGTGAAATATGCCGTGATGGTACAATGGTAGCAATACTAGGATTATATCGATATCGCCGTCTCAAGGATATGATTTTAAAATAACCATCGATCGTCGATAATTTTATAATTGCACTACATTAACAAGAAGATGATTGAGGGCTTGTGTGTACACACTGAGAAAATACATTTTTTACATATTTATTATTGACATAAAACGCTGTTGGTAAAAATTTGTAGCCATACACAAATACAAAAATTATGTTGTTAATAAAAAGAAGAAGTCCTTACTCCTTCTGTTCTACTTGGAACCTACATATTTTTTGATTTTTGCATCAAACTTTTATATCAATTAGTTCTCTTGAAAATGTCAAGATAGTTTGATGAAAGTACTCGAGATAAATAAAATCTATAGTAAAAGGTTAACAGTGTTTCATGTTAATATTAAATATGTTCACAAGAAACTTCACATATAAAAATATGTTAAACAGTGTATATACATAATTAAATGCAATTTATATTTTAACTGTTTCGCTTCTGTGTTTGACAGCAAAATTTGTTTCACAGTAGCAGTTTAAAGGCTCAGACCGGCTTATGAGAATGATCTCACGTTCTTCACTCCTCAATATATTTATAATGCGAGGAAGATCCTTCTTCAACGACTTTGAACCACAGCAGAGCATTCATATTTACAGTCAAAAGCTGTCTGTATTCACAAAAGTGTTATTTATAATATTATATTACCACGTTTAAATAAAGTTGTGTTCGTAAATCAATTACTATCAAGTAAAAGTTAAAAATAGAGAATGTTCAAAGTAGTTAGCCAAAGAGAGCACATGCGTTCGGAAGATTTCTGACAACTTGAACATTCCTTTTTCACAATAATTATAACATCGTTCTGGTGAAAAGGATATCAGAATGTTATGTAGGTATGTTGTGGAAAGAGATGACTTACATAATTTGCGTAAAGACGCTAAGTGGTGGAGGTTGGTTTCTGCGCTGTGAATCTGAGAGGTGCGTAGAAGAGCGGTTTGATTAGGTAAGAAATGTTATTAAAAAAATATACGCATCAGTTAATATAGGTATATGTTGTAATAAGTCTAGGAAAATGTCGAAAATATGTATTTGAAGACCCGACAGTATTACTTTTATCTAAATATTTTCGTAATTAAAACAAGACCAAGAAGGTGCACGGCAAAGATTGACTAAATCGGTAATTCAAAGAAAAAATCGGTCATGCAGCCGATCAAATTTTGCATCCAGTTTTAAACTGACGTTGGTTGTAAGACAATACATTGCTAGTGCTTGAAGGTCAGCGATGTTGGAACACAAAAATTCCGAATAAATGTACCTGAATATGCAAGTCTTGTATGTCTATGGTATACGGTGAGTTCAGTTTATTTACAATTCTCTCTTCACAATTAAGATCACAAAAGAAAAAGGAGATATCAATTTATGTTCATACTATTTTTTATAATCTAGTGACCTGGTTCCAAGAGTAGTTTTTTTTTTGATAATGTCTTTGCCAATCAAAACCAGGAAGCTAAACTATTCAAAATAGTCAAACTTAAACCATTTTTATTTACTTAAATTTATATTCAGTTCTAAAAAATAAATTTCATTTCAATCAACTCTAATACCGTTGCAAATAAATTAAAATGCCAATTTTTTTAACAGGATCTTGTTTGAAAGATATTGAATAATATGAATGATACGTATAACTATAGAGGACATGATATTAAACAAAGTTTAGAAACAAACTAAAATATTTATGCTGAAATGATTTTATGTCATTACTTATTTTATCCAATAAGGATGACATTATAAGTTATATTATTATTTCAGAGTGTTTGCAACATTGTAGTTCAGACCCAAAATATTTGGCTATGTATTATTCAGTAAAAAAAAAAATAGCAAGTATTTTCTACAATGTTTGCCGTAATTTTAAGTTCAGTTATTTATTATGTTATATAATATTAAATGAAAAATCGTTGAAATACACGATCCAAGAGTGGAAAGAGGTTAAAAAAGTATTAAAATAAATGGACCTTCAAATGTTCCGTGGAGTTTCTAGTAAATCAAAGATCTTGCACTATTTTTTGTAAATTTTCAAGCGACGCATAAAAATCAGATGTTTGTTAAGCTTTGAGACATTTAACATTTTTGATTTTACCGATACCACCCATCTTAAACACATTAATCTTTTTTTTATTAGTACAGAGAGAACAATTAACATGCTGGGAACCACAGCTTTGGAATTCGCAGTGATGACATAGACAGAAAGACAGAGAGAGAAAGAGATAAACAAAATAATTGAAAATATGCGTCAGTGAATTCTGAATTCCTTATTCTTTATGGTAAAAAAAAATTGTGTGTGCCTATTACATGCAAGTAGTCCACAGGCTACCCCACTAGTGAATGATTGAATATATAGACGAATTAGATAAAGAAAAATATTCTTAAGTATAAATATATTTACAAACCTTTTTAAAACATGAGTTGTAGATTCTTCACATTAATTGATGTGTTTTATTTGTAATGTTTATCAATTTCTCGAATTTCATTTGTTTTGTTTCAAAAAATGAAGTAAAAAATTAACAAGTCATCGATATTACTTCATGTTTGAAACACAACATTTAGTAATTTAATTTATTTCTAAAAATATATTTTATAAGTTTAATGTACGTGTTACAATTTTGGAAGCGTTTCACAAAATGTAACGTTGTTTGATTAATAAACAAATCACGCAAGTTATCCTGAATACATTTATTATATCTCTAAACAAAAACATTTGATATTTATGGAGAAATACATGAATAATTTAAATCCATTCGGTTTCTGTATATGTTCCACACAAATATCATATTATTATGTACGTGTTTATAGATAATAATATATCATTTTTTGACTAAGAGAAGGTTTTCATAATATCTGAACACAATTTTATATTCTGTAATTCTATAGAAAACATTTGAGATATTTCTTTATACCTTTAAGAATATTTTCCTTAGTTTTAAAATATCTCAAGTCGGAGGAATATTCCAAAAGCGAGTGAAATAAATGCTCTGAAAATGTTTTTAATGAAGTATTTATTTAGTATCGGGTTTAAATCCTGCTTCATTGATTTATGTTAAATTGAAAAATATCACACAGAAATTAAAAGTACGACGTCAAAAACACTTGAAAATTCATAGCGATCTGACATGTTGTTTCCATACAAGCTTAACAAATTGTTCTTACAATATTTGGTGTCATGGGACGAACAAGAAGAATTGGACGATGTGCATAGATCAAATTACGTATGCCACTGGTTCACAGTATGTATGTTGGATGATTTATTCGGAACCGTTTAATGGAGCATCCATTATCGGCAAGGGTGTGATTAACCATATTGGAAGAGCGAAGTCTTCAGCTTGCTCCTGGACGTAGTTATTGAATGATTTTTACGAAGATGCTCGGGGAGTCGATTCCAGATGTCGGGTTCTACGATACCTGTCGAAGAAGTTGGACCTGTTGCCTTAGCTGAGTACCTATAGGGGATAGCGGTGGAAACAATGAGATCTGAGATATATCGGAAGCACTGAAACACTCAATCATCAATCGTGCAACAACAAAAAAAATTGCAAGATTAAGACCAATAGAATCGAGCAATAACTCGGAAGGAGATGTCATATACATAATATGGACTTGTTATGTTTGTATGATGAAAATTGAGAATCGTATAATAATTTTCAATATAAAGTGGGTATTATCTTACGCCATCTTGTCAACCGATTCGTGTGTAAATCTATTTGCAGATTATGTTTTGGAATGTAAATAATACGAAATTAACAATAACGAGAATTATGAAATATTTAATTCGCAAGTAGTAACACATACGCCTCAGGCACATTTTCTTTGTAAACAGAGACTCAGAAATATAATACATATTTGGAATATTATGTGTCATATTTGAGAACATGATTATATTCGTACAAGAATATCTGAAATGAAAATTGTGTGAATCAAAATTAATTTATTAAAATTTATTGAAAAATATGCACTAAACTTTAAAACAACATTTGACATATTAATTTTTACTTAAAATATAATTTAAACTCAGACCATGAATCCATTTTACCTTAATTATACGAATACAATATACCCTGCTTTTTTAAGTTAAAGTAAAGTTAAAGAAGCTGTGGTCAAAATAGTAACAATTTTTAATCTATATTACAATTATTTAAAATTCACTCTTCATAGCCCGAATAAACAAAGGAACTTCATTCATAATAATACGTTAATTGTAACGTGTTGCTTAAAATCGTGAAAAATGGAAAAGTTTAGAACAGGCCTATATTCAGCAGTAAAGAGACGAAGGCTAGCAGTAAGTAAATACACATAAAATTAATGAAAACGGTTGTATATATTTTACGATGTTACAAAATATAGTATTCAGCGTGTCACGTCTCTGAATTTTGATCGAAGGCTGCTTATGATTTATACATGAAGGAAAAATTTCGTATATAAATTTTCAAGTTCAAACAGTAAACATCACGTATACATGTTTTGTACAAATAAAATAATATTGTTTACAAAGCTGAACATATTATAATATTATGTCAGTCGATAAATAATAGTAAATTATATTTGTCAAATGTGAGAACGAACCTTATGTACCTGGTACCTACCCTAGATTTGAATAAATAATATCTTTGAAATAAATAATTTGCATATATGTAATATTTGTAGATACATATAATATTATTGTCTCTCATATTTCTCAGATAATAATGTAATTATGTTACTCTGCTGATAAGGCGTCATTATCTTTCAAACTGTGTGTTATCATGTAGGTAGGTTAAATATGAAATTTAATGTTTTAACTAAGGAAGTTAAATTAAAATTGTTATTTAATATTTCGCTTGCAAGGTAGGCTGTATTATCACTTAACATATTATTTTATTCCTTTTGAACATCATTATTTATAGATACAAAAAAGCCAAGTTATCAATTTACATAAAAAAATGTGGTTATATGCAGCCGTGAGATTATCACTTTATAAGTAATTTTAATCAACCTGTCACATGCACTATGGAGGATTTTTTGACGCATCACCACCTGCTGTGCGTTTTACACAGTGCTGGAGATCAGTTTGATTGTTTTTTTTTTCTGGATTTTGACACGATAAATAAAAATCATTTAAGTACGTAATCTGATGGAAGAGCAACTGGTTTTCAACATAGAGATTTCGTGATTTGCTTCCGCTGGCAACCTGTGTATGAGGGTGTTTGGGGTGTATTTGAATTTATTTGAAACTCTTCTTGTTATAGATCATTGATCCGTTGCTTCGAATCGGTGGTTGATTTTAAACCTATTTTTATCTTTATAAAAAATCCATTTTAGCAGTAAGACTACAGCCATGTTTTCTATTTGTCTGTTACTATTATTTTGAATTGATGTGTGTTTAAACATTTAATTTATCCGTTTGCTGGTTATCTCAAATATGAATAATGGAGTGGTTAATAGAAAAGCAAACGAATATTGAATGATTAGTTGAAGGTATTAATGAGTTTCTTTATTATTTTGACCAAGTAAATATGAAAAAGAGGACAAAAGAAATTGAATAATACGCCATCTTAGACTGAACAGATCACAAAATAAACAAAAGGTAGTATTTAAAAAAATCAATTGATTTATTTATAAAACACGATTTTTAATTGTCTTGCGACATTCGTTATTTGTTTTTATATTTTAAAGTATGTATTTAAGTTCGCGTTAATTCCCAATTAGAAGATTTATTATCCAACGGAGTGTAAGAGAAGATAAATTATGTCATAGTGAGTGAGTGCGATAACGTTATTAGTCAAATATTATGTATGATAGTTGAACGCTCGTTCGCTTGAAGAATCGTTATCTCGACGTTTTGATGCTTAAAGAATGAAAGCGCTCATCCTTCTGTATTTTATTGAAGGTGTTGTAGGGGAAAGGTGTATGTTTAAAATATTTTAAGAAAATATGAATGCCAAAGGTTAATTTACTTTTATAAATATTGGTTAGATGAAAGAAATCACTAAAATAATTAATACTCTATATTTTCTAGTGTAACTTTGTGAAAACGCATTGTAAAAGATTACATTTAAATTAAATTAAAAATCAGTGTGAGTTCCCGAGTTCCATTATGAGAATTGTTTGAATTGTTAAAACGTTTTTGATTACAATGTAGTCATCATCAACAACAGCACAAATAGTGATAACCTCGCCACTGCAAAACATCACTTTTTTTATGTAAATTGCTTTGTTGATTTTGTAATATGAATGATAATGTTCAAAAAGAATAAAAAATATAAAACAAATTCAATTAATAAAAAAATAAAGTAAATAAAATTAGTTAAATAAATAAAACATAAAAAAAGAAAATATATCTACCTATAAAATAAATAAAAAATAAAATAAATACATAAATAAAATTAAAAATATAATTAAATAAATAAATAATATAAGTTAAACAAAGGTATCCATAAATACCTTATTATAGAACGAAGAATGAAATAATAATTAATTTCTTCGTGGAGTTCTTGGCAAAGATATGGGCTCCCTCTTTTTCCTTATATTATATTGAATGCAATAAATTGGGGTTTAGAATAAATATTAATAATATAATTATAGTGTAAGGGAAAAGTTTGTATTGAGTACGTATTATTCAGGTACATTATATTGGAAACACGCAAAGGAAATGAAATATTCAAATCAGTAAAGAAAAACTCTGACATTATTCGTATGTACAAATTTCTTAAATATTTGGAACGAAATTAGATTGTTATGTGACACAACAATAAAAATACATTTTTTTATTAAATACCGAGGACGAAATGTATGTATGACGATGGGTATGACTTTTTCGGGTCTAAATATTGAAAATCAAATACGCTTGTTTTGTAATAAATTACCTACACGCGATTCGAAAATTATACATTTAAATAATAATTCACATACCTACATACATTTAGGAATTTATATGAATGTTTTGAAAATCTCTAAATGTCTGATTAACTTAATCTCTACGTAACTACTTGTGCAACGATAGTGAAAAAGGTTGAAATCTCGTTCTAATCCTTGGATTTCTCGTAAGAAATTATTTCAAGAATCTCATCGAACTATTGAATTACCATTGATCAATCTATCATCACGGCATATCCCACAAGTTGAGTAACCAGTAAACTCAATGCATGTAATAAACATGCATTGCGTCCCTCTTCTGACTAACAATCGTATCTGTCTAAATGTAAATTGTTCAGGAGAGCGTTTTTTGTGTTTTGCCGTTCATATTTTCGTTTCTCCTAGTTATATGATACAGTGTAAATATATTACATTATTTTATTTGTACTTATTCTTATATATCTCAGAATCATTTTTGTGATGATATTTTGAGGAATTAGTAGATACAACACATTTTATTTAGAATAATTCGAAATACGACAACAAATCAGAACGCTATTCCAGAATAACGGTAACAGTTACAGGTGTGATCTTCAGTGAGAACATGCAGGGCAAATATAAATAAACATTGGTGATCAAAACTCGATTTCACCAAAAATGTCAGATACGACAGTTAGTCAGAAGAGGGACGATATTACGTTCTCCACTCAAATGAAAATTGAGCCATCAAGATGTTTTATGGATACCTGCCTTTTTATAGAACTTACACATTAAAAAAATAATATACATACATACTAGTGATGTAACGAATATTCGTATTCGCATTTTTCAAAGTATTCGCATTCGCAAAAAAATATGCGAATGTTTTGCGAATATTATTTTGGTAGTAAAGTATCGGATACTTACCTATCTGGTACATTGTAGAAAAAGTATTTGAAATTCCTATACCATTTTGAAAATTCGGCGACGGGGGGGTAGAAATTTTAATGGTTGAGCAATTGTAGAAATTATTCGATAACAATATTCGCATTTGCATTTGCGAATATCCAAAATCACACATTCGTTCATCACTAGTATATATAATGAGTTACAATCCACTGGATTGGTCTGCAACGAGTTTGGTTTTTCTTCTCCATTCGTCTCTATTCTCAGCCAGTCTTTTTAGCCCTACGTATGAGCCACAGTTCATGTCTCTCTTCAGTTGGTCCATATATGCTTCTCTTGGTCGGCCTCTGCCATTTGTCCCCTCGGTCTTACCCTCTGCAATGGCGATGAGTAGTCCTGGATGCCTGATGTTGTGGCCAATCCAGTTAGCTCGTTGTTGGCTGATTCTCTTAAGGAGTTGCCTTTTTTCGCCTACCCTGGTTAATACTTCTTCATTTTCGACGTGCTCCGAGCAATGGATCATGAGCATGCGTCTGTAGCACCACATCTCAAAGGCCGCCAACCGTCCGCTTTCACTCTTGCTGATGGTCATCACTAGTAGACAACGAGTAAATCATATATTTGGAGAATTTGCAAAGCAATAATGTATTACATACACTAAAGAAATATGAATGCTTTGCAAATTCTCCAAATAATATGTGATTTACTCGTTGTCTATGTAACTTCATATGCAACGACGGTGAAAAAGATTGAGATCTCGTTTTTATTCATGAATTTCTCGTTAAAAATTATTTCAAGATTTAAGAAAAAAAGTTAAGGACCTATTATTGGCCAGGGGTTTCACAGATTAAAATGCGAAGGTAAATATGAAAAAAAAATGTGTTATTCTAGGCTTTTTGTTCAGATTCATTGGTTTATTTATTAAAGGTATTTAAATTTTATATACAAATACGAAACCCAGACTAGAGATTAAAAAGACAAATTGTTGGTTAAAAGAGACTTTTAGATTTTGAGATTAAAACAGTTAAATGGTCAAAACTGTGAGATAAATATTTATTACAAAGTGTCAGGGACTTGATAGATGGAGTAATAAAACTTTAGGTTTATACAATAAGATAAAAAAGTACAAATAGACCATTACGGTTACTGAGTAATTGCTTAATTTGTTTTGTTTGTTTTAGAAAATGGACGAGATTTGCCATTAATATAATTACTAACCAAATGTATTTACTTTATGTGCGGTCGATGGAACGATAAAGATTTTTTTGATGAAGGTTTTTAATTACGAAGATGTGCCGAATTTTATTACCTACATGTATAATATTACATTGTATTCGCCAATGGTTTTTACATATTATCAATAAACTATCCGAGCGTATATATCTATAAAAAAAGAATAAAATATTTACTGTAAATTGGTTATAAAATAAATCTTTAGAAAGTGTCTTAAAAATATCAGTTAAACGATTCAATGCACAGAGAGCAAGTTTATCGCCTTTTAGCCCGGTTTTGTGTGTGTAAATGTATTATATATATGTATCACGATAGTTATTATTAAACATGAAGATAAAAAAGTATTGGGTGTCTCTTTATACTATGGAAATGTTCACCAGTTCTACCTATCACTCTTCTGCCTCTTTCATATCAATACTTTCAGAGCGGGTTACTGGATTCAAAACTGAATAGTGACTTCGTCCAGCTATCTGAACCTACTATAAATCAAACCCAGCACGAAGAAGTACCTACTTCCCGACGACAATTTTTAAATTGATGCTAATTTTAATATTGTACCTTATTTTAATTCTGGACGTGGATATTGATCCTAGATGTTGTAAAACGTCCTTAAAGTGATATTATCACAACACGGTGCTAAATATTTTATAAGGTTTCACCAAAGTTGTTGATCACTTTTGCAAAGGCCTTCTTGTCATGCACCAGTCGGAAGAGTTCTTCCACATGCCTAAACCAGTCCTGTACTTTACATTGTATAGCCACGAGGTTTGCCATCTACCAGGATTACGTCGTCTTTCAATCTTTTCCATCGATATAAGTTAAAGATATTCATTATCACAACATTGTGCTAATTCAAACAAACTATTCTATAACAGTATTAGTAACAATAATGAGTTGGTTATTCATTAATAAATTGATAATCTAACGATATTACATACATATTGTTAGTACATTACCGGACCCTCATAACACTATACACACTATAGGTACTTACCAACTATAACAAGTTGAGGAAATGTCGAGCTGTTATTCTTGTTATCTCATTATGTTCCATCCGGTTAATAGCCTAATTGCAATCTCATCATTATTATAGCTATTATTATTATTATATTATTTAGACTAATGTATTTATAATTTATTATTACATCAGATATAAAGCGCTATATATAATATTATGTGTATTATATAAAGCGCTTTATATAATATTGTGTGTATAAAGGAAGTGGTTACTGTTACGATACAGAAACCCATTTCTCTAATTGATTGTAATTGTATTTAGTTCACTATCTTACATATTACATTTCAAATGCCAAAAGTTAAAGAGGAACGTAGAAATAACAGAATCACTCATTATCTCATCATATATAAAACTGATTGTCAGTATGGTTATCTATGTTATTCAATATCTTATTGCTGATCAAAATAGTTAATTGTTTTCCATACTTTTGAATTCAGATATTTTTGCCCCCGCGTTTGAGTTTAATCATTTAATACCCCCGATCTTTGTAGTAAATAGATGAACCTTTCTATGCATTAGGCTGTTAAGTTTATTTGCGATTATGATCGAGCATAAGTCAACCTGTTTTGTGTCGAAAAGTGTAGCAGTCGCCACGTATTTTTTATGTGCATATATGGTAAAATTTATTTAAAAAAATGATATACAGTACTCAAATTGTTAATGTAAAATGACTTCATCACTTTTAAATAAATAAAAGTTTTTTTTTTAAATAAAAACAAAAAAACCTCGTTGTAAATGCTGAAATAAATACTAATTATTTCGTCTATATTTCATGAACACTGTTTTTTTAGTAAGGGGAGTCTCTTGTTTTCAGTTTTAATGTTAATTTTCTGTGTAGACAATGTTAACGCGTAGAGAGTTCGTAAGGTTTCATTATTTAAATAAACCGGATAATGCAATGTAAAACGATATGCGTATGACAAGTTTTATAGAAGATTGATCAACCTTATCATACTATTATTCAGCACATCAAATCGTCAATCGTAATTAAAATTGGATAAATCATCTTTAAAATCTGCCGACGAAAAGGCGAACATTACGTTCATAATATGTTATATTCTACCATAATGTATTAGGTATAAAATACAATATCTATGAATTGAGAATACTGTCTTGTCATTTATGGCCTGTTATAATATTGAGTGAAATGAAAGACATAAAAGATAACGCCGAATTGGTTGACATTTATTCTGGTTTATATGTACATAATAATATCTATTACGCATATTCTATGATCGTTATGAACTCAGTACCGATATTGTTAATAATAAAATTGTAATAATGTGTTTGTCTAATAGAAAACGTCTTCACCACATCATTAGTAGTTGTTGTAGTAATAGCGGTAGTTAGTTTTGGAGTAAGACAAGTATAGTTTGAGGGATAATTTGTAATGGCTAAAACTCCGTTTGAATAAGTAATCTGTGTAAATCTTAAGATTGCGTTATTAAATAAACAGTGTGACCAGATGGTTAATGTTAGTCGTCAAGTTCAAAAACTAATATTGCTGTAATTATGTTTTATTATATATTCATTTGAAAGTCAATGGACCGCAAATGTTTGAACCAAGAAATGAAAATAAAAAGTTTTGTACACATAAAATTTGACATCGACTTTAAACTACTGACGAAAACACGATCATAATTAATGTATAAGTTGATTAATTAAACAAAGTCATTTGATATCAGTTGCTTCTCGGGGACAATTACAGTCTTTCAACTACGCATTTTGCCATAATTTATTTTTGGAAATCTTAAGTTGTATAAGAAGCTATATTTAGCCAATTTTCAAAAGGATTCATTTCCAATATTGACTGATGATTTTCAGTTGATATTATTGAAAAGCCTTTCAAAACAAAGTTACAAAGCTCTTTTACTAAGAAACTTTGAAATCATTTGAATGATATTTTCATAAATATTATGTTATCTTTCTGTCGTTTGTGAATTCATCATTATTAAGTTTTTTTTCTGGCAATCCACCCGTAATGAGTGATTTATGATATTGTTAAATATAAAACATGTATTAAAACTCCTCTCAGTGTTTTATAAAAATCGAATAACCCGCAACAGGACGCGTATATTTTTTAAAATAAACTTTACGATACTACAGTAAAGTCAACGTTCTTCCTAGCTTAAATGCTAAGAGTATTATTTCCATCAATGTTGTTTCCTTTTAAAGTGCAAACAAACTTGGACTTGTAAAATAAAATAACAAACATAAACTGACCTCTCGTTGAGATGTGAACTTACTAACGCTTGTTTGTTGCGGAAAATTTGTACAACCACTTGAGACACGCCCCACTTACCTACTACAATTGGTTGGCATCTCGGTGCCGACAATTAAACGATCGTTCTAGTTCTTTTGCTTTAATTGTCCCTTAACTAATTCAGATTTGCGAAATCTTCTGCTTAAAATTATGAAAAACTACAACAATAAATTCAAAGTTTTCAACAGATGAAGTAGTACCCATATATTCAAAAGGTGTATCTTAACAATACTTGAGCCGTATAGAATGTTATTCCTAAATTCCCTTCCCCTTTCTTTTTGTACCTATCTTCAATTACTACCAATAACTATAATCAATAATTGTATTTGTACATGAATAGTTCAATTTTATTTACTATCAATATCAACCTCTTGAATTCTATTAGTATAATTTCCTTTATCAATAAAATATGTTTTCTTGGCAATGGATTTTATATTGTTTTGATCTCAAGTGTGTTGGTTGATATTATCTTCTAGATTTTGTCTTTTATAAATAAATTTCTCTCTCCTTCGAGCTTCAAGTTCGGGCTTTCTTGTTTGTGGGATTTCCCTGAGCTATTAAGGTCTGAGAATTTGTTTGATGATTCGGAGGTGCTGGTGTGGGAATGAACTTGGGGGTGGGTGGTTTGCGTTGCACATCATTTATGCCTGTAATGGGTGGCAGTATAAACTATTATCTTATAATTTATTTATTTTTAAAGAACAAACACTGTAAAATAGTAGTGTGTATTTTTCACAGAGGATGGACCTAGTCCGAAAAGCTTATAAAAAAATATAATACTTTAAGTGAAAGACACAGTGTTTGAATTTTTGTAAATTTAAATATTTGGTTTTCTTTTTATTACTAGTTGTACAGTTGGCATGTGACTGTAAATAAAATACATGGAATACAATAATTCAACTTCATCTATCAGAGACTGCACTCACAATTTAGTTTTAAGAGATGTCAAGCATGAAAAAAGTCAAAGTTAGAGTGAAATTTTACTGATGTTTAGATGTTTGTAGGAACCATTGTGATGGTTTTGTAAGGCAGTGAACAAGTACAAGGCTACACAGAAAATAGTATAAAATTACTTCATTTTTATAGATACTCTATATCTACAGTAGTACAAATTGTATGTGGCTAGCAAATATATGGAATTACTACACTGTGAATGTCAATTTGTTGGTGTTTTGTTGTACAAAAGTTTCTCGCTGGATTCTTTGCAGTAGTTTAGCAGGACTTTAATCAAAACCTCTCTTCTATTTTAACGTATCTTCCAGGAATGAATGCACTTTGTTGACTTTTATTTTCTTTTCCGAGTGAGAAAGAAGTAGATACCTTTACTACTAGTTTGGATGCTGGTTCTATGTGTTGTGTAATTTTCTATACGGTTTGATTAAAATAGTGCATTACATCAGTGTTTGGTCGGACGGACTAGATCACTCTTATATACAAAAACGTTGCCTATATAAAAGTATTTAGCAAACTATGTAAGAGTATTGCAACTCAGTGAAACAAACCCATTCAATCAAAATTAAAAGGAGTTCGTTCAAGATATAAATATACGAGTATGTACAAAGATCTATCTAGGTTAAAGCTTAGAAAAATCTGATAAGATTAAATCAGTATCTATATCAACGTTGATACTTTGTTTATTTATGAAATTAAATACATTGAAAATTTAAATTTTCATGGTTAGTAGTTAGACACAGTAAAATACTCTTTAGATTTCGTATTACAAAAAAATTATCGAATGTTAAATGAAGTTCTTGAATTTACTGCATTTTCACACCTGCATGAGTGAAGGTACTAAGAATATTTCTCAGAAATAGGCGGGATTGTTGAACACACCATTGGTAAAGTGCACTTAAACCAGCCTAAGCCGATTCGTAAGCATCGGAACACCTTACCTGTTTCATACTTAAGGGAGTTGGCATATTCTGTTGGTTGTGTGGATGAGGTGTCTGTTGAGTAATATTCTTAATTTTATTGAAGAATTTTAATGGTGGTAGAAAATTTATTATGATATAATTTGTTTATGCAAATTCCTTGTTGCAAGCAAAACATTTTTATATTTTAATTGTATTGCGTTTCTGAATTCTTTTTAATATAATTTGCAAGAAAATAGTTTCAACTTAACTTCTGATACAGGTGGACGAATGCCGAGACTTCAAAACAGTGAGCAGTAAAAATAAAATGGAGAGGAAACGAGACAATTAATTATATTAGTACTGACTAGAAATCTAAAGAACGGAAGGACTGCAAAATAATTATCTATTTGCATTTATAATTGTTTGAATTCCTTTTAAACGTTCCGATATAAATAAAATCTTATTAGAGTATCTTTTTGTACATTGAAAATCTCAATACTGTATAGTGAAATTATTCCTATTACTATTAAATTGTTTTCAGGAAGACATCTTGATTTTGAAGGTATTTCTGTGAATTTAATTGTGCTTTTGCTTGTCATTTAATTATTTCCTACACTCTCCGTTTAATTTTGTAAGATTATCAATAATAATGTTCAATTATAAACAATACCTCAAAACAGCAACTAAGGTTGCTGGTGTCAGAGGCGTGCAGTATTACAAATCTGGTAAAATAATTCATAAATTTAAATTATTTGATATTATATTAAAATATAAGACACCAGAGCAAAAAATTACAGAACAGCAACACTATTGAAAACAAAAAACACAAAACACTATTACAAACATTGAGAAGTCATATTAACATTTTTATAAAAATTATTCCGATGAAACATATTTTAAATTAATTATGTGATTTTTATAAAATAATGAACACTTTATAAATTGTAAAAGCAAGATCATCATCATTATTTTGTCCTTCATCGCTTCGCTAGGGAGCACAGGACAGAAACCAGCCTTCTCCAATCAGAGCATCTCTGAGCCAATTGCGTCACCTCCCTCCAGAACATCCTTCAGCGCTCTGATTTCGTTGTTAAAGGAAGAATTTATTGTGAAAAAGAGCAGCTTGCGGATGAAATAACATTAATTTGCGAAACTTATTATCTTCCTCTCTTGAACCTTGAGGTGCTAAGATGCATAAGCATCATAGATATAATACGTTTTTGTAAAACTTGATATCAATGAATATATAGCATAATTGTAGTCTTTGAATTTTATCAATAATTTGACTCAAATCCATAATAATTTTCTGAAAATAAAGATTCGTCTATTTGTTCATATCAAATTATAAAAATAAAATAAACTTACCTTTTTTTCTTATTCCTATTTGAGATGTTTACACGCTTTGTATTCTTCCTGTCAGGGGTCTCCTCTGGTACCACATTAGGATGACCTCGACTCACTAGGTCATCCTAAATGGCCTTCGGGACCCTCTAGTCTACACATTCTCAGTTGCGTATCATATCCACGAATCACATATTCACAGTTTGAATTTGGAATTAGATCTTAAGATTAAAAATATTTTGCAAGATGCAACGTTTACAAAGTTAAAAATAATATAACACAATATTGTTTTTAATATATTTTAGAAATATTGTTTGAGAACCACAAATACAGACAAAAAATGATTATTAGTTTTTCATTGAAAAAAAAAACAGTTTTTATCACTCAAGCACTAATTTTCGCATCACTACAAAACAAATGAAAACGTTCTTTTGTTCATTTTGATTTTAAGTTAAAAAAATTATGAAAGTTTTAAGTGATTGTCATTCTTCATCCGTTCACCTGAAACAAAAAAAAAACAATAATTGTATTGTGGTTAAATGTAACGATTTTATTAACGTCAGTTTTTATTCGTAGTGGCTAGTGACAAATTGCTATGTCATATCTTGAGCTATCGTTCTGTGTTCCAAGTGTTGCCTAGAAGACAAATAATATTTATTTATTTACAATTCATTATGTACATTCAACAAATATAAGCAAAACACAGAGTTACAAAATAAGAAAAAAAAAAAAAACAAATTAAGTAGGTACCCTGGTTATCAGTAGGAACCCACACCTGGAGAATTACTTAAGTAATAACTATCACTGCACCCTTCAATCAAGCAAAAATAGCCAGAATAATCAAAATAAGTGATAATTAAATTAAAAAAAAACAAAATAAAATGCACACAGAAGAACGGGAAAAATCTTTGTACTCATTATTAAACAAACGAGTACTTTGGCTAACTAAATACTAGATCCTAATTTTCTTTTTATTAATCCAAGTTTTCTTTGGTGATTTTCAAATGTAAATGATGATCAAAAATGTAAATAAAAAAAAAACATTTTCGTCGTTTAGTATTTTTTATCATTTTTAATGAAAATTTTAATTTCGAAGAGTTAATTTCCTGTAGGTAGCATTATTATTATTCCTTTTAAATGATAAGTAAGTAATATTTTGTCGTAATATTTAATAACAATGGAAAAAATATTTGTAGTTCTCGCTTGGTTTGCCGAGTTGAATAATTTATAAGTATGAACGGTACGGTTACGTGAAATTCAGCGAGTAAAAAAAAATCTCTTTCATTTTTCAATTCATCAGTGAAATTCTATACCCGAGCTTCAATGGATTAAACTTCCGTATTTCAGGTGGTTGTATTTCACTGAGGGCATTGAAAAGGTACTACTTACTACCTGCTACAAAATGTATCGCATTTCCAAATGAAGCATTCAAAGAGACAAAGTATTATACTTGAAATTGATTTTATTATTTAGAAACGAATGAAATAACTTTTAATTTAAAATATAAAATATGCAGAAATAATTCGAATAGAAAGGGACCGATACTATAACGAAAAATGAGTATTGTGCAGAAGTACTGTTTTTATATCATTTTTTTAAATGTTTCTAATACATAATGACTACAAGTGAGTGAATACTATATTTTTTTCTTTCATTGATTGTATCGGCATTTTCTATGTAACAGAACATTTCAAATGATCAAATATAGTATAGAATCAGTACCTGACGATGCGAACTCGGAGTCTGCGAAACCGGTCGTGCGTTAGTTTTACTCAACAGTAACATAAAACAATAATAATAAATATTTATTTTATTTGATAATTTACTATAAATAAACTTTATTAATCTTTTAGCATTGTGAGTTGTTAGATGTATTTTACAATACTTAAGTCAAAACTTTGAAAGTGATATCAATCGCATATATACACATATATTATATGGACAATTTGTAAAGCGCCGTTTACTCATAACATGACCTCAAAAGCGCTGTATACCGCGTCTATCACTCGAAACTCCCAGCAAAAAGGTGCTCTTTTATATTTCTCTCCGTTCACCTCCTCTCGCAGAATTAGAGGCAGCTTGTTCCAGCATCTGGGACCCGCATCACTAAACGCTTTATCTCCAAAGCCTGTTCTGCGAGATCGATATGGCTCAATTAGTCTGCCTTTTGCCATGGTACAATAAAGAGAGCGAATTAAAAAGGGAAAGGTGAGAACGTATTTTGTTCTCCAAGATGGCACCAACTTAGGTTCGCTAAGAATATGGGGATACGTTTTGTTGTAGTTATTGTGGAATATTTATCAAGTTCAGCAATAACATAAAATTTGCATCACTTGGAAATAATATAGTTCCCTTATGTATGAAAGAAATGGAGGATATTGAAAAAAAAACACGTGCTATTAATAAGAATATAGAAAAGTGTAGTAAAATGAGAGTATAGACACTAAATATTTATAGAGGGATCAATTTTATTTAAAGAAAAATCGTTTTTTTATTCCTTCAAAGCATTATTAAAAAAGTGAATCCTTTTTATGAAACTCAAGCGTCTACAAATAAAATTTATTAGCATATAAAAATAAAAGTCTCAAAACTTTAATCTTTTTACATGATCCGTTTGTAGAAATATTTTCACGTTTATGAACTGGGAAATTTTTGAGTTTTATTATAACAATTTGCCTAGCAGCTTTTATCCTAATATTTATTTATGATAGTAAAGGTAAGAGTAAAAAAACACAATTTAACTAAGACATTTCTAAATTTAAAATGACCAACATCTCATATTTAAGGCCGTTCGAAGTAAATTTATTAAGTCAATGAAGGATTTTTGTTTTAAAATATTATAGCGATAAAAGATAATATCCAACCGCTAAATATTATTTTTTATCTGTAAAATTGACAATTATTTAAGAAGATTATGGGGCTTTTTATAATTATTTTATACGAAATTAATTTCAGTTCTTCCATTTTTCTTCAAAGCCTCATAATACGATAAGCCTATTAACTTGATTTTTAATGTTTGTGTAGAACTTTTTTTCCGATATATTAAATTAGAAAGAAACGTTGTTTGTATACATCTTTTTCATTTTGTTATGTGGTTAATACACAAATAAAATAAATCTAAATAAGTTAATTGACATATTTCATCAATTAAAAAATCGCGTACCTACATAACTATATTGCTTTTGAATTAATTAAAATAAAACACTTATTTGTAGTATATCCACGGTGACTTTTTATTGGACGCGAGCCGGCTTTCAAGAGCTTCCGCTCTCATC
Source organism: Athripsodes cinereus (assembly GCA_947579605.1). Classification (NCBI taxonomy): domain Eukaryota; kingdom Metazoa; phylum Arthropoda; class Insecta; order Trichoptera; family Leptoceridae; genus Athripsodes; species Athripsodes cinereus. The sequence continues at coordinate 19,218,490 of OX388319.1, read as the reverse complement.
ATCAGGCTGGCGAAAAGTAAAGAAATTACAGGTTGGTAACAAATATATATAGTGTGTCATTGGGTAGCAAAACAAAAGAGGTAGTAAAGACAGTGGTAACAAACAATTGAAATAGAGTACCGTTGTGGACGGATTTTAAGAAAAACATCTCCAGCATTTGCCTTTTAACGATATTGGGGAAACCACAAAAACCCATATCAGAGATGAGCATTATTTTTTTAAGAGGTAGCCTTCCTCTGATAGTTAGTATATATATAATATGAATCTGCTTGATTGATATTGAAGTGTTTTATTTTAATTAATTCAACATGAATTTCCACCAAGTACCGTCGGTTGAAAATATCAACTATATTGCTTTTGAAACGAAATGGATGATCTCAATTTTACCATCCAAATATATTCTTAAAGATTAATACGTAGACTAAATAAAATTGGGTTCGATGATGCATGTTTAAATTGGTTAAGAAGCTACTTATATAACCGAGAGCAGCATGTCAGGTTGAGAGATATGTTGAGCGACCATGCTTGTTCCACTTATGGCATACCACAAGGCACAGTCTTGGGGCCTATAATGTTTTTAATAAATGTAAATAATCTGTTTGATATAAATATTCGATCTGAAATTGTTTCTTTCGCAGATGATACGGTGATGTTATCTGTGGGTGACATATGGGATGAGGTTGTTGAAGTGGCAAATGTGGAGATGGGTGTTCTAAGATCATGGTTCGACCTAAATTTGTTAACGCTGAATGCTCGAAAGACTGCTGTGCTACCTTTCTCTATTAATGAAAAAAATGTACCTAAAAATTTGGATGTTAGAATCCACCGCTATGATTGTGATATGAAATGTTATGGTGAAGAAACTGAATGTGTTAGATTGAAAGTACATAGTTCGGTTAGGTATTTGGGTGTGCTGGTTGATTCGGAATTAAAATGGAGAGATCAATTGTTTATGACTGTAGAGAGATTGAGAAAGATATTTTATGTCTTTTATCGTCTCAGAAGTTTTCTATGTACGAATGTGTTAAAAATGGTTTACTATGCTCTTGCGCAGTCGGTTATGCAGTATGGAATAATAGGATGGGGAGGAATATATTCTACCAGCTTGAAGCCACTTTACATCATACAGCGAAAAATTATTAAGATTATATTGCATAAGCCGAGTGATTACCCATCTGACCAACTGTTTTCTGACTTTGGAGTATTAAGATTGGACACAATATATAGGAGACAAGCTGTACTGCGTATTTGTAAGGAATATATAACTGATCCGATCCACCCGGTGGAGTGCATTAGCACATTGCCTCGTTTAGGTGGTCTTATAAAAATACCAAAAAAAAACACAACGTTTGCGCAAAACCACTACTCCTACCTAGGAGTGAAGTGGTATAATGCTTTGCCGGTGGATTGCAAGGATCTAGCAAATATTGGTATAGCTAAGTTTAAGTTAGCTTTAAAAAAGTTAATGAAGTAGATTTTTCTTCTCTTTGGGTATAGATTATTGATGATTATTGTATAGTGTTTATTATAGTGTACCTTATTGTTATTTAATTTGTACTAACATGTTTATTTTTGTACGATGTGTTTTTCTTTTTCTTTTCAAGTTTATGGAAAGTTTCAGGATTTATTCTGGTAATGTTTTTGAAATTGTTTTCTTTTTATTTACTTTTGTATTGTTTTGTAATATTGTAACAATGTAGCTCACTTCAAAACACGAGATTTTCTCTTTTTGAAGTTGAGTCATTGAAAAATAATGTTTTATTTATATGAATTTGTTAACTATGTAAATATGTTATAAAAAAAATTATAAATAAATAAAAAAAAAAAAAAAAAAAAATTCTTTCATCAAAAACTTTTTTCTTAAAAACACGCAGAGTGTTCAAAGTAGGAAAAGTTAGATGCTCAAATTGTGTTGTACATTGTGGTGGCTTTTATTTATGTCAAAAATGATAAAAATCGATAAATCGATTATTTAGAAAACAAATTGTTCTTCAACTAATCCATTTTGCTAGTTGGATACAAGCAAGCTTGTTTTATTCTATACTAGCTTTTATAACCCGGCAACGCTCGGGTTTAAAAACAGATATTCATCCAAATACGTGAGTTAAAACTACACAATCTCATTGAAAAAATGAACTTAAAATCTATTTAGCAGCAAAAAAGGTACATGTCATAATAATAATCAGCTCTATGAGTGCCAAAATCATATATACAATACATACAGTTTGTCAAAAAATAGTTGACAAATAATCGAGGGCGCTGTTATCTTTCACATTGTAGCCCTATCCAAACATTGATTGTGTAAAACCGAAACCTTGTAAGAGAACCTACTTTCACATTACATTCATCACTTTCAATTCTCACTCTTTCTATCAGTCTCTTTCCGTGCATACATTTAGTTGCTGACTCTTTTTATTATTCACTCTTTTAGTTCCAGACAAAAAAAATCCTATAGCTAATAATAATAAGCTAGGACCTCTGCAAGTAAATGGACTTCTTACATACATACATATATACCATCACGCCACTTCCCTCGCGGGGTAGGCAAAAAGGATTGAGCGCTTTTTCCTTCTATCCTTGCATACATCTTTCGCTTCCGTCACTGTCATACAATTTTTCATGCATGCTCTCCTGTTCAATGTGCTCAACACGTAACCGCCCTGTAGGATTTGATTTAAATGATCTTGCTTTTGATCCTCGGACGTCCACGTCTCCGAGCACCATTCCTCTCAGCCAAATATATTTTCTTGGTCATTCTGTCCTCATTCATTCTTTCCACATGCCCAAACCATTGTAACTTATTTATATTCATCCCTGTAACCACACCAACTTTCATTCCACATTCCTTTCGTATATAACTGTTACACACACAATCTCTCAGACTTTTACCACACATCCTTCTCAACGATCTCATTTCTACCACTTTCATCCTTCTTTAAACATGTCCACGTCTCACTTGCATACATGAGTGTTGGCACTTAGATAGCAGAGTGCACTAACCATTTAGCTGTGGTAGATCTGTTCCTATTTGCAATTATTTCAATATTTGCAATACTTTCACAATTCCCATCTCTCGTGAACAAACTATCCAAGTACACACATTCGTCAACTTGCTCTAACACTTTGTTGTCAATCATTACCTGTCATACTGTTCTCTCACTTCCTCTTTCAAAGACCATGACTTTGGACTTCTTTTACATCATAAAATCATTTAATAAATACTTAGCATTTTCACCTTCAGAGGCATATACTGGTTAAATGGCTGCATAATGATAGACATCATCTAACTAAGGATATTCTCACAATTACACATCCATGAAAATATGCTGTTAACTGTAATATTTTACATTAAAGGGAAAATAAAACAGACTCAGAATTATAATATAAAACTATTTAATAAAAACAGTAAAATAAATATAAGAAATATGTAGTGTAATACAAATGCACTTTTTGGCGAATGGAGCAGATATCAAAATCATCCTGGACGGCCTTTCCTATGTTTTCTTTTATAATTCTTCTTATAGAACTCACAGATAATCCTGAAAGAAATGAACATTGAAATTCATCAGCAATACAGTCATTTAACTTCCTAGAAACACGGGATTGTCATATAAGTGAGTCATCGAGACATTCCATACACAATCATTTAATGATGCATTATTATTAAGCATCTGAGACATTCACTTCAGCTTTTTATTTAGCTTATTCTAATATTCGGTAAAATAATTTGCCTTTTTAAGTAAATTCATTACATTAAATATATTTTAAGAAGGCACAGAATTGAATAGTAATCTTGTAATAGAAATACAATTAAGTGTCGTCAAACATAAAAAAAAACAATTTAAAATATTAAGACAGCGCTTACCAGTGTTGTTTGGAAAACATTGTTAATGTACCAGGGTAGTTTTTGAGCTTAAAACTCCGCTTAACACTGGGAATATTTCTTGAAAACATTTTTTTTAGATACACTACGTATTGTTTTATTCAGTTTTATATTTTTTAAAGTCTTTTAAAATCAAAACAAAGTCACAAAATTTACCGGATCACCAAACGCCATACAATTGACAGGTCGGACAGTGTTGCCAGTGTAAGTAATTTGTGTTTTGGGAATCGTGAGAAAATAATTATTCTAAAGTAGCATTCACACTGGATGATCATTCAGAGTGTCAGGGTCAAACCTGTTCATCGAAAGTGAACACGTCTGTTCTCATTTGTTCATCCTATGCTCTCACTGCCATGTCAACACTCTCAGTCATGTTGTATGTATTTTGACATATTTTCGTACAAAAATATAATTAAATAAATAAAAAAATTAAAAAAAGCCCTTAAAACTAATCAATATAGTTCTCAACTGCATAATAATTTTGTAAATGATTCTGACATTCTATACAAATTCATAGAGAATAAAACAAAAAATAAGAAAAAATTTGTTTATGGTCGTTTCAGTGAAAGGTCCTTACATCGAAATTATGACGGGCTGTTATCGCTTTCATCCGTCATCGCTAGTGATCACTATTGATGAAACGCCCGTTCACACCTTTTTATCTTGGAGGTTCATCCGGAGTGATCACTGAAAGTGAACAAATGTGAACGACCCTTTAGAAAACTGACGATATTATATTTTATTATTTATTTATTTTATTTATTTTATTCTTTACTGTACATTGGTTACAATATTACATAGTGAAATAGTGGCATAAAAATAACAATTATAAATTATTACAATTATTCCTATACTATTTCGAAAATTTAGCGATGGGGGGGGGGGGGGTAGAAATTGAAAGATGAAACGGAATTGTGAACAGTATGATTTATATCATGTTGGAGTAAAAATTATATTTTTCACATGTGTAAGGTCCCATTGTGCGGTATTTTCTGGGCAAAATGCACGTAATTTTGGTCACACAATCTGGCAACCCTGATTTTGACACTTTGTATCTCTATGCTTATTATGACAGTTTTTACGTTTAGTGTTAGAAATTCTATAATTATTTTGAATTTAGAATACTTTCATGAAATTTAAAATTACTGCAAACCATACAATAATAATTTTATCAATAGACAGTATCTTAATATCTAATTTTGAAAATCTTATGTTTTTAGATGCATGTTTTGAATAAATGAAATACTTCTAATGAAACAGATTGATGCAAGCATAATATTGAAATGATATCCTTTACAAAAGTGCCTAACTACCATTATGTTAAGTGCAAGTTTTAGAAATGTTATCTATGGCTTGGTATAGTTATATTATGAGATAATCACACCCTTTTCTGTGTTTGTTATAACAGATAACTTTATTTAGAAATTAAAAGAAACTCAGAATATCCTACAATAAATTAAGAACACATATCAATTGTATTGTTGTAGATATGAGTTTTTTTTATTTTATTTTGACTTTTACCTTACTTTGACAAAAGAACATTGAAGCATCATTGAATTAGTTCTGTGTTTTTGATATTATTGAAAACCATATTTTGAAATAAAAAGAAACTATGAATATCAACAATAAAATAAGAACACATATTAATAGCATGGTCGTAGATGTATGAGATTTTTAGTGATTTTCAAGTTTACCAAACATCGACAAAAGATCGTTGATACATCATCATTTATAAATTAAATCTTTATAAAAGTATACATATTAAATGTTTTCAGCTCGCCTACTGGATGAGACATATCGTACAGAGGACATAGAAAACACAAAACAAACAAACAATATGCACCAACTAAAATATATATTTGTGTGCATTCTGTGTGTGTCACGTCGGCCATTATGAAATTAGCCCAAGATGTCAAAAATATGCAATTTTAACTCGCATAATTCAGAAGTTTTTATCATAACCAAACACAATAATTTATAATCAAAATAATCCTTAAATGTTTAATTTCAGTACTGATGTACCTATTTCTCATTACATCCATTGTGAAATTAATTCAATACACTGAAAAATGTTCGACCATGAATATTGCTACTTACAAAAACTTTCAGTGATTTTCATACATTTGGCTGCCAATTTTGTGACATAAATTGTAATATCTTTATCAATATATAAGGTATTTAAAATGTTTTTGGCCTTGAACGTGCCCAGGAGATGAGACCTCGTATAGAGTGTATTATTTTACTTCTGTCTTTCTTTATTTCAGAGTCCATTGAGGACATACGTACATACATACATACATACATACATACGAACGGACTCAAATATTTATGTGTGGATTTAAATGTAGAATAAACTATAACTAAATTAAGAGTTTGCATAAAAAAAGAAGTTAATACGGAGTAATCCTTATCCTTATCCTTATCCTTATCCTTATATCTTATAAAAATGATTTTTGAATTTCCATACTAAACTTTCACCGGGCTATACTCTCCCATTTCAAGGAATTTGCGTTCCATTGACCTGACCATTACAAGATGAGGTATCTATGTGAAATAAAAACCCACTAAATGCCGTACTTTCTTTTTGAGGAGCGAGAAAAACAGCAAAAAAGAGTGTAAAAAAAAAGTGTGAATGAGATAAAAAATACGTTTTTTACGTCAGTTTGAAAGGGTAAGAAAATATTCTTTACCGCCAAAATTGTGTACCATATTATATTGCCATACTAAAATTAATTAAGAAAATATCGATAATTTATTTCGAGTAAATGTATCATTATAAATGTATGTTACATAAAATAGTTTAATTTGTGTTTTTTTAATACTTTTGCAACATGTTTTACGCGAATTAACCAATATTTAAATAATTTGAACGTGTTACATGAAGATTCAAGAAACGAAAAAACATTATTTTTTGTTAACGGCAACATCGTTTTATAAATATTCTACGTCGGCCAATCACGTCGCTCGATAATTTGACATATTGGAAACGACGCCATTTATATTTTGACAAAAGAAAGACGCTATAATATGTCTATTTTGTAAAGTCTGCGTTCCGTACAGAATTATTTGTTTAACTACTACCTACATTTTATAAAATAATAAACTTCATAGTATGACAATAAAATATTGTACATTATATTATATACAAATGTGAGTGGTACCACTCATACACAATATTATGTACAGAGTGAATTAAGTGAAGTGATAGTGAACACTATAACAAATATTTTTGGACTAAATAAAAGGTAATAATGATGTTTATGTACACATTCATATAAAACCAATAGATATAATGAACTAAGTAATATGATACATTAGTTTCTACGAAGAAATGTTTGAGGTTATGCCTTAAAAACACAAGTAAATATAACATTTGTTACAGGAGTCAGTTTTGTTTGACAACTCATTTCATTTAATTCATTATGAACTTATAAACTGACATTATACAATTACATCTGAAGTAATTTACTATTTTAAGAAATACCGTGATATTATTTAATTGATATTGATAATATTAAGTTAGTAGATGCAACATTATGAAGAAATCATATTAATCGTATTTAATCGTGAGTAATTTACAACAAGATATTAAAACTTTGTTTTTTTACCTTTTTACAGAAATAATGGAAAATGCATAACAATAAACATTGATTAAAACGATTCTGATGTTAAAGGATTATTCATTACCATGACAATGACATTTGAGGGCTAGGAAAAGATTACATGATTAATGCAAAGGCACCCTGAATCTTGGAAGCTGGTTCTGCCTTGTGATTCTAAGAGAGCATTCATTATTATAAAGGTAAGAATATATTTGTTAATTTAAACACAACAGCACATAAAGCATAAGGAACTTAAGTCATAGTAACAAAAAAATAAGGCCAATTGCAGTGTTTTATATGAATTTAATTTATAAGACATTTAATACTTACATATATTATATTTTATATATATATAATAACAAGAATATATAGCCAAATAATAGGGATAACTAATTATTTATCACTTTGAATTATATTATAATTAATGAAAATGTTACACTGTAAACTGAGACATGAATCATAAATTTTAAATAAAGCGTACCAAGATTGAACTAGGTATCACTAAACGAACCATAATTTTTGTAAAATCTGTGTAAGAGAGTTATCTAAAATGTGTTATATAATATATTATTTTTCTTTACAGATATGACTGGTTATTCATTTCAATAACAAGAATGACAAAATCAAATATTTGGATGTTAGTTAATAAATTGAAGACAGTAAAATATCCAAAAAGTGGAGATTTGAAAGCATTTGCCGAGTGCTTGGCAACGTCATGAAGACCTAGCATGGTACAAGAAGAAGAGAATTAAAAATAATACATAATTTTATTATTTTACTCAAGAAGTGGAGATTGGGAAGCCTTTGCCATGTGCTTGGCAACGTCTAGAGGACCTAGCATAGTATAGGAAGAAAAAAATTAAAAATAAAAAACAAATTTATTATTTTACTCATTCACTGTGTTTATGTAGTAGAATTAAATAAATCTTATATTATGTATTTTTGGTCCAATATAATATAAAACTAAATTTAGTTTTCTATTTTTTGTGAGATAATATTATCAGTAGATAAATAAAATATGGCTCCTTTTTTAAGAATGATTTATTTTTTGTTCTGCATTGAGTATGGCATGGTGAGTAGGTAAGTATTGCAATGGTTTTCGTACATATTATTTCATTACATTAGCTTGATTAATCTGTATTAGAGTGTATGAGCCTTTTTAATAAGTAAACTTGTGTGAAGGAGGTGTTAGGTACTGCTTACATACATGAAATTACTTACACTTATTCTAACATGTATATTTATTATTCTCAGCTATATCTAATTATTAGGTATTCAAATATTTAACATTTTAAAATATCTTTTTATTTTCCCAACAATTCCATTACAGCAACCATTTCTTGAATTTGGAAAAAAATAGTTTATTTTCTAACTGTATATCCCATGGAACATCCAGCAAAAAATAGATTTCCAACTTTCTGTAAGTTCTTCAGCATTCTGTAAAAGGTTGATATTTGAACAAATACATTTTACGTAAGTGATGAGGCTATGCCATGCATTATTTATTTATGGTACAAAGTGGACAACCAGCGTGATTATAACATGCAGCTGGTCTACTGAATCCTTCACTTTTGTGTTGTATCCTATTGATATCACCCATCCTGATTGCCTAACCTTTATATCGGCACGGAAGGGGCAACCTGCATGTTTATTACATGCACATGAATTGCAAATCCACATGCTATGACCAGGCTATATATGCCCATTTTCATTGAGGGGGTTATTTCAAGACTCAATACCCACATAAAATAAAAACCCACCAATTATAATATTTCCTTTTTAAGATGTAATTATAACTGCATTTAAGTAAGGTAAAACAAGAAGCACATTTTTTGCATCTGTTGGAAAGAATAAAAAACAATGTCGTGTCAATGAGTCAACTTTTTTCTTTTTTTTTGGATGGCTTTTCACCCATTTAGAGTGTTATCGCCAGGAAACAGTCTGAACTCTTCTTTCTCTCAATAGAAGCAGAGTGTATCTATAACACTATTCACAAGATATTCAGGGTGACCCATGGTTGCCAAAATTGTGTGGCCATATATGATTTTCACTCTATCATAATACAAATCTTACTTTTCATTATTCTGTTTCATATTGAAATGTCTACCTTTTCTTAAAGAATATTTACTCACGGTACCTTTTTTACAATGTAACGGGTATTTGTACCGATAACTGCTTATGTCAACACCAAATTACCGTACATCTAATATATAAAATTCTCGTGTCACGGTTTTTGTTATCACACTCCTCAGAAACGACTTAACAGATTTTGATGTAATTTTGTGTGCTTATCGAGTAGGTCTGAGAATCGGGCAACATCTATTTCATACCCCTTAAAGTTAAGGGTGGTCCACCCCATTTTTTTTTTTAATTTAGGGCAACATATTTTTTTATGCATACAGCCCTAAGTTTTCACCCTTCCACCATCAACCCCATTTTTTTAATAGCGATATAAGTACATAATTCATCATTTTCAACTCCGGTCGATTACTGCAGTTATCCCCGCCAGGCGTCTTCTATAAGTCTAAATAAAAATTACTTTAATAATTTGTCTACGACGCTTCATTTGTCTTTTAATTATTATAACATCCTCACACCTTTATAGTCTTAGTTATTTTTTATTGAACTCAAAATAATTTCCAAAAAATAATGTAGGTATAGGATGGCAAAACAACGTTTGTCGGGTCAGCTAGTATATAATAAATTTAAATGATAGTCCACATTAAGAGAGTGATTAATTGCTAAGCAGGTATGTAAAAATTCAAATATAAAAAGAGATAAGATTCGTTCGTTTTGAGATAATTATTGACAGATCTGAAATATTTATGGATTTTGTTTTTTTACAATAATTTATACAAAGAAGTATCAAGAAATTAATTAATTCAATAAATTCTATATAATTTCGATATTATTGACCGAATATACTTGTTGGAAGTCCATTCAAAGATGCATCGAAAAAAAAACACGGTTTTAGTGTTTAAAGTCTTCCAAGTGACTTCAATATTAACTTCGCTTACTAGTATTCGGAGTCTCTCGATTCCATCATTAAAGAATTAGAAAAAGGTAACTTTTTTCTAATCTCCCGATGATGGAGTTATGAGTCTCCGAATATTAAAAAGCGAAGTTAATAAAGTCAGTTTGAAGATAACTCAATACTGTGTTTTTCAATTCATCTATTCTATATAATGTTTAAGATATGGATTCGTTAAGTTAGCTTTTGTAACTACTATTTTAACTTATTTCAACTCGTTGGTTATTTTACTTCATGGATACCTATGCCTTTTGTTGTGAAGAATAATACATTAAGATAATAATATAATTAGAGATGATGCGTTTCTAGAATAGCAGGTATTTTTGATATTATGTATTATAAAGACCGCACACTGCTGCGCTATGAGTATAATGATAATATTATTACTGGGAAGACAGAACGTAAATGCACTAACTATGGAGTATGGACTGCTTCAGGGCTGTAATAATAAAATATACCTAGACTTAGTATTGATACTAGCACTCCACACAACTTTCGACACTTTAGTCGACACGTCAACACTAAAAGTAATATGAAAGGTGGAATAACCCAGATTTCTTAGAATCATTGTCAATCACACTCTTCCATATCAAAAGTTAAATAAACCTCTCCATCAAGTTTTATAACAATAACAGTAACATTTACAGACAATTCACACAGATCGAGCTAGTCCCAAACTCAGATATGAATTTTGTATTATGGGTACTAACGCGACGATACACACATATACAATGCACTAAATATATATACATACATGTAACACCCAGACCCGGGACCTCGTGACACCAAGGCAAGAGCGTTTCCTCTGCGCCACACTAGCCGCCGTGTTTCAATGTTGCTTTCAATTGACTTTAAGTAAGGTGTTGACTGCGACACTAGACGATAGCGAAGCTAGATTGTCAACAAGATTTAGTGTTGGTGGGTATACCTATTGTCACTCAGCCTATAAACTGAGTGTCTGTATTTTCTTACAAACTTTAGAGACTCAACAGCTGATAGTAGTGTCTGCTGAATTCTGCATCGTGCAACTAGCAATAATAATGGTGGTCCATAAAATCTTCAGTATCTAGCAACACTCGGTAGTATGTTGGTATAAAATGAACTATACACAACACCATCCCACTTATCGTGATTGTTCTACCACATACCGCTATAAACATTTATTGTTGTAAGAGTAGGTACTTTGTGTGATATTATTAATACTAGCATATCCAAGACCACGGCATCGTAACAACTACACATATCTATGCAGTTGTTCATACACAATATTGGTATAGATATCACTCTGGCTACCCAACTTTATTTATTTATCAAAATGTTAATGGGCATATATTGGATATAAACCTTTATCCCTACTATAACTGTTTTATTTCATGGCAAAGCAATCAAACTAGAGTAAATAATGACATTCGTCACTTCTACACACTACATTTCTATCACATAGATTTTCCGAACACAAAAAAATCACAATATTATTTGAAAAAAATTTTTACTTGGATCGTAGGAATCAAAGTCATGCGATAAACACGAAAATAAATTATTTTTTATATTTATTTTACATAACAAAACACTTCTTGCACATAACAAAATCAACAAATCATTATACATAAGAAAAATGTGATGATATACAGTGGCGAGACTATCACTTTACCGGGTTAGTTGGAAGACATCGCATTTTAGAGATAAACTCGCCCTCTGTACATTGAATTGTTTAACTGTTATTTTTTGTTACTATTTTTTATGTAATATTATAACCAATGTACAGTGAAGAATAAAATAAATAAATAAATTAATATAGTGACTTCTTCCAACTAACCACACACTGTTAACCTGAATTCTCAAAACACCAAAAGTTGTGCCATAGATATTTCAGATCTTTGGTATGCAGACGTTTTGAAAATGCAGAGCTTAAAAAGTAATGCCATGTAAACGCCCCTAATTCTTGTCTGTATAATAGCGTCTATATACATTATAACTTGAAAATTGAGTTTAAAATTAAATGAAATGTTCCAAAAATCAATAAAAAATAATGTGGCTTTTATGAAAATTGTAAAGGTGTCTTTTCACATTACACTTTTATTGACCGGGCTATCAAACGCTTGTATTGCGAAAGATCGTCGTAAAAAGTTTATGTGATGAAAATAGAAATTGTATCAATTTTCCTTTCAAATATTGGTCGCATCCTTTTATGACACGCATACACACACACATGTGGATGATCAACAATACACATTCTCTGTTGTGTTTTGTCGGACACATTATTTCTTATTATTTTCAAAAGTCTTGGATGCTCATGTTCATACATTATTCATCATGCATCGCATCGTGGAAACTTGTAGACGTTTCTTTATGTGTCAAGATTTTTCATGTGACAAAAAATCCACCTCTTTTTATTCAGTTTAGCTCAGATTTATTACAAGTTATAAAACATGATGTTACTTGTGAACCAAATGCCTAAATTATTGCTTAGATTGTACCATATTGCAGGTAATAATAATCACCACTTGAAGTATAAAGTATAACCACATTCTATTATACATAAATCTACATTAAAAATAAAATGGATCACATTATAAATGCGTGATACAAACAATTAGTTTTTAAATACCAACAGAAGTCTTTATTTGAAATTTTATGCAGGTATTAATTTGGAATATTTTTTTTTTTGAAAAGATGTATATGGGTTTTTGTAATAAACCCAAATACAACCTTGTACCTACAACTTTCACAGTAAGCTAAAAGCTTATGTTGTGAAAAGGGAGTTTGTCGGCACCTGGTGTCGAACCGCCAACCTCACGTGTATGAGGCCGAGAATCTTCCGTCAGGCTACCATCGAAGTCATAAATTGAACCAATAATTGTATTTGACTAAGTCAATCCATATTATTTTGGATGTAATTTGGCCATCCAGCCCTTTAAGGTTCCCACTATGAAACTTTTGGCGTAGACAAGATTTGTTAAGTTTAGAATTTCGGATAAATGGAAGTTTCCAGACTGCAGTTTCCAAGTGGACGGTGGGTCTTCTTCAATAAACCAATTTATCTCTACGGCAGTGCTTTATTGACTGTATTCATAATAGTATTATGCCGCATCATTAGGTTCGGGGATGAAAGATTATTTAAAGAAGACCGCTAAAACCAAGATTTTTGATTTACCAATCATAAAAACGATGATTGATATCAATGATACAAATTACATACCCTGTTTAGTGACAAGCAAAGAAACGATCTCTTACTTCTTTTATGTATGTTTTCGAGTGATTTCTATTGAAGCAGGTATTCGTAAAAAAATATTAGGAGTAAAAAATACATTTAACATTTTTATTCACAGATGAGATGTCATTCTGAACATATTATTTTCAGGGCACAGAGAGGATGACCTGTGTGTTAATTTGTCGGTTACTCCGCTTAAAGAAGCGTTCGTGACAGTACAGAGAGATAGTCTTACATGAGTTGTTTAAATAAAAGTTCGGAATATATAAAAGCAATTAAATTGTAGATAGACGTATGTCCGAAAGGAAAAAGAGATTAAAATGTAGATGGACGTATGTTCGAAAAACTTTAAATAATAATATAACAATCAAACGAAAGTTATTTTATTCTACATTAAAATGAACTTTCAAAGTGTCACCTATTCGAAAATCATAAAGTTAATTAAATTAGGTTAAACATAAACATCTTTGTACTAATAATTTAGGTATTAACGTTAATTTGTATCGATCCTCAATTCAGTCCCATTCATTCATTAACCACATATTATAACGTGCCTATCAAATACTTCAACGCATTATTACAACGCCATCCAAATACGTATAATACAGTGCCGCACTTTCCATTTTCATTCCATATATTAATAAAACATTAAGCAAGCACATTACAATTGCATGCATGACTGCAATTTTTTTTTTTTGATCCAATATACCTATGTACACTGATTAAGACGACATCTTATATTTCCACCAACCCCCTCCCACTCGAAATTTTTTAAACTAACATCAATACCTACATTGGATAATATACTACTACTACTTTATCATCATGACATATCCCACAAGTGGGTTAGCCACCGGACTAACTGTATGTAATAATGTTCTGTACCAATAAATAAATAATAATTCAGGCTGGCTTGCTCGCGTCATCATTTGATTGTTAGTGTTGACAGTCTTATAGGTGAAATTTTTCAAAAACCTTCGTTTTACAGTACTGTGGATACAGTGAATGGAGCAACGACTTATTCTTTATTTATTCATGTATTTTTATTCTTCACTGTACATTGTTTACAATAATACAAATTAACATAGAAAATATCATTTATACAATTCAATGTACAGAGGGCGAGTTTATCGCTAGATTAAGAAGAACTATCCACGAACATCGAAAATATTTTTTTTCTATCTACACCCTCACTACATGTCGCAGATGGGGTAGGCAGAGAGAACGGAATGCCATGTTGATGTATCTTTACATACTTTTTTCGCTTCCTCTACATTCATCCAGTTCATCATACATACACGCTATTTTATAGGTACCTATTTATTTATAATATTTAAGGTTTGTTAATTTATTTAAAGGGGTATACATGCACATAAGAGCAATTGTCAAATTTGCCATTTAAAGAAACACTCTTTACAAGATTCAAGTCTCATTGATCCTTCAATTCATTTAACTGCAAATCGAAGTCTACAATCATCTTCATATTATAATTACTTTCTAGATAATTCTATAAAGTCTTAAGTCCTTTAAGATCTTTAAGCTCGTACTGACAGCTGTGTGTAGATATTATTATTATTATTATTTAACCAATAAGTACGTGTGTATGTGTGTGGCGGCGTATTTTCCTTACCTTAATTGAAATTCCATTTGGTGAAGTGTGAGGCCTTGCGACGAAGACGTGAATTAGGTTTTCACAAGAACGGTTAGCAGTACTGCGCTAGCTACATTCAATAATGATTGTACCTACTTACAAATAAAATATTTTCGATTCTGTACTATGCTGTCTCATATTATTATGTAATGGAATATAATTTATTTATAAATACATTAAATTTTACAAGTATTTAGAGAACATAGTATAGCATAAGATCTATCTAACTGAGTACGAGCCCGTACCAAGGCAGACTGAATTAGTAATTTAACTCTTCATTGTCTCAGATTAAATGTTTGATGCATATCACAGCATACGTGAGGTTACCTCCTTTAGTAAGAAAATCAGAATCTTTACCTTAAAATCTGAATAACGCAGGTGCAAGTCCAATTAGACGGGCTCCAATATACTGGTGTTTCTTTTTTTAAATTTAAAGTTATAGTCAAAATAATTATTTCACAAATTTAATTTAATATTCTTTCTTTAATTAACATACTTTTATGTTTCCGGCGTGAAATGTTTTAAATGAAGGGTATCTCAGAAAACTTGAATTAACAGAAAAGTGGAATTGAAATTTAATAAATATATAATCACTCAAGAAATATTTTAATAACATAAAATAAGCGTTTATTCTCAAACAACTGATCTAATCGTGGATAGGTAATTAGTACTTGAAAGGTATTTTATAATATTTCTCATTAAAAACTTCTGCGAATCGATTTGAGCTTTATTTCGAAATACCTACCTAATAACCTTTTTGTAAATTATACGCAGAGCTTTCGTCTAAATTTCAGGAAGTTTAAATTGAGAGAAGGCGACGTGGTGCGCGGCGTCAACCCTCATCATCACAATATCAATTTATTATTAATAAACTTAATCATTAAATTGAATTGGCAAACTTGTGTTTTATTACACATTCAACATGTTTTGAGTAAGTTTCGTGAATAGTCCTTTGTATAGACTGTATTTCGTAGTATTTAATAGTCCTTTGTATGTCCGTTTAAATATTCTAGTATTTCGTTCAACTGTTCCGTACAGCATACAAAGTGAGCGAGTACACTAATGACCATAATGTTATGACCACTCTTCCAGATAAGTTCTCTTTCATCATCTATTCGTTCTGCATGTCCAACTCATTGCAACTTATTTAAATGCATTATGGATACAATACTCCTTTTGCATCCGCTCATTCTTGGAATACCACCATCCTTCACTCTATTACACAACGTTTTACCAACCATTGTTCTAAGCAATTACATCTCCACTGAAATGCAGTGCAGGAAGAAAGTGGAATAAATTATTCCACTTCCTTCCTTCTTCAACCACGTTCATGTCTCGCTTGCACACAGAAGTGTCGGTACCAGAATGGCACTGTGTACTTTTATCTAGTAACTAGCACTAGAAATATAACTTAAATTAAATATATCTTTTCTATCTACATATAATATAATATAATTATTTATAACAATCTATCTAAAAACTCGCCCTCTGTATAAATTGTACAAATGATGTTTCTATACGTCACTATGATTGATGTCATAACCAAAGTACAATAAAGAATGAATAGTGAAACTTTTATTAGCTGGAACAAGTTGCCCTTCGGCAATAAACTCGCCAATTGATGAATATGTTTTTGAAAAACAAAATGGTGTTATTTGTTCAGGTATGTTAATTCAGTATATCAAGCCTTTACCAAATCCAATATATCTCGCCCTGGGCACTTGCCGTATTCGCTCGCCGTAAAGAATATCAGTGTTTTTCCACGTATAAGTTGAAATAAAACTTGCATACATACGCTTTAGTGCTATGACTTAATTTATTTATTTATTTATTCTTTACTGTACATTGATAACAAGCAAATTCACACAAAAATACATTTCACACAAAGACAATCATAAAATCAATATACAAAGGGCGAGTTTATCGCAGAGGCGCGATTTCTTCCAACTAACCCAATTTCATGAAACTTTCACATAAAGAAAATCTGAAAGAAAGGAAAGAGGAGGTAAAAAAGGAGAAGAATATGTAGGAAAAGGGACTAGGATACAGAAGCCATATTATTCATAATTTCAATGTGACAGATTGTGCACAATGGTAAAGTATTGAATAGGTGTTAATTGGACAATAAACATGATAAACAATTCATTCACTTTGTCGGTGTTTGGGAAGTAGAATTAAATAATGAAATTAAGAAACACTTTTTTATTGAGAGAGACGTCTTGCGTCTTTTATGGACATAGTCAATGACGATGTCCTTATAAGACGAAAGACGTCTCTGTAAAAAAAAACATACAGCAGAAAATTCGAGTATCTAGCGAACCATGGTCTACCACTGCGTTCCAACAACGAGCGTCTTCTGGCAATTCCAACACATAACACCAATAATTTCTATTCTCAATCATTCACAGTATGTGGTGCTCGTTGCTGGAATAATCTCCCTTCTTCTCATAGAATATCTCAATCTTTTAATGGGTTTAAATACGCTATCAAAAAGTATTTATTGTCTTCTAACTCAGCATCCGTCCCCTAACCCCTTCCTAATATAGTTCTCGATCACTTTGGAGCGTTAGGTGTGTGGATTGTAGTTTTTTCTTTTTTTTTTCAATCTAATTTATGTAGGTAGCTATTTTTCTTATTGTTTGTGTTTTTACTATTATTATTTTTATTTCTATTTAGTGTTAATGTGACGGGGTTAGATGGAAGAAATCACTATATAGTGATAATCTTGCCACTGTACATCATCACATTTTTTCTTGTGTATACTGCTTTACTTAATTTGTTATATGAATGATGATGTGCAAGAAGAATAAAATAAATGAATAAAAAAAAGTTTTTTTTATTTCATCATGAAAACCAATGCTTTTGACGCGAACTTGCATTCATTGTATGTGTATGCAAAAACAATTAAACAAAGTCATTGCATAATTTATAATGATAGATTACTATACCTACTACAATGCCAAACTTGTATTGTAAATTAATTTTTACTATTCTTCTGCTATTTTAGTAAAAGTTTTTAGAAACATATTTGTATACAACTCATGACATACGCATAACAAGCACATTAAAACAGAACAATCTACTAACTAAACTTTATATTTACACATGTAAGTGGTGTCATGGTGTGTATAACAATTGTACTAAAACATTTCTGTTATAAATATTGTATTAAAGTAACAAAAATACACTAAATATTTCAGTAGTTGTATTAAAGAACGTTATATAATATTACTCCAACATGCTTTCTCTTTAGTACCAAAATATAAATTATTTCCATAGTTTGTTAGAATGCTAAGAGTTTTCTTTATTTATTACAGTTTTATTTAAGTTATTTTATATTTCATTTATCCCCTTGCCTTACTTTATGGGAAAGGAAGAAAAGGACATACGCTTGTGTATATTTTTGGATATTGTTATTATCTTGTAGCTCATGAAATTTAATCATATATTATTCAAATATAGAACCAGCATCTCATTAAAAATGACTTTGTTTATGCTAATGTGGATTCTCGGTTGATTCAAAACTTTTTAATTGTAATTATAAATTATAACAAAATTTGAAAAAAGAAACGTCACACGATTAATTTGAAATTACAAGACGGAATAAAAAACACTTAATATTATTTTGAAAGAATTTTGAATAGTACCCTCAGTATCATTTTGAAAGAATGTTAAATAGTACCCTTAGTATCATGAGATACAAACTGAGAATAATATTATAAATACAAACCGTGAGTTACGTAGACATTAAACAATGTATACACCAGTGTTAAACATAAAAACATAACATGTATCATGACCTAGCGACGAAACAAGAAATATTTCTAAATAAATTAGATTCTTCATTTAATTAGACTATTTTATGGTCGTAATAAAATTGTACAATTAGATGAACATTTGTTTTATAATTCCATTTCCATTCTCCATCCATATATAGCAAGTTTTACGGAAAAACCATGCTAACGAAATACATAGCTTTCATTTAAATATGCTTCCAAGAAATGTAAATTAGTCAGAGTTTCTTGTTTGTAAGCCAATTATTTTGATAAAGATACGGTTTAAATGAGAGATAAATAAAAGCATTCATAAACAATAAACTGAAATTAAAGTCCCAATGTGAAACATAACGTTTTGTACTTGAGTTAAAACAAAATATAATCCAGGCAGTTGGAACTACATAAGTGTTTAAATTGAAATTTTAAACAACCTCGGTGATGTTCTACGTGTGTGCTGTGGAAGTGGTTTATTGAGAACAACACTTCATTGTTAATTGTTCACTGTAAACAGAGTAAAATAACATGAAACAGTCATTCTGTTAAACAACTCTTACTGTACGTAGTGGTATAGAATTATTTTATATGTACTGTGATTTTTTCTCTATGATATACATAATATTGAAGAATAGAAATACAACACAATTTTAACTGGACTCAAAATTAAAGTTGGATTAGTTTGTCTCAATTCTTAGGATCGTGACTATTAACATAATGCCTAATGCTGACTACAATAATAATATGTTTCCATTCTCTACCAAATGTAAAGTTTGATAAAACATATCCTGGAATCTTTTTTTATTAAATAAAATAATTGGAATTGATTCTGCACGGAAAAGATGAGGTCTTATTTTGTCCAGTGTTAAAATTATTTATTTATTTATTCTTGACTGTACATTGATTTGAAAAAAAAATACATAAAAGGTATACATTCAAATTGAATACAATCAATATACAGAGTGCAAGTTTATTGCAAAGGCACGATCTCTTCCAAGTAACCCAAAATTATTGGAAATATATAATTAAGAAACAAACATATTACACTCAACTCTGTCGATGTGTCAATTAGGATTAGATATTAATAATAATAATAAACTTTATTATGCTTAAAAAACATACATAATATAAACAGATTATAAATACCAATAATATATCATGCACAATGGGCGAATGAAATATTGAGTAGTAATATTAAAAAAATATCTTCTTTGAAAGCATGTGGATATTGTTTATTGTTTCTTATTGTCCCTAGGCCCCTATTATGGAGGCACTTGGACTCGTCATATATACATTTTATATAATTAATCACAATTTCATAATTTCAAATACAGTCAATCAAATAAACAAATAAAGTCAATAAAATATCAAATTAAATAATTTTATGTAGTCACGGATGTAGAGTCCAGACCCACAACATCAAATTTTAAAATATGTATAAATTCAATGAGGAAATATTATTCATTTAACATTTCGTCAATAGAGTAAAACGATTTATCAACCAGCAGGGTTACTCTTGACAAAATCTAAACACGATCTTAATCTTAATCATACGACGCGCGAAGTGACTATTGGCCAAAAATACACGCAAACCGATCGCGCGTAAGCGGTAGAGCGGTTTTTAGACCATAGTCCCTTCGTGCGTCATATGATCAAGATCAAGACTAGATTAAGATCGTGTTTAGTTTTGTCAAGAGTAACCCTGCAGATACGACTTCACCCCTCTCCGAAAGATCAATACATCATCGCACTTAATTGTATCCGGAAGCTTATTGTATAGTCTTACACTTAGACACAAAAAGCTATGGTCCAACTTAGAGAGCCTGTGTTCTACTGGTCTGATTTTATGTTTTAATCGCGTATTATAATTATAAATTTTTTGATTAAGTGGTGTGTTATCTAACTGTTTCTTAGCATAACATATACACTCATAAATATAGAGTGATGGCATGGTTAATATCTATGTAATTCAGTGTTGATAAAAGAAAATAATACTTTATGCCTGAAGTCGAAGATGGTTGTAAAAGTAATGTTTTAACTCTCACTTAACTTTTGCTGATAAATCTTTCAGCGAGTAAAGGAAAGTGCAAGTTACAACCAAATCTATCCTCATGCCAGGTTCACCTTTCAGCAAGTTACAGAGTGTTCACAGGCAACAGGTAGGTGATAAATTATTATCAAGGGGTACAACTGGAAATAATAATAATAATATATAAAAAGGAGTAGAACATTACATTGTTAGAAAGTTGCAAACTAACAATACTACATACGTATATCTACCATTACCCATAGTATGCTTTTCCTTTTATAATAGGTAAGTGGAATGGTCAAAGTGAGCAAAATCAATTACCTATGATATTATGATAATATTTCCGTATGTACAATTCCTTATCAGAATAACATTTTATGTGGGTTGTGGGATTTTAATTTATTCATATCCACATCCACGGCGTGAGCCTTTTGCATGTTATATACATGTAAAAGACCACCGGAACACACTGTAAAAGCCACATCAATAAATCTCCCTCGACATCCATCAAGAGGGAGACCAAAGAATACCTGGATGACACAATGCAATAGAATCCTGCGGAGAAATGACCTGGGTGAAGAGGATATAGGAAACAGAAGAGTGTATAACCTCAGAACGAGAAGAGCCGACTCCAACAGCCTTAAGCGGCAATAAGTTGAGACAGTGCCAGGAAGAAGAAGATACATAAAAACAAATCATAATTTTCCTTCACAACACAGTTGGAGCAAGACGAGAACAACAGTTCTCATAAAACAAAATATAATTGGGAATCAAATTATAACAATTATAAAATTAGTCAAATCAAATCATTTAGAAAATTAGTCTTGAAAAATGATAAAATTGGAGTGAGAGAGTAAAATGTCAACAAAATGTTTGGTAATATTTCAAGAACAAAATTGTAAAGCAGTAAGGAGATGTCAAGTAGATAGAAGAAAAAAATTATAATTTATAAGAATTGTAATAGATGATTGCAATGTCAAATGAATGAATTTATAATTCATTAAGATGTCAGAAATTACATTGGTATCTAATAAGTCACATTGTTTATATTTTCGGCTTTAAATATATAACAATTTTCAGACATATTGATAAGCTCATTAAATATAATAATTGATACATAGTGAATCTAAAATTATATCAATAGGTAATATGTCAATTATATTACAAAATTGGCACTTATATCAGATGGATGTAAATGTACATTGTCACTAATATTACATAATATTAGATTTCTTTATAAAATTTTAATTAATCTATATATATAGATAATTGTCTAAAACGTGCATTGTTTCTAATCCCTAAATTGTTGAAAATTATTAGAAAAAAACACTTAAATATAAATATAATATTGTTTCATCTATAAAAAATATTATACAACATGAATGTATCTCACTCATATTGTCTATGTATGATCACAAAACAGGCTTTAATTGCAGCGAGATTCATTTTTCATTCAAGATATAATAATAGTAATACGTTCTAAAAAAAGAAAATGATGACCCATTTTCACAATGAATATTCGACTGTCAGAGAGAAAAGAAAAAAAATGTAACAAAAACTTATAATTTATTATTATGTACATATGCTATGTATGTACAAACAATAAAATAACATAAACAAGAGAATATAAATACATGTTATGATAGAAATAGTAGACATATTATTTCGGAAATAATATCACTTGTCTTTCCCAAAATACTCACAGAGTGAGTGATATCATACTTAATGAGGTGTGATTTCTATTGTAGTATATAATATTACAAAAATACTAGCTGACCCTGCAAACGTTGTTTTGCCATTATACATTATGATATATACTAATATCGCTATTAAAAAAATAGGGGTTGACGGTAGAAGGGTGAAAATTTAGGGCTGTATGTATTTTTAAATGCCTCACCATAAAAAATAAAAATAAAAAAAAAAATTCAAAAAATAAAAAATCGGGGTGGACCATCCTTAACTTTTAGGGTACGAATATAGACGTTGGCCGATTCTCAGACGCGATAAGCACACAAAATTTCATCAAAATCGGTCAAGCCGTTTCGGAGGAGTATGATAACAAACAACGTGTGACACGTGAATTTTATATATTAGATACTTAATGTTTTATTTCAGAGCTAATGATTAATTTAAGCGAAAGTGATATTGAGTAATGAATAAAGCAGAAAAGTATTGTATGTGTACTAATTTATTTTCTTTTTCATCATCATCATCATCATCGCCCTCAACGCTCCTCTCGGGAGCACAGGGCAGAAACCAGCCTCCTCCATTCAGAGCGTCTCTGTGCCAATTGCGTCACCTCTTCCCACGACATTCCTTGCGCTCTGATATCGTTGTCATAGGAACGGTGTATTGTGAAAGAGGGACGCCCGGGCCTACGGAACCCCTGCGGACGGAAGAAAAATAATAATACCTAATAATAATAAAAATCTTTATTGCACAAAAAAAACAAACATTATTAAAACACAAGCATTGCAGAACCAGACAAATGAATTTGTGCAATGGGCGAGTTTATCGCAGAAGCGCGATATCTTCCAACTAACCCATTCTCACACAAGAACAGTGCTCTTTTTGGCCAACTATCATTGGGCATTCTCAAAACATGTCCCAGCCAGGACCATCGTCTCTCTTGTATTACGGAGATTACAGGTCTCTGCTGGGTGCGCCGGCGCACAGCATCATTTGTAACATGTTCATACCATCTGACATCCAAAATCCTTCTAAGACACTTGTTTTCAAAGCTTGGTATCTTCCGCTCTTGAGCCTTGGTTAAGTGCCAAGACTCGCAGCCATATAGAAGGATTGGGATGATGCACGCATTGAACAAGCGACATTTTGTCCTGATGCTGAGTCCAGACGCCTTCCAAACTTTGTTCATGTTGTTGAAAGCCCCGCTAGCTGCTCCTATGCGGATTGGTAATTCCGATTTTCTTTTTACAGTTACATTATTATTTATATCAAGCAGATTAAAATACTGTCCGTCAAATAAAAAAAAATATTCATAAAATAGTTCAGCAAATAATGAACGAAATTCTGCCATATAGAGATATGGGTGGTAAAAATTTCAACAGAAAGTAAGATTGATAATGACCTGATAAGTCGAAAGACGTCTCTCTCGGAATCAATAATCTATAGTAGAAAGAAACACCTGTTTCAATTACATAATTATGGAATTCTACTACGTGTGCATCGACACAATTAAGAAAATAAGTATATACTGAACGCGAGTCATAAATTATGTATCAAATGTACATAATATGGCTTACATAAATTATGTGAAGTTATAGGCATTTTGTGGAGATTTTAAAGCAATGAATACAACATTATTATTTAAATTTTCACGTGAATGGATGCAATTTTAAAAGACCTGCCATTATTTCATCTGCAGTCATGTAAGAGGAGATGCAACGTATGGAACGTATTTGAATGCGTGAGTGTATGATGACCTTATTCTATGCATTTTCTGAATATAATAGCTAGCTGAAAGAAATATAATATTGTAAAGACCACTTGATGATACTCAGTTTTTGTTTAATTTTATTAAGAACATTTCTTATTGTGTGGTTATTGGCCTCAACTAGAAGGTTACTCCCGGGAATTCCCGCCCGGGAATTCCCGGGAAAACCCTCTAATTTTTATTTCCCGTTTCCCGGGAAAAAAACGAATCCTTTCCCGGGAAAAAAAAAATTATTAGTCATACAGATTGCCATACCGATACCGAAATCTTTGTTTAGTTAACTGTAATAGTCGTGATAAACTTGTAGAAGCTGACGAATATTTTGATATGAAAATATGAAAAATAATATTAATTACCAATATAAGTGTTATACTAAAACTTAATTATAGCTTCAATGTATTCGTTTGAAAGAAGCATAATTATTCTAAATATAATTCGAAATCGGAGGTGTGTTTGGCCGACAATGTATAAGAATCCTACAATTTTTCACGTTTTTTTTTACATATTTCGAAAAGTTAGATAGTTCTTAAAAATATTAGTGCAGCCAACTGTCATTTTTTTTTGTTTTATTCATGGATGGTTTTATTCACGGTTTTATTCATGGATTTGTGTTATGACTGTTAACTTGCAACTTTACTTGTTCGTCATACGCTTCGGTAATTTGCGGGACCTTGATTGGTTTGTTTTCTGGAAACTTATGACTGTTAATATTTGTTAATTTGAACTGTTTGTGTCCTTTAAGAGAAATAAAATAAAATAGAAATAAAATAAAAATATTAACCGATTTAAAAAATCTTTTTTTGTCGAAATTTCTCATTTTTTAAAGTCAAATTTTTTTAAAAAGCTTTGCCAAAATCCATAACATTTTTTTGCTTGATAGGATGATCAAAAATTAAAAGTTTATATATTTTGTAAACAATTTTTATTTTGATATAACATAGAGTACCTAAATAAATCTCGTCAGTCAGCTATTTAGTTTTTTTTAAGCAAATTACTTATATTGGTAACAAAAATTTGATTTTTTTTTATCAAATCAAAATGTTTGCAAGGGTCAACAAGTTATGAGAGTTTTTATACCAAATTTGTTGAAAATTGAATATTTATAAATATAATAATGAATTTCCCGGGATTCCCGGGAATCCCGGGAAATTCATTTTAAAATTTCCCGTTACCCGGGAACAAATAATACGGGAAAAGATACCCTCTAGCCTCAACTGTCTTCTCTACATTAGTGATTTCGTTGAATCTCTATTAAGTTTAATTTTAGCTCAAATTTTCGCCTCAAACAAACTCTCAAACTCTCAAATTCACGGACTCAAATTTGGCTCTGATAGCTACTAGACCGCCTTCAGGTTGTGTTGTCAATGTCATTCCAATGTCAGTCGAAGTTGAATTAATTTAAAATAAAATAAAAACATCGAGCTCTTCCACAAAACTTGAACGATAAGACAATAGTTATGTTATATTTATTTGTTTCTATTTTTTATTGTCTTAGTATATTTTGATTTTTTTTTTATTATAACAGAACAAATACATAATTATTTGTTTTTATATGGCGATTCAGGAGAGGGAATTGTAATTTTATGCTATTTTAAAGGAACATTTTATTTTTCATTGTAAATATTAATAATGGTATATTGCCATATTGTGAGACGTAAATACCCTACGGAGAAAATTAAACGGAATGCGAAATATGAATAGAAAATTAAAAACTTACAATTTTCCCAAAAATATTTCTTACGAAAAATACTCATGATTATCTGAACATAAAAATAATGTATCAAAGTATATCTATTCATACGAGATTTGAAATATGAGAACCCAAAATTGGTTGGTTCTATGGTTTGCATTAAATACTTCTCGATTGATCGACCTTATATCGTGACAAATTTGGTGAACGTTGTCCATGGATACCGAAAATGGTCCCTTGAGCCAGCTGAAAGCCAATTCATAAGATTTGGAGCGCCTTTCTCTGAGATATATTCCTGTAAAAATACTATAGGAATCTATCTCAAATTATCAGCCAGTAAAATCATTTCTCTTTTATCATAGATACTATGTAAATTCTATATTACCATACAAAGTCTTATTTGTGAAAAAATATGTTTCTCATATTGCTTATAATCCTCAAACCATCTGTATTCCAATTTTTACTAAAATAAAAAAAATACCATAAAAGTACTTGTACTAGTAATATCCAATCCTATTTCGTCACTAAAAACTTATTTAAATATATTTATTTACAAATTGACAGAAAGCAATTTTCATACAAGATGTGAGATTTATTCGAAATCATACAACAAACATATTCGTCATAATAAAATCACCTTGCTCCAGATTACTCTGTCAGATTTTCATCAGTTCTCCACAAAATTCTGAGGTAATAATTCACAACATGAATAACAATATTATGTAGATGAAGTTCGCAAACAGGAATAATATGAATAAGTATGACAACACAATTTCTTGTTAATACATCAGTGTATAAAACAAAATATAATATGATACAAAATTTGCAATTAAAAAAAGGTTTTGAATAAAATTAAATTTACTTTCATACCTACTGGAGGAATGCATTATGGAAATTATTTCATGGAAAATTTTCTCCTTGTCATGTTAGAGCTAGTGTATTGATTTTTGTTGTATATACAGGAAAAAACATCTCTTATTAGCCAGTTGACTAACTGAATGTAATAAATATGCAGATCATCCTCACCGTACTATAAAAATAAGTCATTCAAGATGGGTGGATCAACACTGAAATAATATGTTATTAAATTCTGTGATCTCGTTACAAACTAAATTTGCCGATTTTATAAAAAGTATGTAGGTACTTTGGTGTCCTAATATTAAAACTATATAAAAAGATAGTTGAATCTTTTACTCGGTTATGGCGAAAAAGTTATTTGAGAAACAGCTATTCGAATTCAACTACATCCGTCATCAGTGAGTTTTTATTAGAAACAAAATATAAGGAAGAAAAATTACAGATGTTTACAAATCTTATAACATAATAGGTAAAGTGTGTCTGAGAGGTAATCTATGGAGGTGTATTATTAAGAGTAGGTAAGGCAGGTGTAATTTTTCTTCCTTGTATTTTTAGTTTCTAATAAAAACTCATCATAGAACATCCTAAAACTAATCATAGAAGGGAAGATTGAGGGTCGTAGAGGGGTTGGAAGAAGGCGGATTTCCTGGCTCCAGAACATTCAGGAGTGGACCGGGATGAGAGGTGTGGAGGAGCTGTTTCGTGCTGTCCGGAACAGAAGGGATTTCTCCCAAGTGGTCGTCAACGTCGGGGGGGGGGGGGGGGGGGGCGACAAGACACATAGAGAAGAAGAAGAATAAAAACTCACTGATGATAGGTGTCTACCCGAAAGGCCACTGAGTCAAATATTATTCATAGTGAAAGTAATACAGTGTTTAATTTCAAATCTATCTTAATTCTATTAAAATGAAATTTCACAAAGTTATTCCAAGTACCATAAAATTATTTTTAACTATATCGTTTTTAAGCTCCATACTCATAATATAACCTCATATATTTTTGATATATGATATCGAATACTTGGTAACGGTCTAGAAGTTATTGGAGAATCTTCCATCCTTTATTGTCCGACACCGTTTACACACTTATTATCTAAACAATGTCTTTATTTTATCCCTTGTGGGGGTAACAAAGATGCCAGCGTTGATATTATACAATGGAAATATTTCATTTGGTATCATTTTACCAAACAACAACTACCTTGTTCTACTACTCCCTATCGTTGCTGGCGTACATCTGGAGAGTTTGTGGAATCGGGCCAAGGTTTATTTGTATTCTATTAGATACAGTGTGCTTGGAAAACTAGAGGAAACCTCTCAGGGGAGAGATAATATTATTTATTTATTTATGCCCTCAATAAGCTGATACAGATACGAGCAAGTAAGATCGTAATACTAATATTACTCAAAACTTGTAGTGTGACTAGAATTGGCTATCTATTAATGCTCACTTTGAGCGAGCTTAGCAATCGTACTTATTGCCCAAAGTAATTTTCTTGCATTTCATTTCAACTGCTTTATTGTGTAAGTAGGTATATTCATCGTATTTCTTAGAAATGAGTTACAAACGTTTTCTACTAACAATCAAAGCCATTCCATACGGATTATTTCATTTTGATAAAAAAATCATTGAATTGCAATACTAAAATTTAACGAGACTTTGTATTGATTCATAATAAGACTGTTACCAACGCATAGTAGAAGAATAAAATAAATAAATTAATAAAAATAATTGATCCAACTTAGTTCTTCCCATTTACTGACTTCTTCTTCTCTACGTGTCTTGTCGGGTCCCCCCGACGTTGACGACCACCTGGGAGAAATCCTTCCTGTACTAGACAGTACGAAACAGCTTCTCCACACCTCTCATCCCGGTCCACTCTTGAATGTTCTGGAGCCAGGAAAGCCGCCTTCTTCCAACCCATCTATGCCCTCAATCTTCTCTTCTATGATTAGTTTTAGGATAGCATAATTTTCTCCACTCATTATGTGACCAAAATATGAAGTTATACGTAGCTTGATTGTTGTGAACAATTCTCTATGTGCATTTGCTCTACCTAATACTTCAACGTTAATTGTCATGTCAGTCCAAAATATTTACTGACTATCGTTGTTAAATTAACAATGTTTTAAGCTCCAACCACTCACGAACCTAAGACAAGATAGATGTTTATAACAAAAAATAACCCTGTATAAGTAAATCAATATATCATAGTACAGATACTATTATAGTGTACCTATTGAGGTTATATTCTTTCTACCATATACAAATTCGTTATTCATGGAGACGGTGTTGCGTTGTTCTATACTATTTGACTACATCATAGACCGATTTAATAACCAATTGACTATTCATGAAGTGCTATCATGTTGGGACATTGTTAGTATTATTATTGTAATCAATTCATTCTGGTATAATATCATCTTAAAAACATTGGACAGAGGGATGAAGAATTCTATAGTATATAATTCCTTTGGTTACAAAGGCAGGAATAGATAAAGCCGTAGGTATAAATCTGTTGTTATTAATCATGTGTCAGAAATTCGTATTTTAATGTTAGCATCTAGGAAGATTAAATACATTATTTATTGGTATTATATTTTTCCTTACAAAAACATTATGACTATGACCAATTTATGAATTTTATTTCGCCAACTAATCGATCGTCTTCACTTAAATATCTACTTAAGAGAGACTCTGCAACATCAGTTTTATTACCAATGCCCGACAGTGCTCAAATTTCGATTACTTTATAGGTATTAATTTTTACAACTCTAGCCCGGAATTCTTTCATTTACAAAAGACTGTTCAATAAAATAATGAGATGAGACTCGATAAAGCTTTATTATTTAGAAGAGGCTTTTTTCACTTCGTGTTTCCAAATCAAGTGTAAACTGATTTATGAAATCCAAAGTATTGATCTTAGAAAAATGAAAGCATTCGTTAGTTATACCCTTTGAGTGGAATAATCTATACTTATTTTGTAGTTCCATATTTGTACTAAAGACTAACCTAAGCCATTTTTATTTACTTATTTTGAGGTTCAAAAGCTAGAAAATTCTACAGACATCCAAACTATGATTTACACAATCTCGAGAGCACAAATGTATAAACTTTATACAACCAAGCTTCAAAGTTTCAGAAATATGTAGTTGTATGACTTTTGTAGACTTCTTCAAATACAAATATTTACTGTAGATACAACATGTATGGGTGTTTGTCAAAGAAACAGTGATGAATTCGCCTCTTTAACTTTTGTTGAGTGATAATGCCTGGAAACGAAACAAAAAAAGACAAATTGGAACGTTTATTTTTTAGGATTTCAAAGACTCTAAAAGTACAAAAAATCTATGTTATGTAAGTATGTTGACAAGAGTAATGTATTAGAGTGTTAGTATTGTAAGTTATTAGAGTAACTACATGTATTCATTATGTTTGTTCATTTCTTAAAATATTCAAATTTAAGCTTCGAACAATTTACACATTTCTTTACGTGGTGTTCTCACTTTGGCGAATATCGCCAGGCACCAAAATATCGCCAGCCATTTGAACCGTGTGAACAAAATGACAGCTAGTCTGAAACGATAAAAACCAGTAGAAACGATATCGTCTCGATGACCGGGGTGACCACCTTCCAACATTTCCGGCCGATTGAACGATTCGCGCATGCGCAGATGTGCGCAGCTTTCGTATCTATGGTAAAAACTTTATAACCTATAAATTTTATAATGTTTCCCGCTTCGTGAGGGCTGTTATCTTTGTTGTTGGTTTGTGGCGTTTGTTTCATTAATTAAAAGGCGCGTTATAACCTCTTTTTACATTTCTACATTTTCGACTAAAAATAAACACTTCGCGATCTCCATCTCGACACCATTTTGAAAGCAGTGTCAAAATCAAAGCGCATTTGACAGATCGTTTCTATATCGGTGGAATGTGTGACCAGGTGAGAAGATCAATGGATGTCCGGCGAATTTTGTTTTTTCGCCTGGCGATATATTTTGAAATTCGCCTGGCGATATTCGCCAAATGTGAACACCCCATTACATAGCAGCCGAACAGCCAACTGCACTTTTCATCGTATTACAGCTATATAAGTTAACACACGTTGATCAGTCATAGCCTATTTGTCAAAGCCTAATTCCGGAAAAGTCAAAAACTAAAAAATTATTATTCTCAAACCGCAAGCCAATTAACAACTTCTATGGCACGATTTGTTCCAGAAAGAAGAACGGGTTCCTCTTTCAATTGATATTAAGTAGTCATTGAGATCTCATTATATCTAGTGTAAGTTGGGTGTGACTTTGATTTTAAGCATTCTTGTCCTGTTTTTCTTATGTTTTAAAAACTGGCGCGACATAAATCGTAAAAATCAACATAAATTAATTGAACATTTTATGTCAAAAACTTACATAATTTTCTACATAGTGCAACGAAAACTTGGAAAAGAATGCTGACGATAGATCCTGATATTGATATTGCGTCAAATATTGCACTTGAGAATGAAAGGACCCTGTCAAAACCTTGGTTGTGTAAAGAATAAAATATAAGTGGTTTTAGTTAATTTTTGACTCTAAATATTTCGATATTTTTAGTAATTTATTATGAAAATAATTATATTTAAACTTTTACACAATATAACAAATATAGCATGTGCACAACTATAATAGAATATTTTACATATTAAATTATACTTTATCTAATACAAATGTAAGTAAATTTTAATATATGTAAATACAATTGTTGATATAATTTAAATATAACGATAGGAGGTGTAAGTAGCTATATTATTAATATCGTGTTGTCGGAAATTCTAAGGAAATGATCTGTTAAATAAGTATCGAAATAATCAGGAAAGAATTAAGGAAATATTTCGTCTGCAGCCGGAAATTACAAACCTCTATATCGTTATGAAAATGAGGGAGAGGGAATTAGATCGTAAGATAGATGTTAAAGGACTTGAAAATAATTTGAAAATACTTCATGATTCAAAATAATGTTAATTTAAACAACAAAATATTTTAATGGAATACGATAGTGATTTTTCAAAGGTAAATGAACTCGAGACAATATTTTTTAAAACAATAAGCTGGCTTTTGAAAATCTATATTTTTACCGGCCGGTGTGGCGCGGAGGTAACGCTCTTGCCTTTGAGTCACGAGGTCCCGGGTTCGATTCCCGGCCAGGGCAAAGTGAAGAATGACCTTTTTCAAATTGTCCTGGGTCTGGGTGTTATATATATATATGTGTTTAGTGCATTGTATATATGTGTATCGTCGCGTTGGTACCCATAATACAAGATTCATCTTAGTTTGGGACTAGTTCGGTCTGTGTGAATTGTATATGTATGTTACTAAAAATCCGTTAACAATGATAGCACAGAGTAAGGGGGAAGAGGTGGCGCAATTGGTACAGAGTCGCTCTGAAAGGAAGAGGCTGATTTTTGACCTGTGCTCCCGAAAGGAGCTTGAGGGTGATGATGTTGATAAATCCGTTAAAAAATGATAATATTTAGTAAACTGAAAGACTATAAAAAGCTCTCTTATTGTTCATACGTATACTTGTTTTATGAATATTAAAGAGCTACATATTTTATGACTGTTTTGAAATCAAAATAATTATTAAATACTATCAAACATGTTTAGTCGACCGATGGCATAAAATAATAGTTAGTTACAAGTACAAAGCAATCTTCCCGATTATTACGTAATCGTTTAAAAAATAATATTGATTTAATTCAAGTTGTAATCGCATAGATAGGTTAAGTATATATGTACACAGATTTTCATAATTCACATAATAAAATTGTTCATAAAAGTATATATTCAGTAGATAATTTGAAAAATGTTCTGTGTAATGCAAGTATGAAAAACTTATTAAAAAATTGATATTACAATAGTTTATGTGTGAAACTATTCGAGAAAAGGCAAAGAATGTTTGATGCCTAAGCTTGCAAAAATTTAAAGTTATATAATCCAAAATCTAACGATGCTGTAAATATAATGAAGACATGAGATATATGAAGATATGAAGCGAAAGGTCTTCTGCTTCATTTCCCATACATTTTATTTGATGTTACGATAATATCTATATTTTGAGAATATGATTCAATTTGATAATATGCTATTCTTATGAATCATTTAATTGTTATTATCTTTTTATATTAAAGGTAAGCTACATCATATTACAAAATTATGCTACTTTTTCAAAATTTATGAAGTCTTTTAACTTTCAGACTATAAAACTAAGTAAATTGTTATGTTTAATGATTTTAACATTGACTAGATACACTTTTTTTTATTGCAGTTTAAAAAAATTAAAATAATATGTAAAGAGGAGCTTTGAGTCCTTATTCAAGTTACAGTTATTTATGAGTATTTCCTCGTTAACGAGTGGATGGTTTTAAGAAGAATAGAATGAATATTTTAATGAATATCTAATTTTGTTATGAGATATTTTATCCTAAGTATAGATATATTTATCCATACCACATTGGCAAGTAATAGAATATAAAATGCGAGATTTTATCTTAAATCAAACCCATCACTCCTGAATCAATTCGCGTTTTTACCACTCTTATAATTTTCAGTTTTTGTGTGTGTGCTTACAGAATAAATTTATGGTATGAAGTAAACACTTAACTTTTTTATAAATACACACTATATTTTATAAATGAGTAGACAATTGTTTCGTCTTTTACCAAGACATTATCAATACTAAATTTAGAAAGAATACAAATTGATTACGAAGGTACAATAAATAAATTATGCAGTTAACAATTTTAAGTGGGGGATGAAGAGGGCGGAGACTTAGGGTGGAGTGGGAATATTTTTAGAATGGGTGATGCGTTAGGTACTGTTATGTTATTAACTATATTATTACAACTATTAATGTTTTTATGTATTTGAAAAATACATAAAAAGTTACGGATTATATTAAAAATAGAATAAATTTAATAAAAATAAAAATTTTGGATTGATGATATGCCTCATTTATGGAGAAAAATATTTCGAGTAAAATGTTTTAAGCATGATATAGAAAATGCTGCTTTATACACCTACTACACCATCATGGCATTCTTATAAGTGAAGTAGTTAGCAGACCAGCTGCATGTAATAAACTTGCAAACTCTCCTGTCCCTGGTAACAAAAAAATAAGACGTTCATGATGGGTGGCAGACTTCATCGCCGAATTTAAGATGTAGAATGTGAGGCAAAATGATAAAAGAAGGGCAAGCTAATTCTTTGCTGGGCGCTCTACGAAAA
The DNA here is from genome assembly GCA_947579605.1 of Athripsodes cinereus. Classification (NCBI taxonomy): domain Eukaryota; kingdom Metazoa; phylum Arthropoda; class Insecta; order Trichoptera; family Leptoceridae; genus Athripsodes; species Athripsodes cinereus. The sequence continues at coordinate 19,184,046 of OX388319.1, read as the reverse complement.
AAGACAGGTCTTATAAAGATACTTCAAAACATAATTAAGAAAAGAACGTCTGGATATTTTTTGTCAAAGACTCCATACATTTTCAGGCATGGAGATAATGACCTTAATGTTCATTATATGCAATAAGTTCGTTGGTTATTCCATTTGCGGGAGACACCAAGATGGTTTAGATAGAAAAAATCCATTACCAAAGTAGGGTAAAAATCATTTTTTTTATAAGGTTAAAAAACTTGACTTAAGAATTTCAGCAGAATATAAGAACAAAAATATAGACATACTTATCACAAGCTTAAATGCCGGGCAGCAGTAGGGTAACCACACGTTGTCTCATCGAGTTGATTTATTACGTGATTATATCATCCACATGTAAAAAAATAATATAATGTATCGTTTCCCTAAAGCTTCGTGATGTACATTCTCTATATAATATCTAATACTTCCAGGGAAAATAGTGAGAAAGTCATAAATAATATTTAACCTCTCACATTTTCACGCTATTTATTTTTTATTTTTAACACTAGCGATGTTGTTTAAGATATTTAAAAAATAATATTTAATAGATGCACGATGTTATAAAACAATGTGTCATGACATACCAATTTAAAACTGATATAATTTGTTCTAATTATATGCCAAATGTTCTTATTTTATGTTGTGCTTTAAACCAATACCTACTTGTCATTTTATACGCGAGTCTACAATTATAATTCTCTTTACAATATTTTTGTAATATTACGTATATATTATCTTCTTCTTCTCTTCTTAATCTTTTATTAGACCCAGGGGTCTGTTCATGCAGGAGGGTCCTCTTGCGATGTGGAGGCCCAGTTGTCCTTCCATCGTTTAGGGGGTCTTCTTGGTAGGCGTCGTCCATCAGGTAGTCCATGTAGAACAATATTTGGGATTCTGGTGTTACCCATCCTCTGGACGTATTCATACCAAAATCTTCGGCGTTGTCTTCCGCATCTAACAACATCCTGTACCTCACACATCTCCCAGATTATAGGTAGTATTTCTCACACGGTCTCGCGGACTTTTTCCGGCAATGGCTCGCAAAGTTCGCATCTCTGTTGTACGTAGCATGCTTTTGGTTTTGGTTGTGTCTACCCTTGTTTCTATGCCATATTGGGCGTACACATGTCTTGTAGATGCGAACCTTACTGGCTGTTCTCATATCTTTATTCCTCCAGATATCGTCTCTATATAATAAATTAATAGTTTAGAGTTCGTCGGTAGTCTGGAGGTAGAGTTTCGGCCTCGTGAACATGGGGTCCGTGGTTCGATACCAGGTGCCGGCAAACTTCCCTTTCACGACACAAGCTTTTAGTAGCTTACTGTGAAAGGTGTATAAGGTTGTACATATTTGGGTTTATAACAAAAACCCTGATATATCTTATAAAAAAAATATATAATAAATGTAGGTGGGAGAAGGCAAAAGACCGGTGGACCGCACTGAGAAGAAGCAGGCAAGGGTTGTGCGTTGAATGACTTGGTTTGGAGTGGCCAGAGGTCCTGGAAGCAGCGGTAGACAGGGATTTCCGGAGGAGGTACCTAGGAGCAATGGGCCCCCGACCCAACAAGGGGAAGAAGATGTATGTATGTTTGTAGGTAGTTAATAATTTAAAAAATTAAAAATATATTTTCTGGCTTGATACATTACTGTACATCGCCATTTAGTAGTTAATAGGTAATTTATGTTTGTAAGAAAAAAATTAATACTAATAAATAAGCATTTGTTGTATGTAATGTATAAAGTTTGGCAATAAATATTTCATTTTATGTTTCATAAAAATGAGACGAAGAAGTAATAATTTAGACTTTGGAAATGAGTTAATTTCCCCGTAAGTCTTCTTAAGGGAAAAATAATATGACCAAAAAGGGAGTAAAAAATACACTCGAGGAAATAATGGTAAAAGAAGCAGAAAAAAATGTATTTTAAGTTGCAGAAGACCCAGAAGAGGAAGAGACATGTTTAGAAGGTTGTAGTGGAGGTCTTTGTTCAAAAGTGGATAGAGATTGTCGATTCTCTGTCTTTGGTTTATAAATTAAAATAAAAACTTTAAGCTTTATAAATACTTTATATCTGTGTAACTACCTATCACCATCGCAGAGGGTAGGATCGAAGGCAGAAATGGCAGAGGCCGACCAAGAGACGCTTATATGGATCAACTGAAGAAGGAAATGAACTGTGGCATATACGGAGAACTAAAGAGACTAGCTGAAAAAAGAGAGAAATGGAGAAGAAAATGAACTGTGGCATATACGGAGAACTAAAGAGACTAGCTGAAAAAAGAGAGAAATGGAGAAGAAAATGAACTGTGGCATATACGGAGAACTAAAGAGACTAGCTGAAAAAAGAGAGAAATGGAGAAGGAAATGAACTGTGGCATATACGGAGAACTAAAGAGACTAGCTGAAAAAAGAGAGAAATGGAGAAGAAAATCCATACTCGTTGCAGACCAATCCAATGAATTGTAACTCGTTATGTATATTTGTGGGAAGAAAAAATTGTGTGACATTGGTGAATTCAAGAAAAATATATTATTCATTAAAAACATTGAAATTTCTAGCAAAACTGTTAGTCCAAATACTATTGTTGTCCACAATATAAGCGATGAGTACATTAGCATTCCATAAGAATTACTTAAATTTAACCATTACTATGGCACAATGGTGATTACTGTATGATATATTGCCGAGGGTCTCGTAAGGCAAAACAGCATTAATTAATAATAATATAATCTTAATAATAATAATCATAATAAGGGAGAAGAGTCAGACGAACAGAGAAAAAGAGAAAGAATAATACCAAATAATAATAATTTAATCATACGTATACAATAATGGTCGTAAAACTACGAGCTTAACAAAAAAGGTCAGTGCTGTAATGATGGACCTTTTTTCCTTATTTTATATACAATGTATGTACTTTTATCTTACTTCACCATTCTTGTTTATTATTGTCCTAGATGAAAAAATAGCGGAAAGACTATGCGGATGAATCATAAACATGGACTTTATTTATGTTGGCACACCTGTCCACAATTTCTTCCTGAAGTAGACGAAAAGAATGGGATTATTTCTGTATTTACACAGGCATTATTATTCTCCGCAATTTGTACAGTCACAAAATTTCAACATAAAAAAATTATTCGCCGCCGTAAACCTTCGCTAGGCAATGGTTAAATATTTACTTTTTGAATCTTATCTATACATGTAGAAAAAAATATAAAATTATGAGGTATGGAAATCGAAACCAGGCTCATGATTTCTTAAATGATCTACAAACATGATTTATTTTCTTTTCCTTAGTCATCATGTTATACATTTTATTCTTTTTTTTTCTTGGGCTGCTTTCGTTTAATTTTTGGCGCCAGCAATTTTTTTAAAAATGCATCTGGCTTTTTGTTACAGACCCAAGTATAACCGTATACACCTTTCCCTTGTAAGCTCAAAGCTTGTGTCGTACAAAGGAAGTTTAATGGCATCTGGGATCGAACCGCGCTTCTTCTGTGCATGAGGATGAGACTCTGCCTCCGGGATACCGACAAATTTGTATAGGTATACATAAAATAATCAGTCAATATTTTTTGGAGCGAATCTATTTCATCGATTTCATCTAAAAGTCTCTATTGTAAGACGCTGGATAGCGACTAGCATGTTGCCTACTCACCTAAATGTTTAGTTTTGGGAGTAATTGGCAAATATGGTAACAAATATCACCTGTGTAAATGCCGTATAAGGATAGTCGCTTGACGTTTTAGAGTAGTTACGCGGTATTTCCTTTATATTATTTTTATGAGACGAGGTCCTTCAGCATTCCGTTGCGCCATTACTATGAGAGATGATCAGGTGACAAATGGGTACTAGATATGAAACGTGAGTTGAGAATATTTTATAAGTACAAATATAATTTTAATAAAGAGAGGAAAAGAAAAACTTATTTCTTGGTTATTATGTCATACCTAAATATTAAATAGATACGTCATGAGATCTATAGTAAGACTAATTGTAATTGGACTGACAGATAAGATAAGATGAATTATTATTGTTAAAAGCAGATAATTATCATGCTTTTTAGGTAATTTTGTGCAATATAACCAATTTTCAAGATTTATCAATACGTTTTGGAATAAAAATGTGTATTAATGTTTTGACATGGTCATCATCAGTAAATAAATAAATAAACAAAAGTGATATAACAAAGTATTAAACAATTTATTTATTTTATTTATTTAAACTTTATATGGCTTATAGCCTTAAACAAAATTATTACAACAAAAAAAATAAAACTTATGGACATTTCATAGAACACATTAAACTTTTTTTATTTTTAGTTTTCGCCGCTTTGGGCAGATTTTGTTATAATAAATTTAATAATCCCATTGCAAACTTGGGGTTTGGGGTACAAGCTCATGTCATTATAAGATTGTGATTACGTTCGCGTAAGTTCATACAAAATTACACCACAAATTTTTGGCATACCTCCCTATATAATACAATATACGACAGCCTCGTGAAAAAATTAATCTATTTCAATCAATATTCTCCACCTATTTTATTAAACGTATATACCGAGCATATACTAAGAAGTATATACTTTAAGTAAGAGGGTGTAAAGTTTAAGGGAGGTTGAAATTTCCAATAAATCACATTTACAATGTACACAGAATTTCAGGGGTGAAACGTTATAATTTTCCCCGGAGATAGTTACCATTGTTTTCTTACGACTAAAGGACAATTGAAAAACCTTTTTTTATTTACTTCTCTCAAGATATATTTTTTTATATTTATGGTCTGAAGATATATTTATTAACCCATGGAACGGATGTTAGCCGAGGACCTCTAGACCCAAAAAGGACACCTTCAAGTGGCTCATCAGGGGACCGCTCAAATTGAAAAATAATTTATTAACACCACGTATCTCATGGTTTTTTTTTATTATACCATTAATGCGGAAAGGTGAGAGTATAAATTTATCTGAAATGGAAATATCTAAGCAATATTTTATACACCTGAAAGACTGTAAAACGTTGACCAGAAAATTTAATGTGAAAATAGAATAAAATTATTTGCAATCCTTTAAAATACGTAAAAAAGGTATAGGAGAAATATTATTATTAAAACTTAAAGCGATTTGATTTCATGACTTATCTTTTCATAAATTATCTTTATGGTGTTCCATAAGTATTTACTTTATGTTTAAAATTTATTTCTTTTCATTTTGTATCATTACCATATGCATCATATTAATGTATTCTAAATTATTATACTGTATTTAGTTCATATAGACTATGTTTTATTTTGTAAGTTGCGATATTATTTAACTTTAAAAATTACTCATAAAAACTTGCACTAATACTTTTAACTCAAAACTATTAGTAAACGATAAAAGGGTTTGTGTTTAGTGTTTTCCTAAAAGGCTTTTCGATTTTTAAATATTCAAAAATTAATAGTAATCATAGTCCAGATGTCAATCTAGCGATGAGGTTTGCCATCCATCATGGATATCTTTAGCTATTATTGTAACGAAGAAGACGGTTTACATTTTTTTTATTGCAATCAATCCTTATAGAAAATGCCGTCAAATGAAATTGTTTATGTCACAACAATACTATTTAGTACATTTCTACGTTTTACATTTCAAACGCTTCAATATAACATTTTGAATTTAGATTACAACGATTTTTCATTTTTCATAAATGCTGAATATAAACTAATGTATAAATAATGAAAAATTTAGTACAATTAAACATAAAGCTATAATGTAATTAAATTGAGTACCTACCATCAATTTCGGGATTAACTGGAAAGAAAATTGTTAGAAAGAGTCATCATCAACATAAGATGCAAAGATCTTTAACATATCAAATCACCAAAGGACACTAGAATCCTCAACAGCTGTGGTGATATGGATTGATAGATAGTCCAGTTTTTCCTCTTGAATTTTTTATTTGACCCTTAAAATTGACTTTCAAAAATTGCAAATTGTTAGACACGTCAATATCCTGCTGAAATTTTATGTACCTACCAATATTTTTTCTATGATAACACTATTATCTCCAAAACTTTAAAAACATCATATTTGATTTTGATTTATGAAACGTATATTTTAAGTTTAGCAATATAATCAAAAGTTAAATTTGTGCGTTTATTCAATACTAGACTGATCGTATGTTATAAAGGATAAACATTGCATAAATTTGAAAAGTTTGTAACAAAATGTTATGTATGAAGTTTCTAAGTGGGGGATTTTACATTATTTATTTGAGTGTGAAAGGTTTTCAGCTTATAGGTACATTTTATTTATTGGCATACTTACGTATGTATGGTTATTTAGATAAATTTCTCAACAGTTTTGGAGAACATTATTATGATATACTTTAACGTTTTGGGATGGAAGGATGGGTCCTTTCAACAGACATAAAAATAAATAAAGTTAAGTATATTTAAAGAGAAGATACTCTTTTATGATCAGAAATTGATATTTGATTTTTTGCATATTTTCTATCCTATGTAAACAATTGTTTTCAAAAGGAAAAAGATCACGATAAAAAAAACATTAAAATCATTAAATTGTTTCTATTTGGGATAGGCATACTTAATATTTTGAAATTAGGTCGAACCAATATGAATATTGTCATAATGTGTTTCCTATCCCGTGGAGCACCCGGTAAAGAATTGGTCTCCCACTCTTCTCCTCAAGTTTTTGAGTGTCCTGTAAAAGGCAGGTGTTCGAAAAAGTTAAGACATTGTACATCTTAAATTCGGCGATGAGGTTTGCCACTAGGGGATTCGATCCCGGCCCTCTTTTCTAATCCCGGGATTTCGGGATTATCTAAAGTTGATCCCGGGATCCCGGGACTAGTCCCGGGATTGTATTGATAATGTAAAATGGTAACAAAAACTCAGTAAATCATGTCAAAATCAGTTTTTTTTTAATTTATCTACTACTACTACTATACCATCACGGCATATCCCTTAAGTGGGGTAGCCAGCAGACCAGCTGAATATAAAACATGCAAGCTATCTTCTCCGTGCCAATATAAAATTAAGACATTCAGGATGGGTGGCCAACCTCATCGCCGAATTTAAGATGTAAAATGTCTTATTTTTTCGAACACCTGCCTTTTACAGGACACTCGAAAACTTATGGAGAAGAGTGGGAGACCAATTCTTTACCGGGTGGTCCACGGGATTTTTTACTTATCTGGCAATGAATTTAAGTTTTGAATCTGCAAACAGTCGGTTAAACAAAATTATACTTCAAATTTCTTTTAAAATAAACAAACAAGACACTTATGATTTATAAAACTAACTATTTAATTTTTTTATATTTCTTAAATTGTATTCTTGCATTTGTATTTATTTCATAGTTTTATGTTTTCTAGGCTAGAGTGCAGTTCATAGTTTTCTAGGCTAGAGTGCAGTACAAAGTGTGTATGTTAGTTTATAAGGCACTGAATGAGGATGCCCCAGTTTATATTGCTGAATTGTGCAGGTTGAAAAATCTAGGTACGAGGCAGCGTGCCTTGAGATCTGCTCAGAGAGTGTCCCTGGAGTTGGTAGCTCCGCAGAGGAAAAAATTAACAAATTACGGGGATAGAGCCTTTTCTGTGGCGGGACCCAACCTCTGGAATGAATTACCTCTTGAGCTTAGGAAAGCTGCAGATCTTAAGACATTCAGAAGGACCTAAAAACTTTTTACTTTACCAATTACTTTTAAATATTGCATTCTGTTTTACGTTCTTGACTTTAAATATTATATTCTGTTTTACATAATTGACGTAGATACATATTGTATCTAAAATATTTGTAACTCAATGTAGTATGGAACTTCTGACGTGGATACCTTTATGTATCCAAGATTTCTCATTTATCTATGTATTTATCTATATTTATAATATGACGTGGATGTAATGTCCTAGAATTTATGAATTGTTCAGTGTCCTTGAGGTGCTTCGGCACGTAAACGACACTTTTATATTGTCCAATAATAATAATAATAATTTAACCCAGAACAGTTTAAGTTTTGTGGGGCAATATATTCTACAATAATTTATAAATTAGAAAACGTTAGAGTTTAAATAAATATAGTGAAAATATAACAGTGTTTTGATTATTTATAAATTATTGAATATGAATTTTCACAGTGTGAACACAGACACCCTTCAACAATATTCTATAATGTTGTCTAATATTTAGGTTTGCTTGTATGTACTATTTTGGAATATTCTTTTTAAATCAACTAAGTTAGACTTACTTATTTAGCTTAACCCATAATAAAAATATACATACTACAGGGATCAATGCTTAAACTCGTATTTTTAAATTAAATTTCCCAGAGACTTTATGAATTATTTATTTGAATTAGGTCGGTGAGTGACTTTTAGATGCTATTTTTTAAAATATCAAATCGCTCAAGTATTGTTAACAAACTATTCTAACGCGATTTGTAGTTAAACAAAAAATTAAGCTCTCTTTCATGTTCCTTCTCAATATAGTTTTGAAGCGTAGCATTATTCTTCAAAGATGCTCTTTTGAAAATAAGAACCACTACGAACTTTCTTTACGACTTCATTAATATTCCGGTCATTGGTCAAACTCACCATTACCGTTTTATAGACTAATCCTGAGTCCTGTTCTTCATTATCATCATCCAAATCATCAATAAAAGGCTATAGCCGTTTATGTATTAAATAATTAAAGTAATAAAATATCATCACTGAAAAGTTCATCTGCAGGTATTTTTCTATACAATTAATCACAAACGGCTGAGTGAATATCGTGTGCAAAACAAACTAGGTGCTTTGCATTAACAAGTTTTCCAACAGTAATTTGAATTATCAGTAACTATTGCCACAATATCGTATCTAGTGAGATATCGAACTCAGAATAGCGCTCTTTTAAGATACTAACACAAGCTTCGGCTGTCAGTGATGCGAATAAGTCCCAAATTCTTGACTTATTGTATAATTGTATTAATCCCGAAAATCCCGGGATTTCTTAAATTTAATCCCGAAAATTTCGGGACTAAAATACGACCGGGATCCCGGGATTCGGGATCCCGGGATCGAATCCCCTATTTGCCACCCATCCTGAATGTCTTGATTTTGTATTGGCACGAAGAGGACAGCTTGCATGTTTCTTACATGCAGCTGGTCTGCTGGTTACCCCACTTGTGGGATATGCCGTGATGGTATAGTAGTAGTAGTAGTAGTAGTAGTGTTTCCTAAGTAAGTCTTATTTTACGAGAGACCTTTGGTGTCACCGGACCTGTACTATGAGAATAGTCTACCAACGCAACTGCAAATCGATTGATCTGTCATTAGCTTTAGGAGCAAATTAGATACCTACTACACTATTCACTAACACCCTTGAAATTCGCTAAAGATTGCTACATGACGCCAAAACAATATCACACGAAAGCATCATCATCTATGTTGTCTTTCTTCTGCGGTAGGCTGAAAGAACAAAATGGCTACTAGGTACATACTTTCAAATTATTTTCAGTTGATATAATCTCAGTTTGTTTTATAAATGTTTTATATACACATGTAGTTCATGTAGTATAAATGAAGTCACACCCTTCATATCAGTGCCATGTCAAAGGTTTTCTCACTGGGCAGGCTCACCCCTCAACAATTATTAGTAATATATAAGTTCGGGGGAGCAAAGGGCAGAAACCAGCCTCCTCCATTCAGAGCGTCTCTGCGCCAATCGCTCCCGAGAGGAGCGTTGAGGGGGATGAATGAATAAACGAAAATATATAACTTATTTATTTATTTATTCAGATATTCACCGCCGAAGCCTTTTACATTTAAAAAATTTAGTATACATACAATACATGCATACAAAAAGTATTCCTTTTGAAAAAGACACAAAACAATTAATTTGACACGAAACAAGAGTGCCCACAATTAAAAAATAGAATAACATTAACTCAATTTAAAAAAAATCAAAAAAGAAATTTGGTCAAGCAATTAATTAAAAAAAAAAAAAAATTGAATTGATATACCTACCTAAATATAAAATGTCAAACAGAAAAACAAATGGTCAGTTAGTTAAAAAATCGTAAATTTAGGTCAAATGGTTGTATATATATATATAGCAAATTATAAATCATCATCATCATCATCGCACTCAACGCTCCTCTCGGGAGCACAGGGTAGAGACCAGCCTCCTCCATTCAGAGCGTCTCTGTGCCAATTGCGTCACCTCTTTCCACGACATTCCTTGCGCTCTGATATCGTTGTCATAGGAACGGTGTATTGTGAAAGAGGGACGCCCGGGCCGACGGAACCCCTGCGGACGGAAGAACAGTGCTCTTTTTGCCCAACTATCATTAGGCATTCTCAAAACATGTCCCAGCCAGGACCACCACAAATTTTAAATACTATTTTATAAATAAGAATTAACATTATATACATGGACTTATCTCACCAAAAATGATAAATATTACAGAATTAAATAAATATCAATTAAAAGAAAAAACTTATGATTCTATTTAATTATAATGGTCACCTATCCAAGAGCTGAGCGCTAGTAACGACAGATTGATTTGGTGATCGGACGAGAGATAGTGCGTTCATCACGCATCGCAAGAATATTGTGATATGCTAGGCTTATTTTTCCCTACTACTTCACATGTCGAAGAGAGTGCTGTACAATTCTTATGCACCGCATGACTGAGCAAGACGGAAGACACGTAAAAAAATAATGCATTTAGTGAAAAAGTTAATGCAAAACGACTATGATGCACTTAGCCAAGTTTGTTTGACGCTTCGGACGACATCGCATCGTATTCAAACGACGTGAGCGACTGTGCGCAAAATTTAAAAAGACCGGATTGTTAACTGCACGTAATTTTATCATTAAGTATATTTTTCTAAGCTTGAAAACTTTAGGTTAAGCCTGGCTTTTCGGTAAGTATTCAAAGAAAATGCGCTACTGCTTCATATAATATTCTTTTTGAAAAAGTTGATTGAGTTTAGAAAACACTCGTATGCTTTCACCTTCAATAAAAAAAAAGTCTGAAAAAGATCAAAGTTTTTTCGGTTAAAATAAAAGTTTCGCTATAGTGTATGCTCAAAGCGAACTAAGGTGTTAACGTTTTTTGATGTGTTGGCGAAATTATATTATATTTTATTAGACTACCAGGAAAAGTAAAGTTTAAAACAAGTACCAAATAATATATATTATGTTATTTGCGTATGATATAAAGGTTTTAAAAGTTAGCTTTGGTATATGATTTCAACTCATGAATATATTGTATTTTATCTGCTATAATACGAGTATATAATACCAAAAAAGGTAATAAATTAAACTTAAATTAAATATGTTTTAAATATCAAAATATCAAAACAAATAATCATAGATAAAAAAAATTAAAAAACGGAGGATAGAATGAAAGAAATAATAAATTTAATACATGAAAGAATATAAAAATATTGTGTTTGGTGGCAAGCCAGATAAAAAATAATATTTAAGTCACAAGGGTAAAACTGATCAAAATTCTTAGAATACAATAAAAATATGAATAGTAGGTAGGTAGGGATTATGAATATTCAAAGCTGTGAGATGGGGGATCGATATACGGTATTTTGGTTAGATATTGAAAATACCTCCGCGGTATTATATTATTGCCGAGGTGACATAAATACATACGGGAAAGTGGATTCGAGTGAAATCATTCACATTCCTGGAAAACGCCGAGTATACGTCTGTTCAAAAAGTATCGCGAATTTTGAATTTTCGCGGGCTACGTATATTTGATTTTTGATTTTTTTGTAGCGTCATGTTGATACTCATGTTCCTTACTAATGCTGACCATAGATTTTTATATATAATACCTAGATGGAGTACTCGTATATATTGTCATTTAATAAAGTGAGGCACCATTTTTCGGCACTTTTGACAGATCGGTTGGCGAAAAGAAGTGTGATAAATCGCTTAAAACGTCGACAAGAACTTCAAAACATGTCCGTTTTGAAGTTTTTATAAATGTAAACCGCACGTTTTTATAAATGTAAAAATGATATATTTTATACTTCATAAAAAGTAGGAAACACCACACGCTTTCGCCAACCGTTCTGTCAAAAATTCATAGTTTTTTTGCCTCACTTTTGTAAATGAGTCAGGGTTCTAGGTTTTGTATGGAATTCTGTGATGCTGACAAGGTCAGCCATTTTGAACGTTTAGTTAATTTTTGACAGCTGTTTTCATTGGATGTGTTTTGGCTCGTCTTCGATTTTTGCCTATTCCAAAAAATGGATCTATTTCAATGAATGGAGCGATGGTTTCCACGTCATAACCATAAAACCATGATTCATCACCTGTTATGACCCTCTGGAGCACATTTGGGTCGTCACGGACCGAATCCAACATCTTCTGAGCAATGTTAACGCGATGCTGTTTTTGCTCGAAATTGAGCAATTTTGGCACGAATTTCGCGGCGACCCGACTCATGCCCAAATTATTGGTAAAAATCGAATGGCACGAGCCAATCGATATGTTTAGGACCTCAGCAACTTCTCTAATGGTGATTCGACGATTGGCTTATACTATTTTCTTCACTTTATCAATGTTTTCGTCTGTTGCTGATGTGCTAGGGCGTCCGGCACGCTCTTCGTCGTTCACATCTTCTCGGCCCTCTGAGAACATTTTGTACCACCAATAAACGTTGCTTAGGTCCAAAGTAGCTTCACCATATGCCAAAGTCAACATTCGGAATGCGTCCGCGCACTTTGTTTTGTTTTTCACACAAAATTTGATACAGATTCTTTGATCCATTTTTTGGAAGAGGCAAAAATCGAAGACGAGCCACAACACATCCAAGCAAAATAGCCGTCAAAAATTAACTAATCATTCAAAATGGCCGACCTTGTCAGCATAAGTAAGGGACATGAGTACCAATATAACCCTACAAAAAAATCAAAAATCAGATATACGTAGCCGACGGAAATTCAAAATTCGCGATACTTTTTGAACAGAGTAGTACGTACTATAAAATGGGTAGAGGCAGACAGGACCTTGTAAATGAAAATGGATTCTTACAAAATACACAGAATATCGCGTTTATGAAGTTTTTAGTGCTAGATGCAGAAGAGATGGTAATACTGGTTAGGTTATGTTTTGAATTTGTTTAATTTTAAATGCAACCTCTATTTTTATTAACAAGAATTTTCGAAAGTATAACTGATGCAGCTCTAGTCATATTTATTTATTAAAATTTTCACTGTAGGAAGGTTCACATTGGTGATAATATCTATCATTATAAAGTATCATAAAATAATCAGTCATACAATTCAACGCACAGAGGGCGCGTTTATCGCTAGATTGCGATATCTTACAACAAACTCGGAGGTTTACTTAGGTACTTTACTTTTAAAAAAGTTACGCTAGACTAGTTAAATACAATTTTTTTTGAAGTTTATTTAATTTGAGATCTTCTCATGTTGTGTGTAATGTAATGTAATTCCATCTTTTTAAGTATTCCATTTTGAGACAGTCGATTAAACGAGAAGAAAAAAATAGATCAAAAGTTCCAAAATATAATTTACTTGATAATGATAAAAAATAAAATTCACTTAATGTATCTCTTTAGAAAAATACATAATGTTATACCTTCGCTTCATACCTACTTGTTTCCGAAAAAATACAATACTTTATTAAATTATAAATAATCTTTCTTCATTATCTTTTTGTTTGCTGCTGGTAGCAACTTCTCTTCAATCACTTTCACGGACATCTCATATGCATAAAGATTACCATTAGTGTATTTCAAACACCCATCTGTCTTCCCTTGTTCAACTTATTTTATCAACGTATAAAGATGGTTGGGCGCTGCTTATCCTTCCTTGGATACAAGAACACTTTTTGATAACACGATAATTAATTGGTTTCCACGCATGACAAGTTTCTTGGGTTAAAAATGGCTTTACTGCACCAACATTTGACATTTTTAGGTAAGAGTCTTAGATAAGATGTAATCGATTTAAATTACTAACGTGACACGATGAAGCTTCGATACAGCCGTGATTATGAAAATCCTTCTTGGCTTTAAAAATATACTTTGGAGTTTTGTCAGGTATTCTGTCAAACTTCTAACAATACTCTTCTTTATATAAAAGAAGTCGTTACCGATATATTATAAGATACACATAAATGTTGAGTTAGACTTTATATGAGAATGTTTGTATGCCTATTATAAATTATTATTCTTGGTACATTTTTGTACGTGATGGCTGAATAACTATCTAGTTACATATTATGTAAATATAGTATACCCAGATAAGTTTATGAATATTTCTTTGAGTTTTCATGGTCCCAATCATGTTATGTTGTTATCGGTCTCTCCATGTTGCAATTATTTTTGGCACGTAGCTTAAGCTATCGCTGTGCGTATGGATGCGTCGCCATCTCCAGAAGATTGACGATAAGCTTTCAACAAGATAAGTTCGAGTCAATTAAAACTACAACACAAAGATCCCGATAATTGCATTACAAGATAAACTAACAAAATATATTCGATTATTCATAGTTACGGAAGAATTTAACAAACTAATGCAGAAAAACATCGACTTTTCCAGACATCGAGGATATGAAAGATTTATGGTGAATAGACAACTCAGGCAAATAGTGATGCCAGCATTGTGTCTAAAATATTTGTATATTAATTAAATAAGTATTTTTTTATCATATTATCTTCAGCTTTGATTTATTAATTTGGATTGAGAAAACTATTGCTTCAAAGTAGTTATATAGTTGTATGGTTAGAAAATAGCGCAATTAAGCGATAAACACGCCCTCTGTGCATTGAATTGTATAACAAATAATTTAATGATGAATGATGTAATCAATTAACAGTAAATAATAAAAAGAAAATAAATAAATAAATAGTGAAGTGATAAAACAAATAAAAAAAATTATCCCTCCTTATACCGGTAAAAAATTGTTGGCTAGAGGCATAACTTCAAGTGTCCATTTTTTGTTTTTCTAAAAATGCTTCACGGTTTCATTATTAATGATTTGTTTATAAAGGTACGTAACCGTTAATAAATTTACCATTACGTACCTTAATAAAAGAACGAACAAGTTTGAACATTCATAAGATTGATTGATAAAATGACAATAGGTTGATACGCTTGCTTTTTTTCAAAAAACAATAAAGATATTTCCTAATAAAATAAATCTAAGGAACTAGATATTCTGTTATCGTAAGCGTATAACTATTTTCCAGCGAACGAATAAAGATAAGATTACCATTTTATTTGTCGGACTGTATAATACCGAGATGAGTTTGAAATTTATGGTAAAAATCAATATGAAATACTTTTTTATGTATAAATTGGTATCTTCTTTATATAGCTACCTGCGTAGACAAAAAAATATATTTTATTTTATGTCTACGCAGGTAGACACAGATACAAAGAAAACATCCACGCCAAAACGAAAGTTATTTAGATTTTGTTAATACCATCACGGTAAATCTTAATAGTAGGAGTAGGTTATACTTTGAGTAGAGGAAGGAATACTTGGAGTAGAGGAAGACCTCTCACACGCTGGTCAGACGACATAAGAAGAAACCCTGGTGACTAGTTGCAAAAAGCTCTGGACAGAGATGCTTGGAGACATATGGGGGAGGCATAATATGTTCAGCAGTGGATAGGAATAGCTGCATAAGTAATATGTTTATAGTACGGTAGACTTAAGACAGACTGCTTTTATTGAACATACACATTGCCATTTATGTGCAATAAAAAGTAAGTGATTTAGTGAAATGGTATACCTTTGGCATGCCATTCGAATATTGAGTTATGTCTCTCTCTCCCCTTTACTAATCCAGAAAAGATAGACAGAGAACTTCGTTCCTCGTTCGTAAGATTAATTTGAATTATGTCAATGAATATGGTTCATTTCAATTCATAAATTTATTTAGCCAAGGACTAACTGTATGTTATGCTTGTTCTTTCCGTTCAAATAAAAATTTAGACTAGATTAGGTATAAACTAAAATGAACAAAACTTACTATTAAAGTTTAGTGTAACTATAGAAACCCATAATAATTATAATAAATAGTATTCATCTAATATATAAAATTCTCGTGTCACGGTGTTTGTTATCATACTCCTACGAAACGGCTAAACCGATTTTGATGAAATTTTGTGTGCTTATCTGTAGGTCTGAGAATCAGCCAACATCTATTTTTCATACCCTTAAAAGCTAAGGGTGGTCCAGCCCGATGTTTTTTTACAATTTTTTAAGGCATTAAAAAATACATACAGCCCTAAATTTTCACCCTTCAAACATCAACCCCTTTTTTTAATAGCGATATTGGTTATCTAGAAATAATGTATATGGCAAAACAACGTTTGCCGGGTCAGCTAGTTTTATTGTATAATGCAAAATTAAGTGTGTCAATTTAAATACCGATACAATCAAATGAAAAAAATAAGACAATCAAGATGGCTGGCAAACGTCATCAGTAAACTGTGGGCATGATATTTCATACATAATAAAAACAAAAAAAAAATATCATTACCTACATATTTTGATGCCCCATTTTTATTTTCAAAACTCCAAATTATCGCACCAAAAAAATATCCTTCATAATCTTTGATGATTTGTTCAGAATTGTAATAAATTTTATATTATAGTGTCTTTATATGAGATTTAATGTGTTGGAAATTTTATGTAAATCCATTATTTTCGCCCGTTACATTTATATGCAATGGAGACCCAAAAAAAGTCTATTTTTATAAAAAAATATTTATTAACCTTTTTACAAAGCTCCCTCAGTCACCTTCAAAGTCACCGTGAGATGCAATGCACTTGTCAAATTTTATTTTCTACTGTTTGTTCTGTGCCTTTTTGAAACTGTTTGTAACTTTCCTTTTTAGTTTTTTTTATTCTCGGAAACATGAAAAAGGTTTTCAATCTCAAAAATAAGAATATGGAGGGTAGCCGCGTTTAAAGCACCAAAACCACTAGCTTACGGCTTACAGTATCTTCATTAAAACCCTATTGAGAGAATATGTAAGTTTTTGTTGCCGTCTTTGCTACCAGGAAACAAAATGTCTGTAAATTAGTGACGACGTCATAAAAAGATCCCAATTCATGATTTATACTTATTTTGGTTGGAATATAAAAGAATGATTCATTTCATAAACAAACCTTTGGAAATGCCTGCAAAACAAATGAAATAAAATATGATTTATTTTGAACTGAACAAACATATGCACGACTGCATGTGATACCTATCATCATAGTTCAGACTAATTTTTGCATAAATTTTATTTCGTTTTGTCGAAAGAAAAATATTTGTATAGGAATATTTTAATGTAGGTATATTCCAATCCTACGCATGCAAATGATGCAGTATTAAAAAGGTTTCTACATGTTTTTGTAACTTAAATTTGCCTTTCAAAATTTACCTTAATAGCAAAGGATAGAATCAAGCTCATTCATTCTAATCTTTTGTGAGTCAATTGAGTCCTTACAATATCTTTAACGATAAACTTCTGGATCGTCTAGGTACTTTAGCATGTATACGACACTTTGATGTTGTCCAATAATAAATAAAGAATATTCATTTATATACATAAACTTGATGAATCAATAAATAGTATCTCTGTAAAACCATTTTATATTTCTGAACCCATATCATCTTTTATGAAGACTATTTATTATTGATAACTAACACAATACAAATAATATGTTTAAACCTATGGGAAAGATATGGCATTTAACAAAAGAAATACCGAGAACATACTCACTTTCAATTTGTTTTATTTTTAACATTTTCGGTTACAATATACCTAATCATTTTCAGTAATAAACAAACTCATACAAATTTTCAAATGGTTGTTTTGTAACTTAAAACATGATAAATATTTAAAACAAATTTAAAGTGCATTAAACAGGATTTTGCCGTTAATAATCTTGAGTAATGAATTTCCACAAAGTTACTTCTATACCATCACGACATACCATAAGTGTAGTAGCCAGCAGTCCAGCTGCATGTAATCTTTTGAAGATTATCTTCCCAATGTGAGAATTATCCTAAGAAAAAATGTTTTTGTAAATAATATTTTTATTTTTAGACGTAGGTATATTTATGTATATCACCATAGGGGTAGGTACATACATGTTTTAAAATTTTATGGCATAAACTATCGCTTCGATATAAATCAATGAAAATAGCACATCATTAATAAATACAAATTTTACGTTTCCTGTTTTAAACATCACATTAAAATATTATTATACAATTAATATTTTTATTGTCATTTTCATTGATAAACTATTTCATTGACTTACTTACAATGTTACCATTGAAAAATATAAAAATTATAAATATTTTAAAATTTCAAGTAGTAGGTAAGTTAGTAAAATTTCACGTATAAGACAATTTAAATATAAAATTCAGCGATGAGGAATACCGTCCATCCTGAATATATAATTTCTTTATTGATACGGAAAGCACAAACTGTATGTTTATAACTTGCAGTTAGCCCACTGGCTACCCTTCTTATGGGATATGCCGTAATGGTATAGTAAAAGATCAAAACAGTGAAAGTTGATTTATATCTTATTACGTTGGTACAGCAGGGTTACTAATGACAAAATCTAAACACTAGTCTTAATCTAGTCTTGATCTTGATCATACGACGCATGAAGTGACTATTGGCCAAAAATGCAAGCATAACACGCATAACACATGTATGATCAAGATCAAGACTAGATTAAGATCGTGTTTAGATTTTGTCAAGAGTAACCCTGCTGAATTGACAAACAAGTAATATGAAATGCGGAATATTATTCAAAGAAAATATTATATGGAGTTTTTAGTAAGGGAACATTCCTTTTTGATTAAATTTGGCATTAACAATGACGCAAAGAAAAAATAACAGGAAATAAAATAGGAATAAGTAAAAGAAACAAATAAGTTAAAAGTTTGACCTATAAAATGCTTTCTCCATCTTCCCAAAGTAGCAGGAATATAGCAAAGTCTTGTGTGAAAGTTTAACGCAATCACTGTGCAAATCACGTTTGAAAAGAAATCAAAGTTTCTACTCTTACTTTTACAAAAGAACCTCCCCACACAGACTTTTGTATATCTGCGGTATGAATCTTAAGGGTTTCAAAATGACAAAAAAATTACATATCGACCAATGAAAAGATAATATTCAGAGAAATTGAATAAGCTCTTACTTTTTATTTCTTCGCCTGTTTCTACTTAATACATTCCCTGGTTATTTCTAAGAATAAAAAGAAATTATAATTTTTTGATTCGGAGTATTTAAATTAAGTTCTTAAGGTTGGATTTTGGGTTTGAATAATTTTGACGATTGTACGTGAACACATTCCCCTCCTTCCCAAACTTTTCTTGTTTACGCATAAATAATTAATTCTCAAGTTGTAAGATGAAATGCTTTGTTTATGTTTATATGACAAAGTGATTTTGTGCTACCAGTTTTACCTCTTTTTTAATTTTATTGGCATATCTACAGGTTTCATACAAATATTACAATATACATAATATCATATTAGTTACCCATTTACAGGTTGCACACGTGTACTTGAATATACATACGTAGCCAAAAAGAAAGTTAAATTTATAATTATAAAACAAATATCAAAATTCAAAAAAAGAAAAAAAACAATTGAAGGAAGGAAGTTAATTCATAATAGATTATTAATGATGTTTTCAAACAATAAAAGTGACTCTAAACTATGCAGTATAAGCTGATCTTTGAGTATTTTTAATCCACTATATTGTTGGTGTCATAGGAAAGACGTAAATTGTAAAAAAGGGGCGTGTAAATCATTAAAATCTTAGAGAATTTATTAAATATATTTAGGAACTTAATAAAATATCCTATGATTTAAGAACTCTAGCGAGTGTGGAGGTCTTTAAGGCAGAAGCCCATCCTTGAGTATTTTTAATCCACTATATTGTTGGTGTCATAGGAAAGACGTAAATTGTAAAAAAGGGGCGTGTAAATCATTGAAATCTTAGAGAATTTATTAAATATATTTAGGAACTTAATAAAATTTCCTATGATTTAAGAACTCTAGGGAGTGTGGAGGTCTTCAGGGCAGAAGCCCATCTTTGAGTATTTTTAATCCACTATATTGTTGGTGTCATAGGAAAGACGTAAATTGTAAAAAAGGGGCGTGTAAATCATTGATCTCTTAGAGAATTTATTAAATATATTTAGGAACTTAATAAAATTTCCTATGATTTAAGAACTCTAGAAAACGAAGCATTGAGAATACTTATGAACAAATGCATTGAAACTGAATCCATACCAGAAAACTGGAAAAATGCAGAAGTCATTTTACTATTCAAAAAAGGTGATCCAGAAAACTTGGAAAATTACAGGCCAATTAGTTTATTATCCCATATGTACAAATTATTGACAAAAATTCTGACAAATCGATTGACGCTAAAACTTGACATGTACCAACCTGTTGAACAAGCTGGATTCAGAAAAGGATTTGGAACAATTGACCATATCCAAACGCTTCGCCTGCTCATAGAGAAAACATCGGAATATAACATCCCAATCCATCTAGCATTTATTGATTATAAGAAGGCCTTTGACTCTGTGGAATCGTGGGCAATCATACAAGCTCTTAATGATGCAAGAATTGACTCCAGGTATACGAGAATAATAAAATTTATATACGATCATGCCACCATGAATGTTAAAATAAACGATGACACAAAGACAGATAAGATAAATATTAAAAGAGGCGTTAGACAAGGAGAAACAATTTCCCCCAAATTATTTACATTGGCATTAGAAAATATCTTTAAAATGATGGATTGGGAAAACAAAGGAATCAGAATTGATGGAGTATGCTTGAACCACCTCCGATTTGCCGACGATATAGTACTCATAAGTGAGAGTATTGACGAGCTGAAGCATATGATAAAGGAACTGCATGAAACCTCTCTAAAAATCGGTCTGGAGATGAATATCGGAAAGACAAAAATCATGAGTCCAACGAATGAAAGCCTGACAATTGACAATAAGTACATAGAGGCAGTAAAAGAATACATTTACCTTGGACACAAGATCAAAATCGGAAAGGAAAATCAAACTGCAGAGATACCCAGAAGAATAGGCTTAGGCTGGGCAGCATTCGGCAAATTAAAACATATTCTCACTGATAAAGACGTCCCAAGAAATTTGAAGAGGAGGGTCTACGAAGCATGTGTCCTCCCAGTGACAACTTATGGATTAGAAACCATGTCACTAACTGTAGCAAGTGTCAACAAGCTGAAATGTTCACAAAGATCCATGGAAAGACGAATGTTAGGGATAAGTCTGAGAGACAGAATAAGAAACGAAGACATCAGGCACCTGACAAAGGTTACAGACATAATGGACCGTGTGGCAAAGCTTAAGTGGCAATGGGCGGGACATGTAGCAAGACGTGACGATGGTAGATGGACCCCCAAGATTCTTAAATGGCGACCATGGAGTAGTAAAAGAAGCATCGGAAGACCGCAAAAGAGATGGATTGACGATATAACTCCAATCGCTGGACGAAATTGGATGCAGCGGGCACAGGATCGAGACGTTTGGAAAAGTTTGGAAGAGGCCTACATCCAGCAGTGGAGAGATGGCTGACTAGTGAGTGAGTGAGTGAAGAACTCTAGGGAGTGTGGAGGTCTTCAGGGCAGAAGCCCATCTTTGAGTATTTTTAATCCACTATATTGTTGGTGTCATAGGAAAGACGTAAATTGTAAAAAAGGGGCGTGTAAATCATTGAAATCTTAGAGAATTTATTAAATATATTTAGGAACTTAATAAAATTTCCTATGATTTAAGAACTCTAGCGAGTGTGGAGGTCTTGCTGTGGTTTTTTCCACAAAATTGCTCATCTTAAAAAAATTGTCTAGTTATTATTATAATTAAAATGAGATGAATAATTTTCAAAGTTTGAGAATAATTCTTAGCAGAATATGTTATCCAGCAACTGCTGAAAAAAGGGTTCATCATTTTCATTTAGAATTTTCTTTTTGAAGTCGAAAACTGAGAAAATATATTTTTATCTTGAAAGAATGATAACTTTTCAACATATGTTTTTAACATTTATTCGTGGACTTGATGAAAAAATAAAATAAAAACTACGTACGCATATCATTCGCGATGAATCTAAAATAAGTTTCTTTGTGGAGTCCTGGGCGTATAAATAAAAGAATATACTTTTTTCGCGATCTTTTCCCAAAATTTATTATAAAAATTGTACGTGGGCTTCGATAGATATAACAGTTTTATCTATTTTGTATAATTTGGATGAAAAACATAATAATTATTTATTACATGGTGTTTTGAAGATTTCTAAAATTAACTACTACTACTACTATAGTAGTAAGATTTCTAAAATTAAAATATAATTTTATTTCATAATTTAAGCACAAAACAAAAAATAAAGAATAACATATTAAAATACACATAAAAACGTAAATCAATGGAAGGTCAGCTTTTATCCAACAACATTCGACATAATGAACTTTTACAAATATAGGTTACATTTTGATAATTTTAACATGCCCACATAATTATACATTCTCATTCCTTAATTGATGATTTGGATGTTGAGAGTATTTGAAAGTGAATTAGTCTATCTATCTATTCCCTCACGCCTTATCCCAAGTGGGGTAGGCAGAGAGAACGGAAGGCCAATTAGATCTGTCCTTACATACTTTTTTCGCCTCCTCCACAGTCATACAATTTCTCATGCTCGCACGTCGATTTCTCTTACTCAAAACACGGCCGTTCTTGAGTATTTTATCTACATGTTCAAGCCATGCAGTTCTCGGACGTCCGCGCTTCCTCACACGCCTCCTTTCAGAAGTTGAAAAATATAATAATAATAAACTTTATTGTACAAAATATATGGATACAAATAATAAGGTAACATGGTATAAACGAATAATTTTGCACAATGGGCGAGTTTATCGTAGGGACGCGATATCTTCCAACTAACCCAAAATATTGAAAAAAAAAAAGAATTTAAATTTTTCACATAAAAAATGTTTAAACTGAAGAAGTTTGTATCCATCTCGTGCTTTAAAAAATAAGGAAAATGGAGCATAAAAAACTTTATCAATAAAGTTTCCGTTTAAATGATCGAAGAGTTCCATAAATAAAGACTTTAAAAGTGCTACGGTATAGTTAAATAATATTTACCCATACTATATCAAGCTATTAGTATTAATTACAAGTAGGTACCGTTTCCCGAAAAACCCTCATTGCCCATAAATTATTAGGGCTCCTCAAACATTATTTACGCCATTTTTTATTCACTGTAATATGTTATACTTCATTGTAATTTACTGAATAATATAGAGCCACTTAATCAATGTGGTGAATAATTATCTCAATCAAAATATTCTGAAAAACTGATTAAGTTTTTTCCTTTTTAAAAATGGTGTGAAAAACTTGGTGTGTATTTTAACATTTTTAAATAAAGTTTTTATGTGGTTTTCAATTATGTATCATTAATTTAAAAAAAACGGCTGTTTTTTCAATGGAATAATTTATATTTTCATATAAATCTCACATCAATAACTAAGGGATCCGTGGTTCAAATCTGGCAGTCGATTTTTGCTCAACATAGTTATACTTGCCAAAGAACCGCATAATATATAAACAAAAATGTCGACTTTGTGAAATATAAATGAGGTGTTCATAATGAGTGGCATACATTATCGTTGAACTGATTTTTTTTTCCTTTTATAATTATTATCTCGATTTTTTTAAAGAAATACATCGTTTATAGGAAAACCATTGCAAGGGTACATACCTACCCAGTAATTTTTTTTGAATATCTAATTTTTACAAGATAACTTAAATAGTAAACTGAGAGAAAAGTGAAAAATGTATAAGCTAAGTCATTGGTATTTTATTAATGATAAAAATATTGCACATAATGTTGTATTAATACTAAATTCTCAACCTAAAAAAATATCACTAGGAGGAAGTGGATGCAGCTAGCTTGTGACAGGCGACACTGGTTATTGAAGGCAAAGGCTAAAGTCCATAGATGGATGATCCAAAATTGTTGAAGGAAAAGAAAAAGAGAGAGGAGTCGTTCAGATTCACAACGTTCGTGTCACTAAACGTACTATAACAATTTTATATACATAAATTGCCTGCCTATTGTTTTATTAAAAAAAAAAAAACATTCCCTTTGTGAATGACATACAATAGCTGAGGGAGCAGCTATGATATGTTTTTCAGGTCGTATTTAATCACTCTGTTAATTGCCACTTCTGTTACATTGTACGCCCTTTTAATGTTTCGTTATGATGTTTTGGCAATTTATGTTTACGCTTTGTACCGACAACAATGTCATCGAAAATATTTCGCTAAACAAAACACTATACGCAAAACAAAATACTACGAAACTATTCATTCACCCGGAATTATAATTTATTTAAAAACAGAGTGTTATTAAAATAATAGAGAATCATAAGACAAAATTAGGTTTATACATTTAACCTTGGTAATAATAGAACTAAGTTTTCCATTACATTTCCCAAATGAATGGAAGACCTCTAGAATAACGCCAATCCCAAAAATAGCACAAGCAAAGTTTTATGATGAATATAGACCAATTAACTGCCTTCCGAAGTATGAACAGGTTTTGGAAACTGTAGTCAAAGAGCAATTGATTGATTACATAGAGGAAAACGAAATACTAGCACCACAACAGTCGGGATTCAGATCCAATTTTTCGTGCGAAACGGCGGTAAACTTTGTTATAAACGAATGGAAAGAAAGTATTGACAAAGGTAATATAGTTATAGCAGTTTTCTTGGACCTCAAGAGAGCCTTTGAAACAATTGATAGGAAAAGATTAATTATGAAAATTGAAAAAATGGGAATCCGAGGTATTGAGTTAAACTGGATGAAGAGCTATATGAGCGAAAGAAAGCAGTTTACTGTGTTTAGAAACAGTCTGTCTGATGAGATGCCAACAAATAGAGGTGTACCGCAAGGTTCAGTATTGGGACCGTTGTTATTTGTTCTGTACATGAATGACATTGTTGGATGTGTGGAAAATAGTCATATGAAACTTTTTGCTGATGATACTCTTGTTTTCTTAGAATGTAAAGATTTAGATGAGGGTATAATAAAAATGCAGAGGGATTTGACTTTGATTTCGAATTGGCTAAATTGTAATAGGTTAAAACTGAATGTTAGTAAAACAAAATTTATGATAATGGGAAACTGTAACAGAGATCACACAGGGTTAACTTTAGATGGGGAAAATTTAGAGAAAGTGGAAGAAATAAAATATTTGGGGGTATTATTGGATCGAAAGTTGTCATTTGCATCGAATTTAAATTGTGTCTTAAAAAAAGTAAATAAAAAAATTGGATTTATGAATAGAATAAGAAATTCTTTGGATAATGAATCGCGTAAGTTAGTGTATAATTCCATAGTTGTACCACATTTTAATTATTGTTCATCGGTCTTGTTTTTGTCGAACAGGACTGATTTAAATAAATTACAGATTGCACAGAACAGGGCCATGAGAACTATTTTGGGATGTAATAGGTATGCTAAAATTAATGATATGTTGTCAAGATTAAAATTTTTAAATGTTAGAAGGATGTTATGCTTGAATGTTTTTGTCCTAATTTATAAGATTAAAAATAGAATGGTGCCACGATACCTGTTGAATAGTGTTAGATATAATTTTGAAATACATGAATACCCCACGAGAGGGCGTGACTTGTTCAGAATAAAGGTGCCGAGACGTGCGAGTACAGAGAGAAGTCTCTTCTACAGAGGCTTCAGACTCTTCAACGATTTGCCGTCACATATAAGATCTGCGCCGAATGTACCGACCTTTCGTGGTGGGTGCATAAAATTTTTGTTAGAAAAAAATAATTTTGATGATTGGGTATCGTGACACCCTGTATGAATGTAATGTATGAATGTTGGGAATGGAAGGCGACTGAGCGAGTGTATTGTTGTAAGTTTAGTAAGTAAGTTAGACTAAAATTTATGTTTGTTATAAGTTATTTTTAAGGTATAATTATAACTTTATAAAATTAAATAAATAAATAAATAAATAAATAAATAAATAAATAAATAAATAAATAAATAAATAAATAAATAAATAAATAAATAAATTACTTGTTTGAAGTGGATTGTTTATTATTTATACAAATTTTGAAAGTCAAACTACCTTTAATCGAAAGCTAAAACAATTACTAAATTTACGTATACTTCAGTTTTTTTTAATTATTCTACTTAGATATCTAATTATATACACTAATCAATAAAATGTAAAAATACTGTAGGTATTATCCTACAAAATAATACTTTCTACAATTATGTTTTATTATCGAAAGAGATATCTTTCGTCGTGTAATATCCTTACAAGACAAAAGACGTCTCTCTCGACATTAGAACATAAAGTAGAAGAAAATACTTGATTTATAATTTCGTTTTGGAATTCTATTACTTAGAAACACCGACACAGTGACTATTATTATATCGAACTACTTGGCTTGTCGGAACACGTCGAAAACGAAGAGGTATTAACCAGGGTAGGCGAAAAAAGGCAACTTCTTAAGAGAATCGGCCAACAACGAGCTAACTGGATTGGCCACAACATCAGGCACCCAGGACTACTCATAGCCATCGTGGAGGGTAAGACCGAGGGGACAAATGGCAGAGGCCGACCAAGAGATGCGTTTATGGACCAACTGAAGAGGGACATGAACTGTGGCTCATACGTAGAGCTGAAAAGACTGGCTGAGAATAGAGACGAATGGAGAAGAAAAACCAAACTCGTTGCAGACCAATCCAATGGATTGTAACTCATTATTTATATACTTGGCTTGATCACCTGTTTCAAATTCTCAAGGACGGCTGTGTGAAGAGTAAGAAAAATCTACATGCGTGCATGAGAGTTTGCATGAATGTAGAGGAAGCCAAAAAAAGTATGTAGGGACATACCTATCTATATGACATTCCGTTCTCTTTATCTACCCCACTTAGGATGCAACGTAAGGGAATAGAATAGAATAGAATTATATCGAAAATCTAGTATGAATCTTATATGAGCCGTGGAGCACCCTGTAAGGAAATGATCTCCCACTCTTTTCCGCTAGTTTTCGAACGTCTTGTAAAAGGCAGGTGTTCGAAAAAAATAAGACATTTTACATCTTAAATTAAGCGATGAGGTTTGCCACCCATCCTGAATGTCTTGATTTTATATTGGCACGAAGAGGACAGTTTGCATGTTTCTTACATGCAGCTGATCTGCTGGCTACCCCAGTTGTGGGATATGCCGAAATGGTATAGTATAGTATAGTAGTATACTTTCTATTTAAAAATATTCTGTAATAATACATCTTAAATCTTATTTCATGAATCCATTTTCTTGTACGTGATATTTGAAAAGCATTATTTTTACCTACCAAAAAATCTGAAATATTCTTATACCGCAGAGATTATAAATAAAAGAAGATGTGTCTAACAAAAAATGATGTTGAAAGTGTAGATAAAAATCAATGTTGAAAACCATTTCAAAGTCTTCATATCTGATACCAGTAATATTTTCTCGTTAGCAAAGATTTTTACAAAAAAAAAATATCAGATTTTATAAAATGTACAACTGTTCAGACTGAAATGGGTTTATGTCAAATAATTAGAGATGCAACGAATATTCGGTATTCTGCCTATTCGGCAACATTTTTACTATTCGGCCGAATACCGAATATTTAGTCTATTAATCGGTGTTCTGCTGAATAGTTAAAATGTAAAACTGGAAGGAACTAATCGCTTGTAGATTGTTGCTATTTCATTGTCAGCTGCAGATGCATAATAATTAATCCTCAAATATCTAATTAAATAATTTACTTTACTTTTGCCTGACGATGAGAGCGGAAGCTCTTGAAAGCCGGCTCGCAAAAATAAATAAATTCAATAGTGGAATAACTACGTATTGTGTTTCATTTTAAACATTATAAATAATTTGATTTGATATGGAGTGAAACAACATAATATTATTATTGTTATTATTAATTTTAAAACACAATTTTTTTCTCTAGTACATAATTATTATGTCTATGATATACCTATACGAATATGCGCGGTCGGGAGTACCTACCGCACGCACTTGCCATTGTTTTGCTGAATATTTATTTTTTGACTGCTCTTTTGACTTGATATTAATTAATAACTCTTTTCATAACTTAATTATTTTATATGTGGCTTTTGATTTCTGATTGTTTGTATTTGTTGTCTATTATACTGTTGTTGTTTATATGTAATCCGACCAATAATTGCAAATAGAAACATATCTACCACAGCCAAAATGTTGGTGCACTCTGCTATCTTATTCCCAACACTTATGTATGCAAGTGAGACGTGGACATGGTTAAAGAAGGATGAAAGTGGCATAAATGCAGTTGAAATGAGATGGTTGAAAAGGATGTGTGATAAAAGTCTGAGAGATCGTGTGCGTAACAGTGATATACGAAAGGAATGTGGAATGAAAGTTGGTGTAATAACAAGGATGAATGTAAATAAGTTAAGATGGTTTGGGCACGTGGAAAGAACGAATGAGGATAGAATGACTAAGAAGATATATTTGGGTGAGAGGAATGGTGCTCGGAGACGTGGGCGTCCTAGGATTAAATGGCAAGATCATTTAAATCAAATCCAACAGGACGGTCACGTGTTGAGCACATTGAACAGGAGAGCATGCATGAGGAATTGTATGACAGTGACGGAAGCGAAAGATGTATGCAAGGATAGAAGGAAGTGGCGCTCGATCCTTTCTGCCTACCCCGCGAGGGAAGCGGCGTGATGGTATGTTTGTATGTATGTTTATATATAAAAGGATCACGCCGCATGATGATGTAAATAAATTCGGTATTCGGCAAATATACTATTCGTTGCATCTCTACAAATAATAATATGTTCAGGAATTGCGTGTATGACAATCAATAACACATCTACAGAGCCAAACGTGTGCTTAAAAAGCAATTTAAAGGAACTTTATTTAACTTTTTATAGGGTGATATATACATATTTTTTCCGCTTAACACCGAATGAGTATTCTGTAAAGGGAAGTTAATGTATGTATTTTCATCGCATAGTAAATTTTTAAATTGCCCTGTGATTGCGAAACAGCTTTGCGCAATAATAACGTAACATGACGAAATGAAAACATATTTTTTACATTGTATGTGCGTGAGAAATATAATACACTGGAAGCTTTTAAATTGTAATATTTCAAAATTTATACAAAAATGTGTTTATTTATGTAATCCATGTTCAAAGTCATTCAGGCGAATGGTAGAGTAATGTTAACATTCCATGACATACGAGTAAATGATTAATATACGGGGACTTTTCATTATGCTTTTTAATTCCGGATTTTTGGATATCTGTTTGAAATTTTACCCTATCTTCCCCTATCGTAAAATGATTGTTAATACAAAACAAGCCATCAGAGTTTATCTACCTAGATATCAAACATGGCTTACATCACTTTCATAAATCGGCGTTGAGAATTTCACGTGGACTTGCACTGTTTCTATGTAATAAACCTGTCCAGAAATTTGTGTTTTTTGTCTATTGTTACAATGGTTCCAAAACTTGTATTGTTTAAAGTGATGGAGAATTTACTTGAGGATACTTCCTGACTGCTGATTCAGGTAAAAATATTTAAGTGTAATTGGTTGAATTATAATTCATTCGAATTCTGGCACTTATCCATGAAAAAAGTGATAATTTATAATTCTTCAAGTTTTCACGATCCTTATCTTTTCGACTCGACAAGCTTGTTGTCGCTATCATTCTAATCCGATCTAGTAATCAGATGACAGTAAACATTAAGAATATAATGTATTTTACTTAGAATTTTAATAATTGTGTCAGTGTTTATGTAGTAGAACTCCATAATGAAATAAATAAAATAGAAGATCTTGTCAATAGAAGATTGACAATATCCTTACAAGACGAAAGACGTTTCTTTCGTGATTAAATCGAATAGTAGAATAAAACATTTGTTGCATTTATTTCATCAGACTATTTTGTTGCGTTTCATGAAGTGTCAATATTAAAACATAATATGATAACGTATAAAATTATTCTCACCGTACTTTGGATGATCCTTTTTTGACAAATGTACATTATTATGTAAATTATGAATTCGAAGAAAATGGGAAAGCGCTATTAGAAGTGACATAAAAAATCCATTTAAAAAGTAATAATAATGAATGAACGCAAAATGTATGTATCATCAAGTGTAGAATTAATCTTGTGCCGAAATATAATGTCGTATCATAATCATTACAAAACTCTTTAGTATGATCAAATGATTTGTTCCGTGGAGCACCAGGCGAAGAATTGGTTTCTCACTCTTATCCGTAAGTTACCGAGTATCCTGTGGTTAAAAAAAATACAGACATTTTACAGATTAATTTCACCGATAAAGTTTGCCACCCATCCTGAGTGTCTTAATTTTATTTATGTTCTTATTAATGTTTATTACATGCAGCTGACCTGCCGGCTATCTAACTGGTGGGATATGCCGTCAGATACAGCATATCATACATTCAACAATTAAAAAAACGAAAGAGGTTTGTATTTATAGTATAAAACCTATTATTATTTATCGCAAAGTCACAGTACACACATTTGCATAGAGAAGAATATCATCATCATCATTTCTGTCGGTTCCTCAATCCTGAGGATCGTGACCATCATGCCTCGTTCTGTAAACCATCTGTATCCATGTTGAGCGATCCTCCGCCATGTGTAAGGCCCCGTGAAGTGAGCTCTGTGTGGCCTCTTTAATTTGGTCGCTCCATCTTATCATATAAAAACGGTTGGAAACTGTTAATTAATTTTCAATAATTTATTATGTTCCCGTGCTTACAAAGTTATTTGTATCTCTGTTTTGAATTTGTTTGACAATATTTTTAGCTTATTTCTTCCAATTGACAAGATGTAGATACCTATTAATATGAAATAATGAAATTTCAGTGAGAGGTTCTACACAACTTACCGAGAAATTATGATAAAAAAGTTTTCGAATATCAAAATTTGTAATTTTAAACTTTAAATTAGATTACTTATTGATTTAAAACTATAAAACCAAATAAAAATACCTTACAAAACTCGTGTCAATATATTTTGTAATATAATTATAATATCATCATAAATTCAATCTGTTCGCAATGTCAAACTGTATTTTTCTCACAAAGCAATAAATACATAAATGCGACATCAGTTGACTGACTTCCCTTCGTGCCATAAAAATTAATTTCGTTCCGGTTGTAAAGAGATTCGAATCATTTTATTATATTTGCTCGTAATATGTATAAAACTTAGGTACCTACCTATTTAATAAGTACCTACATACATATACTTATAATTTCAATTTCGCAATCCAGTGCTTTTAAATAAAATTGTCAAATAGTAGGAAGGCACCCACATAGTCGTACGGGTAAAAGTAAGTACTAGAAATGAAAGGGAGAACCAGTTTTTATCCGTTATTTGGTTTATCCTTATTTTTCAGTCGAAAACTGGATTATGATTTAAATAGTTAACTATCTATACTATCACGGCATATTCCAAAAGTGGAGCAATCATAAGAATATCTGTGTGTAATTAACATACAATTCGTCCTCTATATTATGTCATGAAATCAAGCCATTCTGGATGAGTTGTAAACCTCATCACCGAATTATAGGTGTTACTTGTAGTGACGCTTTACGATGACCCATTTAACACTCGAAATCTTAAAAGAGTGGGACATATATTCCTTCCTAGGGACTTATGTAGTAATAAATTATTTAAATGTAGGAAAAATTGATCGTATAAGATATTATTACATAATAAAAATCCTTTATTTAAATAATGTACAAAAATACATTATAATTAAATACATTTTTATATTCTATCTTGTTTAGGTATACCTATTATATATATCATTTGTAGTTTTTTTTTAGCATCTTGTTTATATATACTTTGTATTTGGCCTTTGTTGTTCAAATGTTCATGTTATTTCAATGACATTGCACATTCAAACATTGGCCTAGATTAAAAGTAATCTCTCAATTTTTACGTTATGGTTTCAAGGCAGTTCAGTCTTGAGCCTCCACTGAGAATTACAACAATCAGGTAGGATGGAGCCGTCCTTTCCCCGGGCCTCGGTATCGTTGGGCTTGTCTCCCAACATACTTAAAGTGACCGACTGCAAACAGAAACAGGATAAAGCCTCGGACACTTGGACCTCTACAGGGGAGGGGTCCATTTACATGTAGCCCCCCTGACCATAAGAACTTGGACCGAATAAGGAAATTGAAAATCGGAACATACAATGCGAGGACGCTGAGGCATGACAAGGAGTTGGTTGCCGCCAAGATAGCGAGTGACTATGGGTTAGACCTGCTAGGTGTGTCTGAGGCACGTCTTTTGGATTGTGGTAGGAGTGAGGCGGGGAACTATTCCATGATTCACTCTGGCCACAAGACAAAACACAAGCATGATGTCGCCTTGCTAATGAGCAAATGGGCCGCCGGCTCGCTTCTTGATTGGGAACCCATCTCCGACAGGCTACTATGCGCCTCGTTTAGGGCAACGGGTGACCCGTTGACGGTACTTTTGTGTTATGCCCCCACAGAGGATGCGGAGGGGACGGTCAAGGACAGTTTTTATGACTGTCTGGCAGCCGTCACATCCAAAATTCCTAAAAGGCATAGGATCGTTGTGATGGGCGATTTCAATGCCAAAGTAGGCAACGACCCACTAAACGGTCCTGGCGCAATGGGGGGGCATGGCATGGGGGTGCTAAATGACAACGGCTCCCGTCTTATAGAATACGCAACACTCCAAGGACTCCTTATTGGAGGAACACTGTTTCCTCACAAGGATATCCACAAATACACGTGGACCTCACCTGATGGACGTACCAGAAACCAAATTGACCATCTTTTGGTTAAGGCCCGAGACCGCTCTGATCTACAGGATGTCAGGACATTTCGTGGAGCGGACCTGAAAACGGATCATGAGCTCCTTGTCGGAGCCATGAAGCTAAGGTTCAATAAATTTGCAAGACCAGCTGCACCGCGAGTGTTTGACGTCTGTGGGTTGGGGAATATTTGGTCTCGCATGAAGTATGAGGCTGAGCTGCACCAAGGATTTGAACTCTCTCGGTATCTTTCCGATACTGACTCAGTAGAGTCGGCCTGGGAGGAGTTCCGGAGAGTAGTGAAGGCTGCAGCGGTTGCGTCCATTGGGTTCAAAGAGAAGAACAAACCACCATGGATGTCTATGGAGTCCTGGGGATATATTCAAGATCGCCAAAAAGTCAAGATACTCAGAGATGCTGAAAAGTCCCCTACGAAACTGGAGGCCCTAAGAAATTCGTACAGAGAGCTAGACCGCCTGGTAAAGCACTCTGTGCGCAAAGACAGACGACGTGATGTCGAAGCCAAAATACAGCTTGCACAAACTGCCGCGGCCAGGAATGACTCGAAGACTCTCTTTGAAATTACCCGCATGTTGGGAGGAAGAGGTCAGAATAAGACTGCTGACTCAATTAATGATAGCAGTGGAAACCTGATCTCTGCCCCTGACTTAGTAAGAGGAAGATGGAGAGAACACTTTGAGTTCATTCTAAACCGACCGGACCCCTCCTCACCTTTTGATGTTGGCAATGAGGATAGCGACCTAGATATCCCACAGGTATCTGGGATAGCCGAAACCCCCCCAACACATGAGGAGATTGAGGCAGCTGTAAAAAGGCTAAAAAACAACAAGGCCCCAGGTGAAGATGGAATCCACGCAGAGCTCCTTAAGTATGGCATGAATGCGCTTATCCACCCACTGTACCATCTCTTTAACAAGGTGTGGAATGAGGAGCTCTGCCCGAAAGATTGGAGAAATGGATCCATCGTGACACTTTTCAAGAAGGGAAACCCACTGGAATGCGGAAATTACCGTGGCATCACACTACTTAGTGTGCCCGGTAAAGTTCTCTCACAAATCATATTGAGTCGCATTCAAAAACCAGTGTTGGCATCTCTGAGAAAGCAACAATGCGGGTTTGTACCTGGCAAGTCCTGTTCGGACGCAATTTTTTGTGCCAGATGTGTACTCCAACAGTCGCAAGAGTTCAACTCACCGCTTGCATGTTGCTTCATTGACTACGAAAAAGCTTTTGACAGCCCCCACAGACCAACCATATGGAAAATACTGGCCGCGTATGGCATCCCGCCCAAGGTGGTAACCATGATCAAAGCCCTGCATATGGACTCTGAATGTTCTGTCAGAACATCAAGTGGTCCAACTGACACCTTCAGGATCACCACTGGAGTCCGGCAGGGCTGTATATTGGCACCTTTTATCTTTGCCATAATTATGGACTACCTGCTCAGAAAATCTATTCTGGGCCCTGGCGGTGTGCCTTTATCACAGCGTGAAAACAGTGAGACGTCTGTGGGAGTGCTGCACGATCTTGAATATGCGGATGATCTAGCCCTTTTTGATACATCTGTGGACGGATTACAGTGCAACGCTAATGCTCTTTATGAAAATTCCTTGCGCCTTGGCCTTCGTATCAACGCTGGTAAAACGGAGTACATATGTAATAGTACATGCACGAGTACTCACACCCCACTAATGGTTGGCAATTCCCAAATATCTCAGGTTAGTAAATTCAGGTACCTGGGAGCAACCATAACGCCAGAGGGTGATCTCCGGTCGGAATTACCAATCCGCATAGGAGCAGCTAGCGGGGCTTTCAACAACATGAACAAAGTTTGGAAGGCGTCTGGACTCAGCATCAGGACAAAATGTCGCTTGTTCAATGCGTGCATCATCCCAATCCTTCTATATGGCTGCGAGTCTTGGCACTTAACCAAGGCTCAAGAGCGGAAGATACTAAGCTTTGAAAACAAGTGTCTTAGAAGGATTTTGGATGTCAGATGGTATGAACATGTTACAAATGATGCTGTGCGCCGGCGCACCCAGCAGAGACCTGTAATCTCCGTAATACAAGAGAGACGATGGTCCTGGCTGGGACATGTTTTGAGAATGCCCAATGATAGTTGGCCAAAAAGAGCACTGTTTTTCCGTCCGCAGGGGTTCCGTCGGACCGGGCGTCCCTCTTTCACAATACACCGTTCCTATGACAACGATATCAGAGCGCAAGGAATGTCGTAGGAAGAGGTGACGCAATTGGCACAGAGACGCTCTGAATGGAGGAGGCTGGTTTCTGCCCTGTGCTCCCGAGAGGAGCGTTGAGGGCGATGATGATGATGATTATATATACTTTTATCTATATGTATTTTCTGTTGTTTTATTTTTATTTATTTATTATTTTATATTTTTCGGGTTGGCTGGAAGAAATCGCATATGCAAAAAGCCCGCCTTTTGGTAACTTATTGGAACAAAAATTTGTACACATTATATATTGATGCCAATAAAGTTTTATTTATTTATTTATTAAAATATGACGTATGAATGTTTAGAACGTTTTCACTTGGGCAAAATCACCCTCTGTTGGGTGGAACGCCCACAAAAAAAAAAAAAACGTTTTCACTCGCCCAGTAATCATAACTCACTAGAGATTCACAACAGCCTCTTTCTGAGCTGTGTGTTCTCAAAACACCTGCAAGTAGACCTCTACACTCAGCTTAGACATCCACCACCATGCTGGACGAAAACAACAGAGCAAATAAGTCCTCCTTCCATGATAGGTCTTTGGCGTCGCAGGACCCGTCATTTGGAACCGACTCCCCGAGGACCTCTGTAAAAACCAGCCGATAACAACGTTCAGGAGCAAATTGAAGATATTTTTCTTCCAACATAGTTTTCCGCGTCCTTAAGATGGATACTCCATTAAACGGCGCTGAATAAATCATCCAACATACATACCTACAATAAACTAAAAACGTCTTTATTGTGTCCGAATATCTGACTATTCGGTTTAGAATCTCCCAGGATATTCGGTATTCGCTCATTATGCTATTCGTTAAAGTACCTAAAAGCCGGCTGGTGGCAGGTAGCTATAACGAATTGGAATAAATTAATAAAGGAGAACTTAAGTTTGTATAATTTACATAATTATTTTAATTCATGCTTCATTGAGTATTTCACTACTTTAGAAATATAAGTCTACGACTCCCGAGATATCCTGGTGTGCGTTAGGTCTCTCTTCAATGCACTAGTGTATAAGTGTTAGCAATGTCGGAATCATTTTTTTCAGGTTAAAAAGTATAAAATATTATGTGTATGTATGTACATTTTACAATATCATGACTTCTAATCACGTATTCTTCATACAATATTCAAGATCCAACCCGACAAAATGTGGATACTTCAAGGAATAATACCGAATATCAGTGGTGTACTCTCCATGCATGTAAAAAAATACAAAAATGCTCTAAAATCCCGTTTGCATGATTGCATTTTTTAGATCTAACGTATATTGAATAAAATGGCATTTCAACCTGATACAAACTTCATAGATAAACGAAATCTCGAATTTCCAGACCATGATTTACAGCTTTCCGAACCCAACTTACCTACCTAGGTACATTGGATAAAACATCATCTTTTATTTATAAAATCTTACATTATATAGTATGAGATATTATGTTTGTATAAATGTCATCAACTCGTTCAAAAGTGATAACGAGATATCAATGCCTAATATTCATTACGATAACATGACCGATTGAATAAAAATTGTTCCGCCTCTGGAAAATACATATAAATAACTCAATATGGAAATATATCAATAGCTTGTCTGTATGTAGAAACCCTACTGCTAGTTTGAGAAAACTCCTGGTGAAAGCACGCTGAAAACTCAAGGTTGATAATAATAATACTTATATTGGTATCGAAATTTGTCAATATCATTAAAATGTTCGGGCGATCAATCAAAATATCGTTAAGTGACTTGAAGTGTGGTTCAAAACACGGAACTATGTTTACTTATTTTTTATTAATCATTTTGTTATAAGTAGGTAGTATTGGAGTGATAGAATGGCTGTTCAAACCTTTGGTTAACTGGTAAGTTGTTCAACCGTGTTGTATTGTAAGTACTCGTATTTATTTATTTATTTTATCATCATATCATACGGCTAATCATTTTAAAAATTTGGAGAGAAATTTCAGAGAACACTTTGTATCATAAAATCAATAAGTAAAATACACAAACAAAAGAGCAAATTTGAAAACGGATTCACTTACAATAATTAAAATTTTGACACAAGCAACATTCATAGATAAAGACTACAAACAATATTTAGTTGTAAGTATTGACTTAGAATAATATTTCTATCCATTTCTTAAACGCTCCTCTCCGGAGCACAGGGCAGAAAACAGCCTCCTAAATTCAGAGCATCTTTGCGTCAATGACATTCCCTGCGCTCTGATGTCGCTGTCATAGGAACGGTGTACTGTAAAAGAGGGACGCCAGGGCCGACAGAACTCTGGCGGACGGAAGAACAGCGCAATACTACACAGGCAAAATTGTAGGTAAACAATGCAAGTGTTTACACTTATTAAACACTAGTGCGAGAACATTGGACGGCAAATTATTATGTTGCGGTTAAATTAAAAGTAGGCAATATTTTTTGTAAAAATAAATTTCATTACTTTACCGCGATAAAATATTTATATGTTATTATATATACAATATAAAATTAAAAAATGTATTTCCTATCATAGACTACTTCAAGGTATTTTTCCATTGACATCTATCTTCATATATTTAGCATAATTTTTATACAATCATCACTAACTGAAAGAGTTGTTGGATCCATATGCAAGTATTCGGAAACAAACTGTAATTCTTATTTAAAAAATAAATAAATGGAAATTATTCAAAATGAATATACACATATGAATATAAGCTTTAGGAATAAGAACAAAATGTGAAAATAATACTTTTAAACCTTAAAACGTCGAAGAAATATTGAACACACAGTATTAATTATCGAAAATATTATCAAAATCCTGTAAGAATCTGGATTATGGAAATTAAAACTAACAATCAATCCAAAAGCTGACCACGTAAAGTAAACCCAAAATGGTATTATTGGATATTAAAAATAAATATTATGTTAACCTTTCAAATAATTCAACATTGTTTGATTATCAACCTAAGGACAAACTTTAGGTTGATTACACGTGAGAACTTTTTAGGAACCAAAATAACAGAAAATTTTTGTTAAACAATACTATACTATACTATACTATACCCTCACGCCGTGTCCCAAGTGGGGTAGGCAGAGAGAACGGAACGCCAAACAGATCTATCTTTACACACTTCCTTCGCTTCCTCCACATTCATACAGTTCCTCATACACGCACGTCGGTTCCTCTTACTCAACACGCGGCCGTCCTTGAGAATTTGATCCACGTGATCAAGCCACGTGGTTCTCGGACGCCCGCGTTTCCTCACACCCTTTCTTTCAGATAAGTATATCCTCTTTGTCATTCTTTCCTCTTTCATTCGTTCCACATGACCAAACCATCTCAATTTATTTACACGCATTCTGTCCACAACAGTCTTCTTGCATCCGCTCATTCTTCTAATATCCTCATTCTTCACTCTATCACGCAGCGTTTTACCAACCATTCTTCTCAACGATCGCATCTCTACTGCATTTATTCCACTTTCGTCCTTCTTCAACCACGTCCATGTCTCGCTTGCATACGTT
The DNA here is from genome assembly GCA_947579605.1 of Athripsodes cinereus. Taxonomy (NCBI): domain Eukaryota; kingdom Metazoa; phylum Arthropoda; class Insecta; order Trichoptera; family Leptoceridae; genus Athripsodes; species Athripsodes cinereus. Next base: position 19,145,306 of record OX388319.1, on the reverse strand, counting down.
TTGTTAAACAAAACGAATCGTAAACGGTTTTGTTTAGTGAAGGTTGCATCGGTATTATTATTTTATCTGTATAAATATTGTTTGTCCTTCACGGGAATAAAGTTTGATTTTGACAATAATTAATTATTACTTTTAAAATCAATTAATCATTTAACAAATACAATTTACCAGACACAAAAAAGTATAGACTGATACTCATAATTATTATTTCTTTTATTTAGTAACAGAATATAACTTTCAAAATTCTGGAATTTTGTCATAAATGAGGCTGTGCGCCGTTCCAAAATATTCAACAAATACCCTAAGTCTTTGCAAAATATTTATGTAAAATGGCTGGGATAATAAATTATTATGCATCAATCATGTTGTCGAAATTTTCAAAAAGATTGAGAAATATTTTTTACGTTGGCAAGTAATAGGTTTGTTATTGTTCTTTAGCGAAATTCTTTCATTATTCACTATTCCTCTAGGATTCAAATACTTCCTCTGCTGACATACTTCACTGTCGCGACACAAGCATACTATCGCGAAAGCTACTTATTATAAAGGTGTTTTGGTTTCTTTTAAACCCAGACTTGTCTTAAAAAAAACATCAATATATAAGGAATATTGTAGAGAGAGGTAGCTCATTTAGCGAAAAATGGCAGAGAACTGGTACTTCGTTTCCAGGTTTGTGTTCCTGAAGAGAACATTTCCTATATAATGTATACAAGTAGGTAAGTATAATGTGATTTTTTTTAAATAAAGTGAAAAAAGGATGTCGTTATGCTGTAAAAAATATATTTTACGTTACAAAAGGCAGCGTGACAGGGTACATTATTTTGGCAGAAAATTTAACTTTAAGTTTGTTTACTACTGTGAGAAGCTTTTGTTTTGATGCACACAACATTTAAAATGTAAATTAGTGTAAATTTACTCAATTAAACAATAACTTTTCACATTATAAACAATAAGATGCGTAGCTAAAGTTAAATCTGTAACATGGTTGAGTATAATAGCTGTGTTATACAGGAAACAATAACAGTAGACATATTTCACAGAAGGAAACAGGAATAATATTGTTATTTTGGATTAAGTGTCTTTGTAGCTATCATTATAAATATTATAATAGAGAACTTCTTCAAATTAATTTGCAGTTTAGAAACGTCTATGGCCCCGCTAATTATTTTACAACAACAAGACAGAAGTAGATATATTATTATTATTGTACATAGAACGTGTCCTAACGCGCGCCGTATTGGAAGAAAACTTCAAACACCGCATCCAAGATTTAGTACAGCACAAGCAGCACCTAGTAGTAGTAAGCGAAGAGCATAATATTTCATTTAAGCGAAATGTTTTTAAGTCGATTTAAACTTTATACTTTTGCGTAAGCATGTACTAGACTCATCTTCAGTTTGTTCAGAGTACTACACAGCCAACTGATGAAATACAGTAATTTAGATAACTACTATACTATATCCTCACGCCGTGTCACAAGTGGGGTAGGCAGAGAGAACGGAACGCCAAACGGATCAAACTTTACACACTCCCTTCTCTTCCTCCACATTCATACAGTTTCTCATACACGCACGTCGATTTCTCTTACTCAACAGACGACCGTCCTTAAGAATTTGATTCACGTGATCAAGCCACGTGGTTCTCGAACTTCCGCGCTTCCTTACACCCTTTCTTTCAGACAAGTAGGTATATCCTCTTTGTCATTCTTACGAAGTTATCTACGAAGTTTTAATAAAAGCAGTGTGAAAAAAATAAAATAAACCAATATTCAATATATTATTTGGCTAACTATTATCATCTGCGTTATAAGGTATAAAGACATATTCATTTTTATTAATGCATTTAAACAGAAAGGGGTTCAAGTATTTACACGCCGGTTATTTTATCCAATTGAACTAGATACTATACAATTTTATCTTAGAAAATTAAATTAGCCTACATTATTATTGGATCACTTATATTGTGCCGTTTTTGTAATTAAATCACCTCAAGAACGCATTTACACTTTTATTTGTCACTATAATTGAATTTGATTACTTTTACGAAACAAATTAGGTAAAATATTTCTAATGTCACATTTTTTTTTAAATTTTATTTTATATTTTTATTTAATCAAAATTTATTACATAATTTAAAGACAACGCAAACAAATAACAAAACCAACAAATAAATTATAATTAGTATACATCAAGTTCTAGTCACAACAACTACTAATGCTATCTTGTATCACTTACCTGGTACAACATAAAATGGAAATTTGGAGTGAGAAGTTCTGTTCATTAAGGTAAAGCCACCACGATGTTTAAGTTTGAATGAAGATTTTGCGCCTTTGCAGAATGTTGTTTGTTAATAATAATGATTATTATTAAGTGTTAAGAAAAGAGACTCTACTTGACGAGACAAACATAGTCCTCTACAAACAACTCTAAACATAACACTTAAGAGTATCTTATAATATATTACTTATGTAGTTTGTGAAAACTTTACAATATCCCTTACGGTAAAGGGAAAGTGTGTGTATTCACTTTAAGGTACGTGTCAGAGGTAAAGACGACAATAAATACAATATCACAAACTTGTGTATCAAAATACTAATACTGTACTGAGTAATCCATTCGCAAATAATTTCTTTCCTTTTTATTTAAATAAATCGATTAAAAAATAAAAACAATGTATTGTATGTATTTTTTGTATTAAGTAGGTACTGTTTTGTATTTATATTATGTTTATATATATTTTATTGTATTTATGTGTATTTGTTGTATTTATATGTGTTTTTTTTATATTTTGTGTTTTGATTATTATATAAAGACACTGCTTGCCCCTGCTACACACGTGTTTGTTCATTTTCTGGAGGGGTAAAAGACGTACTTGTTTTCCAAAAATTGTAAAAAATATGTATAGTAAATATGTAATAAACAGTGTTAATGTATTGTGTTTAAATAAATAAAAAAAAATGTTTTGTTAGTCAGTATGGAGTTTGCGGTTTTTCTTTTAAAAGATACAGAAAATACCTATTCTTATAATTATCTGTAACTTATTTTAAAAAATCCCTATCGATTTCGGCAAATTTGTCATGTAAGGGCTATTATAATCTATATCCCTTAGGGGCTATGGGCTAAGTATTGCTTCGCTCGTAGATGTCAAAGGTTTGCCGAAATTGGTAGCGATTTAAAAAAAAAACTGTAACAAATAAAGAGAAGCATTAAAAATTTATATGATAAAACAACATTGTCTTTTTTAGCATTCTTATTTTCAAATAGTATTTATTTTAATTAATTATATTCATGAACATTCGCCATTAATTGTTGAACTTATCGATTGAAAAAATATCTCGAATATTGACAATGAAATATTGATGGAAAAATAATTATATTCGATTGCATCGAATTGTTAGGTTCTATAATATGTAATAAATTATGATTATACACTCAGATAGAAGGGCAATTTATCACAGTAGTGTGTATCCTGCAGATTAATTATGATTCTCAAACAACAATAAGATTGTATCACAGAACACCTTAAAGGGGAAGCAATTTAATTATGTATATACCTTCGGATAAGTTGTTCGGACGTTCTTGTTGTCTAACTACATACTAAACCTACACATACAAAGAACAATATTATACTTACTTCATTCTGAACTACAGTAGAGAACTTTGGAAATTAATCGCTTCACAATCAAACTTTGCACAGCGTCGGCGTCGCGTCGCATCTACATATTATTATTAATAATGATATTATGCCATACACTACTGAACACTGTAAATATTTCACTGAATTATAATATGAATTAGAATTAACTTGCTCCGTGAAGTTTTGGCAAAGAATAGGACTCCCATTAGTTAACTGGTTACTCTACTTGTAAGATATGACATAATGTTAAAGTAGGAATAGTATTTTCTGTCTCCGGAACATGCCATAATGGTATAGTAGGAATAGTATTTTCTGTCTCCGGAACATGCCATAATGGTATAGTAGGAATAGTATTTTCTGTCTCCGGAACATGACGTTAAGACTAAAGTTCTTATAAAAAAATATATCTTACACAAAATGTTTACCTATGGGAGATCTTTTTCGAATGACATTTTCAAACGGGCTAAAATATTTATGCGTGGATATATTTTATCAAGTGAACCTGAACGTAAATTTAGGTATTGACATAAGAGCAATTAAGAATGAACACTGGAACAAATTACAATTCTGTTTTCATTTGATATAAATCATTTTTAATCACACTTGTGAAACCAGGGGGTATTTAAATTATTTTATATTATGTTAGAGGAAAAGCCGCGACGGCAGTTGGACTATAAATCATCAAGTGTTTCCCAGAATGTTATGCCGTCAATAAATTTCACTCCCTGTTGTCAAAATACAAATTGCTTCTTAACACAGATATACATCTAATTTGAAATACTATACTTCTACGTTCTATGAAAATATATTTTTAGTTGTTTAATTGATTATTTTAATCGTTTGTGGCCATAAATTTGGTATTATATTTGTGGTATTATATAGCAAAGGGTTAAATCATGAGTGCGGGTTGAGTAGGATGATGCATTGTCTTTGCTTTGTGATTATGTGTATTATTTCTGTCCATATGTATTTTGAAATGTTTTGTAATAATGATGAATAAATAAATAAAATAAAATAAATAAATAAATTATTAGGTTTGTGACTTTTTCATATTTGAGCAAAGGTACTTTTTAGATAGCAATGCGTTTTTTAAAGGGTCACTGCAAGTTTTTTATAATTCTGAGGTAAACGGCATCTGATGGCATCATCAGAAAAATGCATCTGTCATGATTTCCCAGATTAAGAGTGCTTTTCTTAAGGCTGATAATGTGGTGGTAAAGAATGAAAATTAGACCTTTAATATAAATTTAGTGAAAAGGAAGAAGAAATTCTTGGACACGTTTTTAGGACATAGTCTGTGTCATCTTCTTACCTTGACTCACTCACAGACAAACTAAAAGATTTTGCAATGTTATATATATATATATATACTATTAGTTTTATATGCTTTATATTTTTGCGAATAAAAATATTTTCGCATTGTTTATAAAAAATGTACAACGCCATCCTCGTACCGACACTGATGTATGCAAGCGAGACTTGGACATGGCTGAAGAAGGACGAGAGTGGAATAAATGCAGTGGAGATGCGATCACTGAGAAGAATGGTAGGTAAAACATTGAGTGATAGAGTAAGAAATGAGGATATTAGAAGAATGAGTGGATGCAAGAGGAGTGTTGTTGATAGAATGCGTGTAAATAAATTGAGATGGTTTGGTCATGTGGAGCGAATGGATGGTGTAAGATTGACGAAGAGGGTGTATTTATCTGAAAGGGAGGGTGTGAGGAAGCGCGGACGTCCAAGAACTACGTGGCTGAACCACGTGGATCAAATTCTCAAGGACGGTCGCGTGTTAAGTAAGAGGAATCGGCGTGCATGTATGAGAAACTGGATGAATGTAGAGGAAGCTAAAGAAGTATGTAAGGATAGAGCGACATGGCGTTCTGTTCTCTCTGCCTACCCCACCTGGGACACGGCGTGAGGGTATAGTATAGTATAGTATAGTTATAAAAAAGTGTCAAATGATTATCCTGTCTGCGGTATGCACTGATAAGTGATAAATACAAAATTGATAACAAAATAAAATTAAAATACACTGTACGTACTTTAAGTACCACGCAATTTGTTATATCTGGTTATACTATAAAACTCTTCTCACTATAAAATACAGATAACAGTTCCGTGGTAAAAATCCAATCTTTAAAAAAATATTAATGCAAGTACTTCCGTTGAAACTAACGAGACGAAATATGCCGCTATAATAGGATATCAATCTTTGCCAAGAATAACATAGCTACTCTTCTCTTTGCAGGACACAATGACGTGGGTTTATACGTGATAAGGTTTGATGAAAAAAGGATCCCTTGACAAACATTCTCGGTACTTATCCTAGTACTCATAATGCTTATTAAAAGGTACAAGTGAAAGACCGCAAACCAAAGAATAAGAAATTTTTACAAGCGAACTAACTAACTTTAAATATATTTTTTTTATCTATTTATTCCATTAACGATCCAAATATATCCCAGAACAAAATATTTAAAATACCCACATCTTAAAAAATTTATAAGTAAAAAATACAGTTTTAAATTTCTTTATTTATCAGTTACACGTGTTTCATACGTATGAATATGGGCTTGCAACCTGAAACACGTGTAACTGATAAATAAAGAAACTGATATATAAAAAAAACTCTTAAGTATTTTTTAATTATAAATTTTTTAATTTAAAAATGGAGTTTTACTCATTTAGTGAAAACAAAATCAGTACTCACATCTTATTTTTTCATATTTTGTTGGGTTGCGTCAAGGACTTATTATGTAGAAAATCTTCAGAAACCTTAGATTTTCTATTTTCGGTACATATATTTGCCTAATTTAACCCGAGTTCCTAGTACTCAACCAACAATTATTATTGTGGGTGTAGTATCTCAGAAGGTTGATACTGAACTATTTTTTCATCTAGGATTCAATATTTAATTATTTTTAATTTAATTTATGTTTTCTTAAAGATTCTTGCAGGATACGCCTTTTTTGTATTCACATTTAGCACCTCGTTTTTTTCAATAAACAACGTTTCAAAAAAAAGTTTATTTGTTGTGAAAAAATATTTTATATTCAAAAGTTTTCAAAACTTAAATATGTATCGAAATGAGAAGTATTATATTATCATCATCTTTATCGTTTCTACCCTAAGATATAGGGTTGAGATAAAACAGAATATGTTTATATGTATGTAGTTTACTCCTCCCCAAAACACGAGCTATGCTCAAATTGGGGAGTACTTGAATTTATTACTTTGTCTTATGTTATTGTTTTGTTTTATTGCATGTATTTTTTTTTGATTAATAAAAATATTTGAATTTGAATTTGAATTTATATTCAAATGTACGAATGTAAAAAAGGATGATCTATATATAGATTCGATAGGTGCTTAAAAAATATAAGAATAATAAGGGAAATATCAAAAAGAGTTGATACTTTTAGAATCTCGTAGGTGTAAGAATCGTAAAGGTATTTTCTCCTAGAAATTTGTAGATATTTAGAAAACAAATTTTCATGAAAGTTACATAACCTTTTAGTTCAGAACATATTATACAGTATCTTAAGAATCACGAGTTTTCCCAAAAGAGAGATAACCCGCTGACTAAGTTATGCTAACATTAAAGTTTTCCTTTTTGTGACATTCGGGATTGGTGGCATACCTCTTCGCTAAATTGAATACTATGTTAAATTAGACCCACCCAGTACCAGCAGTAGCACCCAAGCCTGCTCATCATCATCGCGGAGGGCAGGATCAAAGGCAGAAATAGTAGAGGCTGATCAAAAGGCACATACATATATAGACCAACTAAAGAAGGACATGAACATACGTGCCACAGCACATACGTAGAACTCAAGAGATTAGCTGAAAAAAGGGAGGAATGCAGAATGTAATACAAACTCGTTGCAGACCAATCCAATGGATAACTAACTATACATAATATATAAATAAGACATTCGTGATTTTAACGATTACCTCTTTTTTACTGGATACTTACAAACTTCAGGAAAGGAGAAAGACACCTCTTTACTGGGAACACTACAGAATATAGTTTATAAAAGATATTTAATAAAACTGAAAATAGGAACGATAAAATTAGTGGTATTGTGGTATATGTTTGCGATGTCACTATTCTGCGGTTTGGTTATCATTATTATTATTAGGAAATAATTCAATGCACGCTCCGGCGGTTGAATAATGATTATTGATTTGATTGATAAAATTTAATATTATAAATGGCCAATATTCTGATTGAGAGCCACATTGACGAACATAAATCCACATTTATTTTATTTTATTTATGTTCCTACACTCATTTGGAAGGGGGATTATAAAGCGAGGTTTTCTATTATATTGTCAAACATGAAAGTTCATTATTATTATTATAATTAATTGAAAAGCTATATTTTTTTAAAGATATATCTGGGTTTTGTTATAAACCCAAATACATCCTTATACACCTTTCACAGTAAACTATAAGCTTGTTTTGCAATTCAATTTGCAAACTGTAGAAAACAGAGATGAGACAAGACTGATCATGATATTATAATATAATGTATTATGTAATTTGTGTTATTTATTCTTTTTGCACATCATCATTATGTTTGTTTACTTATTACATAGAAACACACATTTATTTGAATCATGTGGCTAGGAGACCACCTGAGTATGTGGGCAATTTTATTTATTTTATTGTTTATTTATTATGTAATTTGTGTTATTTATTCTTTTTGCACATCATCATTATGTTTATTTACTTATTACATAGAAACACACATTTATTTGAATCATGTGGCTAGGAGACCACCTGAGTATATAGGCAATAAAGCTCAATGTATCGACGTTACCGGCAAAAGACCAAGAGCGATGTGCTTGACAGAACCAAGTGCCAGAACAAAACAAGAAAGGCAGACCCCATCACCATGCGGGCCTAATAATTGCCCAAGGAGAAGAAAAAGACATAGAAACACACACAGTGGGTTGACAAAATATATATGAAAATATAAACAGAGAGAATAATGTTGATCTGATCAGCGCAGCGATACAAGAATTAATTATGTAAAAACAATACACACATACAAACTCAAGCACCAAACACACTCAAGTTGGAAACAATACACCTTCAGAAACCCGCCAGCGAGTCACCAAAGACATCCACCCCCCCCCCCCGTTACCCGATATATTAACATAATATTATTATAGATCATGTTATTAAATATTTAAGAGGTACCTAATTAATCATATTATTATGTATTCCAGAGGTTATTGCTGTGGTTGAGTCAAAATATTTAAAAAACGTTAAATTTAAACATACGATTTTACAATTTTAATATGAAAAATGAAAATTTATGTTATTCCTTGTTCCAAATGTTCTTTATTTAAAAAAAATATATAAATTTAAATTTAATATTAGCGAGAAGGCGGAGTAACTAGCCGCCGTATATTTCTTATAATTAGAATTCGCACAGTAGGTACTTCTAATATTTCAATAGATTATTTATTATCATATTTCTACTTTTTCGCTTATCAGTATACAGGGATTGTATAATGTATGCTCATTATTTTGCATAGAACGAGAACTGACAAGTGCAACATGAAAGCAAAATATTTCGTTTTGTACATTCTCTTTTGTAAGCGTGTAATAATAAATGGTACATATTACATATTGTGTAGTTACAGAGGCATCCTTTCAAAATCTTAAAGTGGCAACTTATTCCGTTCTACTATTATATACCTACTTCAAAGCATACTTCTTTAGTATTATTATATACAACATTGTCTATGATGCTGAAAACAAATAGCTGATAACCCTGTAACAAACATGATGATGAAATAAATTAAACGAATGTTTTATTCTACTATTCGATTTATTCACGAGAGAGACGTCTTTCGTCTTATTAGGACATTGTCAATCTTACCAATCTAATCTCACAAGACGATAAACGTCTCTCTCGTGAAAAAGTTGAATAGTAGAATAAAACATTTGTTTTATTTATTTCGTTTTGGAATTCTACTACCGACACAATGAAGAAACATGATGATAACTATTTAACATGAAATAAAAATTAAAGAAAATGATATTGCATGCTAATTCACTCCGATTTATTTCAAATTATAATATTTTAAACAATTAATCAAGCACAGTTTTGTGGAAATCATCGCAAGTTTGATATAATATGATACGATCACAACTAATTAATAAATTTTTGGTAAAAATATTAAATTTAAATTTGACATTATAAATTTTGCGATGTTTGACACCCATCCAGAATGAATTTCTGAATTTTTTGTTGGCACAGCGAGAAAAGCTTGCATGTTTTGTTTATTTGGAAAGTTTTTAAATATTTGTAATGAGAATATAAATAATATGCAAGAGAGTGTTGAGAATTCATAATTTTATAAATTAAAAGATAGTAATTTAAAATTTCACGCTCATATAAACTTTGTTGATATAATATTATTTTTGAGAAAATCGAGTACAATAATTAAGAATAAAAAAAATTTTAGGTATTAAGACTAAGTCTAGCTCCTTCTTCAAACAATATAATGGGAAAATGTTTGTTTTAGAACATACAGAAGATGGTGTTTTTACAGACGTAATATCACAAAAGTTTTCTTTGAAAAGTGTTTGAATGAGTAATTTGATTTCGTTCTTAATACATACAATAATATTTTACAACATTGCACATATTATGTATACACAGCGGAGAATGAGAGAACGGTCGAGTTATTTAATTTATTCAACTGAATATGAAACATGAACTAGTAGAACACAATTGTACGTTATAATGCTTTCAAGTTGCTTAATATTCAAACTTAACATACATTGTTGTATTGTCATGAAGATAAAAGCTTATAATTAAATATAAACGATCAATAACTTCGATATCTCAATAATACTTGTATTACTTACTTTTTGTATGGCTTCAGTTTGTTTTGATTTCTTCTTCTGATTAATTTTGTTTTATAAAAAAAAATGTATCAAATGGGTACAACGTATGCACTAAAATATTAATCAAAATCCTTAATTACCGGTATACTAATATCAAGTAATTTCCGCTCTCATTAAGATGGGACAATAACATGCTTAGAATACAGTAGATTTTCAATGTAATATTGGTATATGTATATTGAAAGTTAATAAAATTACGGGTTCCAAAATTTACGACATAGGTTATTAGATAATATGCATAGTGGAAATAGCTTCAAATGAAAACCACAGTGTTATTATTAGGGAAGAGGTTTAACTGCCAATATAACCAACAAAATTAATAAACAAACCAAGTCATAAATATTGGAAAACATGTATTCTACGGGAGGTACGGTATACGTATACTAGAAAAGATGGCCCTGGTTGGGTCATATTCGAGAATGTCCGATGAATACTAGTTAGTCCATCAACCATACTCTAATGTCAATGTGTAGGAATCGTGTTTTATAATTTAAGGCTTTTAAGTTGTTAGAAACCTTGTGGATGGAAGACGGATGCTATTTTTGGTTGTTTGTCATTAAAAATTCTTAAAATATAACTTTTTCATCAGTATTAATTTTATTTATTTATTTATTAATTCATTCTTTACTGTACATTGATAAAAAACAATTACATAAAAGGTATACATCCAAATTAAATACAATCAATATACAGAGGGCGAGTTTATCGCAAAGGCGCGATCTCTTCCAACTAACCCAAAAGTATTAACTTAAAAAAATAAATAAACATATTATGAAAATAAAAAACATACACACATATATATAAAAAGGGAGAGACTGCAAAAAAAAAAACAAACATACATGCATAAAGGGAAAGGAAAAGGGGGAAAAAGGGGGGGGGGTTAGGAGTGATGGGTTTCAGGTTTCAGAGGCTGTGTTTGTGTTAATCATTTTATCCTTAACGGCTCGCTTGAAAGACGTCAGACTTTGAGTCAGCCTAAATTTTGAAGGGAGATTATTCCAGCAACGAGCACCCTGAACTGCAAAAGATTTTGAGATGAAAGTTGTACCATGAGCCGGGATTGACAGGATGCGCTGGTTATTCTACCTCAGAGGTAAACCGTGACTCGCCAAGTATTCAAAAGCCTCCTTAATATAGTACGGGGTTGATCCTACGCACAGAGCATTGTGGACAAATGTGAGTAGATGGAGCTCACGTCTTTGTCGTACAGTAAGCCATTTCAGGGTATTACGATATTCAGAAATGTGGTCAGTTTTTTTAAATTAAAAATAAACCTTATGCCAACATTCTGAAGTCCTGATTCATGTCTACATACACGATATCAGCATAGTCGATAATGGGCAACAGCAAGGATTGGACCAATAAAATTTTAGTAAAATTAATGGTCGTTTGACATAATTTTTCCGTAAAACGTTATCATTGTTGATCTTTTGAATATTCTTAAATAAATAAAATACTTCATTATGATAATTCATTTCATCGCCCTCAACGCTCCTCTCGGGAGTACAGGGCAGAAACCAGCCTCCTCCATTCCGAGCATCTCTGCGCCAATTATGTCACCTCTTTCCACGACATTCCCTATGCTCTGATATCTTTGTCATAGGAACGGTGTATTGTGAAAGAGGAACGCCCGGGCCGACGGAAACCTTTCGGACGGAAGAACAGTGCTGTTTTTGGCCAACTATCATTGGGCATTCTCAAAACATGTCCCAGCCAGGACCATCGACTCTCCTGTATTACGAAGATTACAGGTCTCTGCTGGGTGCGCCGGCGCACAGCATCATTTGTAACATGTTATGATAATATGATAATGTATTAAATAAATAAATGCGTACCTAGTTAAATTTATTATTTAATATTTTATATGAAACTATTATCTAGTACTATATAACTAGAAAGTTAACATATCTTATATCTAGATTTGAGTAAGTGATTTTTTGATTTTATTGGTTTTCAATCAATTTGCAAATTACAAGAAAGTGTCAAAACCGATCACGGGCTAATAAACTTTATAAACAAAGTGTAAAATTCATTGGACGTAATTAAACCGTGTCGAATATATTTAGATTAAAGTTCATTTAATAATTCACCAATCATGAAAGCAACTCAATGCTAAATGTTAAGTAGGTACTTAGTAGTTATCGTTTCTGCTATCGGTTGGAAGGCTGAGCCTATCATGTGTGGACACATTGCGTGAAATGCCAGCGCATCGCACCGCAGAGATTTTCTTGATTTACTGCGTGTACATGTGCTGTATATTAATTATTCAGATCTCGTTTTATAACTTCGCCGCCTGGATATACTTCAAAGAAATATGTTAAAATAGTATTCCAGCAAATAAAATAAAATTTATAAATTTGATATTTACATATACCGTTGAATTGTTGAAATACGTTACATACATTCTTCGCATAGAATATTTTTTTGGAGATGGTCGCACAGGATTGAACGAAATCGAAAGAAAGATATAGGGTTTTGCTGCAAACCCATCCACAGGATCGAAACCAGAGAGAAAGATGCAGGGTACAGGAAATAAATAAATAGAAATCGATAATGAAGTGTTGAATAAAAACCACTATTCTCGTTCACTTCATTGTTTAATTAAATGGTTGAGGCCTTTTGAACTACGAAGAACATCTTTATCATTCTGGTACCGTCACTTACGTATGCAAGCAAGACATGGACGTGGACGAAGGAGGACGAAAGTGGAATAAATGCAGTGGAGATGCGATCGTTGAGAAGAATGGTTGGTAAAACGCTGCGTGATAGAGTGAAGAATGAGGATATTAGAAGAATGAGCGGATGCAAGAAGAGTGTTGTAGACAGAATGCGCGTGAATAAACTACGGTGGTTTTGACACGTTGAATGAATGAACGAAGTAAGAATGACAAAGAGGATATACTTGTCTGAAAGAAAGGGTGTGAGGAAGCGCGGACGTCCGAGAACCACGTGGATCAAATTCTCAAGGACGGCCGCGTGTTGAGCAAGAGGAATCGACGTGCGTGTATGAGAAACTGTATGAATGTGGAGGAAGCGAAGGAAGTGTGTAAAGATAGATCTGTTTGGCGTTCCGTTCTCTCTGCCTACCCCACTTGGGATACGGCGTGAGGGTATAGTATAGTAGTAGTAGGTATAGTAAGAACATCTTTAGTTCCAGACTTTTTCCTACTTATAAAAAGAGAAAAAAGGCATTCATCTTCATTCCAAATTTGTAACAATTTATTTCAAGTCATTATCTGAGAAACATCTATGTTGTCGTTATGATACTTCAAAAATTTCTCTGAAAAATTGCTGTAAAATTGTAATATCAGTAGATAGGTAGACATAACCATCTCATTGTTGATGACATATTGTAGTTCATTTACCAAGCTGAAAGATATTGTACTATCAAAGTACAGTTTCCATCAGCGGGGCTCTCATATAAAATGATATGTATGTACATACGTGTAACCTTTTGTTTCGCATCCAGCTAGATATAACCAGCACTGACATCTTTGATATAAGGCAGTTTATCACCCCATACATATGCCATATTGTTCCCGGCAATCAGCAATTCTAACACAGTATGCTTTTCTCACGAGCAATATAATATAAGCCCAGAGTACAGCAGCGTATGATTGAAGATAGGTACAAAGTACTATATACACATGATGCTCATCTAATCTAGGTATATCTATATGATATTATTACTTATTCTTAAAATGTGTACCAAACAGTCGCTCGTACAAAACACCTGAAGCAAGATTGTAAAACGCCAAAAGGGTAACATTTTTTTTTTGTTTCATATTCGAGATGACGTATTTAGTTTTCAAAGCATTTGTTTGCTTTTAGAAGTTGTATATAATGTCCCATTAGCTATGATTAATGTTCGTTAGTTTAAAATAAACCTTTTCAAGGATAGTAAAATCTGGTTTTATTCAAAGTTTTCAGTTTGATAAAATAATATCATACTACTTAAGTAAACACCGAAATAATTTACCTAATTGCCACCCTTTCACTTTGAGCTTCATCCTACTTTGAGCTTTTTTTTAATAAATTAAATATTTTTCATAATTTTTCTGTGCATACCTATATGGTGTTATATGTAATAATAACGATAAAATTATAGCAAGAAGCAAATCGTTCAAAATAAATCTTAAAACATTAATGTTGTTGACCGAAGGTACTTGTTGGAAGTCCATTTCAAGATAGTTGAAAAAAAAACACAATGTAGTTAACTTCCAAATGACTTTATTACTATATATTACTATACTATATAACAAAATAAATCTACCACATGGGATCGTCCACCGTATTTGTGAGACATTTCTATTGACTGTGTCGGTATTAGGGTAGTAGAATTCTATAATGAAATTAAAAACATATTATGTTTTCTTCTAATTTATGTTCTTTTTTGAAAGAGCTACGTTTTTTGTCTAATGAGGACATTGTCAATCTCGGATTTTACTCATTAAGTTAATTTATTTATTTAACACATTAAACGGCGTTTAAGCCATTATACATTGTAATACAAAGTATATTCGATCATATTTACGATTATTACAACAGTTATTCATTAGTATTACATACATACGTACATATTATAAAATAAACAAATCTCATTTCAAAAATATTAAATACAATCATCATAACTTTTTTTTTGTAAGTAAATTAGTTTTTACTAGGTTTATGTCAATGTGTCGTGGTTAGATGGAAGAAATCACTTTATAGTGATAATCTCGCCACTGCACATCGTCCTAGTTTTTAATTTTTTTATTATTTTGTTAACACTGTTATGTAATGATGATGTGCAAGAAGGATAAATAAATAAATAAAATAAATAAATAATACTGCCATTCTTCACAATGATAATCAGCAAAACTTAATAATAATAAAAACATAATTATAGGTGTTAAACATTTGATCAATCCTATGTACACACCCAAGTACTTCCCATCAAAACAAAACAAAAATATTCATCAAGACATTCATTGATAAAGATGTTCCATCGCTTAACTACTGCTACTACTATACCATCATGGCATATCTCACAAGTGGGGTTGCCAGAAGACTAGCTGCAAGTAATAAACACGCAAGACATCTTTGCAAACAAAAAATTAAGACATTCTGGATGGTTGGATGTCGCTATACACAAAGGCAGCAAGCAAGTTGTTTTGAAATGGAAATAGAAAACTTTTTAATAAGGATGTTTGACAACTAATGAAAAATAAACCAAGCTGTAGTATTTTCACTAACATAAAAAATGTATTTCCATATATTTTTGTATCTATTTTTATAATAACGTTGTGAGTATATAATAAAGTACTATAATTATTATCATAAAAAAATACTACAACAATACAGTTATCTTGTTTATCGATATTATTTTAGCATGAATCATTATAATTATGAGTTTATATATGTAAATATAACACACGAAACTATTATAGAAGGTTTTAAAAAATACTATGCACACCTCGCAAAAATAATGGATTGCGAGTTCAAATCTCGTCTGAGACACTACCAAATAATTTATTTATTTATTTATTTATTTATTTATTTATTTATTTATTTATTTATTTATTTATTTATTTATTTATTCATTTGTTAACAGCTATTAATAATAAGCTTTTTTTATACATTAAAAAAAAAAAAGAACACATCAAAAGATCCATGATCAGAGATAAAAATTTACATATGAGACGTACAAATGCAAACAGCACTATCTCTCTACAAGAAAAAATTATGTTGGGCAAACGTATTTGAAATATTGGCAATGTTAAGCGAAAAAAAGTCTGAAAATAACTAAAGCAAAGAGAAAGCAATATGCTTACATTTAGAAAGTAGAACATTTTACAAGACATTAAAACCAAATATTAAGAAGTATCCTGCATGTTCAATTGTTCCCAAAAGGAGACAGCGCCGCTCGCACCCACACGACTCACATAGACACTTTATTAACAATTAAAAACAAACAACACGCAGACATATGTAGAAAATAAAAACACACAGCAGGAAGACCCTTGTCATATGTATATATATATAAAAACACTGAATTGCAGAGAAGTTAAAAAAAAAAAAAAAAAATCAACCAGTCTGTCTAGATAAAACAATTGCTCTTTTCAAACTAAATTTAAACTTGGCCAGACCCACACCATACAAATCCACCACGTGAGCATATTCGTTTCCCGTACGTTGGATTCTATTGAGAACTGAGTTAAAATTATATGTGGTTCTGGCATCTTCAACATAGAAGGGTAGGGCCTGTCTTGTCAATCTCATTGGGGCTAGAAAATTAATCTGAGACAAGACCTCTGGGCAGTGTATTTGTCCATGTATTATCTTGTACAGGACCATAAGATCAGACAGAGCTCTCCTCTCAGACAGCTTCATCAGGTTCAAAATACCAAACAAGAAATCATAATCGATATCTTCCACAGGAATACCCAGCCTAAAATTAATGTGTCTGAGAAACTTATGTTCAACCTTAACAAACTTATTTTTATGCACCTCAAAAACTGGGCTCCAAACTGTTGAACAGTATTCTAAAACGCTCTGTACAAGAGAGACATAGAGTATTTTAATGGT
The DNA here is from genome assembly GCA_947579605.1 of Athripsodes cinereus. Classification (NCBI taxonomy): domain Eukaryota; kingdom Metazoa; phylum Arthropoda; class Insecta; order Trichoptera; family Leptoceridae; genus Athripsodes; species Athripsodes cinereus. The sequence goes on along the minus strand of OX388319.1, from coordinate 19,128,169 downwards.
ATCTACATTAGAAAACGGTCTACATATTCTCAAGATAAAACCCAGCAGTCTCAGTGCTTTGCCACAAACATTGTTAATATGAGAAACAAAATCTAATAAGGTGATGTTGTCTTTTCTTATCCTTCTGTGGTCGTTTCATGTGTTAAATTTACACTTTTCTTGGTAACAAAGCTAACAAGTAGATAAAAAAATTATTTTCTCTTAAAAATATACAGTTATAACATAAATAACAATACGCAGCCAAATCAATTACAATTAATACACCAGCAAAAGTATGTACGCTTGAGCCAGAAAATTTATGTAGACTTGAGCCAATCTTTATAAAATATTATTTTCGCCAAAAAAATAAGTGAATTTGTGAAATAAAATAAAAGGTATTACGTCATATAGCTCCTTGTGTAAAAAGAAGGTGAAAGGTATTCTGGAAAGGGACTATAGGCTAAGTACGCAGAGGGATACAAAGGAAAATATATATATAGATAAATTTACTTTGGGAATTTACGCAGAAAGCCTTTCATAACTATAGGGTATCTAGTAGTAGTAGTGTCTTTCAGTTTCACGTACTTTTTCTCATTTCTTGCACTGACACATTTGTTGGATGGATAAAAATATGTAACTTGATAGACGATTTTTCAAGTCACTTGGAGGTTGTTATAAATATTTAAAATACCGTTATAGAGAGCTGAAAACGTTCTTTTATAAAACTGTATGTTGACTGCTGAACGAAGTAATATACATATCTATTTAGTATTCTTTCTGATCTCACTTTCATATCCTCAAAAAACTAACCTATGTATATTTAAACTTATTGTATATTATTGTAGTTTGTAAGCATCACTTATCAAAAACAAGCCAACATGTACTTAGTTATAAAAAAATGTAAGCATTGTCAGAACCCATTGACAAACCAAAACAGGTTTTAATGGGACTGTATTAATTTATTGTTAAAAATGTTACAAATTTGAATAAGGACTATTCCAAATATTTATATGAAAACATCAATAGATTTATATCATTACTGAATCTCTCACAAATTGAGTAGCCAGCAAATTTAATCACATCTAATAAACATGTAAGCCATCCTCTCTGTGACAATGAAGATATAAATAAAATATTTATGAAATCAGTATCAGTTTATACCATTTTTTATTTTGGTGAATTTTTGAAATATACTTTGTGAAAAGCAAAATGTAGTGAAATTAATATATCTACGTATGTATGATTTGTATTGTAAAATGTATCGCGTCGATACGAGAAACGACATTTTTTGTATTTCAAAGAATTCACAGATTTTTATCCACATGCCATTGCATGAATATTCAAGTCCGTTTGTTTATATGTTTGTTTACAAACATTTTTTTCTGCGGAAGTAGTGTTCGTCATTACATTATACGTATTATATAAAAAAAAAACAAATAATGTCATTTATTTGAATTATTTTTCGTAACGTAGTTTATATTGTTGACCAACGTTACGTAGTGGAAGTTCATGTAAAATCAATAAAAGAATTAATAAAATACTTACATTTAGTACCTCTCCACTGACTTTATTTATCACTAACCGGCTTTCAAGACCTTCTGCTCTTATCATCTCCTAACATTAAATCACGCTAACGTGTTGATGAGAAGGGAATTTATTGAAAGCCGGCTAGTGATCGTTTTGTTGTAAAGATCAATCTGGATTTGAAATAAATACAATGACGCCGTCGTTAAACTAAACATCCTTAAACTAAGCAATATGATTTTGTCATAATGGTGAGTATTTCGGTAGTGGAATGGTTAAAACCCGAAATTTTTCGATCAAAAGACCAAAACTCTGTCATTAGTCTACAGATCACCTCTCATTTCGTCATCACGCATGAATGTTGCTTTGATATCCCCTTTTTTTTGTCTAACGTTTACTTCCTAATCGAAGCCGGGTTCAAAGCTTGTTTTATATAATATAACATTTCTTATTTTCATCAGAATGATTCGTTTCTGATAAAACACAAAATATTCCAGCAAAGTCAAAAGCTGCTTTGTAAATTTTTAAACTGTAATCTACTTCTGAAAAATCTGAAAGGTATGCTTTTTAAAATATTACATTGAAAGCAGTTTCAGTATATTAAAAGCTTCGTGCAATGTATCATGTGAGTGTTAACTGGATATGGTTGAAAATTTGTATTTTTAATACTAAATTCATGTAAATCTTGGATAAATTTTTATCGTGAAATTTTTATCTTTTTTGAAACAGATTGCAACTTGCAGTCGCGAACAACTTTTCAGCTTTTTAAAAAATCATTTTGATAACAGATTTATTTCTCTGTTCAATTAATTAAAATAACATGAAAGTTCTCTCAATTAGCGCAGAGACGCTTTGGATGAAAGGGTGTTGTTTTTGTCCTGCACTCGAGAAAAGGGTTAAAGGGCGATATTATGATAATGATTCATTGACAGAATTATTTATTTATTTATAGCTATAATAACCATATATCGGCATGACAGCTAGAAAGCCTTTTCGCCGATACATGATGGAAACACTACTCGGCAATTCAAAACGATGTTATTTCGATTTAATCAACTCTTTGCGTCTCATTTTAATGTTTTGATATATAACATAACATACATAGACAATTCACACAGATCGAGCTAGTCCCTTGTGAATCCTTGTAGTCCTTGATGAATCTTGTATTATGGGTACTAACGCGACGATACACACATATACAATGCACTACACACATATACATGTAACATCCAGACCCAGGACAATTTGAAAAAGGTCATTCTTCACTTTGCTCTGGCCGGGAATCGAACCCGGGACCTCGTGACTCAAAGGCAAGAGCGTTACCTCCGCGCCACACCGGCCGCCATATCATTGTTATAGAGTTATTGTTTTGATAAAGAACATAAGAATAAAATTAGATTATAAAAACCTTTACGTACAAAGTAAATAGTTGAAGAAAATTTAACAGCAGTCACTTATGAAATCATCTGAAATTAGTTATTGAAGAACGCTTTATTCAAATATTAAAATAAACTAGTTCTCTACACCTGTCAGAGATATTTAACATTCGGGTCGCAACGTAGAATATTTCACCGTACAATGGCGCCAGTACGGAAGTGGTTTATATATACGAAACGTCTAGCGCATGTGCTGTATGCAAGTTTGTACTCCAAAACTGAAAGAAATATTTTAATCATATTCCAAAATACAGTTAGCACCCCGACGAAATACATATATCCAAAAATACAATTTATCAATGACCAAATAACTACTTCTTTACTGTATTTCGATGTGGTTAACTCTAAATTTAGTAATTTTTCTAATTATCAGAAATACTGTAATTGGAAAAAATAAAAATATTGCTCCTGCTTCGCATAATGCCTCACAATTCTTTTTTGACTTTATTTTCCAGAAATTTCCATAGCCAAGTTAGGTTCAGAGTAAAATATATTTTACGAGTTCGGAATAAAATATATTTTATGTTACTAATGTTATTTATGTCACTGCTTACATGCAAATAGAATAAAATAAATAATACCTAATATATAAACCATAAAAGTTGAGCTTTTAGTTCATCACATGGTCAGCAACGCGAGCCAACTAGCCAACGATCGGACAATCTTTATATACCGTGTTGTCTAACTGACTCGCTTACACGTTGTGTCTTTATACATGATAAAAATATTGGGTGTATAATTATTATGTAGAATAATTTATACCTTCTACATTGCTAATTGTATTTCTCGGTATGAAGTATGTAGGTATGTTGCAGCAGATCTTTTTAATTTTTATTCTACTTTGTAATGCTAAACACACCCCGAATGCAGATTTATAAAGTAATCTGCCAGAAAATAAACATTTTTTTATTTACTACAACTTTGCAAATTTTGCGCATTCTTACGGAAGAGTCTTCAGAATTTAATAGTTCCCCACTCTTTTCTGTAAGTTATTGAGTGTCTTGAAAATGTCTGATATTCCTATAACATCGGTTATAAAATATCTGATATTCCTATAACATCGGTTATAAAATATCTGATATTCCTATAACATCGGTTGTAAAATATCTGATATTCCTATAACATCGGTTATAAAATATCTGATATTCCTATAACATCGGTTATAAAATATCTGATATTTTTAATTCAACGATAAGGTGTGCCATCCATTCTGTAAGGCACAAAAAGGGCAACTTTTGTGTTCATTACACGCAAATAATAACAAGTATATATACTTGAGTAATGCGCCGTTATAATAGAGATGGCAAACAAAACTGCTTTGAAATTTTGATGGATATCATTGAAATGGTGAATAAGTAGATAAAGAAATTCAATTTGTTTCTTACCTTTTCTCTGAATTGTAGATATTTTACCACAATTATTTATTATTACCTAGTAATAAAGTTTCACATATTTTCACCGATCCGATGTAGATACTTACTCTTTAGTAGTGCACAGTTAAGGAGGGTTTTCTAGACTGTCACATGCCCGCAATTTGACTAAAGAAAAGCAGTGCCCCATTTATCCTTTCTCCTCACCTTGCAAGGGAAGCAGCATTACGAGATTTAATATATGTATGTATATAATTATATACTCGTAGCACCTACTTTCTTTATTTGACTACTAATGTAACTGGCAGTATTTAGCATGCACCATTATATTTCCTGTATCTATGTACCTACATAAATACTATCATGGCATATCCCACAAGAGGGGCAGCAAGTAAACGAATAGCAAACATACATACAAATCGTCCTCTCCGCACTAATAGAAATTCAGATGTTTAGGGTTGATGGAATACCTCATCACTTAATCGAACATGTTAAACACAAAAACTTGCCTTTTACAGGACACTTAAAAACTTACAGAAATGAATGGGAGAACTATTTTATTCTGAAGAATCCACAGTAAGACATTGTTAAAAACAGAAACTAGGAAAGAGTCGGCAACCTATCATACTTTGCCGAAGACTCCACGGAAATCTCTCCTGTATCATGCAAATAATATGTAGTTTATAGGTATAAACCTTTTGTTAAGTCACCTGTCACATAGTATTATTTGTTGTAATAAAGATACTTAATAAACAGGTTCATTAATACAGTGATCTCCTGGTTTTGGAGATACGATGTACTTAGTTCGTTCGTTTCATAATACATCTGCTATTAATTTACATACAAACTGTTTCCATTTATTTTATAATATCTCACGGGTGAGTTACCTACCCAGAAAACTGCATGTGATAAACATGTTGGTCATATTTTCCTAATGCTCGTACTGCTCCCCTAGACAAACACGCACTTGGCGATCGACTACAAACGAATTTTCGACAATAACTGCAACAATAACGCATAATTATTTGGTACATGTAGGTAGATTGTCGAAAAGTTCGCCTGTCGTCGATCGCTAAGTGCGATTTGTCTACGGGCATAAACTAAATATGTTATATGTTATAAACTAAAAAACTCTCCATTTTTCTGTACAAAAGGTGGTCGAAAGCTTAATGTTAGTATTTTGAATTTTCAATTTGGAAATCAGAAGTTTGAATTTTGTTACTAACTCACTTAGTCTTTACGTTGCAATTGTGTGGAGGTGTTTGTTCATCATTATAAAAAGATTTTAGAATGAAGCTTAACACAATGAACCAGTTGGAGGCATTCGAGAAGTGGATTCATCGAAGAATGCTTCGAATACCATGGGCTGACTTAGTGCCCAATACAGAAGTCCTACGCAGAGCACATACGAATAGAGAGCTCCTGATAAATATTAAGATTCGTAAAGTCTCATATTTGGGCCACATCCTGCGAGGCGATAAATATCGACTTCTGATAATAGAAGGCAATTTGAGGGACGTCGTGGAGTGGGAAGGAGGCAGATTTCGTAGCTGCGGAATATACGGCAATGGACCTGAATAACACGAATGGGAGAACTGGTCCGCACAGCGCAAGACAGAGAGGCATTCTCTAGATCGCCAACGTCGGGGAGACCTGATACGGCAATGATAGAAGAAGAGAATGAATAATGAACTTGAAGTTTTCTACCCGTATTTTTTTCTTCGTAACGCCTTTTCGTACAAAATCTTAATTTTTTTTAGTTGGTCTTTTATGACTGCGCTATGTAACTACATCTTAAATTCCTAAATATGCATTTATATGGATAAATATACAATATTTTTTCCTCAAAGGGATGTTTTTTTCAAAATTATTCAGTAGATAATAACTTGTTTTGACTTCAGGTCTTAGGTAGACGTGTTTCATAAATCAAAAGCACCCCAAGCGGTTTTCATGCCTCATTATTCAACGTTGCTTCTGAATTCTATAAAATAAATACGATGATACAACTCGTATCTTTATTTTATCTTATTAGGCATACTTTGTTTTTATGAAGGGATGTATAAAAGTGATACTTTTAAAATGTGAACTAATTTTTTCAAATTTGTAGAGAGATTATTAACAGAGTGAAAATTGTAATAGATTTTTTAACAATTAATTATTACAGAATATATACATAATATGTACACTAGCTGACCCGGCAAACGTTGTTTTGGCATTTAAATTATGCCATATGCATTTGTCATATACTAATATCGCTATTAAAAAATAGGGATTGATGGTAAAAGAATGAAAATTTTGGCCTGTATGTAGGTAAGTAGGTATTTTTTAATGCCTCACCATAAAAAAAAATCGGGGTGGACCACCCTTAACTTTAAGGGGTATGAAAATATGTGTTGGCCGATTCTCAGACCTACCCGATAAGCACACAAAATTTCATCGGATCGAAGAGTATGATAACAAACACCGCGACACGAGAATTTTATATATTAAATGTATATACATAATCATTTAAAAAATACATGTAAGATTTTAATATAATATTATTATTTTATTCTCCCATTTAAAGAATAATACTTGTGTATGGTATGGGATCAAGTTACTATAATTTACATAACTTAACACATAAACAATAATAAATAATTCAAGAGTTTTTGTGTTTACGCTGTGGAAATCCATTTTTAATTTTAATAAATAAAATATAAAAATATATTATTGAGCACTGTCTAATCTCCACTATGTTAGGTTAAATACCGAACGTTTTCGCCTATACTTGTAGGCATCTTCAGGGAAACTGAAGATGCCTACAAGTATAGGCGAAAACGTTCGGTATTTAACCTAACATAGTGGAGATTAAACAGTGCTCAATAATATATTTTTATATTTTATTTCATAAAATTAAACAATAATAGATTAACCTAATATTTACTTGAGATAAATTCTACTTAAATACTATCGTAAATTTGTACAGTTATACTATAAAATATAATTACATTACATTTTTACGTCTGAAAATCTAAGCTTTCATAAACTTCATTAGACTAAATAATTTTTTGCTTGATAATATTATTATATTTAAAAAAGCATTCTTAATTACTTTTATTTTTAAGTTCTTTAGGTAAATTATTAAAATATTTGATCCCCTGATAAAACACTGAAATTTACTAATTTTTAATTTTATCAATTCTCAAAAGTTTTCCACTACAATAGTTGAGCCATTTTTTAAATATATTATTTACAATAAAAGGAAGCGAGCAAGTAAATTTGCATCTTAAAAATGTTCAATTTCATTGTCAAAACCAGGCAAATAGTAATACTCTTAGTCAGTATTGTGTAAGAATCCACACATAAATATTTGAGTCGGTTCGTATGTGCGTATGTCCTCAATGGACTCCTAAATAAGGAAAGACAGAAGTAAAATAATACACTCTATACGAGGTCTCATCTCCTGGGCAGGTTTAAGGCTAAAAACATTTTAAATATCTTATGTATTGATAAAGATATTACAATTTTAATGAGATTCCCATACATTCGCTTGACAAAATTGCCAAGCGAATGTATGAAAATCCAATATTTATAGTCAAACATTTTTCATTGCATTGAATTAATTTCAAAATGGATGTAACAATAAATAAAACAATACTGAAACTATATAATTAGGGACTGTTTACATAATGAAACATTGTGATTGCTGATGACAAAAAATCCTGAATTATGAGAATAAAAATTGCATATTTTTGACATTTTGAGCTATTTTCATAATGGAGGATATTATGAGACCATAGAAATCCATACTGTAGAATAAGATTAGTATTATGTAAAAAATCCATAAACAATGTTAATTGATTTTTTGTATAAATAAATACAAAAGTACCTCGGTACTAGCCATAAGAACCTATTTATTTTCGCCTAATATTTTTCTTTACTTTTCATGGCAAATCACTTGAAGATTTATATAGGTACTACAAACTAAAAATACCAGTTTTAACCCATGTATTTGCACGGTTTTTGTTTATTTAAACCCGAGCAATGCCGGGTTACAAAAGCTTGTAGAAAATAATTAAGACTTTGAAATAGCTTTTCCGTTTCAATTTCAACAAGCGCTGCAGAATTAGTTTTAAAAACTTCACAAAACACATTAATTATTTAATTAAGTTTCTACGTGAATTAGTTATGAAAATAATAACAATATAAAGGTGCATTCATTCGCGAATTGTAAAACGGAAAACACAATTAAAATATTCAAAAATGCAGTGCATAATGGCACAAACAAAAAACATTGAGATTCGTCTAGTTAAGTCTAAAAATACTCACATGAGAGAATGAAGAAAAACTCCCAAAAATAACAAATAACATAAAGTGGGTACAAACGTTATAATTGCAACATTTTATTTTCCTTTCCTATAATAGTTTTGTTCTGTTCGCTTGTAGAAAAAGTGAGTAAGTATGTAGTAGGTAGTAAGTAGACTTATTGATGTTGATTCAGTGGGTTTGGCTGACATCAGCACAAAAACATTATGACAATAGTAAAAATGGTGGAGCATTCTACTACCAACAGTTTGTTGCAGAGTATTAAGGCGCATTTACATCACAGCTGCTACGTACTTATTTGGCTGAAAAAGCTCTGCTCTAGAGTCCACCCTCTAAAATCTAAATGATAATAATTATGTTAAAGCTTATTATTTTATCTACTGTATCAATATGTAAGCCTTATTTCCACCTTAGCACATTGTGGGGCGTTAATATTTGTAATTATTTGTAATAGTATGGAATTTATTATACACAATAGTGTAAACGCAATGTATTCATGAACATGACGTAAAGTCTTATTTATTTATTCATTCTTTACCGTACATTGATTACAAACAATTACATAAAAGGTATACATTCAAATTAAATAAATCAATATACAGAGAGCGAGTTTATCGCAAAGGCGCGATCTCTTCCAACTAACCCAAAGTCTTCGTGGGAAGAGGTGACGCAATTGGCGCAGAGAAGCTCTGAATGGAGGAGGCTGGCTTCTGCTCTTTGCTGCCGAGAGAAGCGTTGAGGGCGATGATGATGAAGACTCATGGATATGGAATACATGCTAGTACAATTAATGTTAGACCTTACTCACAAAGATAAACGTTATTACAACTTTATGCCTGACTTTAATTATTCATATAAGGAAGATAAACTATATATCAAATTGTTTTGTTTTTACGTCATCAATTTAGTAAGACTCAATGTAAGATTTTTGTAATTACGTAGCTTAGTTCAAATATGCCTTTTTAAGTAAGTACAGTTGATGAAATATTTATTTTACATTTATATTTCGATTTTCATATATTTATAAAATACTTTAAGTTCTGGAGTAGAGCTTAAGGAGCAGAGTTAGCTGTAATGTAAATACACCTTTAGTAGAAATGGAAGCATTGGAAGTTATCGTATGAACAGTAATCACATGAATGGGTCGTGTAGAACAATGCTAGTAGTATGTACTTACAAGAACTAAGGACAACGAAGGCAATATGTCTTTACGTACATTTTATTATAGCTTCTATTGTACATGTACACATTAATTCAACTAGTTTTAAGCCCGAAAACCCCACCTATCCGAAATATCTTATCTTTAAATGGAACGTCAGGAGACTAACTGAATATTTTAGATAACTTAAGTTATCCACAGGATGATCTGTTCAGAGCAGCACAGGACAGGAAGGTTTTCGCCGGAGTGATCGCCAACGTCGGGGGACCTGACATGGCACAGAAAGAAGAAGAAGAAGTTATCCACATTCAGAAAAATTTCAAAAAAAAAATATGATTGTATAGTACTTCGTAAATGTTAGTTTTAAAAGCATTGAAATAGATTTAAAATAAAACATTGTATAACTTTTACTATGAAAAATATTTGTTCCATATAGAGTTAAATATTGTTCAAAGTGAAAGTAGTAGCACAGTGTTTTATTTTGAATATATTTTATTCTACAAAAAAATACCTATTCTTTCCTATCTACCTGAAATCTGAATTAACTATATTTAAAATGGCAACATTACGTTAAAAATATTTTTGACATAAATTTACGTCGTGTTTTTTCTTAAAATGTTTTAATAAAGTTTGACATAGTAGAAACATTTAAACATTTGCAATATTTTAAAGCAAAAATATCGTGCATCAAAATAAAACCCACTTATTTATTTTAGACATAGGTAAATACTAATATACCTACTGAGATCACCGGGATGAGAGGTGTCGAGGAGCTGTTTCGTGCTACCCAGAATAGACAATTTTTTCCAGGTGATCGTCAACGTCGGGAGGATCCGATAAGAAACGTAAAGAAGAAGACATAAGTACAATGAAACGAAAATGAAAATGTTCTGTGACATGAAATAAAAGTTGATAGTTAATTTATGTATACACAGGTGAAGTATTTTAAATTAATAAATAAATATTGATATTCGCACGAGGTTTGCGTAAAATAACAGAATTTGGATAAAACAAACGAATGTTTTTCTACATTGCTTAATTAAAGTGTTCAAAAAGGTAAACACATATTTACATAATTTATAAATAATTAAAAACACTTTAATAAAAATAGTGAAAATATAACAATGTTTTTAATTATTTATAAATTATTTAATATGGATTTTCACAGTGTAAACACAAACGCCCATCAACAATATAAAGGTAGGTAGGTACATAATGATTATTTGTGAAGAGATTCTTCGATGTGTTCGAAACAGAAATAGGAAAACTTTTTTTATTATAATTATTTATGTACCTATAAAAGGTCTTACAATATATATTATAATTTTGTTAGGGGTTGTTGTGACCCAAAAGACATCCTAATTTAACAAATTGTTTTACATGAATATTTAACGATAGTTGAAAACTTTAAAACACACTCTTACACGTTGTCGAGGAAATATCATAGATAAGAAATATTTTAATACTTAACGAAAATTTATTACTTTTAAAACTATTCATTTTCATATTAAAAACCTGGTCAGGTGTCTTGAAAGGAATGAGTAAAGTAAGGAGGGTAGTGACAAATTCTTTATCCCAAATAAGATACAATTCTTTACAAAACAAGCATTTGGATTATGTAAATAAAGTATGGATTCGTCTTGTTTTTTTATATACCTAGTTGTATTTTGAAAAAGAAAATTGGGGAAAAATATTTTATTTAAAAAAGGATTTAATGGTTTCCGTAGTATAATGGGGAACTTTCACAAAAACAAATTTTCAGCTCAAAAAATAGTACAAAAAAATATGATAGTTTTTTTATTTTTTTAGATATACATTTTTAAGGCATTTATATTATCATTTGAAAAAGCAATTTTAGCAGAAAAAAGGTCCACCCATGACGAAATAGGTGTGTGACGTCATCAGGACCATGAGTGAAATGGCGTCATGACGGGATGACGGGAAAAGTATGGACTTTTTGTCTGTTATATGTTATTTTTTTGTTTCAAGCATGTTTTTTTAAATATTATTGTGCTGCAAAGGCTGTTTTAGCCAAATGTTGTTTTGATATATAAATAAATAATACTCAAACTGTGTTGTTGTAACAGATGCTTAATTTTTATTTCAATTCAACGGATATAAAAATACAAAAAAAGAGACCATGATTCGTACAAGAGTTATATTTGTATTAGACCTTAAATACCTTTATTAATTTATTTTATTTGATTATAATAACACAAAATAATTCAAGTATTTGCATATATTATAATAATATGCATTTGATTATTTCAGCTCAAGGATCAAGAATACGTAATGAATGTAACTACTACGGTATGGACTCTCTCTGCGGGTGGTAACTTCAGCCCCCCGCAGAGTGGTTGAACTGAACATGTACCTTCCTATCAAATAAACAGCTAAGCAAATCGTATGAAGATTTGCATAGTTGTTTGACAGTTTGCATACTTTTTATTACCTATAACATTACAGCATACCTATTTAATCTCACCTAAACCTAAAGCGAATCATTTGGGATGAGTACTTAACTTATTCGCGATGTTTTACAAGCATCTCATTTTTACAGAATACACGACAACTTACAGAAAAAGGTGGGATACCTATTCTACTTCAAGGACCCCAAAGAATATGTCTTTGATTCTCATTATGAAATCTAGGGTCAGCGGACTGAAGCACATAAGTTAAAAAATTCATATTTTTTACTGTTTCAACTTGCCTGTTTTTAATCAAAACACAACTGTACTAGAGAACACAAGTCAAATATGTCTACAAATTTACATTTTTAATAAACTTTTGTGAATTAAAAATTGTCTTTTTTATTTAACAAGACTTTTATTAATATAGAATAACACTGTAACATAGACTATTATTCTACTTTTTGTTTTTCCTGTTAAGTTGCGATTTCTCACTTATGTGCTTAAGTCCGCCCAACCTAGAAATATTTATGCAACTAAATATGGTTATAACAACACATATATATTTATTTGAATATATTCATTTTTAATTCGGGAGACATATTTACAAAAAAAGTCTTTAAAGAGAATGAAATTGTATTTTTAAATAAGACAAATGTATTTATTATATCAACAAGTGAACGACACTTTCAGCAAACTTAACTTATTATTTTATAACATATTTGAAATTATAAAACTAAATTTAAGCTTAGAAATAGTTTCTAAATAAAGTAATATTACTTTAAATGACATATGAAACTAATTATTGTAGTTGGTTTTATCAGTGACCACACAAATTACCACTAACAATCTACTTTTTGTTGCTAAGCTTTTATGTACCTACCTACTGTTTTTGTTGATCGTTATAGATAGAACATTCTACCACATATTATTAGAGTATTGTAATGTGAATGTCCTTATATTCTCTCTCTTTCTCTAATCTCAAGTGTAAAAACCACATGAGGATTTCAGTTTTTGTACACGGTATATAAATTCTAATTTGTGTCATTTATTCCAATTATCTTTCTCTACTCTACTTTCTCTTCTCATATTTTCAAACATTCATAATAACAAACAGCTATTTATATACCTATGTATATTTACAGTATTTGGTCTCGTTGTTCGCCATAGAAGATTTCTCAAAGGACTTTATATATTTCAAAGCGTTGATGGTTGTTGTGCTACAAACAAGATTCAAACTAAAATTGCTTTTGAAATATTTTGTTGCGAGAATAAAATTTCGCAGAAATATTTTCGTCACATCTTCTTCCGTGATTGCTGTAGATCTACAATGAATTATAATAGATGTAAGGAAGACGCTTTACAGACAAACGACAGATAAATATAAGGTAAGAGAATACAAAAATATTATATATTTTAGCTATTTTGTAACACAGTATTATAAATATTTTTTTACTTATTGAGCTATTCTTGTTCACTGCTGAACATAAGCCTTCCCCATATGTCTCCAGATATAGGGATCCTAGGCTTTCTGCAACCAGTGACCTGCAGTATTGCAAAACAACTATGTTGATATGTAAGATAGTAATTATATTGTATCAAAGAAAAACACATTTTTATGATTCAATGTATCGGTATTGAAGTAGTAGAATTAATTTTTTTTTTAGAAAAGATATATCTGGGTTTTGTTATAAGCCCAAATACAACCTCATACACATTTCACAGTAAGCTACTAAAAGCTTGTGTCGTGAAAGGGGAGTTTGCCGGCACCTGGTATCGAACCACGGACCCCTTGTTCACGAGGCCGAGACTCTACATCCAGGCTACCGACAAACTCATGGAATTTATGTTTTTTTCTCAATGTTTTTTCGTCTTGTATTGATTGACAATGTTATATAAAACGAAAAACATCTCTCTCAATAGAAAAAACATGTAGTGAAAAAAAACATTTGATTTTAAATTCCTTTGAAATCTTGAAACCATAAATGATGTCGAAAAATCGCATCTCAAATGTAATGCAAAATTTCAATGAAATATAGAACTCGGTTCATATCCCTCTATGTAAAAATATTTAATATACAAACAAGTGTAAAAGAGGAAACTGAGTAGGTATAATATTCTAACGAGTTGTTTTATTTGAATATTAATTCATGTTTCAGTCAACGACAGCATCTCAAAATTAAAGCGAACATTGTTGTGAAGTAAATAAATAAGATGTCTTGATATCTCAGCTCTTTTAGAAGAAGCTCGAGTTTTATGTATCATGTAATTTAAGTTGGCTTTTTCAAAGAAGAGAAGAATATATTTAGTACATACAAAGACGGTGCTAGGGCAGAAAACAAACTCATACTTTGAGAACTTGAATGTGGAGAATTCTATAATTTTATGTTTTATTTCTCGTAGCTTTGATACTTATTAAAAGTTTGACAAATATGTAAGTTGATAAATATACCTACAGTTCAGGAATGATATTTTATGCAATTTATTTCAATTTGGATTCCGCAAAGAGACAGGTACAAGAGATGCAATCCTGAGTCTCAGACTAACTCTAGAAAAGAGAATAACAATTAATAAAAACACATATATAGCATTAATCGACCTTGAAAAAGCATTCGATAAAGTAGAATGGGAACAAGTTTTTAACACCCTAAACCAGATAGGAATGAGTGTTATAAAGACAGAAGAGCAATCTGGAGTTTATACAAGAACGAAATGGCTGTGATTAAAGGCGGAGAGAGCTGCGCAGAAGCAAGGGTCGAACAAGGCGTAAGACAAGGATGCTCAATATCGCCAGCTCTCTTTAACTGCTATATACAGCGAGCCATTGATGAACTGAGAGAAGAAATGAAGAACTGGACAGGAGTAAAAATAAATGGGAAAAAGGTCGACATGATAAGATATGCTGACGACATAGCACTGCTCGCAGACTCCGAGATGGAGCTGAACGAAAACCTAGGAAAAATGGAAAGTATACTGTTGTCAAAGTACAACTTGAAAATAAATAAAGAAAAAACAAAATGTATGGTCGTTGGAAGAGAGGAAGCGACTGCGAACATTGCCATAAATGGAGTGAGCATCAAACAAGTAAGTGAATTCGTGTACCTGGGCAGCAGAATAAACCAGGATGGACGCTCCAAAGCAGAAATTGTAAGCAGAATAAACCAGGCAAGGATTGCCTTTAACAAAAAATCGAAGATATTCGAATCCCCAAATATTGACTTAAGCGTAAGGAAGAACCTTACTAAAGCCTTTGTATGGAGCATTCTGCTTTATGGTTGTGAGACATGGACCATCAGCAAGAGTGAAAGCGGACGGTTGGCGGCCTTTGAAATGTGGTGCTACAGACGCATGCTTAAGATCCATTGGTCGGAGCACGTCGGAAACGAAGAAGTATTAACCAGGGTAGGCGAAAAAAGGCAACTCCTTAAGAGAATCAGCCAACAACGAGCTAACTGGATTGGCAACAACATCAGGCACCCAGGACTACTCATCGCCATCGCGGAGGGTAAGACTGAGGGGACAAATAGCAGAGGCCGACCAAGAGACGCATATATGGACCAACTGAAGAGGGACATGAACTGTGGCTCATACGTAGAGCTGAAAAGACTGGCTGAGAATAGAGACGAATGGAGAAGAAAAACCAAACTCGTTGCAGACCAATCCAATGGATTGTAACTCATTATATATATGTTTTATTTCTTGTAGCTTTGATACTTAACTAAATTTCAATGCTGAACTAAAACAATTGGTATTGGATAAGAAATTGGCCCATCGAAAATATAAAGAGACAATGGATGGTAAAGATTACGATGTTTTTTCTGATTTACGCAGAAAATGTTCATTACTGTCTAAAAAATGTTACAATGAACATATAGAGAATATTGAAGGTAATTTAACTAGGGGTGCTCAGAGTTTGTGGAGATTTGTTGATACAATGCGAGAAAATCGAGTTGATATACCGTCAAGGTTTTATTACAATGATCAGCAATCGGAATCTCTTCAAGATGCCGTAAATCTATTTGCTTCCTTTTTTCAAAGCGTGTATGTCAATCCGAGTTCTAAAATCGACTCTGTTTTCTCTTCTGAAAGGCTGATCGACTTGCCCAGCATAACAATTACTCTTGACGAGGTCAAGAGTGCGATTCTGGCTCTGGACTCTTCGAAGGCGGCTGGGCCTGACGGCATTCCTAACGTATTTATTATAAAATGTGTTAACATACTGTCTCAAAATTTACATGTTTTATTTAACACTTCCTTGAAATTAGGTATTTTCCCTGATACTTGGAAAAAAAGCTTTATAACACCTATACATAAGAAGGGTGATAACAATCAAGTTACTAATTACAGACCAGTGTGTATATTGTCTGCTATTCCAAAACTCTTTGAGTCTATAATTGTGAAAAAAATTTGCCAACCTATAACCGAGATCATTTCAAAATTGCAACATGGTTTCGTCTCCAAAAAATCAACACTCACAAATTTGGCAATTTATCAAGAATATATATTAAACTCGATTTCTCGAGGATGCCAGGTTGATTCTGTATACACTGACTTCTCGAAAGCCTTTGACAAAGTATCACATGATATATTGCTTCGGAAGTTACGTGGTTATGGAGTCGGTGGCATCTTTCTTCATTGGTTAGAGAGCTATCTGAAAGATAGAACTCTTAGAGTTAAAATGGGTGATTGTACGTCTGAACCAATTTATGCTTTTAGCGGAGTGCCGCAAGGATCGCACTTAGGACCAATTTTATTTAATTTATTCGTTAATGACATAGTACAGATCTTCGAGAATGTTGAGGTTCTTTTGTTTGCTGACGACTTAAAATTGTATAAATCTGTTAGAGATAATAACGATTGTATAGCAATTCAGAATAATTTAGCGCTCTTAAATGACTGGTGTACGAAAAACCAACTTAACTTAAATACAGCAAAATGTCAAGTCGTCAGATTTCATAAAGCCAGATCCCAGATCGTCTACAATTATTCAATTGACAATGTTATTCTTGTTTGTGTTTCTAACTTAAAGGATCTGGGAATCACCTTTTCCGATGATCTGACTTTTAATTTGTACATAGAGGAAATTGTTGGCAGAGCTATGAAAGTTTTAGGTTTCATTTTTAGACTGGCAGTTGACCTACATACATAAGATTGACTCTTATAGAATATTATTTGTATCCCTTGTTAGTCCGATACTCGAATACAATTCTGTGATTTGGTCTCCCAATTATAATATTCACATTGACTGTATTGAAAGGGTACATAGAAAATTTTTGAGACTAATTAATTATAAAATGGGGATTCCAGCCGACAGAATTGATTATTTTAATTTAATGACACAGCTAAGACTGCCTAGTTTGGTGGATCGTAGAAAGGTTTTCGATCTTTCTTTTCTTCATAAACTATTAAATGGCTCCATTGATTCTCCAGAATTGTTAGAACTAGTACATTTTAATATTCCCACCAGAACAACCAGACAATGTGTAACGTTTAATGAGTGTAAAGCTCGCACCAACTATATTTATCATTCTCCGATACCTAGATTGCACAGACTGGGGAATATGGTGGGAAATTTTACAGACATATTTGCCGACAGTTTTCACAAGTATAAGGCTGACGTAATACATTTTTTACAAATGTTGAATGACATTGGGCAGTCGTGACACTTTTGGACTATTAAATTGTTTCGTGCATTTCATTCTCGTTAAGTTTTTGTTTTGACATTTTATATACATTTTATTTATTGACATATTATCTATTATTATTATATTATTGACATTATATCTATTATTATTATATTCATTATTCTATTTATTTTTATTAACAGTTATCCCATTTATTGTATATTGATTATATTTATTTTTTAATATTATTATACAAAGGTATATTTTATATTTTAAATTGATTATTGTATTATTATTCACGAATTTGTTTTAATTTGTAATTCAAATTTGAATTCCTTTAATTATTATTATTGTTTTTATCTATTATTATTATTATTATTTTATTATTATTATCATATTATAAAATTATTATTGTTATGTGGTTATTGACTTCTTTCATTTTGATTTAGTGAATAATTTTAAAATTTATAATGTATCTATTGATTTTATAATGATATTTTTTTTATTTTATTTCTTTTGTTTATTATTTCAATTGTTATTATAGTATTCCCTGATTACTGTTTGATCTTCGCCACTATAAATTATTTAATATATTGTTATGTCATTGTTGTGTCTACTACATATGTATTTTGTTAACATGTAAAAGGCTTGTTGCCGTGTATGTTTAAATAAATAAATAAATAAATACTTATTAAAAGTTTGACAAATATGTAAGTTGATAAATATACCTACAAGTTCAGGAATGATATTTTATGCAATTTATTTCAATACAGTAATTATTTTGTGCATTAAATTCAAATTTTAATATAGAATATACGTTTATATATAGAAAAACGAGTGACTTTTATTCGTTTTATTTTAAAAAATCTTCTTTTTGGTTGAATTTATAATTTTTATTAAAAAGTAGGTAATTGGAACTTATATTACGAAATAAAATTAAATTAAAATGAATCCTTACATACCAATGACGAGAGATATTCGCTAAAGTCAGCATCTGGAAATGAAAGAAAAACTATGCATTAATTAATGTCATAACTTATTAAAAATCTCAAAATGAAAACGGCTTTAAAAACTAAATAATATTGGTTATAACTGTTGTAAATATTAACAAACATTTTCAGTTAATTCAGTGACAAGTGAATGCTTGTTTTTTTTTATTTCACAATCATCTTGTATTTCTATAATTACATCTCTCTATATTATCACAGCATTTCCCTCAAATGGAGTAGCCATGTGTCAAAAAATAGATTGACTATTCCTTTATTTAGGTTTTTGAATATCCTGTGGAAGTAAGATGTGCATAAAACATTCTAAATAATACATTTAAATATTTAATTCTTCTTTTTTCGTACGTGTCTTGGCGGGTCTCCCCGACGTTGATGACCAGCTGGGAGAAATCCTTCCAGTTCTGGGACAGCAGGAAACAGCTCTTATCATATTTTATTTACTTCGGTCATACGTATTTGATTGATTTTGAGCAAATAATTCATTAAATCAAATGTTTTTGTGTTAACACTTTGGAAATTCATTATAATTAAAATGATTTCAAAACACTGTATAATTTCCAAGTTAAATTTATTCACCTCAAACGTTTTCGCCAAGGCTTCTACTTGGCATCATCAGGAAGACTAAGTAGTTTAAGTTCATACGTAGTGAGTCTGTTTTCTATTACTAACTTATCCTTTGTTGATATACCCATTACCCATCTCCTTCCCTCTTTACAAACACCCTCAACTCCGCCCTTTCTCCCCCACCTTCAAGCCCCCCCACCCATAGTTAATGTTAGTAATAGAATACAGACTCACTACATATGAACTTAAACAAATTAGTCCTTCTGATGATGCCAAGTAGAAGCCTTGGCGAAAACGTTTGAGGTGAATAAATTTAATTTGGAAATTATACAGTGTTTTAAAATCATTTTAATCAAATAATTCATATTTAATTTTAGCAATGTTCCATTCCATAAAAATAAA
Source organism: Athripsodes cinereus (assembly GCA_947579605.1). Taxonomy (NCBI): domain Eukaryota; kingdom Metazoa; phylum Arthropoda; class Insecta; order Trichoptera; family Leptoceridae; genus Athripsodes; species Athripsodes cinereus. Next base: position 19,108,388 of record OX388319.1, on the reverse strand, counting down.
AACTTGTTAATAGTGAAATAGAAGGTGCCCTTGGCATATTGGTAGTAAATTTAGTAAAAATCTACCTCTTCAAGTATTCTTAATATTGTATGAGCCTACAAATTTTCACAGCAGCATCCACCCTTGTCAAGCATCGTATTTTATTAGTGGATTAAAGACACCTAGTGTCAATATTACTTCCAAAATAAAATATGTGAAGAGTGTGAAGAGATTTACTGTTTCAGTCATTAAAAAGTCACTCTGTTTGATAGTTATAAAATTTACAAACCCAACACTGCGTGAAATGGGATTCGATGTCCACCTTGCGGGTGAATTGCTTTCAAAAATTAAAGGGAATCAAATATGATAAGCCATCAGGATTACAATGCCGTGTGTAAAAGGTATGTATGGAACACATATGTATTCATAATATTGCTCCTTTTTGGGTCATCCTACCTAATGCCCACAGATACTAATAAATTCAGAATGGTAAATTCATATCATTCCATATATTTCTGATTCTGAACTTTGGGTACCTAGTTGAGATTATAAAAACATTAATGTAAATCTGTACAAAATAATACTGTTTTTAGAAAAATTACAACATACAGAGTTTAATACACAGTTTATTAAAGTTCTTGTATAAAAATATGAACTAGCGCGTGAATCAAATTCTTAAGGATGACCGATTGTTAAACAAGAGAAATCGACGTGGATTTATGAGAAATGGCATGAATATGGAAGAAGCGAAAGAAGTAATAAGTATGACGTTTCGATCTCTCTACCTACTCCACTTGGAATGCGGCATGAGGTTATAAATCGTCATTTAAATCATCCAATATGTTGTTGTCAAAGATCTCAATATATTATTCACAATACTTATCCTGAAATCGATCATGCTAGTTGAAGTCACTCAATATTTCCTATATTTTTTCATAATCGCCATGTGGAAAAATCTCACAACTCTTCTAAGTGGTAATAAAGATTTTTATTAAATGTATTCATTCGTTCCTTCATTTTTGTGTTTGGTCTAAATCTTTCTACTTTACTAGGTAGCGACAGACATCACCTTTTCTTTTCCTTGAATAATGTCTTTAAGACTAAAGCCATCTCCCATCACTGGGCATAGAGTAAGTGCAGCTAATGTGGGCTATGCATCTAATGTGGGCCACCTCAATAAACCGTTTATTTATAGTAAAAATGACCACAAAAATACAAAATGTATCTAAATGTATTCCATAGATGGCAATACACAAGCTTAGTTTGATCCATACCCTCCATAATTTTGATAGTTCGTTAAAAATCATTTTTGAGGATAGTGACATATAAATTTCGTAGTGTTAAAAAAAGGGTTTTTGATAATTATACTAAAGGTATGTACCAAATGCAATTATATTTTCAAAATACGTGTATTTCTCTTCAAATGTGTGTCTTTTTTAAAATGAATTGAACAAATTTTGCAGGAGTTTTTATTGTTTTAAGATATAACATTGGGGGGCTGGTAATGTGGAATACTTTGATGCAGGTAATGTGGGCTAGTATTCCACATTACCTGCACATATTTTATATCTATTCTTCGTTTGTATTTTTAATGAAACGTGTATGAACATCTCATAATTTTTTTTAAAGGGCAGCACCCGCCACATACCTCGTGCCGTACCTGGAGATATGTTTCTCCATAACGACACACACATGCACAAATAGGATTTAATGTCGCATTTAAGCGAGAAATGCTGCCCCGAGGGAGCACTCTAGATTCAGTGGCCACACACCAAAAATGTTGGTGTAAAATGGAAGGGAAGAAATGGGAATATGCCATCCTCCCTATGCAATATCGTTAGTTACTTGAAGGGGATATTAGGCTACCAAAGAAAGTACAGAAGTTTTTGAAGGCGAAAAAGTTTTTCCTTGTGGCCACCGAGTCTGCATGTCCTACAGGTCCAGATAATGGACCACGAACAGCAACGAGCATCTCCTCTCTTTTCCTACTGATGTCGGTGTGGGAACAATCCCACAGAATATGTTCCGACATTTGGGATTCAGAATTACAAAAATTACATGAAGGGGATGATTTTACCTTAAACTGGTGAAGACGCGCATTAAATGCTCCATGGCCAGTAAGAAATTGTGTTGCCCAGTACTCGGGCTGAATCCACACAGAGTTTAAGGGCCACTTATCTTGCGGAAAGAAGAGAAAAGTTGTTCTACCAACAGGAAATACCGACCAACGGGACTGCCACGCAGTGTAAAAAGCATCGAGACTCTCAGACTCAAATCGAAGGGGATCTGAAAGAGGCTGCAATTCAAGATCTCCAATCATTAAAGGACGATCTCTCTTAAAATTAAAAATACAGGCCCTTCGCTGAATCTCCAAATCCAGTGGAACCACGCCAGCCACCACAGGCAGTGTGTCTGTCGCGCATGTTTTATACGCCTTTGTCATGGCGACAAGAGGAAACCTCTGTGCATAAGTGCTTTTTTTGTGCATAAGGTTTCCTCTTGTGCCAATATGCCCAAGTTAATGAATGGCATTGTAGTATATTGCAGAGCTCTTTGCAAAACTTTACTTAAAAGTGCAATCTGAAGAGCTTGCTGTGAATGGTTTCGTCGAACAGGAATCTATCCTTTTGACCGAAATCTGTTCAGTGAAGCGGATTTCACTGCTAGTGTCACCAGCATTACTGAAAGTCCCAAGTCACTATGTAGAAAAAACAGTGAATATACAGCAATATATAGCCCATGGGATATTTCTCTCGTTTCTTCTATCACCAAGACAGTAGCACGTAAAGGCCCAAATAAAAGTGAGGCCACTATTTTATCATCTAGTCCAATGATTCCCAAACTATGGTACGCGTACCACCAGTGGTACGTGACAACTATTAAGGTGGTACGCAAGCAGCTATGGCCATAGGACATACACAGTAAATAATTAGATAAAACGTTTTTAAATTCAGTTCAGTGGTACGCTACTGATTTATAATTTCGTGTGTGGTACGCGAAATTAAAAGTTTGGGAACCACTGATCTAGTCCTTACAAAAATTCAGTGCTATCTAGTAAAAACAGATTTTTTTTTCATTTACAAACTTTTAACTATAACTACGAAGGTAAAGTGGAATACTATCCCACATTACCTTCATAGGTATTCCACATTACCTGCAACTTTTAAAAAACACATCTTCAGCCCATTTTTTATAAATTTACATATAAAACGAAAAATAGCAGAACTGTGAGCAAATGCCATAGAGAAATAAGTTGCTAATTATTTGACTGATGATTAAGTGTAATCACGCTAGTTCTATCTGTAAAATTAGAAGAGATATTCCCCTAAATATAAATGGTATCCCACATTACCTGCACTTCCTCTATTAGTAGGCGATTGTCGATCAGAATTGCACTGCATTTACGTTACATATCTTCACTTAAATAGATTTGACACTCTTGTTATTAAACTTTATTCTTAATTCATATCCATTATGTGAGAACAAAACAATAACATGTCGGTACGGAGAAAGCCGCATTTAAGTACAAGTATTATGATAAATAAACGTATGAGAATTTCTTTAATCACGTTATTGTTTGGCGTAATAAGCTAACAGTTTTACGTTGTGTATTTTAACGGGGATTAATTTTTATAAAACACAAGAAAAACACCAAAATATGGGTATAAGATTTACTTAAATTCTGTCTGAACAATTTTTCTATCTGACAGAGTACGACGGGCGAACGTTAATTAGATTAAAAAAAGGTACGAGCGCCTGCCTATGTATGTTTTTATACATGTACTTGTACACACGATAAAGCTCATATGTCCTGGATTAACTTTTTCCAGGATATGTACATATGTTATGTATATACGTACATATGTAGTAGCAGGGTACCCAAAGCTTATGTGGAAATTCAAACTTTAATGACTAAGTTGCGCGAGAAACAATTTACATATATAGTAAAATTGTTTGCTTTGTTTATGGTAAAAGATGATGCATCTTAAAAAATAAGGTAAGAAAATTAAAGTAAAGCAGTAGATAAAAATATTCACACAAAATATTTTTTATAAAAATAATTGACAATGGTCAATTGAATATTATGAACGCATCAAGACCTATCATTCGATGGAACATTTTTGATTATTTAATAAGTTTACAAAATACCGGCATTGATTGTTTAAATTCCTATAAAAAATACAAAAAGAGAATCACATTTTTACTGAATATCATTCATGTGATCAACGATGTATAAGTCCGAATAAAATTGACTTGATTCCCTCCTGGTTTACCACGATAAAAAAGTAATACCTATAGATGAATGAAGAAAAATAAAATCTAGAAAAAAAGTGGAGAAAAATCTTTACCCTCAAGCCAAGGCTGACACGTCCCAGGTGGGGTAGGTAGGGAGAATGGGACATCATATTGATCAATCCTTATATACCTACTTTTATCCGCTCTTTCCACATTCACACAGTTTCTCATACATTTACGCCAATTTCTATTTCGATTTCACACGAGTCTGGCCACGTTGTTTTTGGACGTCCAAAAGAATGAAAAAATGAGAAAAAACAAAAAAGCAGTTTGATAACAAAGTAGACTTTTATTTTACTTCACATAAATCTAAAAATATAAAATAATATCATATCATTATATTTACTTGTATAAAACAAGCAGACTCTAAAAAAACAGACAAGTCTTTTAAAATGATTGCTTCAATTTGAGGCGTCGGGACCTTTCTTATCTAACGTCAGCAGTAAAAGGGAAAGAATGAAAATAATACGTGTAGGTCACTATTTCTATATTGTTATTTTAAGAGATGGGACAACTAGTCGGTAAAGCCGACTATTCGGCCACATTCAAAGTCGGCGATTAGTCGGGAAAAGATGCCAATTAGTCGCCACTTATTGATCTACAGGAAAAAAGTTATGAATGAAATAAATTAATCGTAGGTACTACCTAAAATTTTTGTTTAATTTTATTTACATTTTAAAATTAAAAAAAAAAGATAGCAAGTGAAACATGAAAAAATCTGAACACGAAGTGTTATGACAAATGAAGAAAAAAAAGGATAGCTTAACATTATACCAGGACACAAGCTTGCAATATGCAGCTTCGCCGGGTGAGACCAAAATGAAAATTATGTTAAAAAAAATGTTACATGTGTCTTGTTTTTTGTTATGTTTTTATGGTTTAATAAATAAAAAAAAAATAACCGAAACCAATGACCGGCATTGCTGACTGGTTAGCCGGTAACTAATCGGAACACCAAAAACGATAATTTCTACATCTCTAGTTATTTCCTATTACAAAAACAAGAAATTCCATACATTGTGTGTTATAGTTTTTAAAAGCTCTTTGAAAAATATCTTCTTCTTATGAATGAGATACTGTCGGTAGGGTATGAAGATAAATCATTATTTATGTAGTTTTATTGTGATTTTTATTTATCTATCTGTGCAATCAGGAAGTATTTGATGATACTAAAGAAAGGAGGAAGGTGACCTCTTTTCCAGATACGATTATTATCGAAGATTATTTATTTATTACGGTACGTTAAATGCTTACTTTTCAATAACTTTGTAATATTTTTCGAAAGTTAGGATACTACGTTATATGTCATGTTACGTGTAATGTTGTGAAAAAGTATCTCAGAATTTGCATAAAAAATACTGAACAGTAATAATATTAATCTAAGAATATATATCTGAAAATATCCGTGCGTTAAATAACCTAACAGACCTTTAAACTTTTGAAAGAAATGTTTTTGATCGGCCAACTCTTGATGCAATAGCTTTCTGAACTAACTAGTACATACATGAGGAAGAAAATGTTATATTTATAGCAAATATTGATCATTTTGTCGCAATGTAGAAACACTTTGTGACTCTTTTACGCAATGGTTTTGATAATTTGATTAAACACTCGTTCTTTAGGCAAGTATTGATTAATCTACCTTATTTGAATAACGCAATAGACACACACACACACACACACGAGACTGAATATTGTTATATACAAAGAGTCAATACATATTTATGGAAGGTTTTGTCATTTTGACGATGGTCTCTCTTATTGAAAATGTCTCTACAGTTTTTTTTTATGTGGAATATTGACGTAATGGATGAAGTTTTTTTTGTTTTGTATAAGTGATAATATGAATAGTCAAAAGTCTAATTTATGTGTAACTTTAGCAAGGTCCTTTGCTGTAAATGTAAAAGGTTAAAAGCAAACATCGTCTCGAATTTCACACAAAACTAAGAAGGAGAAAAGGTTTTATTATTACGTTACGAAGGAAAACAAAGAATCGTAATTTAATACACAGTATTCAACGAGGACTGATGTTATCTAATCAACACCCTTACAAATATTATTTAACATAATTTGATTACAGATATGAAGTAGAGAAAATGTTAAGGTTAGTTCGAAGAGGTCACAGTGTTACTCATTCATAAAACATCACATAGGTACAGACATTTTAGATCAGCTATGAGAGTACGTTTTATTAGAAAATCATAGAATCGATTAAAAAAAATCGAGGGTTCAAATTCCGAATTGAATTCAATGTCTGAGATTAAGGTATTTTCGAACGATTTTATAAAACAACTTAATTTATAAACAATTCACTTATAATAAATTATTTAGACTGCTTTAATCCCCCCATTCTTATGCATTAAAAAAATAATCTAAATATAGGGTTCAACGGCATTTATTTTCTGTAAGTTTCAGTATGATATTATGACAATTAATATAAATTTGAACAAATTCCAAATAACCTTTTTCAAAACGTCTTTCCATTAGTGAGAATCGATTCCATTGAAAATCCATCGAGTTTCTAAATCTGGAAAAAAAAAATTGAATTAATATCTAATATATCGTTTTTAGTACCTACTACCAACTGTTTGGTGGATAGATTTCTTTAAATGAGGGTCAAACCATTCAAATCTATCACTTAATATTACCACTTACTTTGCGGTGTTTGAAACCTAGGGTGTTAAAAAAACTGGGTAATAAAAATAAACGTTTCCCGTTAATGAAGGTAAAGAAATGAGAATGATTTCGTTAACATTCTTGGAGTTATGATGATAACGAAAATCTTTGTGAAGTTTGGATGAGGTGATATGAAAAGAAGAAAGAGTAATAATGAAAAATGTAAGATTTTGCATTTCTTACTAAAATATTAACTTCACTGTAAAACAATATTATATATTATGCATTTTGATTGCTTACTCTCTCTTGATACCTATGTATCTAGGACGGTAAGTTCGGGATTTTTCCAACCCAGGCAGATAAGGAGTGTCGGGAGGTGTCTGCCTGTTGAGGAGGCCAAGACAAGTATTTAATGCAGCTGCTAGATTGATCTACAATGCCAACAAAACCTGTCACATAACTTCTCTTCTAAAAGATCTTCACTGACTCAAAGTCAGAGAAAGAGTGGAGTTTATAATCATATTGACTATGTTCAAGGCACTACATGACATGGCACCAATGTACATCTCGGAGTTCTGCATTTCTGAGGAGGCAAAGGACAGGAAAAAATCACTAAGATCTGCAAACACAGACTCTGTCAATAGACTTGTGGAACCGCGTGGTGGGGGGGGGGTCTGGCCAACTATGTTGACCGTGCCTTCCGTGTGGCTGGTCCGTTGTTGTGGAACAAAATTCCCTATGATTTGCGAACTCTGGAGAGTGTGAAGGTGTTCAAGACGAGGTTAAAACCCCCTATTGTTCAGGAGGTGTTATGATTCTTGAATGGGCCCTTGCGGTGGTTTTTCCACAAAACGGCGCATCATAAATAAGTTGTCTAGTTATTATTATTATTATTAAACCTTAAACTTATAAGACGTAATACATATACAGTACACTTCTATACTATAACATCACGGCATGTTCTATAAGTAGACAGCCAGCGGGCAAACTGCATGGAATAAACATGCAGGTTGTCCATTCCGTGCCAGTTGTAAAATTAGATTCTTAGGACGGGTGCCATCGCAGGTGTTAGTTGTCTTTTACGTGAGGTTTAACGAACACCAACATTCTACATGACACTTGAAAAATTGAAAAAATAGTAGAAGTCCTATTTTTTACCTAGGACCTCACGGGGCATGGGAGAAGGGTGAAGTTATCGAAGTTTTGCGGCATCTTCTAGTTAACCTGATTAAAAATCGGTCTTCAATTAATATGCATGTTACTTATGTATATTCGAAAATTAATTTTTATCGTACATTACTTTTGTTAGGTAGTTATATTAGTTTCACTTTGAAATTCTGAAAGTTTGAAGTTTATTTCAAAAAAATTTAACATAATAAAATAAAATTAATGTTAAAAAAATGCCAACGTAAAATACTAGTCTCGAAAAAATCACGTATGAGAATTATTATTTATTGATTTGGCGGTAACGTTGTGGTAGTTTCTAAACATGATTACAAATGTTGTCAATATTGCGCTTGATAATGACAGGTTACCTGCTGAAACCTTAGCCGCGCGTAGATTAATTTTTAGTGGTATTTGTAAAGTTGCGTCGTCAAATAGTCAAATATTGCGCTTGAGAATGACAGGTTACCTGTTGAAACCTTGGTCGCGCGTAGATTAATTTTTAGTGGTATTTGTAAAGTTTTTTGACTCCAAACATTTGTAATTACTTAAGTATGAGATTTTTTTTAAAGTTCAATTTAATGATGAGTTATGCCAGCATCCGAAGTGCTATTTTTACAAAACTGTGATGATCACTTGTGCGTTTATCATTTGTAGTAAATGAAATTTGTAGAATGTGTCGTGACAGTATGGCAAACGTTCTTCTAACACGCTAATATATTATTTTTCTAGGTTAAGGGCTGTCCTTAAAATCATTAAATTCTATTCCACGTGGTTAACCCTCTCTCTCTTTTAAGAATTACATTAAAGGCTTTTGAAAAATACAAACACAAATACAAAAGAATTCTTTGAACCTTTTTCATAAGTACAAACATTTTATCACACAGTGAAAGGAAAAGGATGTAACCATTATCGAGAAAAAACGTGGGACATGCAACGTACGTGTCCATACGCATAGACACATTCCGACATTATATGTATGTAAGTTCTACAATGTGTTTGGGTTAATTCAATCATAATATTTTAGTATGAATACTTGAGAACATTTTTTTATCAAAGTAATTCATAACTATCTTTACAACGTCTAAAAGCCTTATCTCAAGTGGGGTAGGCAAAGAGAACGGAACGTCATATCCTCTATCCTCACACATTATTTCTTTCGCTTCTTTTTCTCATACATGGACGCCAATTCCTCAGTTTTAAAACAGTTTTTTTTTTAACTATTTTGATAATTATTGTTGAAGGGTGTTTGTGTTTACGCTGTGAAAAATCATATTAAATAATTTAAAAAGAATTAATAACACTATTATATTTTCACTTTATTTTATTAAGACTAACGCTTTCATACAATTCAATGGGCATTTTCAAGAGTACTGAATAAGTAGAATATGCTTTATCAAAACTTGTGTGATGAAAGACTTGGTTTGGAGTGGCCAGAGGTCCTGGAAGCAGCGGTGGACAGGGATCTCTGGAGGAGGTACCTAGGCGCAATGGGCCCCCGACCCAACTAGGACAAGGGGAAGAAGATGTATGTATGTATGTATGTAAAATTTGAGGGTGGTTATATTGGTAATCATTAAAGAGATGTCGTGTAATAGGATGAATGTATTGGAAGATAATTATTATTTACTTTATGAAAATACTAATTGTTTATCGAAATTATTTTATTAGAAATTATTCTGTTGACAAAGCACTAATACATTTTTTGTTGTTTACTTGTGAACAACAAGGTAATAATTCTACAAAGAACTTCTATGTTCATTCGAGCATACATACATATACTGAATAAATTTATAATACCTGCTATTTTATTCGTTTATTTATTATTCGACCTCAATGAGGATATAACAACAAAGGTCATAGAGGGCATAGCTGCAATACTAAGGAATTGAGATGGATATTGAATAAATTATATGGAGTCAGATATTACAGGTCAGAGGATAACTTTGGGTAATTATGTGTTGTAAACTACATACAATCATTTATGTACGTATGTGGAAAAAACAATTTTCTCAATACAAGATCAAGGTTGTATTAACTGCTATGATACATCGTAAAATAAGTTTATTTGTAAAATAAATATTGTTTAAATCGTTATAATTAATAAGAAGGTACTTAATTGTAAATTTTATGAATAAATTTAAAATTAAATTAATTTACACTGTTAACATTTCACATAGCAAGATTGTTCAAAATTCGAATGTCTCGTTATAATATATTGTGTGTGGTTTCGATGCGATTTTATTGTAATTTTGATAGAGTTTTAATGCGATTAAAATATATTTTTGTATGTTCATAATAAGATAGAAATGCGATTCGAATGTGTTGGAGATTTTTTTTTTAAATTTGAATGTGTTGAAAGTTTTAAATGATCTTTTTTTAACGATATTATTGTGTTTTCTAATATATTTTGATACTTATAGTTGAGGTTGCATAATATTCTCTTGAGAAAAGAGTGAAGAACTTAGCGATTCCATTCAGGGTGATTATTTGAATGTCTCAGGATCGAATCTTGGATAATTCCATTTAGAGTAGAATATCAGTAGAACCCAAAAGCTAACTGAATGATAAAACCAATCAGAAACCTCGATTGGAGAACCATGTCTACACAATGCAACATTGTGTTAAATTTAATCGGAAGAAGTGAGAAAGGTGCCCCAACGCTTACGAATTGGCTCTAGACTGGCTTAAGTGATCACTTTCGGTGTCCATGGACAACTTTCACCAATTCCACCATTCTCACTGTCATGATTTAAGGTCCAACAATCGAAAGACGCTTTATGCAAACCTTAGAAGCAACCATCTTTTAGGGAGGGATTTCATTTTTCAGATCTCAAATGGATCGCGATCTCCCGTCTAAATGGCGCCGGAACAATTAAGTTCAATACTTTATCGGCTGCTAGTTCGATCAGTCAGCAACAAATGTTTAGAATATTTACTAATATTTTTATTGTGTAACCGGATTTAACCGGATTGTTCAATTGAATGATGCCTATTTTAAAAAAAAACTTGGAATTCCTAAGCTGTTTTTCATATACATTGCATAGAGTTAGAATGTTTTGAAAAATACTATTTTATAGAATTCAATACAAAGAGTATTTATATAAACTTAAAAAAAAATCTATCTACTTTCGACCTCAAACCACACGTATTCTAACACAGTTAACTATTTACATGACGGTAAAATCATTGTCGTAGGAAGGGTGGTTCTTGAAACGTTAGGGGGGAAATAATAGATAAATACTATTATTATATAATAATAATAATAATAATGCCTAGAGCCCGTTGCTGAGCATATTTATGAAGCATCCGGAGAATCGTTGCTACGTAGTTGTTCCTGCCGGTGATGCCATCGAAGGTGACTGTGGAGGCCGATTCTGGACAAGCACACTTTGTCGCACTTTGGACAGGGCTGCTCTTCATTTGTGATGGGTCTGCGGGTGGTTCTATTCTGCGGGCCGCTGTACTTATTATATATTATTATTATATACGTCGAAAGTCAAGGTTAACATAAATAAGACGTCAGAATATCTATAGTACTTCAAGGCAAACATTGTGAATAGACATGAAATGGTTGTGATTAAGCATTGAACTTGCAATGAAATATTGTCTTTGGTTTGCGTGATTCTTTGATACACGAGTAACAAAACAATAATAATTTCCCTATAAATATCGTAGTCCGTTTATTCATAGATATATTAAATTGTATCTGATAATCAAAAGGAAAACTAATGCCTATTATAAAAAATAGCATCCGTTTCATGAAATCTAGCATCCTTGACGCGTATTTGTTGAAAGTTAATTCGCCTGTTTAATTGAAGGACGCCGAGGACCTGGTAGGAGACAGATGTTCTGGATGCGAAACATAAGGGAGTGGGTGGACCGGCATCCGAAGTGTGGAGGAGCTGTTACGAGCGGTGCATGACAGGGACAGGTTCGCCGAGGTGATTGCCAACGTTGGGGGACCCGACAGAATAAGAATTCGCCTGCCAGCACTTCTCATGATTGCACAGGATGGAAACCATCCTTTTCTATTTAGAGTATCTTTGCACCAATTATATATACCTATTTTCAATAATGTGAATGAAAAACAAGAACTGTTACAAATCCTATATATCAATGGTCTTATAAGCATTTAGCTTTCAAGAATGAAAGTACCTATATCAAAATAAATATGTCTCACAAATAGAAAAGTTATCATATTTTAAATAATTTCCCCCATTTTTTCGCTTCTTCTTAAATATTATACCTACTAGTAGAATACCCGCATATGCTTTTAAAGATGCTTTTTGTCAATGTAATGAAATTTCCTCGAAAAGGGGTTTAAGCTAGTTTCATATAAATATCTTTCGATAGTAAGTAGTCCCATCAAACATCCCATCGTTTATTTGACAAAATAAAATGTCAATAACATTAAGGGTAGGTACATAGTAATAATAAAATTATTAAGTACATCAATCTGTTTGATTTATTTGAGTTTGTCAAACTACTTATTTGTTACTAAATGGATATTATATTGTGTTTTTGTGATGCAATAATACGACTTTTATGGGTAATATTGTATTATTACGGAACACGTGTAAGAAATAATGATGTGTATTATTTTTTTGTAAATATGTTATCAAAAATGACATTATATAAAAATAGTCCAATTACAAATTGTATTAGATTGTTTTGTGAATTCTGCGGTTAAGAATAGTTCACACTTTTTTTCATTTTTTCATGAAATTTCGATTATACGTTAAAGGAAGGCAAGATTTCGAGAACATTACCTAAAGATATGATATTCCACCTATCCTAAATGTCTTATTTTTATTGGAAAATATTTGTAAGAGATGACTTGATGATGTTATGAATGAATCTAATAGAGTCATTATATTAATATATTTTTTTATTTATTCTTTACTGTACATTGATTACAAGCATATTCGGTATAGGCGGTATAACTTATTGCAAAGTTTTAAATATCTTATTCGTGATAACTTTAACCGGTCACGTGGTGCAACGGCAACCGCAGTTAACTTGCATCGTCGAGGTCCTGGGTGCAATTCCCGGCTGGGTCGCGGAATTTCGAAAGGAATTTTCGCAACCAGGTTTTGGAAAAGAACTGTCTCAGCAAAACTGAGACAGCACTAGTTGTCTTTTTTTTATTTTTTTATTTAATCAAGTTATAATCATCATCATCATCATCGCCCTCAACGCTCCTCTCGGGAGCACAGGGCAGAAACCAGCCTCCTACATTCAGAGCGTCTCTGTGCCAATTGCGTCACCTCTTTCCACGACATTCCTTGCGCTCTGATAACGTTGTCATAGGAACGGTGTATTGTGAAAGAGAGACGCCCGGGCCGACGGAACCCCTGCGGACGGAAGAACAGTGCTCTTTTTGGCCAACTATCATTAGGCATACTCAAAACATGTCCCAGCCAGGACCATCGTCTCTCCTGTATTACGGAGATTACAGGTCTCTGCTGGGTGCGCCGGTGCACAGCATCATTTGTAACATGTTCATACCATTTGACATCCAAAATCCTTCTAAGACACATGTTTTCAAAGCTTAGTATCTTCCGCTCTTGAGCCTTGGTTAAGTGCCAAGACTCACAGCCATAGAGAAGGATTGGGATGATGCACGCATTGAACAAGCGGCATTTTGTCCTGATGCTGAGTCCAGACGCCTTCCAATCTTTGTTCATGTTATTGAAAGCCCCGCTAGCTGCTCCTATGCGGATTGGTAATTCCGACCGGAAATCACCCTCTGGCGTTATGGTTGCTCCCAGGTACCTGAATTTGCTAACCTGAGATATTTGGGAATTACCAACCATTAGTGGGGTGTGAGTACTTGTGCATGTACTATTACATATGCACTCCGTTTATCAGCGTTGATATGAAGGCCAAGGCGCAAGGAATTTTCATAAAGAGCATTAGCGTTGCACTGTAATCCGTCCACAGATGTATTAAAAAGGGCTAGATCATCCGCATATTCAAGATCGTGCAACACTCCCACAGACGTCTCACTGTTTTCACGCTGTGATAAAGGCACACCGCCAGGGCCCAGAATAGATTTTCTGAGCAGGTGGTCCACAATTATGGCAAAGATAAAAGGTGCCAATACACAGCCCTGCCGGACTCTAGTGGTGATCCTGAAGGTGTCAGTTGGACCACTTGATGTTCTGACAGAACATTCAGAGTCCATATGCAGGGCTTTGATGATGGTTACCACCTTGGGTAGGATGCCATAAGTTATAAAGATAACATTTAATTTTATAACTTATAATAACCTTATGATTAACTACCATTATTATACTTATTTTCTATTTCAATTATCTTAAATTATGAATCAACTTTAATAAAATATTCCAACAAGAAAACAATATATTCCAATAAGAAAACAAAAATCAATCTGATATTATTATTTAAGCCATACGAATTAAACTAAAGAAACAAAATTACAGTTTAATAAGAATAATAAATATACTCCATTAGAAGAAAAGATACAAAATATATTCATATTCTAATAGATACATAATATAAAGATACATAATATATTCATATTCTATTGGTTTTGTCAAATTTCAAAAATCTATTCATACTCAGTCTAGAAGATATTACGTAAGTGATAAGTCTGTCAGCTTTACTGACATCTGTGTACCTATAGGAAAGTGTAAAAAAAACTTTAAAGTTTATGGAGACTACACTGAGAAAAACACTCACGAAATTTCACAACGAATCATTGGTACGTACTATCAGATTAGGACCAGAGATAGTACACACGATTCATTAGTACGAATCTATAGTATTTACTTTAGGCAAACAAATTATTGGTAAATTTACCAACGACTTGTTTGCGATAGGTTAATATTATAGATTCGTACTAATGAATCGTTTTTACTATCTCTTGTCCTAATCTGATAGTACTTACCAATGATTCGTTGTGAGTATTTTTCTCAGTGTAGTACAGAACACTCGAAAAAACACAAAAAAAAACATTAAAGAATGAGAGATCTTTTTTCTCCGGATACCGGATCCGGACATTTATTTTTCTTTAGTACAAAAAATCACAACAGTGTTGTCTAATAACAAAATCGATAGAAATTTGTTTTATATTAGCAAAGTTGTAACAAACACATAGAAAAAAGAGAAAATGATAAAATTAATGATGCGAAAACAAAATTATATCATCTCGTACGTAGGTATAAAAACAATTTTGATTTGAAAAAAAAAATAATAGTAGAAAGCAAAAACACTAGCCGGTCCATGAATATTGTTGACAGTTTTGGAATGGGAGATTAATTAAATTTTATTCAATTACTTTACTGGTCATAGGCGTATTCGAAATCAGTAGAAAAGTTGACAAAATTAATATCAAAGTATGAATAAATTGGCGTTAGTAAGTAACATCCCCTCTCTTACTTGTAGTCAGACCAAATAAAAGGTGGATCTAAAATTGTTGTACAAATACACCACTCGCACTTTTTACACTGAATAGTATAACTGATATTTTTATGATACGTTGTATTGATTTGATATATTATTAGCAATGTACAGTGAAGAATCATTATTATCATGATCTCCGTCGGTCCCTCAATCCTGAGGATCGTGACCATCATGCTTCGTCCTGTACACCATCTTTCTGCATCTTGAGCGATCCTCCGCCATGTGCAATGCTTCGTGTAGTAAGCTGTATAATGGCCTCCTTAAATTGGTCGCTCCATCTTATTGGACAATAAAACAAATAAATAAGATAGTTAAATATTTCAAATTCCTATACCAAATTGAATATTTTGCAATGTGGCAAGAGGGTAAAAATATTGGAAAGTTTAGAATTTAGCCCTATACCGAATTGTGACCGAAGAAGTTCTACACAGGTAATAGTCATAATAATAAAAAAAATCAAACCTTCTGGTCCCCCAACCTCAGAAACAATAATTGTTTATTGTTGTAGAATTATTCTAGATACACCCTTGATGCAAACCTTTTTTTATTTGATTCGCCCCTTTAGTATGATGGGACGCTTGTTGTATTTCGTGTATTGTTTGTAAAAAACCTGAAAAGTCAATGTCTGGAGTAATTTGAATTTGGACTTTAGAAATGTTTCTATTGTTTTTTCTTTAGAATTATTTTTACAGAGTTTGGACTGAACAGTCAGCTACGTGAGTGAATGTGTGATATAATGTGAGTGAATGTATGAAATTTTATTTTTTGTGATTTTTAAATTTGTATTTGACATTCTTATAAATTTTTTTCAAATTTTATTTTAGTATAATTAAGTACCTAATATTTCAAATTTTATTTTTTGTAAATTTAATTTATTTTACATTACTTTAAGTTGTTTTATATTCCATAAATGATTAATTATTTTAGAGTTCTGTATTATGCCATGCATGCTATGTTTGTTTTTATTTTTTTATTTATTGGTAAAAGCACATAACATATAACAATTGTGTATGTCCCTCCCTATACACGAGATATCTCTAATAGGGAGGTAGTTGTAATATTATTGTGATTGTTTTTCATTGTTTATTGAAAATAATATTGTATTGTGTACCTACTTTTGAAATAAATATATTTATTATTATTATTATTATTATTATTATATAATTTCTTGTAATTTGAGCATTTGATATTGTTGTGTCGTGTATTTTTGTGCTTTGGATGATGGGTGAGAGATGTGTTGTGTTATATTTATTTTGTTTTACTCGAGTGTTGCGGTCAAACCTGGCAACATAATTTTCAGTTTATATTCGTGATGAGCTGAAGCGCCCGCCTACATTATGATTATGACGCCGTCCCTCTCTGTACCCGGTCTCTATTTATGCGGACGGTGGTAAGTGTGAGTGGGGTAGCAGCATTGTTACTTTGATGTGCATAGTATGTAAGTGTTATAAAATAAGTTTGTATCCATTATTGGCGGGTGCTATAGTTTAGCCGCATTGTATAGTTGCGTGTATGTGTGTGTGTGATAAGTAAATGTGACTGCGTTTGAAAGGATTGTTGTATTGCATCGAACTATTTGTGATTTTTTTTGTATATGTTTAATGGCCTTGTGCCGTATATTTTATTATAAATAAATAAATAATTTTGCTGTAGGACCGAATGAAGCTGATTGATTTCATTGTTTTTAATAAACAAAACAAATAATTGTTTCATTGATTTGTTTATTTAAAAAAAAACTAATCTAAAACGTGATTTTTTAATTACTTTTTCTAGTAAAATTTATAACGATATGGCTAAAAATACAGTGCGAGGGAATAGTGTGGTTCAGTACAAATATTGAACTAATTAATATTCATCAATGATGGTATTCAGATAGTTAGATAGAATGTGTTTTTTTCACTCATTTTCCCTATGACCTAATCGGACCTCTTTCACAATATAACATAAAATTGCATCCATAGACAATTCACACAGATCGATCAAATCCCAAACTTAACTATGAATCTTGTATTATGGGTACTTAGATGACGATGCACACATACTCAATGCATTTAACATATAAACATGTAACACTCAGACCTAAGACAATTTGAAAAAGGTCGTTCTTCATTTCACTCTGACTGGGAATCAAAACCGAGACCTCGTGCTCAAAGGCAAGAGCATTACCTCTGCACTACTTATAATTATAATATTAGATTATTTTGAATGTCGCATCATCTTGTGTTATAATTGAAAATATCTGAATTCATATAAAATAGTTTTCAGTTGAGAAAGCTAGTTTAAGGGAAAATATAGAAATTAAGAAGTGAAAGTTAATTAAATTTAGTATTTTTCGCTGTACGCTGAGTCTGTGAAATTTTACACTAAAAGACATTCACCTCAATAGATGAATATACAAGTTTAATGTCAGAGACTATTTTTTCCAACTTACCCAAATAGATCCCATATCAATATCGTTATTGTGAACAGAGAACATAAAAAGCACACTATTATAATGGTACATAAGGTGTTCAAATACTCTTTTATTTTCAAATATCATCTACCTATTTATGATGTAATAGCATTTCTGTATATTATGTAACATTTCAACCTTATGGTATAAACTTAGATAATATATGACAATAATTTCATATGAATGATTAATGTGAAGTATTCCAAATCGTTATGTGTAAGGACAGATGACCATGACCATAAGAAGTAGGCCTAGTAAATAAGTGGGACATTTGATAGCAAGATGAATGGTATAAAAGACCTGTGTTCGATCAATGTCATAGGGAGGTTAAGTTATTGATTACGAACTCAAAACACGGCATTGCTCAGGTGATAATGGCGTCTTTGCGATAAAATCGTCCTCTGTATTTATTGTATTTAATATGAATATATTTTTTTGTAAAAAAAAATGGTACTACTGTTACTACCTCACGGCATATCCCACAAATAGGGTAGCCAGCAGACCAGCTATATTTTATAATCATATAGGTTGTCTCTTCATGCCAACAAGAAATAAGAAATTTAGGATAGGTGGCAAACCACATCGCTGAAGTTAAGATGTATTTATTTTTTCAAATACCTGCTTTTTACAAGACATTGGTAACAAGACAAGACAAAACAATTTTTTATTTATGTATAAAATATAATCCTTATATCTTATAAAAATGATTTTTGAATTTCCATACTAAACTTTCACCGGGCTATACTCTCCCATTTCAAGGAATTTGCGTTCCATTGACCTGACCATTACAAGATGAGGTATCTATGTGAAATAAAAACCCACTAAATGCCGTACTTTCTTTTTGAGGAGCGAGAAAAACAGCAAAAAAGTGTGTAAAAAAAAGTGTGAATGAGATAAAAAATACGTTTTTTACGTCAGTTTGAAAGGGTAAGAAAATATTCTTTACCGCCAAAATTGTGTACCATATTATATTGCCATACTAAAATTAATTAAGAAAATATCGATAATTTATTTCGAGTAAATGTATCATTATAAATGTATGTTACATAAAATAGTTTAATTTGTGTTTTTTTAATACTTTTGCAACATGTTTTACGCGAATTAACCAATATTTAAATAATTTGAACGTGTTACATGAAGATTCAAGAAACGAAAAAACATTATTTTTTGTTAACGGCAACATCGTTTTATAAATATTCTACGTCGGCCAATCACGTCGCTCGATAATTTGACATATTGGAAACGACGCCATTTATATTTTGACAAAATAAAGACGCTATAATATGTCTATTTTGTAAAGTCTGCGTTCCGTACAGAATTATTTGTTTAACTACTACATTTTATAAAATAATAAACTTCATAGTATGACAATAAAATATTGTACATTATATTATATACAAATGTGAGTGGTACCACTCATACACAATATTATGTACAGAGTGAATTAAGTGAAGTGATAGTGAACACTATAACAAATATTTTTGGACTAAATAAAAGGTAATAATGATGTTTATGTACACTAGGGTGGAACGAAATTTTTTTTTCTCGAATTTTGATTTGGAATAGTTGTATTTAGTTGCCTTTTGCCATCAATTGCCTGCATTAAAAATATAAAAAATATCAGACAACGGTAAGAGCCCCCGACAAGACATCGAATATTTACAAAAAGACAATTTAGGGGCTATTTGCGCGGCCTACAAAACGATACAGAACTTATTAAAATAAGTTTATTTTATTCAAAAACATATTCAAATATAGTTAACTAGCAGTTGCAATCAAATATTTCATCATTTTAATATACTTTGGTACTGGGACAGTTGAGCAAAGTGCGGGACAAACCGGGGGCAGCACGCTTCGATCTACGAATTTGCAGTGTTTCGTTTCAACAAGTGTCGATAATATTGTCTCAAGGTGGAAGGTAGCCCGTCAATTATTTTCACCAGTAGGTATTAGTTGATGTACCTACATTTTTTAAGTGTATAAATATGACTTCTACAAGGCAAAAGTTAAAATGTCCGATATTTGGTGAAAGTGCAGAGTTCAAGGAGAATATACTACTTACGTATGAGAATGTTATGAAATTCTTTGAATGGGTTCGACAAGACTTAAAAATAAAGAACAGCACCACAAAATAACTTACATTTTTGGAAAAGTGCCGAAACAGTTGAAACAAAAATTGAAGAATTAGGTATGAATAAAATCTTCTATTTCAATTGTTACACACAAACGAGTTTTACAGTTACTTAAAAAATATCACTCAAAATGTTTTGATTTAATTTGTTTGATTTTGTTTAAAATTTGAAAAAGTCTTTGAAGAAACTAAAGGAAAGAAAGGTAGAAGAATTCAGAGTACAAAGTGCAAAGCTTTTTGACATAGCTGCATGTAAATGTAAAGAATTTGTAAACTGTACTTGTTTGAGAGAAAATAAAGTGCCAAAAGAGGAACAAATATTTTTAGAAGACCAACGCACTAACAGACAAATGGTTTTAGGAAGAACGGATCTTATCTAGAGTAAAAAATTGCAGAAAAGAAGATTACGTGCTCTTAAACAAGAAATCTGGCATAATTCAAATACAAGAATTAAAGAAATTTCCTTTTCTTTATATAGGCTAAATAGATCTGAAGTTAGTTCTAATGTTGACCTTCCTTCTTGTTCGTCGGCCGCAGATGGTCTTGACACCGCGAACAAAGTGGATCAAAAGCCTATAAAGCTCACGGATGCCAGTCTTCATAGTTTCACGATTGTATGCGATAGATACGGAGTATCAGACCGAGCTGCGGCGGTTATCGTATCATAAATGTTCTTTATTCTGCTTCTGATGCTGACTCTGAGGCGCAGTCGACTAACGTCGTGGGCAGGATGAAACTCAGAAGAATAAGACAGAAAGTTTGCGAGCAAATTTTAACAGAAAAAAGAGTAACAGAAATTCCTGACTTATATTTTGATGGAAGGAAAAACCAGACGGCTAAAACTGTTTTAAAAAGATCGAAGAGATTTAAAGTGATTGTACAAGAGGAACATGTTTCGATTATTAAAGAACCAGGTTCTGTTTATGTTGGGTATGTGTTTCCAACATCGGGCAGTGCGAGAAATATTGAAAGAGCTATCCACGGTTTTTTGACGACTGAATATATATCACCAGAGAGTATAATGACTGTTGGATGTAATGGAACCACCACAAATACAGGGAATGTGGGAGGCGTGATTGGTTTTTTGGAAAATAGACTATCTCAACCATTGCATTGGATAATTTGTCTCTTATACGCCAATGAGTTGCCATTGACGCTTTGTTTTGCTATTTGGATAGCCCTATAGCAGGATCTAAATCATTTGCAGGTCAAATTGGTATAGCATTAAAGATGGTTCAAAACATTTATGGAAGCTCATTAACAGCACTAGTTATTTGTCGAACGAATTGTTAGCAATTGTGGACCCTGTTTTATTTCGGAACAGTTACTTTGCTCATCCAGAAAACTTGTTGTTGAGTACGATAACAGATACGCGTAAGCACATTAGAGAACTAGCTGCCAGACGCATTTTAAAAGCTCGTCAAGTGAATAAAAATTCTGTTTCGCGCATGTTTGAGGTGCCAAAAGTGGACTTAAATGCAAGTTCTTACATAGACTTGATAAACTGGCAACAAAATAAATACGAAACCTCAATACTGATGAATATTTCCGATAAGCAGTTACAACATCTTATTGAAAATGGTGGAGAATCGTTTTTGGAGTTAATGAGACTGCCTTACCACACACAAGCTGTGGAAAGATCAGTAAAATGTGTGATAGAAGCAGCTCTACGTGTATGCGATAAGACAAGAAGATAGGGTTTTGTAAAATCTAATTTAGCGTCTCGAAAGCTCATGCCAAAGTTTGAGACGAAAAAGGATTTTTGTTATGAAAAATGACGTTATTCATACCGACACAACTTTCTGAAACTGTGTATATTTTTAAAATAAATGATTCTATTAACTAAAATATACTTTTATCTTATCATATAAATGCATAACATATTATATTTAGTTAATATTTTGTTAATAGGGTGTACTTAACAAAGCGTCTGTAAAAACTTAAAAATTGAAATTTCAAGTCTATGGCGGGACTTCTTGCTGTTGAGCTAGAACTTCCAAATTACTGGGTGTTATTTACAATTATATAAGGCAACTTTTGCCTGGTATTCCAATTCGATATTCGAAAAAAAAAATTTTTTCATACAAAAGTGTTCCACCCTAATGTACACATTCATATAAAACCAATAGATATAATGAACTAAGTAATATGATACATTAGTTTCTACGAAGAAATGTTTGAGGTTATGCCTTAAAAACACAAGTAAATATAACATTTGTTACAGGAGTCAGTTTTGTTTGACAACTCATTTCATTTAATTCATTATGAACTTATAAACTGACATTATACAATTACATCTGAAGTAATTTACTATTTTAAGAAATACCGTGATATTATTTAATTGATATTGATAATATTAAGTTAGTAGATGCAACATTATGAAGAAATCATATTAATCGTATTTAATCGTGAGTAATTTACAACAAGATATTAAAACTTTGTTTTTTTACCTTTTTACAGAAATAATGGAAAATGCATAACAATAAACATTGATTAAAACGATTCTGATGTTAAAGGATTATTCATTACCATGACAATGACATTTGAGGGCTAGGAAAAGATTACATGATTAATGCAAAGGCACCCTGAATCTTGGAAGCTGGTTCTGCCTTGTGATTCTAAGAGAGCATTAATTATTATAAAGGTAAGAATATATTTGTTAATTTAAACACAACAGCACATAAAGCATAAGGAACTTAAGTCATAGTAACAAAAAAATAAGACCAATTGCAGTGTTTTATATGAATTTAATTTATAAGACATTTAATACTTACATATATTATATTTTATATATATAATAACAAGAATATATAGCCAAATAATAGGGATAACTAATTATTTATCACTTTGAATTATATTATAATTAATGAAAATGTTACACTGTAAACTGAGACATGAATCATAAATTTTAAATAAAGCGTACCAAGATTGAACTAGGTATCACTAAACGAACCATAATTTTTGTAAAATCTGTGTAAGAGAGTTATCTAAAATGTGTTATATAATATATTATTTTTCTTTACAGATATGACTGGTTATTCATTTCAATAACAAGAATGACAAAATCAAATATTTGGATGTTAGTTAATAAATTGAAGACAGTAAAATATCCAAAAAGTGGAGATTTGAAAGCATTTGCCGAGTGCTTGGCAACGTCATGAAGACCTAGCATGGTACAAGAAGAAGAGAATTAAAAATAATACATAATTTTATTATTTTACTCAAGAAGTGGAGATTGGGAAGCCTTTGCCATGTGCTTGGCAACGTCTAGAGGACCTAGCATAGTATAGGAAGAAAAAAATTAAAAATAAAAAACAAATTTATTATTTTACTCATTCACTGTGTTTAGGTAGTAGAATTAAATAAATCTTATATTATGTATTTTTGGTCCAATATATAAAACTAAATTTAGTTTTCTATTTTTTGTGAGATAATATTATCAGTAGATAAATAAAATATGGCTCCTTTTTTAAGAATGATTTATTTTTTGTTCTGCATTGAGTATGGCATGGTGAGTAGGTAAGTATTGCAATGGTTTTCGTACATATTATTTCATTACATTAGCTTGATTAATCTGTATTAGAGTGTATGAGCCTTTTTAATAAGTAAACTTGTGTGAAGGAGGTGTTAGGTACTGCTTACATACATGAAATTACTTACACTTATTCTAACATGTATATTTATTATTCTCAGCTATATCTAATTATTAGGTATTCAAATATTTAACATTTTAAAATATCTTTTTATTTTCCCAACAATTCCATTACAGCAACCATTTCTTGAATTTGGAAAAAAATAGTTTATTTTCTAACTGTATATCCCATGGAACATCCAGCAAAAAATAGATTTCCAACTTTCTGTAAGTTCTTCAGCATTCTGTAAAAGGTTGATATTTGAACAAATACATTTTACGTAAGTGATGAGGCTATGCCATGCATTATTTATTTATGGTACAAAGTGGACAACCAGCGTGATTATAACATGCAGCTGGTCTACTGAATCCTTCACTTTTGTGTTGTATCCTATTGATATCACCCATCCTGATTGCCTAACCTTTATATCGGCACGGAAGGGGCAACCTGCATGTTTATTACATGCACATGAATTGCAAATCCATATGCTATGACCAGGCTATATATGCCCATTTTCATTGAGGGGGTTATTTCAAGACTCAATACCCACATAAAATAAAAACCCACCAATTATAATATTTCCTTTTTAAGATGTAATTATAACTGCATTTAAGTAAGGTAAAACAAGAAGCACATTTTTTGCATCTGTTGGAAAGAATAAAAAACAATGTCGTGTCAATGAGTCAACTTTTTTTCTTTTTTTTTGGATGGCTTTTCACCCATTTAGAGTGTTATCGCCAGGAAACAGTCTGAACTCTTCTTTCTCTCAATAGAAGCAGAGTGTATCTATAACACTATTCACAAGATATTCAGGGTGACCCATGGTTGCCAAAATTGTGTGGCCATATATGATTTTCACTCTATCATAATACAAATCTTACTTTTCATTATTCTGTTTCATATTGAAATGTCTACCTTTTCTTAAAGAATATTTACTCACGGTACCTTTTTTACAATGTAACGGGTATTTGTACCGATAACTGCTTATGTCAACACCAAATTACCGTACATCTAATATATAAAATTCTCGTGTCACGGTGTTTGTTATCACACTCCTCAGAAACGACTTAACAGATTTTGATGTAATTTTGTGTGCTTATCGAGTAGGTCTGAGAATCGGGCAACATCTATTTCATACCCCTTAAAGTTAAGGGTGGTCCACCCCATTTTTTTTTTTTAATTTAGGGCAAAATATTTTTTTATGCATACAGCCCTAAGTTTTTACCCTTCCACCATCAACCCATTTTTTTAATAGCGATATAAGTACATAATTCATCATTTTCAACTCCGGTCGATTACTGCAGTTATCCCCGCCAGGCGTCTTCTATAAGTCTAAATAAAAATTACTTTAATAATTTGTCTACAACGCTTCATTTGTCTTTTAATTATTATAACATCCTCACACCTTTATAGTCTTTAGTTATTTTTTATTGAACTCAAAATAATTTCCAAAAAATAATGTAGGTATAGGATGGCAAAACAACGTTTGCCGGGTCAGCTAGTTATATATAGTATAAGTAAATATATGTTAATAAATAAATAATCATCAAATTATTGAAAAAAGCAGATTATAAAAAATAACATAAGCAAGTTTCACGTTTTTACTTGATACAATTAAGTAGATAAAATACATACCCGCAACGCTTTGATTTTTTTTTGTAGTTTCGTCGCAGTTTGTTATGAAATGTTCAGAATTAATTTGACTTCCGTAGTTTTAAATAGTTTGAATGAAAAGTTTCATTTATTATAAAACTCAGATATATCTTTTTTTTTTAAATATGTATTTTTAAATCTATATTTTAAATCTGAATAATATTGAATCATAAAATGCAGTAAATTTGATAAAACACAAGTAATACAGAAATACTTTTTTAAGAAAAAATAAAATAACAAAAACTGTCATACTGAGAAATTTTTATAAGGGAACATTAAAATAACACATTTTACCAATATGATATTATAAATATAATACATACAAAAGGACTTACAGAAGTACGAATAGGTACGGAGATTTTACATAATGTAGGTACCTTCAGCTAAATTCACTCAATAATTCAACAAGACAACGGAAAGGGAATTTATAAAATAAAAGTAAAGGTTGAACTAACGGTATGCAGGACACTCAGATGTGGTGGATTTTTATCACTTTTATTCAAGGTGTAAGAAGGTGCTTAGGATTTGGAAAAAGGAAAAGAAATTGACAAGAAAATTGAAAAAAGGGAGCGATGTATACATGTTTGTACATATGTAGTTTGAGTTAAAATAGAAAAATAAACAAATCTGGGCATTCAAAAAAGAAAGCCTTTTTGAAATAGGTTGTAATACCTTTAAAACATGGTAACAAACAAACGCTTTCTTTGTAAATACAGAGAATCTGGAAATATTTTTCATGTGGCAATAAATATTTAAATAAGTGATGGGGGAATAAGTTTTATTCGATGAAGAACTTAGAAATGAAATAAAATTCGATGTTTCAACTCTTCATAATTTAAATTTAATATTTATCAAAATATGTAATATTTTAAGAGATAGAATAAAGTGCAAAAGAATTATATATTTAGGTTGAGCCGCTAATGAATATTTTATCACAGAACAAAATTATATTTGTGTTTTTAATTGGTGTTCATGTATCTATTTGAAATATGAATAAAGCAGTGTACAATTATTATTATTTGGATGACATAGGAACTGACATTCCTGTAACATTCATGGGTGAGGGAGGGTGCAACCCTTAATGTGTGTACAATTATTAATCATTATGCAAAAAATAAACGTGAATAAGAAGCGGATATTGATATAAAAAAATGAAAATCAAGTCATACTTATAAATTTCATGAACTTCCGTATCGGGTACACTATTTGTAAGTACACCTAAAGATGTATTGTTTGGCTTTCTTCTGCGATTGTAGACAATAATAAACTAAATCTGATAGCATCTATTATATTATGATTCGCAATTCTTATCTCGAACCCGGAAACAACTTGAAATTTACTTTGAAAAGATTAAATAGTATTGAACATTTCCTAGATCAACTTAAATTGTTTGATTTTGATTTGATTTCATCGGTGGATGGCGCCCGTAGTGGCTGCCTGAAACCTCTGATATCTCACTTTAAAAAATTAAAATATTATCTAATAATGATTCAAAATAACAAAATTTTAATACAGTGTTTTAAGTTTCAATAGTTTTATAAAGATAATGGTTTTTTGTGTTAAATTACTTTCAAACTAATTAAAAATTACAAATTTAAAACAAATGAACTAGTGGATAAAATTTGTGACCTACATTTAGAACTCATATAATTGTTTCATATTTCAAATTTGTGACAGTTAGAAATGCATTAAGTTTTTTTTAATAGTTAAATTAAAATTATAAAATATATTAAAATTTGATCATAACAATAAATAAATAAAAAAATAAAAAACTGATAATGCACCCTTGCGGTGGTTTGTACCACAAAACGGCGCTTAATAAATTGTCCAGATTATTATTATTATTAACACTGTGGAATTCCATATTTATTATTAATTTAAAAATAAAAGTTTTTTTTATTTTTCACTAAAATAACTTTATTTAGTTATATCAAAAAGGTTATAACTAAATAAAGTTATTTTAGTGTAAATACAAAGTTTCTCTTATTTTTAAATTAAATTTAATATTAAGCTAGTTACGTATGATATAAAATATAAGCCAAAGCAATAATAGTAGAACTTTTATTTAAAAAAATATCACTTGTGGAGGAACGTGTGTTTATGTTATTGTATAATATATAATAATCTATAGTCTATAGTAAATTTATTTGATAAAATCTTTACTTCGATCGCCAATAAACATATTTCATCAAGTATTTCTTTGAGGAAATAATATATTACGTTATGACTTGTACTGAAAGGCGTACACAACAATACCCTATTTCCATATTTTCTACGTCTCATATCCACAACAAACCTATTTATGTACAATAGCGAGCAGTGTTAAGGGTAACCTAGTAACTTCCAAGACATTTCAAGGATTTTCATACAACCTTTTATTCACCCTATACGGTGAGGTGTAAGACCTGTACACATGTCAATATCAGTTTTCATGCTCGATACTTTTAGTAAAACATATTTTTTCATCAATGGAAATAATATGAATCAAGAAAATTCAGAAATTCAGATATTTTATTTACATTTTAGCGTTTCACTTTTGTATACATTATCTCAGATTATTCTTTTTCCGCAAATTGTATGTAGAAAACCACTTACACGGTATTATTTTCTACCTTTTCATCACACTCCAACTTTTCATCCTTATTTTCCAATCTTGAATATCTTCCACGTATTATTCTTTATATCTTATTGAATAATTTATTTATTTGTAATTTATTAATTTAATAGTAAGTATGTTAATTCAAGAAAAGGCTAATAATAGTGGTCCCGCATTCGTTTATAAGAAAATTTCCGGAAAAATTAGGAGAAAAGAAAATGGACGCAAGAGACAAATCATGGTCGTAAAATACACGTCAAGACTTCGATCTGTTCCGACCATAAACAGAAATGTGAGCTTGCATTATACATTCGTAGATAACGCGTCCTTTGGTATCAATGTGTTGACCACGTAGTTTGTTCAATAAAATAAAAGAAAATATCCATAATATAACTGTTGCCTTGCCAGAAACAGAAAAAATAAAAAGAATTTATTAACATGTACGGTAAGATTTTGAATGTGGGTTTCTGAAGGTATAGCCTAAGGGTTCAAGGATACAAGGATATAACCGTAGCACATGCCTCGAACGTAGGACGAAAACATTACGTAAAATAGAACATCAGATAAATACCAGATTTAGCAGTAAGGAAAAAGTAAATATAGGTAAACGTATTACGTATTAATCACAGGGGCATGTTGACTTTTACATTGAGTAGGAAGAATATAATTATATGTTTAAAAATAAACCTAAAAAATGTAACTACGCACAGCGTATTGAATACTTTAAAAATGTCACAAATATCAATGTTCAATTAGAAAAGTATACTTTTGTATTAATTAAGTATACTTTTGTAGAATTCTACAACTTACTTTAGATTTTCAATAAAAACATTACAAAATGTCATAAAAGTAGATTATCCGAATAATTTTCCTTAATAATATTTTCACAGTCGTTTACGATTCACTATCCATTTGTAACAAAAATTAACTCATATTTTTTAAAAGCTTAAATTATTGCTCCGTATTAATTTCATTTTAAAAATAGACACTTAGTTATTAAAACACACCCAACAATTTCAGACACGGCAAAAAATGAATGAGATAATTTAAAACAAAAGCACATCAACTTATCAACGTCATATTTTTTGTTGTGGAATATAATTATTCAAAGTAAAGTATGTAATAGGCACTCATGAAATAAATAACTCTCAACTAGCGGTAGGTACTCCCAAAGTGATTGTTATAATATAATATGGAATATATGTAATGTTGTGTCGTAAAATTGATTCATCGACAAATGAGCGTAACAAGTAACAATTTGTTCGATGAAACGTGTAAGAGTTATTTACTTTAAGGGTAACCGAAAACTCAATATCGTAAATAAGTATGTAGTGATATTGATAAGATAGTATACCGTAAGATGTTGAGTTGAAGAGAGAGGCGGTCCAAGCTATGGACATTTGCTTCTTATATTGAATTTTCCTACTGAATCATACGTAATATTCTTTGTGTTTTCTCTTGACAAAGACTCAATATACATTATGAAAATATCTTTGGTTATTGGTATATTCTGTGTAATATAAATGGAAAATTAGAGCATAAACCTTATCTAGTACTAATAGCTTATATCAAATGTAGAAATTCTATAATACAACATAATAAAAATAAATTGTTTGAGAATCATTATACCACTGTAGTGAATTGTAATGGTCACCCAACTTTTTTGCTCATACAATCCTACCCTTTTAGACAAATGACTTGGAAAACACAATACTTGTTAGGGTGACCAATAATACTACCGGGAACGTACTTACATAGATTATCAATGAAGCAAGTTTACTACAACTTCTACTACTATTATTCTAACTCGGTAAATTGTATACATTTTGCTTTTTGCAATGTCATATACTCACTCAAGGGGTTAATCCAGTGAAAAATGAATTGAGATAACAACATAAACGAACAAATTATTTAGTTAAGTCAAATTACCAACGTTTTTATTCAATAGTTAAGTTTTTTGAGTGCTATTTGAGAATCAGATCAGTTTTAGAAAAATTTAACTAAACACTTTTTTAAGTTGTAATTATTTAGTAGTAACTAAATATGAATTTAAGCAATCAGATCTACAGCTTTGAAAAGAAAATTAAATTTAAAACACAAAGCTATTTTTATTATAAAGTTACATTGTTCCTATAAAAAGCTTAGACGCTTGTTCATAGGTAATTTGATAAAAAAATAATAGTCAAGGTTGTCTAAAAATGTTATAACGAAATTCCTTATGTAAAATTTGTACATGTCAAGTTTTTGCGATGGTAAAAAGAATTATCCTATTGTCTGCAAAAACATCTAACCAAACCAATTTTTTTACAAACGTATCGTTCAATTCACAGCTATATTGAAAAAATATTCATTCTACATACATAGGTGTAAAACAATATACATTTTGTTGGTTGATAGGTAGGTAATAAAAGATTACATTATAAACACGACACAATCATTTACCTTTATCATTTTATGACATTTGATTAGAAATGTACAAAACAAAACATTCACATAAAATATAAATAAAGAATGTTCAGTGGAATCTCTGAAAAAAAAACAGGTTTTCAGTTATTTTCCTAAATCAGTTATTTTAGAAGGATTAACTATGTAACAGTTACGAGACATTTTGAATGTTTTTTAAATATTCTACAATGCACATCCGTTACTTGATTTTTTAAAATCGCAATCGATTTCGGTAAACCATTGACGAGCGAGAATATACTGACTAATTAGTCAGTACAGTATATTCTCGCTCGTCAATGGTAAAGGTTTACCGAAATCGATCGCGATTTTAAAAAATCAAGTAACGGATGTGCATTGTAGAATATTTAAAAAACATTCAAAATATTTTCCTAAATTTTTGATCGTCGTTTAAGACGCAAGTATCCGTAAAACATCACGAATTTAGAAAATTAATATCTTCATTTTTATTGTCACGGAGAGAATGACTTACATATTTATCATGTAGTTAGTTAACTGATAAATTCACCTGTGAGACATTATGCCGTATTGGTATATTTTTAATACCACGATTCATTATATAACGTTATTACGATACTTTACATTATATTGATTAGAATATAAATTATTTCTCATATTATATAAGCTGATGTGAGTTATGAAGTACAATTATTATTGAGGTCGTGGAAAAGTATTAAATTTAATGTATAACATCAAACGTTTTAAACTTTATAGTGATTAGAAAGCTTGATGTATTTTTAAGTATGAAAAACTAACGTTTAAGGAAATGGACATGACTGCGATGCATCTATCATGCTGTGTGTTGTAATAGTCGACGCCAAATTTATAATATTATGTAATAATGATTGCTGTACTTAACACTCCTCGACTGCAACAAGCGTGAAAAATGTTCTTTGAAGGAAGTGCATTGATTGCAAAAGTCATTTCAGTTAGTTAGAGATATTTCTTTGAGTTAATAAAATGGTAGGATCCCTTTGTGAAAGAACTCAAAGCTTATTTTGCTTCTTGAGGCGATCATGCTAATCAAAGATTAGTTGAGATATAAGATTCGTTCCTTAGTTTAGAACTAACTCGATCAGTGTGAATTATAATTTTTAATTCATGGTTTAATCTAAAACTTTTTATCTGTACCTAACTATTTACTACTATTATTTGATATAATATACATATTTTGGGCACATTGTAAGAAGAGAGCTTGAAAACCATGAAAAAGAAATTATAACTGGGCTGTAGAAGGGAGGCATGGAAGGGGCCGAGTACCAGCAAGATGGAGTGACCAAATCAAAGAGGCCACACAGAGTTCACTACACGGGGCCTTGCACATGGCGGAGTATCGCTCAAGGTGGAAATATCTGGTCTACAGAACAATGCATGATGGTTAAGATCCCCTGGATTGATAGATCGACGGAGATGATGATACATATACAATATTTTATGCAAGGACATGTGGAGCGAATGGATGAAGGAAAGATGATGAATAGAGAGTATATATCTATATGATGAGGCGTGAGGAAATACGCACGAAAAATACCTACGTGGCTGGAGCACTTGAACCAAATTTTCAATAGAAATAGGCGTGCATGTATGAAATATTGCATAAATGTGGAAGAAGCGAAAGAGCTATGTAGAGATAGACTAATATAGATATGCTATAATAGAAAATCTCATGAAGCGTCGTGATTCAATTGAAATAGTTACGTTGCTGGAAGAAAAGTATGAAATTATTTAGTGTTAAATTATGTATATGATGACACAAAATGTACACTAATTAGTGTTAAATTAGCACCCGCATCTGTCTTTTCATATAAGATATAAAGTTATAAAAACATATAATATGTAGACACATATATAATCATCAACAATAAAATACTCTGCTGGTTGTTAGTGTTGAATAACAAAACTAAGGAGCATCTTATGCCGCAAGCAATCACACGAACTCCATCAAATTAAGAGAGCAGTTTACACTACGGAGCTTTTAATGAAAGTTGCCATCATGAATAGCTCTACTATCATAATGTTATTTTTATAACTAGAGAAAATTTTCAGTTTCGCTTAGGAAATAAACATCAAATTAACAAATTAACAACTTCTACATGATATCCTGAAAATAGAGGGGCAGCAGACTAGCTGCATGTAATAAACATGCAAGCCGTTATTTCCATGCCAACACAAAATTACAACATTCAAAATAAGAGGTAAACCTCATCTTTAATTCTCAAATGTTTTTTTTTTCGACCACCTTCCTTTTGCAGGATACCTACTTGAAAACTTACGGAAAAGATTGGGAGAACAGTTGTATGCCAAGTGTTTCATGGAACAAAAAAAACACTTACAGATGACATCAGTATTTCACAAAGAAATATAAAAAGGGGGAAATCTACAAAGTGATACAATTTTTTTTTTTTATAGACATTTATAAATATAAATAAATATAGATATTTATAAATCTAATGAAAATATGAGTAGTTTATTTTTGCACTATAGTTTAGATTTTAGGTTGTCATCCATCGGCACGGAAAGGATAGCTTGCATGCATGTAGCATGCACTGGCTACCCCACTCTTAGGATGTTATGTCGTGATGGTATAGTAGTAGTTTATAATATTTTTAGCCTACAATCTGCCCAAAATATGGGACCTTTCTCGGATAGAGTGTAATATTCTTCTTTCTTGTATATTTATGGTGTCTATTGAGAACATAGAAATATACTTATAAATGAACGAACACTAAGATTTATTAGCTTATAAGTAGGTACTTTAAAATACAAGTATGTGAATTATTATAATGAAAAGTTCAAAACACCATCTACCACACTGCATAGCAATGAGTAAGAAGTAAATAAAAAAAAAACCTTTGGAACAAAGTAGCGTTTTTCTCGGTATACCTACATATTAAATTATGTTTAGTAATATTATTTTAATATAGGTATATAAAATAAAAACATCGTTATGATTTTCACTCTTAGCCGTGGAGCACCCGGCAAAGAATTAGTCTTTCACTCTTTTCCGTAAGTTTTCGAGTGTCCTGTAAAAAGTAGGTGATCGAAAAAAAGACATTCTACATCTCAAATTCAGTGATTAAAGTCACAGTGGAAGCACTTAATAAGTGTTTCATTTATAATAATTTATGTA
Source organism: Athripsodes cinereus (assembly GCA_947579605.1). Taxonomy (NCBI): domain Eukaryota; kingdom Metazoa; phylum Arthropoda; class Insecta; order Trichoptera; family Leptoceridae; genus Athripsodes; species Athripsodes cinereus. Next base: position 19,074,845 of record OX388319.1, on the reverse strand, counting down.
ACATGAACTTTCACCAAGAACTAACTTCTATGAGAGGGCCTTTGGTGTTGTTGTACCGGTTATGTGGAATCGCCTACCGGTGCCATTGAGAGATAGTCAGATTGTCACCAACTTCAGAAGCAAATTAAAGTCTAGGGACTGTTAAACGGCGTCAAAAAAATAAAATCATCCAAAATCATCATCATCATCATCGTCATCAAAAATATCGACTTTAATATACAAATACTTTTGGAATCCTCAATTCAAGTTGCAAATTTTAGCCCGAATAATAAATAAATAAAAAAATAATAATATGAAAAAAGTATTCAAAATGCTGATTTGTAATAAGGTTATATTATTTGAAATGTAAAAAGAAAAGGTAAGTTAATTTTCCATTATTTTTTCCTTTTAAACCATTGCTGTTAAGTTTTTTTTAAACATAGGAAAATGTGATATGAATGAGATAATTAAATATGAAACGAAAAGAAAATTAAATTTTCATAATAAATGTCAGATACAAAAATACAATTGCGAAAAATTGTTATGTGTAACTCTTTACGTGAACTTTGAATGATAAGCAATTATAGAAATGTTATAAAAAAGAGTGCAGTAAAATCAATGATATCATATACAGAACTATATAGCGTTTGTGCATTTCACACCTCGGATACTTTCAAACAAGCATAAGTAATAAAATCTGACATGCTGAATAGCTGAAGCGCGTAATTGAATGAATGTTGTGTTATATAGGATAGCGTGATGGAGGCGGATTGTAAATCCATGAAGCTGGCAAGAGCCGCATATGGTGAATTCCAAAGTGGAAAACGGTGAATAATCATGTCAATATATTGTATGTATTGTAACCATTATCAGTTTGATCTTTCATGTTTCCTTTCAGAAAAAAACTCAAGTAGAAAACTCAATGAAGGAAGCACATAATAATATTATCATCATTATAATGAGCTCGACAGCCCTGGGTGGGCCTTGGCTGAATCCAGTACTCTCTTCCACCTTCTTCTGTCCTTAGTTTTTGTCTTCCAGTTTGTGATTTGCAGTGTGGATGCATCGTCGCTGACAGAGCCCATCCATCAGTTTGGGCTTTCTTGGTCTTCTACGTCCTTGTCGTGTGAGGAGTGTGAGGCGTTTTACAGGGTTGTCGTAATCCATTCTGATTATGTGACTAGCCTATCTTAAATGCCCCTCCTTGATGGAGCTGATCACATCGGGCTCTCCGTACATGTCTTAAGTTCTTTGTTGTATCGACGACGCCAGCCGTTATGAACTCTCACAGGACCGTAGATTGTTCTGAGGATCCTTCTCTCAAATGCTGCAATGGATCTTTTTAGGGCTTTTGTTTGTACCCAAGTTTTAGAAGTATGTATCAAAACTGGCTTTACATAATAATATAATTAAAAATACTAAATTATTTTTGTAGTTTCTATAACACAGAAAACTTGACAGTCTGAATAAAATCAACAGATATTTCATTACTGTATACGCCATTTTTATTTAAAAAAAAGGTATTGAGTGAATATATGCCCTTTCATTGCTTTTCTTTAACAGAGTATTTTAAATGTAATTAAAGTTTCATAAATCTATGATGGAACCTTGTTACGTAACCTTGGAACCTAACCTTGAACCGTGTGTGTTATGTTATGATTAAGTAAAGTAAGGAAAATAACCTTAGAAACTGAAGTAAAAAAAATGAGCGCTGAGACAATGTAAGGTGAAAACTGGCTCAGTCGACGGTCAAGAGACTGTAAAATGGCGTCATAAATAAAATAAAATCATCCAAAATCATCATCATCATCAGTCTACCTTGGTACGGGCTCATGCCCAGTAAGGTAGATTTTATTGTGACTTTTCTTTTAAAAACTGTTTTCTAAATGAAATAAATAAAAAAAAATTAATAAGGCAACGATTTGATTATCCAATCTATATGTGCAAAATCGTTGTGCGCGGAGGACAATTGTTTCTATACTGTGTTTCCGAAAAGAAGTGATAAATATATTCATTTTAACGACATTATTATTTTACGTGAATAATAAATAATATTGCCGTTGAATTAGTTTTACACCTACATATATGTACCTATTTTATTATTTAAACGAACTTGTGTATAAATGCACTAGTTAATATTTCTAAAAGATAGGTACCTACTCACCAATACAAGGAAATATGAACAAGTTAATACTTTGTTATTCAACATTATACTATAATGTGGAAAGTAAAAACGGATGCTATTTTCACATTCATGGAAACAGTTTTTTTAAACTCGAATTAGAAATTTGTTTCAGCCGGAAGGTATTATGAAATCGTTATTGTTACAAAAGTGTTGAAAAAAACTGCTGAAAACAAAATAAGCGAACCGAATGTTCGAATTGACGATAAACATTTCCGATAAGGAAGGAATTATGCATGAAATAAAAATGAAGATTACGAGATAAAAAGTAATCAAAACGATAAAATGTTCTCACTTCCTATCGCTCCTATAGTTGTTATTTTGAGTATGGAAACAATTATATTAACATCCAAAATTATCGAAAATTCATGACTTCTGAATTAATTTTTTCATTTACGTGTGGTTCCTTGTTCTCATGTCATTCAAAGATAAAAAAATGGGTAAGCAGTATTTGCTTTGGTATTATGTTGTCCCACTAGCTCTGATATGTATGTCATTACAACAGTTATATTCAACAATAGTTTTGATAACAAAAGATACATAAAACCTTATAATATAATAATGAGACAATGATAGGCAGACATCTTGGATTATAGTATGGAAAATGTTAGAGGACGAGAAAAACGTACAGGGGACTCCATAAGAGATTAACTATGTTATGCGGAAGAAGATTTGTAATACTTAAGACTTAGAAACCAATATAAAGCGAAAAGACGACCCGTTTTCATGCGTATTATGCAAATGATAGTTGGCCAAAAAGAGCACTGTTCTTCCGTCCGCAGGGGTTTCGTCAGCCCGGGCGTCCCTCTTTCACAATACACCGTTCCTATGACAACGATATCAGAGCGCGGGGAATGTCGTGGAAAGAGGTGACGCAATTGGCGCAGAGACGCTCTGAATGGAAGAGGCTGGTTTCTGCCCTGTGCTCCCGAGAGGAGCGTTGAGGGGGAGATGATGATGATGATGCATGTGATTACAATGACTAATTTTAACAATTTTATCAAGGACGGCCGTGTGTTGAATAAGAGGAACCGACGTGCGTGCATGAGAAAATGTATGAATGTGGAGAAAACGAAGGAAATATGTAAGGATAGATCTATTTGGCGTTCCTTTCTCTCTGCCTACCCCACTTGAGACACGGCGTTAGGGTTTAGTATAGTATAATATTTTGGTTTTGTTGCATGCTATCTAAAGTTCTATGACAATAAAAAGTTTTCTAGAAGCGTTACTGACCAAAACGAATTTATGCGCCTAAATATGAATAAAATGTCGGCCTTCAATGACTAATAAATTACATATAAATGACACGAAAGTATATATATTGTTATATTTTTCAATTTAACTTGGCATTTTGTAAAAATTTATAGGCAAAAAGACATTCTCAAAAATCAATTATTTGGTAGGTATATCATATTATTATCAAGTCAATATTTTGCTATTGTATTATCTGTAATGGATTTGGTAATGCGTCTATATCGTGTCTAACGAAAACTACTGCACCCTTGATAATCATTAATTTATCGAGTAATTACATTTTATCTATAATAATAATGAGTTTGAGAAAACGCATAGTTTCATTCACTAATTGAATTAACTTAACAACATAATAAATGTTTATAGTTTTTCATTAGAGAAAGAATTTTGTTATTTTGTAAACACAATTATTATATTACTCTTACATTATTGAAACAGGGTTACCTTCACTTATGGTTATAGATAACAGTTAAATGTTATTACATGGAATCATCGGGAAATACTTGTTTATAAAAATTTAACCAATAATATAAAAAAAAAAATTACACCAATATATGATCAAACATAATCATCTATCGATATATATCAAAACTTAGTGTTTTCTACATATTTAGTAGAAACTTAGCAATATTACGATAACAACTAACTCTGCAGGATATGAAATATGAAAAGTCGAAAGATGAAGTAGGTACCTATTTTCAATACAAAATTTATAAGGAAATTATAAGTTTCCTACTGAAGAGAGATTGTATCTTGACAAATTACCTATACAACAATATTGTCTGTTGGAGATTTGATTGCAACAGTTACGAGAATAAAGGATTGCTCATTAATCAACTGGACTGATTGACGCATAATTCCTTTTAAGTGATCACTTCTCTTGACATTTGACCTGTGTTTACTACAGTGACTCTACTTTATTATACTCTGAATAATATTATATATAATATTTGACCTTTTAAATATTTACGTAGAGCTACATAAAATAAAATATTTTTTTGCTACAGAGACGTGAACCTGACGTTCTTTATTTGCTTGTTAGCCCATTTGTGATTATAATAAATAAAGATTTTTTATTTATATATGTACCTCGCATTTGAAAAGATTAGGCTACAGCTACTTACATGCAGCTGATCTGCTGGCTACCCCACTTGTGAGATATGCCGTGATGGTATAGTAGTAGTAGTAGCTACAGCTAGGATAATCAGAAGCAATGGAAGGGGTTTCCCCTAAAGAAACTGACAACAGCAGATGTATGTATGCGTATTGTTTAGAACAATATACAATGTAATTGAGAGGTTATAGTCATGAAAACATGAATGAAGCTAGGAACAATGGGTTTCTATGAAATTAAAAACAGAGAAAGAAGATATAGGTACTAATGTTTGTTTATAATTATGTTTTTTAGGGGTTTTGATAAATAATCAAAGTAAACTACAGTAGTTGATTGCGAAAAATACAACGTTTTTTTTATCAAGTTCTTTAACAATGCGCCCTGCAAAGTTTGGCCTTTTCCAAGGAAAATAATCACAAATTCATTTGAATATATATATTTAATAATGAAACATGAAAAATGGTTGACCCGCAAAACAAGTTTTTTCTTTCAATAAATAACAAATTGTCATTTTAATATCGTAGGCTCAATACTATAACTAGGCATCTCAAAATCAAAAGATGATGGATAAATCATAACATCAAACTCAGAATCGTAATAATTAATATGTTATATTATATTATTGAAACACTTTACTTGTAGTACAAGGAAGTTTCTCACCTCATAATTGTTACTAAATGACTTAAACATTTAAGGCATCGGTAACATTTAACTCAATACCACAAATTTTGAGATGTCAAGTTCTAGTATTGAGCCCACGATATCATTACGTCGCTAAAGTTTTTCGACTAACATTCTTTTGTTTGTGTTACAATTGTTTATTTTATTTAGCTTCGAAGTTTTTCGTTCATTATTAAGGTTGGCCTTAAATAAATTCGGTCATTTATTTCGCAATAATAATTGTTGATACATAAATTCGAGAATATTAGATATATAATAATGATAAATAATAAAAAAAATATCTATTCATTGCGTTGTTCTAACGTCTCAAATAGCATTCTTAGTTCTTGCTTATTCATATATTCGGATCATTTAATATTTATAAGAATACTTTTGTTATATTCATTCATTCATTCATTCGCCTTTGAAATAATGAAACAGGAATAATAAAAGACTCCTTACATAATTATACATGGATAAATTATATAATTCAACATGTGTAGAATCCCTATGTACTTGTAATAGCTTTTTCGTGATTGTAAACTCTAGTTTAATTTAAAACTAGATATGTATATCACTAATAGATCTTTGACATACTTGTATAACATTTGTACAACTAAACTCACAAGATGAGAAAATCACGGTTCATTTTATTATACACACCTATGCATGAATGTTTGTAGTATAGTTTCGAAAACAGTTTATAAGATCCAATATTCTGAATCCCAATTAGCTTATTATACACCCTTTGGGATGATGTAAATTACTGTAATTTGTAACTATTACACCAATACAATCAGCCCTATAATAATATATCGGTTATATATTATTTGTAATAGTATTGGTAGATATTATTACCCATTACAATTTATATTATCTTACAACTACGTACTTAATATATTATTATGTATTATTAACAATACCTTATACTTCACAAACATTCGAAGACTTTGTATGTATAGCTATGGCTGGTGTGTTTTACTCGACATTGCTCAAGAAATAAAAATATACTATACTATACTATACCATCACGGCATATCCCACAAGTGGGGTAGCCAGCAGATCAGCTGCATGTAAGAAACATGCAAACTGTCCTCTTCGTGCCAATATAAAATCAAGACAAGACATCAAGACACAACAGACAAGACAAATAAAAATAAAAGTAACTAAAAAAAAACTCACACATTGTATGTATAGATAAGTTGTTCCCTGAGAAACGTAAAAAATGGGGTTAAATTATCTTGAAATTGCCAATACAATGATGCTCAAATATTATTAATGAAAAATCTACCACGATATTAAGATACATAACATTGGTGACATAATTTTGCATGGTTATCTATTTTTCTATGGATAAAAATGTGTATAGGTACTATTCAAATAAAAATTATGGAAATCATGATATACTATTTTTTTACAAATAAAGATGAGATGAATGTTATTTTCATTTGGATATTTATTCAACATTTTTGAGTAAAATATATTCCATTTTGAGAAATAATAAGTGATGACAGAATGACCAAGAATATATATTTGGCTGAGAGGAATGGTGCAAGGAGACGTGGACGGCCGAGGATCAAATGGCAAGTTCATCTAAAGCAAATCCTCCAGGACGGCTACATGTTGAGGACATTGAACAAGAGAACATGCATGAGGAATTGTATGACAGTGACGGAAGCGAAAGATGAATGTATGCAAGGCTTGAAGGAAGTGGCGCTCGATCCTCTCTGCCTACCCCGCGAGGGAAGCAGCGTGATGGTATATATGTATATTTAAATCTAATACAATTCTGATGACATGAAGTCATACAAACTGTAACATATCTCTCAATTTATAAAACATTTATAGTGTTTTTAGACTAAAACATTCAAACCATTACTATGTACAGAATAAAAACATTCTTCTTTGACTACGATATCAATGAAGTACGTATAAACATAATATATACGAGCAGACTAAAATATTTATTTATTTATTTATTTATTCATATAATAAACGGCTTTCGCCTTTTACAATGTTAAATCATTCTATGACAATTTTTATACACCTTCAAAACTTACTCCAATCTCACATTAAATCATTTATTCTATTCTCCACCGTATATCTATACAAGTGTTACATAATGTTGTAGTAATATGATAGATACAATCTTGGGAGAGATCTATGTGCCTTCTATGTACAAAGTTACAGGATAAGGAAACTAACATTTCTCACTAAATAATGCGAATTCGTTGTATTAAATTAATCCGTTTATATTACAAAGACCTTTCGCGTCTTTGAGTTTTGTGACCTTCATTCATCTCGAAATTATTAACATTCAAACAATGAAACAGAAACTTTTTACCTATACTTTTAATTAAGGAATCCATAACTCTACGGTTTATGATTTTTTTCAAAGAAATATTTATTTTAAATCTAACAAAATATAAATATTTTATACGTCCAATAATAGTTATATAATTTTTTTGGTTTTCTTCATATTATACTCATTATACGGATATAAGAATTTCCGTTTCTTTTAACAAGAGTTTGTATCTAGAGTAAAAAATATTACTCGCAAGTGTGAGAATATATTGGTCTTCGATGCTTTTACTGAGAAGACAATTGGACAGAATCCAGCCTCTTCAATCTTTATATGGTGTTCGAAGTTTTATTGTGAGGTGTTTTGCAAAATATAGTAGGTATATATATTTTTTTGGATTATAAGGTTGTATTTTTGTGGTTGTTTTTATGATAATAATAATCTTTATTCAAATAATATCGTCCTTACATTTTCATAATAACACCGTTGAACATACTTAACACAATCATAAAAAAATATCTTCCACACTAGCCATAGGGCTGTGTTGTGGCAGAAATACCAATGAGATACCTATTATAAAACAATAGGTATAATTATTGAATTAATTAAAATAAAACACTTATTTGTAGTATATCCACGGTGACTTTTTATTGGACGCGAGCCGGCTTTCAAGAGCTTCCGCTCTCATCATCAGGCTGGCGAAAAGTAAAGAAATTACAGGTTGGTAACAAATATAATTATTATTGAAGAATTGAATATTATTGAATATAATTATTGAAGTTAGCAAAAATAAAAAACAGAAAGCTAAAACCTTATAATCTAATATATAAAAGGAAGACGTGTGTGTTACAACACTTATAACTCAAGAATGGCTGTACCGATTTAAATGATCTCTGATTTGTTGGATTCTTCTCCGCCCGGAATAAACTATAGGCTATTAAAACATCTTACAAATTCACGGGAAGAAACAATATGAAGAAAATTATTTACGCCATACATTTTTAATTTCAAAAATAAAAACAATATGGAGAATTATCGCGCTATTAGCGCCCCCACGTCGCCTGTTGCATTGTGCTAACATAATCCGTAGGTTCTGCTATATTAAGAACCAAATTACTATAACTAATATGAACGAAATGTGTACTAATATTTGTTTACTATAATTCGGTAGTTACATGGCAATAGGTTGTATCTCACTAAAACATAATTTTACAGGAGAGCAAAAACAAAGTTTGCAAAAGAGATATTTCGAGCATTATATATCAAAATGAAGGTAATTATTATTTCTACAAGATAGATGTAACATTCTCTTAATTTAGATAATAAATATTTAAATAAAAAACACTGTTTACTTTCATTTAAAATTGTTATAATATTAAAAGCTTTTCGGACATACGTCCATCTTCAGTAATAATTACTTATTCATAAGTAATTATTACTGAAGATGGACGTATGTCCGAAAAGCTTTTAATATTATAACAATTTTAAATGAAAGTAAACAGTGTTTTTTATTTAAATATTTATTATCTAAATTAAAATGAACTTTCATAGTGTTTCCTCTTCGAAAATCGAAAAGTTATTCTCTTAATAATTTCTTCTACAAGATGTATGTAACATTCACTTAATAATTTCTTGCAGTTTAAAAATATTTGAGTTTTTTTGCCATGTTGATGAAAACAATCTTTCTACATGTCAATAAGTTACGTCTTTTCTCTCTTTATTCTGACTATAAAGAGACATATCTTTTTGCCACACCAAATATTACACTATTTTGAGCATTTTATGGAACAAACTTGAAAACGCAAAAAATGTGAGATACAACCTATTGCCATGTAACTACCGAATTATTCGACTAATATTTATGTATCGATATAATTATCTTCTGTCACATAAATGTGGACGTGCACAGATTATATTTGAAATTGTATTTTATTTTTGCAGATGGAAAATTATTATTGAACCAAAAATTGTGCTATTAAAGATGAAAATAAGAATGTGTTCATGTAGGTAGTTCTGATGCAAGATTGTGTAGTGAAATTTGCAGACAGAGAAGAAAAATTACGAAGAAAATTATTTACGCCATACATTTTTAATTTCAATAAAAAATGCAATATGGAGAATTATACAAAATCAACAATGAAGTTTTTTTTTATAGATTGGCCTATTTATATGATAATTTTTCTATACATTCTCAAATTAGAATCGTTATCCATACAATTTAACATCTGTTGTTCTGATATTTCAATTTTTAAAAAATCATGGAAAGAATTTTTATAAATTTTAAATGAATAGGTAAAATCTACCTGAAAAAAAAATTAGTACCTACATAATTATATTACGTACTGCAGATAATTTATAAACAAATCTGAGTTAAGTATAATTGTTCAACATAAATTGTTCATGTCGGCCGGTGTGGCGCGGAGCTCTTTCCTTTGAGTCACGAGGTCCCGGGTTCGATTCCCGGACAGGGCAAAGTGAAGAATGTTATTATTATTATTATTATACCATCACGGCATATCCCACAAGTGGGGTAGCCAGCAGACCAGCTGCATGTAAGAAACATGCAAGCTGTCCTCTTCGTGCCAATATAAAATCAAGACATTCAGGATGGGTGGCAAACCTCATCGCTGAATTTAAGATGTGCAATGTCTTAATTTTTTCGAACACCTGCCTTTTACAGGACACTCGAAAACTTACAGAGAAGAGTGGGAGACCAATTCTTTACCGGGTGCTCCACGGGATTGACGTGAAGTGAAGAATGACCTTTTTCAAATTGTCCTGGGTCTGGGTGTTACATATACCTATATGTATATAGTGCATTGTATATGTGTGTATCGTTGCGTTAGTACCCAAAATCAAGATTCATCTAAATTTGGGACTAGCTCGATGTGTGTGAATTGTCTATGTAAAAAAAAATGAATGTAACTTTCGCAGTTTAGCGGCCCCACCCGTTGTCGAGTACTTTTTTTCCATAGAAAAGGTAATATTTTTGAAACTTGAGGAAATTGTTGCCATATGTAGAATTATTTTAATTTGCCGGCAATAAAATCCCTTTCGAAAATTAATTTCCTAAAATTCCGTACATATTATTCGACAACGGGTGGGGCCGCTCAAGTTTCATAGTTGCGATTTTTTTTCCTATAAAAGAATTTTCCAAAAATTTGGTGACCAAAAAATAATTCACCATATGGCAACAATTTCCTCAAGTTTCGAAAATATTACTTTTTCTATGGAAAAAAGTACTCGACAACGGGTGGGGCCGCTAAACTGCGAAAGTTCCAAATGAATTATATTTTTTTACACTATACCTTCGATGACACACTTTGACAATTACGGGAGTTTGTAAAGAGATTAATAATATTAATCATTCATAAAGTCAGTGGGAGAGGGCAGAAGATAGGGCAGGTGTCGAATATGTGTTGAAAGGCTTGGTTTGGAGTGGCCAGAGGTCCTGGAAGCAGCGGTGGACAGTTATCTCTGGATGAGATACTTAGGGGCAATGGGCCCCCGACCGAACTAGGACAAGGGGAAGAAGATGTATGTATGAAATCGTTCATTGATTCTTAGGCGGTACGAAGTTCGCCGGGCCAGCTAGTAAATTAATAAAAACAACTAGTCAAACAAAATCAATTATTAACAAACATGTCTCAATAATACTGTCAATTATAAAAATAAACACACATTACAATACAAAGATGGGTCAGAGTCTAGCAATGTCAATGAGTGAAATCCGTCTGCGAATTTGCGAATTTTGAATTTGTAATTTATTTATGATTGGTTATATAATTATGTTGTCCACTGTCCAGCAATTAGGTTTTATAACTGTCAAGCTGGCAGTGGTATATTATATTTAAATAAAATAAAAAATAAAAGTCAATAAATAAAATAACGCAAAATGTCATTACAAATAACGACAACTTTAATTTTTCGCTATGCTGTCATTGTCAGAAATGATGCATAGTGAAAGTTTGGTGGACGAAAGAATTGTGCTTTTTTTGGCCAGGATATTTATGATATGTTATATAAACTTTCGTTTCTTTAGTCTAATTATTTGTGTCTTTTTTGTAACAGATCTTTCCTTTGTTTACATGTTTTGTATGTATACAGATGTTTAACATGTTAAAGGCTTTGGCCGTAAATATTTGTAAATAAAATAAAATAAAAATATGTTCATGTCACATATCATCTTATATCCTCATGGCAGTTTTTATCGAAGCTCGGTAGGTATAATTGAATATACGTTTTTACAAAAAATGAAAATAATTATCTTCGTTATATATTTGCAACAAGAAGAACAAAATACTTGTTATAATCACTCAACTTGATGTCTATTCTGGATGTGATATTCTCTATAGGATGCATTCCAAGTATTCCTTGTATTATTTTTATACTTTGTTGAGACCATAATGAGCTTGATTATGGAGACAAAGCTTTGAATTATTACCACTGGAATGGAAAAGAAAATATACATACTAAATCAGTTACTAAACACGTAGTAGAATACAAACCGAAGAACTGAGAAATCTATACTTTAATAAAAAAAAAAATCCAAATTGTATTTTGTGAAGAAACTTCTCAAATTTCTCACGGTTAAAATGGGCAAGTAAATTCTACTGGTAAGCTCTGTCGGAAACTTTCAATTATTCGATATTGTGACGTCAAATTTTCAATATGAATAAAGTAACGTACTCTCATGTTTTGGCTGCATGTATGTCAGTAAAAAATAAAACAATAAATTTTATAATACATTATATAATAAATTGTACATGTGACCGTTTGTGGTGTTTTTTTCTTTTCTAACGATTATATATTATCTACGCTCCGAGAAAACATTGAAGTTACGACTTCTACCAATTCGTACTGGCATAGAATAATCTAAAGGTTCGTTTGGTACCCTTTGTGTGTGAGCGTTATTTTACATGAATGATTTTCGTAAGTCGTGTAAAAGGCAGGTGGATGTAAATCTACAGAGATTTATGAAAATTAGGTTTTCCCTTGCCTGAACGCAACATTAATCACGACATAAAGAGTTTACACAGATCGTATCTCGCTATATGCTGGCATACAGTTTACTCGTAAAAGGTATGTTAATTGATTATATTTGTTTTAATTCAATGAGACTCCTTAACAAAGATTTAAGTCGTTTAAAGAAAATTAAATAATAATGAGGACAATACAATATATTACGAGAGGAATGTATAATGAAAGTTGGTGTAGTTACAAGGATGAATGAAAATAAATTATGTAGGATGGTTTAGGCATGTGGAAAGAATGAATGAGGACAGAATGACCAAGAAGATATATTTGGCTGAGAGGAATGGTGTTCGGAGACGTGGACGTCCGAGGATCAAATGGCAAGGTCATTTAAATCAAATCCTACAGGACTGTCAGGTGTTGAGCACATTGAACAGGAGAGCATGCATGAGGAATTGTGTGACAGTAGCGGAAGCGTAAGATGTATGCAAGGATAGAATGAAGTGGCAGACGATCCTTTCTGCCTATCCCGCGAGGGAAGCGGCGTGATGGTATGTATGTAAATAATAATATATTCTTATCTATTAACATACATATTATCTTTTTTATGTGGGATAGCCAGTGGACTTATTGGCATGTAATGATTATATTGATCGTCCTCTTCGTGCCATAAAATGAGATAAGACATTCAGGACTGGTGGTATAACTCATCGCTTGAATTGAAGAAATTTTATATCCTATTCAAAATATTTTGCGTATTTTTCAAATTACCTATCTGTAATATTATTGTTAATCAATAAGGTGAAACCATTTTTAATTTCCAGAAACAATATCAGGAAGAGACATGAAAAAAATAGTTTAAATAAATTTAAAATTAGGTATATATGGAAAAAAACACAATTGGTTTTAGTTTAAGTTAAAAAAAATATTGATTATTGACTTGGTTTCGACTCATAAAGTCATTGTCAAACTAAAAAGATTAGTTTTTAAATTGTTGGATGAATGATGATATTATGTGAAATCAAGGTATTTATATTACACCAAATATTTGAGGTCGACATAACAACGCCATTTCAATATTATTCTGGTTAGTAATGCATAGATAATTTAATTTCATTTACCTGGCAATAAAAACAAACACGGTCCATGTTTGTACCTATATCTGAAGGAGACGCGTAGGTCTGTATGCTAAACAAATGAATAAAAAATAAAATCAAAAAATAAAATCACAAATATTTACACCAATATTGTTTCCAATAAAATACTATTAACCTTTTATCGTATGAAATAAAATAAATGTGAAGCATTTGAAAGTAAATATTATTTATATCGTGAGTATTTGTGTTGAAGGCTTGGAGCATATGACGTTGACAGAGGACAACTGTCAACACAAAGCTAACTGGAGATGGATGACCAGCACATCTTATTTGACACTTTGTGATTAACACGAATAAGACTCCTTTGATATATTTCAAAGATTTATATTTTTACTTATCTCTCTATACAAAAGGTAAGCACCATTGCTATGTTCTATGTATGCAGAGTAACTGTTTCGACTAATGCATGACAAGAGTGTCTTTGCAGAAGTGATCGCCAATGATGGAGAAACTTGGAAAAGCACTGAGGAAAGAAGATGATCTTTAACATTGTGTTTTTATATTTCAAAATTTAATAACATCGGGTTTTTATTATAAGATTTCCAGGACAAATGTATAAACTCATCCACTCATTAAGTTATTTTTTTAAACTCATATACCTATCTTTTAACGATCCTTCCGAGAACACTCGGAGAATAATATTTAGAAAAAATCCTTCAATTAGAGCATTGTTCGTTGATAAAGACATCTTTTCTTAGCAATCGCATATCATCAAGTGTTAAATAAGTCGAAGAAAATAATCTTAAATAGGGTACACAATATATGTATTCTTCATAATTTTCTCTTTTATGTCTTTGGACTATTTCAGTAACGCATGATTTTCTACCCATTACTAAAGTGTATTTTATGACTGTTTTTATGAAAAGCTAGGGGGGGGTAGATAAAAAATAGAAATAATAATGGAATACATGACATTTTGAATATTTTTAGTAATCTACAATGCACATTCATTACTTGATTATTTAAATCGCGATCGATTTCGGTAAACCTATACCATTGACGAGCGATACAATACATGACATCTGATAGTAAAGTCTCGGACACTTAAGCAAGAGACCTGTGATTTAAAACTCCTACCACTACTTCATAATAAAACAAACTTTTTTATGAAAATGATCGAAGATACAATTTAGGTTCTTCATGTGCCCAGATTAATTAAACTTTGTATTTTTATATCGGTATCATTTTTGATATATTAACAATTTTAAAGTTTTGTAATAACACTATTTGTATAGATAATAATTGAAATTATTTTATCCTTCAACTATGTAATTCTTGCAATATTCTTTACTTTATATCCATGAACCGACTCCATATAATAGAAAACAGTTATTGTGTCGAAGAAGATATTTTCAATGATTCAGATTAGGAACACTATGAGGAATATAGGTACTTTGAGTAAATTCGTTGAAAGGTTCATGCTTTCCACAGGATATGCAGCCCTAGTCAAAACACATTATAGCGTCACTTGTCGTTCGACTACAAACGAAATTACGACTATAATTGCAACAATAACGCATAATTATATGGTACATGTAGGTAGATTGTCGTAATTTAGTTTGTAGTCGAACGACTTCATAACGCTAAAATGTGTTTAGACTAGGGGGCATGCTCTGTAAGTAGTATGTTTCCATGTTTTTGTTTCTCATTGCTTGATGTTGTGTTGCTTGTTTTTGTTTCAAGTTGTTTTTGAATGGTACTGTTAAGGCCTTTTGAACCTATATTCTGTAAATTAATAAATAAACTATCTAATTTATATATATTATCCAGTAAATTCTCATACATACGTAGTATTACAGATTTGACATCGCATGGCTATCGCCAACCAAAAATAAAACCATTTTATTTGATAGAAAACTAATACCGTTATTACTGTAACATCGTTACTAAGGAAACTTTTGGAACAAAAGCACCTTATGTTTATTTGTTGACGATGGCTGAAGAAGGTTGTAAAGAACCGGTAGAGGTTATCGAAAAACCATTATCAAAAATTTTCAGTGAAAGATTTATATTATAACTTGTAGTATTGTTCTTTTCAGAACATACATACATATTGCGTGTGGACGTAAAAAAACTGTCACAGCAAAGTCTATAAAATTTGATGGACTTTTCCTGCCAGACTTAGATACTTAGCTCATTTCATAAGCAAATTTTAGTTCCCATCAAACTAATGAGTTTGACAAAGACATTACATATCGAAACCTTGGTCACATAATCAAGTATTGTTGAAATTCCAAATACCATTTTCTTTTCTTTTGATTTGAGTATCCATTTCAACTAGCAAATGGCTTTTTTTATATACAACATTAAAATTTTGACATTGTTAGTACCTAGTATCTATTATTTATTTATTTACAGCCTGAACCTCCAAGTCACCGGGTAAGAATAGGTCCCCACTCATTTCTGCAAG
Organism: Athripsodes cinereus; assembly: GCA_947579605.1. Lineage (NCBI taxonomy): Eukaryota > Metazoa > Arthropoda > Insecta > Trichoptera > Leptoceridae > Athripsodes > Athripsodes cinereus. Next base: position 19,058,813 of record OX388319.1, on the reverse strand, counting down.
TTTTCAAGTAAATAGTAAGTTGTCGTGAAATAGTTAAATAATAAAAAAAAATCGTCATGTTCTGAGAATGCCCAATGATAGATGTCCAAAAAGAGCGCTGTTCTTCCGTCGGCACGGGCGTTCCTTTTTTCACAAGATACCGTTCCTAAAACAATGACAACAGAGTAAAGGGAATGTTGTTAGAAGAGGTGATGCCATTGGCACAGAGATATTCTGAATGGAGGAGGTTGGTTTCTGCCCTGAGCTCCCGAGAGGAGCGTTGAGGGCGACGATGATGATGATTCGTAAAATATCCCATATAAGACATTTATCTTCTCCAATTTAAAGATGAGGTGCGCAACCCATTCTGAATGTGTTTATATTAATTGGCTTGAAAAGAACGTCTTGCATGTTTATTAGGTACATGCATTTGGTCCACTGGCAACGCTACTTGTAGGAAATGGTGTAACTGTTATTACTCAACTGAAACAATACTAATTATGATTCAGTGTATGTCTAATAATAACTTATTTGCTATCTGAATAATAATATGTAAGCACTTTAATTAACTGATTGTATCATTAATATTATAATTATATTATTAACTTAATTACTACAGTTAAGTACTTATCAATCAGTTAATGTTTTGTATATACAATTAATTATAATTATTATTGATGGAAAGATACTGATCTATATACCTCAGTGGCGTAGCTTGGGGGGGGCAGAGGGTGACATATGTCCCCGGGCGCCGCATTAGGGGGCGCCAAAATGAGTGTTAAATCTATTTTTTTTTAATTTTATTTTGATGTGAACTATCCCAAATACGTTTGCAAGATTGAATTTTGGAGCTCCAAAAATATCTTCATTACAAACCAGTAGGCAAACACGATTTTGACGCCCCCATTGAGCATTAAGGGGCGCCATTCTACTCATAAATAAAATGACAAATCCAGAATGCAGGATTGCTGATGGCGTTTTTTTTTAACAAAGATCAGTTCGGGTTCAAATATTATTCTTCATAACTGAAAGTGGCATCTGTTTTAAACAATTATACAGGTTGAATAATTTCGAGTCGAATCGAATCGTAAGTTGTTGTTTTAAATAATATTTTAAATCTAGCAAATTATTCGGTAATTATGTTTAACAAAATTGGAAAAATTTTCATTTCTCATCAGATCATCACTGTTTTTGGATTATCATATAAAAATTGTTAATATTGCATTCTGTAACTTTCGCATATACCTATTACTGAAAGAGTTTTTACTCAACATTTTTAACAACATTTCATTTAACCCCCAAAAAAGATGTCTATTCCAGTCATGTATAATAAGTAGGTATATTTTAATTTATTACAAAATTTTAATTATACGCGGCGGCAGAACTGCTATCCACACTTCTCAGCATTATGTGTACAACCAGATGAGTCTCCATATGGTCAGTCACTAATTTTTGCAAATTATTTATCAAAGATTTTGGAGTTTACCCTGTAGTCTACATTACTAATGGTATTATGTAAACAGACCTAGAATGCCAAATATTTTTTATTTCTCCAGCTAGTTCCGTATATTTACGCATTTTTTCTGCGACGGTTATTTGTATATTATGCGTATTTGGGACAGTGATGTCTATTAGACACGTAATTTTATTTTGTTTATAATGTAATATTTAATCGGGTCTATTATGATATATTTGTCTATCTATTATTATTTTATCATAATAGATGCTATAATTTTGATTTTCTAAAACCTTTTCCGGGTTGTATTTATAGTGTGATATTTTAATAATTTATTTCGCGAGTATATTAAATTATGTTTAGTTGCTAAACTTTGATGTATGATTTTTGCAATATGATTTTGCCCCTAAATCACTCGCAAACGAGTGGATGGCCTTGAGAAAAATAGAATAGAATAGAATGATTATGTCTATTAGTATATTCAGTTTGAGCGATAGTAGAACAACCCGAAACTGTTGTATTGTTTGCGGTATGGCCAGACATTTTTTACATGAATCGTTAGTTATATTTTGATTTTTTATAATGTATTGGTAATTTATTGTATTTATTAATTGATCTTGAATAGCCAACATAAAACTCTCGGTTTCCCCATACAATTCCCTAATGGTCAACCATCTGTTTGACGAATATTCGTCAACATGAGATTGGTTGAGATCATTGAGGTGTCTGGCATGAAGTTCTTTCCAACCCCAAGATTCTAACAAAATATTTAAATATTTTATTCGCGGACTCACTGTTTCGTCATTTAAATTTAATGGTGTTTGATTTTTGTCGGCCTGTTTTATAATTTTATGTAATATAGAATAATTTTGTTTATTTTTGAAAAAATGTTTCAAGAGATTCAATTTGATCATTATGTAAAGAGGAAATGTTAACAATTCCTCTTCCTCCTATAATTATAGACAGAGTCAACCCTTTTTTCGCGGAATTTGGATGTTGACATAATTTTTTTGTTAATTGTGTTCTTATAAATCTTTCTAATTTATTTAAATTTTGGTATCGGGTTTTGACCATTTTATAATGCCAAATGAGTATGTTGAATACTATACTTATTATATACTTATTTATTATTATATACTTATTTATCCCGGAGGACGCACAGAATAGAGCCGAGTGGCGGCGAAAGACAAAAATGGCAGACCCCACCATCATGTGGGATTAATAATTGCCCAGGGAGAGAGAGAGAGAGTATGTTGAAAACGGAATAGCTCACGAGTTTATTGCTTTTACTATATTTTTGGCTAATAGATCAAATTTAAATATTTTATTAAATCTATCTTTAAAATCATTTGTTAATTTGTTAAATATTTTATTAAATCTATCTTTAAAATCATTTGTTAAATTGATGCTTCGAAAATGTACCATATAAACCGTAAAATTTCAAAAAAAAATTGGGGGCTCCGAGAAGGGGCGCAAACTTTGTGCCATGTCCCCGGGCGCAGATGACCCTAGCTACGCCACTGATATACCTAGTTAATCAACAGGATTAATGATTGTAAGTAAGAATCCAAATAACTGAAGATAATAATATATATTATGTTTTTATATCATTTTAACGATTAATAGAAAGTTAATGAATACAGTTGCACTGAAAATTGTCTCCAAACTGAACCAAATAGGTTTCATACTTTATTGTGCAATTTATTTACTGTGTCGGTGTTTAGGTAGTGGAATTCCATAGCGAAATAAATAAAACAAATGTTTTATTCTACTCTTTGTTTATTAGATGAGAGAGACGTCTTTCGTCTTATTAGGACATTGTTAATCTGACAATGTCCTAACAAGACGAAAAAACGTCTCTCTTGCCTAATAAACCAATAGAAGAATAAAACATTAGTTTTATTTATTTCATTACTAGCTGACCTAGCAAACTTCCTACCGCCTAAGAGTCAATGAATGATTAATATATTTAATCTTAAAATGTGTTAACGTCCCTATAGTGCAAAAAAATAAAAATCAATTATGTTGAACAATTATATAAACTCAGATTTGTTTATAAATTATCTGCTGTACGTAATATAACTATGTAGGTAATCATTTATTTTTTTAGGTAGATAACTATTCATTTTAAGTTTAAAAAAATTCTTTCCATAATTTTTCAAAATTGAAATTTCAGAACCACAGATGTTTATTTTATATAGCTGGTCTGCTGGCTACCCCACTGGTGGAATATGCAGTGATGGTATAGTAGTAGTAGGTAGTTATTTTAATACTTTTTTTTAATTTCGTTTAAATAAACTTTCACAATATTGTTCCAAATACAATACAATCAAAATTGATTATTATAATACATTTAAGCATATTCAAGTCTTTATTTAATGTCACTGCCAAATAAAATAATGAAGTTGTGCTGATCCTAAATCTATATTTTATTTTGAAAAACCAAATTTCAAAATACGATGGAAGGTTTTTGAATTATTTGCTTATCAAAAATCAATTTAAATGAAGTTCTGAATACTTAATGAATATTTCATTAAATCAACATCATTTCTCAATTTGTTGTATTTAATTAATCTCTTGATATCAAAAGAGAATTAATTATCTATTCAATAAATACAATATAAATACGATCTTAAAGCTCCTTTTAAACCATACTGAAAATGAAAAATATTTTTTATTTTCTAAAGTATGTAGTGGCAAAGTTATTAGTGCTTTATTAATTAATTCTTTACGGCACATTGGTTAATATAACACCAATCACTATGAAGTATCATAAAAATAAAACATTTAACAAAACAATATACAGAGGGCGAATTTATCGCTGGATTGCGATATCTTCCAACTGTAGGTACTTTTCGCATAAAAAAAGAAAGAATAACCATGCAATAAGAAGTTAAAATAAAATAAAATGTATAGTATATGACCGGCTACTTTTTGATATATTTTGTTTCTTTTTAACTTTTTGTAATAATGAACTTCCACCAAGAACCGTCGATCAATAAATAAAACTAACAAAATATCCGAAATCATCACCATTATCATTAAGAATATTAATATTATTATACCGATATATTTATACCATCACGGCATCTCCCACAAGTAGGCTTTCCAGTAAAACTTGCTGCATGTGATAAACATGCGTATTGTTCTCCCCGTGCCAACAGAATCAAGACATTCAGGTTGGATGGTGTTAAACTGAAAAAGTTGTACATATTATGTTTCATACGTACTGTTTTACGTATCTGCCTGCATTTTAAAGTACTAGAATGGGAGATCTATTCTTTCCTCTTTAAATGTCCTGTATTATCATCTTCATTATCATCGCCCTCAACGCTCCTCTCGGGAGCACAGGGCAGAAACCAGCCTCCTCCATTCAGAGCGTCTCTGTGCCAATTGCGTCACCTCTTCCCACGACATTCCTTGCGCTCTGATATCGTTGTCATAGGAACGATGTATTGTGAAAGAGGTATTGTATTATACGGACATTAAAATAAATAAGTAAAGTAAAAATATGACAGTGTTAATATTTTTTGTATTCAAATTAGGCTTTTCATGTATTTAACAATTGTTTGAAAATTTATTATTATTACAAGGGTTATAATATAAAGGTATTTATATAGACACACACACACCTAATAAGAAATACCTTTTCTTTTGTCCTTATGTATATATCTATGTGTGTAGATTGTTAGTTTGGTATTTGTTTTATTACTAAGAATTTCCATATTAAAGTGAAATTTATACAGGTGAAATTAGAAGTCGAGTGGATTGGTAAATTGTCCTAACATAGACGCGAATGTATTATATATACGGTGTTTTACTGATTTAAGTATTTAATATAATTGATAATTTGTAAGGTAGACTAATTTTTACTCCTTGGAACGGGTAATGAAAGCATTCATTCGAATATTTCGTTGGAGAATGTTCCGAATTGTCACCGAATGATTGAAGATTGACAAATAATTGACGTTTTCATCCAGCTGTGTGGACCCGGCTAGACAACGGTTTGCTGAAATCGATCGCAATCCATATACAATCAATTAGCAGAAGTGTATTGTAGAATACTTTTTTAAAAACATTCAAAGGTATGATTATTGATACCTTTAAAGATACAGATAATTATACATTTTAACTGACGTAAAAAAGTTTTCTTTATTTTTCGTAGCTTTGAAAAAAGAGAAAAATACACCTACACTGAGAAAAATACTAACGAAATTTCACAACGAATCATTGGTACGTACTATCAGATTAGGACCAGAGATAGTACAAACGATTCATTAGTACGAATCTATAATATTAATTTTATGCAAACAAATTGTTGGTAAATTTACCAACGACTTGTTTGTGATACGTTAATATTATAGATTCGTACTTATAAATCGTTTGTTCTATCTCTGGTCCTAATCTGATAGTACGTACCAATGATTCGTTGTGAGTATTTTTCTCAGTGTAGGAACATTTATAAAATCACTAAATGAAACTTTACAGTAGTTATATAAGGTTGTAATATACGAATACATATCTTGTCGTCTGGGAGACATCAGTACTTTTAACATTTTTTTTATTATAACAATTTAATTTTTTCCAGTTCTAAAATGTCACAATATGACACAATGACTCCGTAAAGAGTTAAAAGATCGTTCCTAATACATGTTTTTTTTTTCAGGAATAAAAATAGGAATTATTTTACTTTCATTTTGATGTTTATAGTTTTGAACAACCATAAGCCTGAGGATATGTTTGTTCCAAAATACAATCTGTCTATTTTGTTTTATAATAATAAAATAAGTTTTCCCATTTTGCATCATATTATAATGTATGCTACACAATGTTTTGAATTCGTAAAGAAAATATTTAGTATTCAATTATTACTATACTATACCCTCACGCCGTGTCCCAGGTGGGGTAGGCAGAGAGAACGGAACGCCATGTCGATCTATCCTTACATACTTCTTTCGCTTCCTCTACATTCATCCAGTTTCTCATACATGCACACCGATTCCTCTTACTTAACACGCGACCGTCCTTGAAAAATTGATCCACGTGGTTAAGCTACGTAGTTCTTGGACGTCCGCTCTTTCTCACACCCTCTCTTTCAGATAAATACACCCTCTTCGTCAATCTTACGCCATCCATTCGCTCCACATGACCATCTCAATTTATTTACACGCATTCTATCCACAACACTCCTCTTGCATCCACTCATTCTTCTAATATCCTCATTTCTTACTCTATCACGCAATGTTTTACCTACCATTCTTCTCAGTGATCGCATCTCCACTGCATTTATTCCACTTTCGTCCTTCTTCAGCCATGTCCAAGTTTCGCTTGCATACGTAAGTGTCGGTACGAGGATGGCGTTGTGCACCAGCATTTTAGCCATGTTCGAGACATTGCTATTGCTAACAATTGATCGAAGTGCACCGTTCACTCTCGCGCCAGCCACTTTTCTTTTTTCAATGTCCCTTTCGTATCTACCATCCCTCGCAAACATACTTCCTAAATATACATATTCGTCTACTTGCTCCAAACATTCATTTCCAACCTTTATTTCACACATTGTTCTTTCAATCTATCTTTCAAACACCAGCACTTTCGTCTTTGTCACATTCATTTTCATCCCATTCATACTGCAACTTTCATATACAACTGACACAATCTTTTGTAAATCACTTTCACTCTCAGCCATTAATACCAAATCATCTGCATACATCAACGCATTCAAACGGTTTCCATTCAGTTCAATGCCAACATCCATCTCTTTCAAAGGTCGCATTTAATTATTATTCATCTTGAATTTAGCGATAAGGTTTGCTACCCATCCTGAATATCTTAAGGTTTGTTGACACGTAGAGGACAATATGCACGTTTATAAATGGAGCTGGTCTTCTGTGGGTTATGCCATGATGGTATTGAACAAAGGTTTAATATTAAAACAGGCTTTGGAGATAGAGCGTTTAGTGTTGCGGGTCCCAGATGTTGGAACAAGCTGCCTCTGTGTCTGCGAGAGGAGGTGAATGGAGAGAGTTTTAAAAGAGAGCTGAAGACACCTTTTTGCTGGGAGTTTCGGGTGATGGATACGATATACGGCGCCCTTGAGGTCATGTTATGAGTAAACGGCGCTTTACAAGTTGTCCATATATATATATATATTAAGTCTTTTATGTTCTACAGAAAACCATTCGACATATTGTAAATTGTCCTTAAATAAGTGCACATCAGTCAAATTAATTTCAATATCATTCTTCGTAGTATTTTTTTTCGTTATTTTATAAGATTATTTAATTATATTTATACTTATATAATAATTTGTTGAATAATTTCGCATTTCTTAAACATGAAAATACACTTAGTATTTTTACAGGGATAGCGCTGTAGACCACTATAACTATTCATCACAGAATATCCCGTGGGGTGGTTGGCGTACTAACAGAATGTAATAAACTTGCTATAGCCCTCTCCGTGACAATAAAAACTACTACTACTACTATACCATCACGGCATATCCCACAAGTGGGGTAGCCAGCAGATCAGCTGCATGTAAGAAACATGCAAACTGTCCTCTTCGTGCCAATATAAAATCAAGACATTCAGGATGGGTGGCAAGCCTCATCGCTGAATTTAAGAAGTAAAATGTCTTAATCAAGACAATAAAAACGCAGTTGTTTTTATTTATGATTAATATATTACTTGACAAATAAAGATAATTTGAAGGTTGCGTATGTATGAACTCTGTAAATGATTTTTTTTACATAACTTTTTTTGTCTCTAACAATATTGAAAAAAATAAAAAAGATAAATTGTACTGTACTCCTTTAGTTTCGGCTGAGAGGAATGGTGCTCGGAGACGTGGACGTCCGAGGATCAAATGGCAAGATCATTTAAATCAAATCCTAAAGGGACGGTCACGTGTTGAGCACATTGAACAGGAGAGCATGCATGAGGAATTGTATGACAGTGACGGAAACGAAAATGTATGCAAGGATAGAAGGAAGTGGCGCTCGATCCTTTCTGCCTACCCCACGAGGGAAGCGGCGTGATTGTATGTATGTATGTATGTATGTACTCCTTTAGTGTCACAATCTGGTGTTCTTAATAATCTTTAAATTACTTTAAAATTGTATTTACTTTCAAAACGTGGACAAAAAACATATTAAACTTTTTTCATTTCGACAGAATTATATTACATTTCGCCAGGATTACTCTATACCGAGTTTTTCAAAACAATGATAATGGGAAACCAAGAAAACAAAAAAGGGAAAAAGCGAGAAATGTTTTAGAAAAAAGGGTGTAAATATTAACTCCAAGACAAATCCAGAGTTTTTAATGATTTCTTTTATAACTTGTTCATTATTCGACTAATAAGTGTTATGTACTATGTACCAATTGTTATTATGTCCACTCGGATTGGGGAATAAAAGGATTTGGAAAAGAAACGAAATAATACACAAGACTCATCGTTAAAGAAATTAAGAAGAGGTTCCTTAATTCTTATGGTACACTTTACAGTATAACCTACTTTAGTATCTACTTATAGTTACTATTGTTGTTAAGATTTCGAATTTAAGGATCCAGAAAATCCCTTTATAAATATTATTTGCCTTTGTTCGTATTTGTCTACGAGACAACCAGGGAAATTAATCGTTTTTACTTTTGTCCCCGAGTTTTGTACTTTAAAACATTTATTTTTTGCCTTTATATAGGTATAAATCATATAATAAAAAGACAATATATTATTACTCATATAATAAAATGACAATTTATTATTAGTCATGGGCAACGAAGCTGCCGATGAACTTGCTAGAACTGGCGCTGAGAGACTATGTACCAATAGGTCCTGAGCCTATATGCAGATTACCGTCTAGCACTATCAGGTTTAGCCTAAAAAACTGGGCCATGGATCATAACCATGAAATTTGGTCCAACAGCATAGGGTTGAAACACGCGAAGGAACTGATGACAGGGTACTCGCGGAAATTCATCACAGAAGTTCTAAAACTTAATAAAAATCAAATAAGGATTCTAACCAGGACCTTGACAGGACACTGCAGACTTAGGAAACACATGACAAAAATTGGTCTGTCAGATACCCCAGTCTGCAGATTTTGTTCAGAGGATAATGAAACACCTATCCAAATCCTCTGTAACTGTGACGCACTCGCTAGCAACCGAAGTCATATCCTCGGAGGTCCACTGCTGGACTCTGAGAAAGTGAGACTTCTCACACCAAGACAAATAGTGAGCTTCATGACTCACCTAGGTTTTGAGAGTGAGATATGACACAGAAGGAAGTCACAATAGATCTATTATGGTCGCAGTGACACAAGGGATGTAAGGTCCCTTGACCTTTATTGGAAAAAAAATATATATATTATTACAAATTTAAATTTTTTAAATGATCAAAACACGGTGTATAGAAATTACAATCTTGTGACTATTAACTTGCAAGTCGGCTTTCAAAAGCCGCATAAAGTTTACAAAAATGTAAACTCTCCATATCCACACTTCCCCAAAATTTCTAAAATAATTAACATCCATCAAGGACTTTTGGTAAACCAGTTGAACTTTATAGATGAATTTTTATTTATTGATAATGTGAATACCCCTACGTTATAGCCCATTAAGTCCCGGAAAAAATATGTCTCACACACTTATCTGCGAGTTTTTGAGTTTCCTGTATTAGGCAGATGTTGTATAATCTTATGTAGGTATAAGACAATTAAAATCTACCTACCACTCATCCCGAATATCTTATTTTATATAAGCACAGAGAGGAAATTCTGCATATTTATAACATGCAGTTAATCCGCTGGCTTCCCCACTTGCGAGATATGCAGTGATGGTTTGGTTAAGTATATTATAACCTACATATGCGTAATATTTTTCTTACGAAATTTGTGATAATCACCCGAGCCTAAAAGCTCGTACAGGTACATTATTATGAAAGAAGGAAATAATTATATCAACGATTGTCCTGAGATACTACCTAGGTATATAAAATGTTTTCTATTATTATTTTTTTTTATTTGCGAGCGGAATCCAGCCGTGAAAAAAAGGGAATCTTTGTAACAAGTCTTATTGTACTGCTATAATAACAATTACTAATAGGGAAACATTCCAATTAGAATTAATTATTTTTATCTTTCAATCAGTCAGAAAAAAATATTAAGAAAACTGATTAAAAGGATCTAATTATAAACAGGAAGCTTTATAGGTGATTATTTATTTAATTTAGAATATGAAGCTTAATAAGTTCTTTATGTAAGACTACTCGTATAACTATGAAATAGTTAATACTTTAGATACCTTAGGTAGATACTTTTGTTACATGTTTTTCACTATCTCATGTTTTTATTGTATTTTTTTTCCATGTTAAAGGCTTATATAGCCGTTTACTGTGTAAATATATATATAAATAATTAACTGAAGAAATATGAAAATATATTATAATTTTTTCCGGAAATAAAATTAATCAAAACTCATCCATTTACCTTAAAAAGCACTTTTTTATATTTTTGTTCTATAATTTTCTTGTGGTATTATATTTTTCATAGACAAATAAAATATTAATAAATATTGATAATTAACATACCTGATGTGTCACCAGACCATATTTTTAGGATTCAAAACTGGGATGAAAATCTGGAAATAAATAAAAAAACATTTGATTAATCTCAGATATTCAAATAAATTTGAGGATTAATTCTCAGACATTTAAATTATAAATGTTAAATATTTTGTATTATGCTGTATTTACTCATTTATTCGACAACATTAATTCTTAGATAGGAAGATATGCAGATAGGATCAATTGATTATTGTCCTTATTGACGTTTGACACCTGTGTATGTTTTATGTTTACGACAGGTTGTATGTATTCGAATTTGTACAGCAAAGGTAAATAAGAATCCTCCAACTTTAGGAGCAAATGAAAATGAGTTGGAATTTTCTTCGATCCTCACTACAGATTATTATTTCATTCACACAAAAGCTCTTACCCATCATAAAAAATGGGAACATCATATTATTCACTATTCACTAAGAAAAAAAAAATCAAATAGATTATTATAGCACAAAACTTAAACAATTTAGAAAAAATACACATTGTATCGCATTATTTTTGTAAACTATTGGATATCAATGTACGAAACAACAGAGAAAAAATGAATCAATAACATAATTTTCAATATCGAAGAGATTATGCCAATCAATGTCATGTTATTATGATTTCTATGCAAATGTCAACATTACCGAATAATGTTATGAATATGACTGTAGAAGTAGTAAGATGTTATTACAATTGTAGTAGTAAGCACATTTGTGTAAGTGATTGATGTACTCATAATATTGTTCCATATACAGGGTTGTAACTTGTAACAGGATGAAGAATACTAGGTGTATATATAATTATTATCAATATCGTGATTTGTGGTTCTAAGTTGGACGCATTAGTGTTGTGAAGGAAACTGTGGACTAACCAATATGTAAGGACGATGGCTAGCAATAAGTGTAAGTGGATATATTGAAACAAGCTTTTCGTCCTACTATAGATTAAACAGCGCGAAAGAGACGTCTTTTGACTTCTAATGTCATCTCTCTTTCACGTTATCAAACTCTCTTGCATTCTCTACTACTTGTGTACCAATACTATAATAAGTTAATGTAAAATTATTGATTGAGTCGACGTTGATTTTGTAAAACTCCATTATATTGATATAATGAAAACAAAATTGTTTTTGGTTTTACTACGATACATCGTAGTAAAATTATTGTCAGATGGTAGAGTTTATTAATTCAAAATTAAGATCGAATGTTTCAAATCTCGCTGCCAAACAACTTCAAATTCACTAAAAAAAGCTATTACTTTGTGTGAGGGTGTTTGGCATCTCAAAAAATAACTCGAATGAAAAAGTTGTTATGTTCGAATATAACTTGACCAGCCACGAGGTGCAATGGCCTCCGCAGTCACTTTTGCATTCTGGAGGCCCCGAATTGATTCACGACTGGGAAGCGAATTTCTCATTCTTGTGAGTCTTGGCATCCAGAGCTTGGAAGATAAACAGCCTCAGTGAAATTGAGAAGACAGTACTGGTTGTCTGGAAGAAACTACATAGGTAATCTCCCAGCTATACTTAGGTATAAACATCTATGAGAAGATTAAAAAAATTATTCCAATCACAATTAATAAACTGTATTCATACATTTAATAATGTCATAACTATTTGCTTGCGGAATAAAAAAAACATTATTTCATATGACGAAGATGGTTCATCTCTGTATAAGCAATCATCGCAGGGGTATTATTGGTGGAGGAAAATAATGGGGTGGTATATGATTTTTAATTTTGTGTGTCTTGTATAATGAAAACATCAGAATAAATTTGACTATAATTTATGTAATATGAAAGTAAAAAAACTTGATAAATTTGATACAGTCATGCCCCTACTATTGAAGTGAACGAGTATATGTATGAACATTTATAACTAACAATACTAATCTAATTCAGTTACTTTTATTCACTTATACCAGCTATTGTTTGCCAATCCGCATTGTAGATCACTATGTAACGCTCCTTATAATATTATTACTATTATCTTTATTACAATCAAACTATGCATTACATACACCACTAATAACAGTGTCCTGAAAAAAATACGAATAGATATATAGGTCCATATTTTCAGTGGCAGGACTAGACTTTTTACGTTGGTCTCGTTTTTTTGATGAATATTTTTCAATGACACCTTGTTCTATGATAGGGAAGTAGAAATATAAGACACCGTTTTAACCAAAGTAAGCTAAACCCGGAAAATTATATAACAAGTGAGGAAAAATTAAGATTTAGTCTTGTTTTATATAAGATCCAAAAAAATATTGCAACCATGCACGCATTGCTTATACTGGCATTTGTATGTAAGAAAAACAAATAAATAAATTTAACTTTATTGGCATCAAAATAATTATACAGTATATACCTAAGTACATTTCTACAGAGAGCATAAAAAGGCGGGCTTATCGCATTTGCGATTTCTTCTAGCCAGCCCGAAAAAACTAATTGGATACTAAAATTAAAAAAAACATCTAAATAAGATACTATTAATGCAATTTACAATAAAAAGAAGATATAGCACACATATAACAAGAATAGGAAGGGAAAAGGAAAAGAGGAAAAGGAGAGGATCTGTTCAGTGCAATAATTAGCGTGAAAGTAAAAAAAAAGAAAAAACTCATGTGCAGTGTTTTTTTTATACGAATGCAAAACATTTTATACGTCAAACTGAACATTTACAAACTGAGTTACTGATAATCTGAAGTTATACTGCATTTTAACCAATACTATAAGAAATTACGGTAGCACATTATAATAACAATATATACGTAAGTACTACCACATACTCATATTAATACTCTCTGATACATAGATCTATTCACGTGGAACACTCGATCATTAATCATAGTAAGATAATGTTAAATAACGATGTATCAAGCCACAAAACTGATATGAGTCTGTGTCATAATTCAAACTTACAAATTATATATTATTTTGTTTAATTTAAATAATTGAGTAGCTAAAGTAAATTTAATGCATTCATCCACTGTGTCGGTGTTTAGGTAGAAGAATTGCATAGCGAAATAAATAAAACAAATGTTTTATTATACTATTAATTATTTTTTTCGATCTATTTACGAGGGAGACGTCTTTCGTAAATAATAGATACGTAGTAGTATAAATAACACGTTTTATTTATTTCTTAAAATTTATGCAGTACATCCTCAAGCATTTATTTCGTTTTCATTTTTGTGGATCGAAACAGTATCCATTTCAAATGTTGTGTTACAGTGCTTTTGTTTGTCCATATAATGATATATATATGTTCTCAAAGAGTTATATATGTATATACAACTCTTGAAGAACAGTAAATGGCAATCAATTTTAGTGTGAACTCGATATAAACATCGATTATGTAGTTTGAGGTTTGTGTGGCTATACACCAACCTCAACCTCAAATCATTAATCATGCTGCGTCAGAAATCTAGAGTGAGAATTGCAATGAGATGCCAACCACGTAAAGCAGACCATGGCTCTTTCAACTTATTTACACTACGTACACCATCATGCCATATCCCAAAAGTAGGGTAGCCAGCAGTCCAGAAGCATGTAATAAACTTTCAAGCTGTCCTCTCCGTACTAATTAAAAATCAAGACAGACAAAATGGGTGACACGTTTCATTTATTGATTAAATTTTAAAGTGTATAAATCAAATGTTTTTGTGTTAACACTTTGGAAATTCATTATAATTAAAATGATTTTAAAGTGTATATTGGTTGTAACATCAAATCGTGAGAAAGTGTCATAAAATTATCAGTTTAATAATTTAATGCACAGAAGACTTGTTTATCGCTTAATTGCGATATCTTCCAACAAATATCGGTGATTAACACAGCAAGAGTAAACCGCAGATAGATTTATTTCTCTACTGTGAGGAAATCTGCAAAAAAGAGTGACTTTATCACTCAGAATTTGGCATCTTGTCCCTTTGAGTCTTTTTCCCCATCAAGTCCCTTTTCCTATCTATTCTTCTCCTTAACACCTCCTCTTTTCCTTCTTCTAGGGTGTTTTTTTCTATTTAAAGGTACATGAAATCGGGTTGGTTGGAAGAAATCGCGCCTCTGTGCTAAATTCGTCCTCTGTATAATTATTGATTGTATGAATATATTTTGTTTGAATGTATTTTTGTGAAAATTTGCTTTAAATCAATGAACAGTAAAGAATAAATAAATAAATAAAACTTTAAAAAAAGTAGAATTACTCTATCTAGTAGAAAGCCTAATAAACATTATTTATTTATACCATTTCATAAGTTTTATTGAATTTGTGTTTTACAATACCTAAACAGTGAAATATAATACATAGGTATCATTATAATCAATTGATCTGAAAATGTTTGTAATTAATCTCCTCGCCAGAAACTTACATAAT
Source organism: Athripsodes cinereus (assembly GCA_947579605.1). Lineage (NCBI taxonomy): Eukaryota > Metazoa > Arthropoda > Insecta > Trichoptera > Leptoceridae > Athripsodes > Athripsodes cinereus. The sequence continues at coordinate 19,043,396 of OX388319.1, read as the reverse complement.
AATGATATGCTTCATATACAATTAACTATAAAATTATATTGACAAAGTGTCACTCAATTTAAATGAAAATATTCATGTATTTATATTATATTGACATCGATGTAATTGAAAATTAATCAAATGTCAATATATAATTTGTAAACAAGGAGTACTTACATATCGAAATAATTACTAGCAAGCTGAAATTTTAACACTCCGCGACACGTATAATATGCTAACATTTTTTTTTAATTATAACAGTTTTTTTTAGAAATACATCGTTAAACTTTTCTTTTCTCTTTTGTCGATATGTATGAGTGGTGATTCATGCTGGTTTGTTATTCATTCACACCATCACAGCATTTACCACAAAAGGAAGCCAATGTACTAACTTCATGCACGCTGATTTATATTTTCTAAATTTCTTTAAATAATATCTTCATTGTTTAAAATTGTATTAGGTATTATATTTGTAAATCAACAGCAAACTTTTGCAATTTTCGTCATACCACAAATTTGTCTGAAATTGTTATATGCATTATGAAACGCTATATTTAAAAAAAAAAAAAAATACCTACAATGTATTTCTCGTTATAAACCTATTTGTATTAAATGTTATTCTAGAAATGGTACGTAGTCAGTGTACGAGTATATTACAATATTTTTTTGTGAGCTAAAGTTTTTCTTAGCCGTATAAATTTAAAAAAAGCAAAGGTACCTATATCACGGAGTGTTAACATTCTTGTCATCTAAAATACCAAGGTTCATCATAAAATATTACTATGAGATTTCTAGTACCCGACAAGCACATAATAATATGTAGAAATTCATTGAATTCAAATTTCAAAACGCATTATCATCGGAGCATTTTGAAGTATCTAAATATTATAATTATGTAGCTCGTGTTACACGATGACCACTGGTGAATGATTTTACTATCATAATACAGTATAATGGATGTGTTGATGATATTAACGGAGTACATTCCTATAGTCTATAATATACTGGCTCCACCACTGGCGTAGCCAGGTTTTAATATCGGGAGGGAGGGAGGGGTTCAAGAAAATAAAACTACTGAAAGTACCTACATGCAAAAACCTTTATATTATATGGAATATTTAAAAAAATATTATTGATATCTTTAATTTTCGGGGGGGGGTTGAACCCCCAAAACCCTCCCCCTGGCTACGCCCGTTGGCTACACACACTTTGGATATGTCATGATGGTACAGATTAATAGATGGATGAGACTGTATCTTCTTCTTCTCAGCCCATAACCATTCACTCCTGGACAAAGGCCTCCTACCATTTTCTTCAACTTGATTCGATTCTGCGCCGTCTATGTCCAGTTTACGTGTTGTATGATATTATCCCTCTACCTCATTGAGGTCTTTCTATTTCGCTCCATACAAAAAAAAAAAACACTGGGTTTGTGGGCATTGCTTGTTATCAAAAATCGAGGACTGGTTTTCAAGATCCCTATAAACATACAACAATGAAAAATTGCTGTACGATAGGCAAGTAGTTATTTATTTGTTTTTTTTAGTTACTCATAGATAGGTTTATAAATGAACATTGCTAATTCTTATTTGTAAGTAGGTAAAGGTATCTCTTCTTTGTTAATTTAAAACGCTTTGATCTCATGTTTACAGATATAAGTTACAATAAACGAGTCTGTACCTACCTAGGGTTTTTTTTATTTTAATGGAAAACATTTTCATTATTTTGAATCGATAATGAACAAACATAGCATGATAAAAATAACATCTTGATTTACAAACTTGTGATTTGACATTCTGTATATTCTTAAAGTGAAGCTGCGTAATTGGTGGTTGGCTGCTGGTAAGTACATAAGATATTTATGATACCCTGATATTAATTTATTTCTTGAGTCATGGAGTAGGTATCCGATAAAGATTTGGTCTCCCACTGTTTTCCGTAGGTTTTCACTGTTCTGTAAAAGTCAGGTATTTGAAAAAAATAGACATAATTATTTTACATCCTTTATTCATTTCTAAGGTTTACCATATGTCTTATTTTATTGCTGTAATAGAGAGGATAGCTTGCATCTTTATTATATGCAGCTGGTCTGCTGGCTACTACACTTGTGGAATATACCGTGATGGTATAGCTAGTTCGCATAACAAAGCACATATTTTTATTATTTATTCACTTAGGTATATACGGCATGAGCCTTTTATATTATATGTTCAAGAAAACAATGAAATAAATAAATTTTACACAAAAATAAACATAATGAATCCACAAGCTTTCTTCTTATTCTCCTTGGGCACTAATTAACAAATAATGAAAGAAAAAATGTAAAAATAAATCAAATCAAGTAAATTAGTTTGACAATGAATTTGCAAGACGAAACCAGGTCACTATTTATTATTATAAAAATATGAAAAATTTATGTCATTTTAGTTTCTTTACATAATATATTAAGTTCTACCTATATGGAGTATACCAAAATTAACATTAACTGAATCAATAAAAAACATACCTCTTTCCTCACTGAGTTTCTAAATGGAAAATTTGAGTATAAGAGAAGAAGAAAAATATATATGAAAAACAAAAATATCTAGATATTCAATATATTTTCACAACATAAAAACAAAAGTTTATTATAAACTTTTGTGGTTTCTTATAAATATCGTCACTTCTAGGATATCATTTGAATATTTCATTGTAAGGTTTGAAAAAAGTATTTTTTAAAACTATGAAAAACCTTTTTCCAATAAAGTTTAAGCTGAACTTGATATAACCTCTTGAAAGAACAAGATATATATTGTATATTATATCATATTGTCAAATACGTCGTATACTAAACCGGTGGATAACACAAGAAAAAGAATAAACAGTCCTACAGCATTCAATACTGATGTATGTAAAATATTCAAAGAAACTTTATTGAACACATAGAGTTATTTGTACTTAGATGGATGGATAAACGTTTATTTTATTTTTGGTAAAACCACAATTTTTTCTCGATAATCAACTGATCCCATAAATGCGCTTCAAATGATCTATGCTATTCTTAAAATCAACCTTTATATTGAAGTAGATTTAATCGAACACATGTTTGTGAAAAATAATTACTCAGACAGTATAAATTTTTATATTGCAAATTATGCACTATTCCCATCGTTTTCATTTATTCATAATATATTTATGGGATCTTTGACAAGTGAGGTAGCTAGCGGAATAATTTTACTAAATAAACTTGCAAATAGTCCTCTTCGTGCAGAAAAAAATATCAGTATAAGTGGCATCATGCCTTACCTTTGATTTTATTATATACCTACGCTCAGAAACGATATCCATCAATATGCTGGATGAGATCAATAGAGCAAACAAGTCCTGCTTCTATGACAGGGTTTTTGGTGACGCAGGACCCGTCATCTGGAACCGATTCCTCAAGGACCTTCGTAAAAACCATTCATTGAAGGAGACCCACCGACCACCCGGATAGCGCAGAAGTCTGGGGACTTCCATTTATCCGAATTCTACACTACACAAATTTTGTCCACACCGGAGGCGCCATAGTGGGCAGCCTGAGGGGCTGGCCGGCCAAAAAAATAACCATCAAACCACCATAAACTCCATGTGTGGAATCTTTTGACTACACTCCTTCGATGTCCCTCTAGCCGAGAGAAGCAAATACATTCACAATATAAAACCAACAATACATTAACAAAGGCATTCCCTTAACCCAGAAAAACAAATCAATATTCAAGACAAAATAATAGAAATAAAAACAATTAAAGTAAAAACCATTCAATAACAACGTTCAGGAGCAAATCGAAGACATCGTTTTTTCAACATAGTTTCTCGTGCCATTGAAATGGATGCTCCATTAAACGGCGCCGAATAAATCACCTGACATGCATACATACTTATTTGAATTAAATTGTTTAATTTTTCTGTCACATTGGCGTCAGAAGAGAAAATGATTTATATTAATATAGGTTATAATTTCCACAAGAGTTATCGATGAAATTTAGTGATTTGTATACACATATTTTGATATCATATCACTGATTAGGGAACATAACATAACATTAGATAATCATCTTACTCGTAAATTCAGTTGATTAATATTTCAAGATCTAATCTAAGCAAGATGAACGGACAGCGATAAAGATGAATAATACTCACATAAAATTGAGCGATAAAGTTAACCGCGATATAATTGTGGTCTATGTTAAAGCCACTAACAAAGTATACACAGATTTTGTATAAAACCGTTTCAATTATTATGAACTACATCACTACATGTATACTGCATACCCTAGATAGAAATAGTTAACATAAACATTTTATGGAAATAAATGTGGAACGAAAATAAGCGGGATTGTGAATTTATTCTTTAAAACTATTGTACTATTGTATTGTACTAATAATAGTACTATATAAATATCATACTTAAATTGAGTCAGGATGAAGATAGATTTCAAAAAATGTACAGGAACAAAGTAAATGAAAGACATTCCTGTTTTGCTTCTGATAATGAAGCCTATATTGGAGTATTTTAATAAATAGTTTGAGTGATAATCACATAAAAACATTGAACATATCAATTTTTTCAACTGTCATCCGATATTTTCGGAATATTATCCCGACAGGTCCATTGTTAGTCATAAATTACTGAATAAGAAGTTTTCTCAACACTTATTTAGGTTGCCTAGGTATTCATTACAGTACATAATTGTGAAAATATTGGTATCAACTAAGTAGGTACATACATAGATGCTGTTGACGTCAGTCTACATATATAAAATATTTTAGTTATACTAACTTGTCATCTTTGTTTTAGGACCTGTTACCTTTCTTATTTTAATTTAATTCCATTGAATCTTATTCTCAAGAGCTTTCCCTTGTCAATAATTTATTTCATTTAATTCATACCAGTTTTTCTTTGACGCTTTTTAATATTTCAATTGGAAATGACAAATATTTTTATGAGCTTCTTATTTGAGAGAATCAATTAATATACTTTCTCAGTATGACTTTATCACTTCGAAAATAACGTAAACTAGAAAACCACATTAGGAATTAAACACCATTATTTTTTTTAATAAAAATTAAAAGGTACATTTAATAAGATGCATTATCAAACTAAATAAAAAATACTTAATAAGTTGTACTCGTATACACTGCATTTTAACTGCTAAAAACGCTGGCTACCGTTATAAAAAATACCGAGATATAATACAAGTGATCTCAGAGTTTTGAATTTCTGAGGAGGCAACGGAAAGGCAAAAATCATTCAGATCTGCTAACACAGACTTTGTCAATAGAATTTTGGTGCCGCGTAGAAGGCGTCTTGCTTACATTGTTGACCGTACTTTCTGAGTAGTTGGTCCGTTGTTGTGAAAAAAAAAATTGTACAATGTGGGGGTGTTTAAGGAAAAGTTGAAGACCTTACTGTTCGGGAGGTGTTATGATTCTTGAATGAGCCCTTGCAGTGGTTTTTCCACAAAACGGTGCGTTGTAAGAATAATAATTGTCTAGTTATTGTTATAATAAGTATTAGAAAAGTCCGGTAAGTTAGAAGGTATCGCCATCTAGCTGCAAACTCAGCTTTTGTGTATTGAATTGTATAATAAGTTGATAATTTTATAATACTTTGTAATGATTGACATTGTTACCAATGTACAGTTAGGAATCAAAATTAAATTATTAAATAGTGTACGCCAAGATGTGTAACATTTATTCAATTTATGATCTGTTTTTTAATAATAAATAATAATAAATATTTCTTTATTCAATCAATATCATACAAACGTTGAAACAATATATCACCAAATATCTTCAATTAAGTTGCAGCAGCCTCACTAGGTTGCCCTGTATCGAGGCGTGCTGCGTAAAAAATATATATATATATATAAAAAAAAAAAAAAAAATACATTCACCAAGGATTAAAACATCTTACAAAAAAATAAAAATGTATAAAAATAAACACATCAGCAAATTAATAAATCGATAGCAAATGAATAAATGGATGAATGAATAAAAGAACAAATGTAAAAATGAGTAAATGAATAAAAGAACAAATGTACAAATGAATAAATGAATAAATGAATAAATGAATAAATGAATAAAAGAATAAATGAATAAATGAATAAATGAATAAATGAATAAATGAATAAATGAATAAATGAATAAATGAATAAATGAATAAACGAATAAACGAATAAACGAATAAACGAATAAACGAATAAACGAATAAACGAATAAACGAATAAACGAATAAACGAATAAACGAATAAACGAATAAACGAATAAACGAATAAACGAATAAACGAATAAACGAATAAACGAATAAACGAATAAACGAATAAACGAATAAACGAATAAACGAATAAACGAATAAACGAATAAACGAATAAACGAATAAACGAATAAACGAATAAACGAATTAATGAATAATTGAATAAATGAATAATTGAATAAATGAATAAATGTATAAATGAATAAATGAATAAATGAATAAATGAATAAATGAATAAATGAATAAATGAATAAATGAATAAATGAATAAATGAATAAATGAATAAATGAATAAATGAATAAATGAATAAATGAATAAATGAATAAATGAATAAATGAATAAATGAATAAATGAATAAATGAATAAATGAATAAATGAATAAATGAATAAATGAATAAATGAATAAATGAATAAATGAATAAATGAATAAATGAATAAATGAATAAATGAATAAATGAATAAATGAATAAATGAATAAATGAATAAATGAATAAATGAATAAATGAATAAATGAATAAATGAATAAATGAATAAATGAATAAATGAATAAATGAATAAATGAATAAATGAATAAATGAATAAATGAATAAATGAATAAATGAATAAATGAATAAATGAATAAATGAATAAATGAATAAATGAATAAATGAATAAATGAATAAATGAATAAATGAATAAATGAATAAATGAATAAATGAATAAATGAATAAATGAATAAATGAATAAATGAATAAATGAATAAATGAATAAATGAATAAATGAATAAATTAATAATTGAATAATTGACCAAGTGAATAAATGAATAAATGTATAAATGAATAAATGAATACATGAATAAACTAATAAATAACAGGTTAAAATAGATAAATATATACCAACAAACAAATTAATCAATAAATAAATAAAGTAGTAAAAGAACAAATGTACAAACGAACAAATGAATCAATGAACAAATGAATAAACGAATAAATGAATAAGTGAATAAATGAATAAATAAAATAGATAATGTTTTATTTTATATTATTTAATTGATTTCAGATTGTGTCACTTAAAAGACAAAATATAATGTAATCTTAAACGATACCTTTTCTGAGTGATGAAGATTATACGAACACAATGCTCGTTGATGAGATATTCGAGTGAAGTCCTTAACTCACGCGGAGAGCTCTTGGCAAGAGGCATTGTAATAGCATACTTAATACATAGGATTTCATTGTACATAAATGAAGAAAAGAATTTCGTGGGCGACATTTTGAATATATTTGGACGGCAAAATCCAACGAATTAGACTTTATCGTTTTCGGATATTTTTACTATTTTTTGATAATGCTTTCAACTTTATTCATTTTTCAGTTTGAATAATAATTTTATTCATTCATTTATTTAATTCAAGTCATTTCTCACAAGTGGGGTAGCCAGCTGAACAAACGCATATTATAAACATACAAGTTGTCCTGTCCATTAAAAAAAGTAAGACATTCAAGATGGTTGGCATACCTCATTACTGAATTGCAGATGGTAAATATGTTAAACGTAGGTCTTGTTTTTGATTACCTACCTTTTAAATGACACATGAAAACTAAAAGAAAAGAGTGGGATACTGATTTTTGCCAAATAACAAAAGTTATTTGACTACGAATAAAAAAAATTGACACATAATAAGGTACCCTTTAGTTCGTGTTGTGAGTAAATGGCGTTAAAAGACAGTGCTAAAATAAAGTGAAAGAAACAAATACCTACAATAAAATGGTATCCATAAAATTACCTAATCATACAATTAACATAAAAAATTGAAGCTCTTAAATGTTGGTAGGTACTGATTTGATTGACTGAAAGAAGGGATGTGAGGAAGCGCGGGCGTCCGAGATATTAATATTGGTTGCTTGATCACGCAGATCAAATTTTCAAGAACGACCGTATGTTAAGAGAAATCGACGTGCGTGCATGAGAGGTTGCATGAATGTAGGGAAGGCAAAAGAAGTAGGTATGTAGGGACAAATCTAAATGGTGTTCCATTCTCTCTGCCTACCATAATTGAGATGCGGCGTAATGTAATAGTAGGTATAGTATAGTAATAGTGATTTAGTGATTTCGACAGTGGAAAATATTCGGATAAATTGAAGTTCCCAGACTACTGCACTTTCCGGGTGGTCGGTGGATCTTCTTCAGTGAGAAATATTAAGCCGTTAGATATTAATTTTTTGCCTCCCAGAACATTTCAAAGAGATACTCTTTATAACAGCTGTTTACATGAATGCAGTTTGTAAGTTGGCAAGTGGAGTTACATTTGTATGTGCATATACATATTCATCACACTACATGCGATACTGCATTAAAAGTGGGACTTTGTACTTAGGTAAACTGAAATTACTTGCAACTTGTTTCAAAGAACTTAGGTACAAAGATATTCTCAGGTTGCAATTTTCTTAATAATAATATTATGTTTATTCAGTTCCATCCACGTTACAGATGTAGGAAGTATTTTGTTTGCTCATGGAAAGAATAAAACTATATTCATGTTTTCATAATATGTTCTTGTACATACATGGCGATATTTTAAATTGGATAAAACGAAAATATACGTTTTATCTATTTATCCATATTCTATGCCATTACGGAATCTCTCATAAGAAGGATAGTCAATGCACTCAATGAGTGTTATGAATATGCAGGTTGTTGTTTTCGTATCATAAAAACAAGACATCCAAGATGGGTGACTCACCCCATCATATAAATGAAAACGTTAAAAGGCTTCCCGTTTATTACGGCTTGTGCGGCTAAACTCAATTCAAAAATCGATAATAACACTACGAAATATTACTTACTTGCCGGATAATTTTCAGTATTTTTCATTTTAAAACTTTTAACAGTTTTTATTTTTGTGAAAAAAAGGAAAGTTCCTATCCTATAATTTACTTTCTTAAAAAATCATTGGAATACCGGCTGCTAGTGCTACTTAATGTCTTTTAGTTATGGTACAAATATTTAATTTTCACTATAACTTTCACTATACAAATTTTATTTTGACAGAGGCCTATCGCAATTAATCCATCTTCAATGTCGTTAACTTAGAAACTAACAGTTACCTATCTAAACGTTACCTAAAAATGTTTCTCGAATAGCTACTTCGAAAACCCTCTATTGAAAAAATAAGTAAGTATTAAGTATTTTTTTAAGAGTTTGATTTGCTAATTAGACTTATCCTCTGTTACTAACAATGTTAGTGCCGTTCGTAAAAACGACACTTTGTGACGAGAATGCAATAGAATCATCCACAAAATGTGCAGCACCTATACATACATGTAAATAATTAACTATTCAACTTATATTATCATTGGGACGGGTTGGAAATGTATCAAGAATTTTATTATTACACCATAAAGTCTGCATTCGCGTACTACAAGTTCGCATAATAATAAATTATGATACAAATCCCGTTGGTGTTATGAATTCGTACAAAATAAAAAATATATTAAAAGATATTGTAATGGAATGTTATGAGGTGTTTTTACGCGAAATTTATTCAAAAATAAACAAAGCAAATGCGAATTTAATAGTTAACCAACACAATGTTGTATAAAGTAAACGAAAAATCAACAACACCAAAGTATGGAAATCGCAAAATGCCATAATGTTTTCGATTAGTTCTTATGTACTAATGTTTGTTTCTTTTTGCTATGGATTTTTTTTTTGCAAAACACGCAGCAGAGAAACTAATTTCTTTTTCTACGAACAATCGTCTATAGAATGTGTTTCAGGATAAAGAAAAACAGTTTTTACGAACTCGTGTGTAAATTTGATAATGTCTTGATTTTATATTGGCACGAAGAGGACAGTTTGCATGTTTCTTACATGCAGCTGATCTGCTGGCTACCCCACTTGTGGGATATGCCGTGATGGTATAGTAGTAGTAGTAGTAGTAGTGTGTAAATTTTAGTATATTTATGCTGTAGTAATTGTACAATTTTGACAATTTTCATTTAATTTTTAAAAAGTGAATATACTTCATGCGTATTATGGGTTTATTTTTTCATATATATCTATAATGGCAAATAATATCAACTAGAAATAATAGTAAGTGGTGCCAGCCCGCTTATTATATGCCACAAACGTTGCACAATTTAAGGTATTCCTGGATGTGTGGGTTTCAAATGGGATCTGCTACGTCAGCCGGGTCCCCCGCCCACTGACATGATAGGGTCGGAGATGCCAACACAGGCATAGTGGTACTGACAGACTAGAGAGAGTTCAAAGGATAAAGAAATTGTCACCTAAACGGATAAAAAGGAGACCTTGGACTCCTGAAATATCCGAGGAATAAATTTATTTTAACATATGCCAGATGCATTTCATTGTTTTTCATAGTATGTTTTTTTGATAATATGTTGATGTTAATTCCCAGATCGATGCCGGATTAAAAACTAGTATTATGTAGTAACAACAAGCTTTCGTTGGTTTTGTAATTTATTCGAATTATTGTTGTAGTATAAACACTCGTAAAGTTTTTTTTACTTCAATGTAAAAAATATGTTTATTTCCACTTTGAAATACGGTTAACTAAACACTCGATCACAATAAAGTTAGCGCGAACATATCTAAAAAAATTAAATAATCTATCTTTCTTACAACATCTTTCACTAGCGGATAATCAGTGAAGTTACCCGATCATTTACATTTAAACAAACAAACAAACAAACCTTTGTTGACATTTACACTCTCACTACAATGTTTTGATTTTTCATGACTAATTTTCTAATTGATTTGTTTCGACTAATTTTATGATTTTTATACTTTGATTCCCAATTATATTTTGTTCCTCACCAGTTCTTGTTCTGTCCCAACTGTGTTGTGAATGAGTATTATGATTTGTTTTTGTGTATATTGTAACATGTAAAAGGCTCATGATGTATGTATAATTAAAATAAATAATATTGTCCGTGTCAGAAAAATGAGGCATGTGGTAGGTTTGTAATTAGCCCTAATATATTCCTGAACAGACAATATGCTTGTTTCACCGTTCAAGACACTGGATTACCTACTGAAAATTTAATTCAATACCTTTGGGCTATAAAACGTCCGAATTTAACCATCCATCCATCTGTAAATATTTTTGTTTTTTTATCAACGATTGATAATTAGTAGGTAGGTATACGATTGATGCATACCGTTTGTGTAACCATCGAAGCTTAGAACAAATAAACTACTACTACTAACTACACCATCACGGCATATCAACCAGCAGACCAGCTGCATGTCATAAACATGCAAGGTGTCTTCTCTGTGCCAACAAAAAATTAAGAAATTCAGGATGGGTACCTAATCGCTGAATTTGAGATGTAAAATGTCGTTTTTTTTTTCGAACACCACGCACCGGCCTTTTACAGGACTCTCGAAAACTTACGGAAAAGAGTGAGAGACCAATTCTTTGCCGGGAGTTCCACGGCTTCTGTAGCTAGAAAAATAGATATTGGTTTCAAAAAGTTTACGGCATTCAGTTTCGGGCTAACAATTGTATTGCTTTCTAGTTATGAATAACCTTCTATTCGCTTCTCAGGAATCGCAGTAGCACTCCCTTTCATACTAAAGCAATTCTGAAGATTTGAGTCGTGAATGATACAGTTTTATCTGTCGAACATCTTTAAACCCATAAAGTTTAATTTATTGACCCACGGTTCTTGGTGGAAGTTTATATTGATAATAAAACTAATTATGTAGTTATACAACTGTTGACTTTATTATTTTGCGAGCTGGCTTTCAAGATCTTCCGCTCTCATCGTGAAACAAAAGTAAATCTTTAAACCAGAGTTTCTTTTCTAGGCTCCGGTGGTTATCCCGCCTGTGCAATATACAAATTCACGTTTATTGTACATGGGTAAATAAATTGGATCTTTCCCACCGCCTTCAGTAATCAATATTGCAATGGTATCTGTAACAGTAGATACGAGATAGTCGTAAAATTATTAGGTAATCTCCGACTCGGAAATCTTAGAATAGTTGGAAACTTATCTATTATAATAAATAACATTTATAAAATATACCTTATACGAGTATTGTAATCTACCTACGGTCTATAGTAGCACCGTCACTTCTTAGACACTTTACAACTTACGGTAATTGTTTTAACAATTTATGTATGAAAGTTCCCTATTAAAGAGAATACTTGAACTAATACTTTTTCAGATCACTGGGGAATCGTATGAAATGTTTTCAATTTTAATATATTGTACAGACAGATGGCGTTAGATGCATTATTTAAATAATGTTCTTTAATGCTAATTCCAAATTCAAAATGTACCTATTATCGTTGTCTTGGATCGATACACTAAAAGTCCTTCATTGATATTTTCGCTTGAAATATTGTATAAAAAAAATGCAGAATGAGGGACGTATAATCATCATCATCTCTGTCGGTCCCTCAATCCTGAGGATCGTGACCATCATGCCTCGTTCTGTAAACCATCTGTCTCCATGTTGAGCGATCCTCCGCCATGTGTATGGCCCCGTGAAGTGAGCTCTGTGTGGCCTCCTTAATTTGGTCGTTCCATCTTATTGGCACTCTGCCCCTTCCCCTCCTCCCTTCTACAATTAAATATTACAAAAGTACCTACGCAGCTATCTTTTTGAGAAAATAATTTGGAGTTTCAAAAGATAGCAAATCCCAATTTTGACTGAACAAAAAAACAATTAAACTTTGTCACAAATAAATAACACGATACTTGAAAAATATCAACGAAACAGCATTCAATTTTCTATTTAAAATTATTCGACTAATGAACTAATCTACGCCGCGATTTTAATGTTTATAGAATACTAAGATAAAATTTTATTTCCAATGTTTTTTAAACAGTGGACAACATAACAACATAATATTATTTATAGATCTATGCGTTTAATTTTATCTTTCATTGGATTTGGAAAATCTAAGGATGGTGTGATCCAAGTTGAGAAACAAATGGCTCACTTATGAATGAACTAATATTCAGAATAGGATGGAGACGCACTAGAGAAGATTAAAAATTAATTAGAGATTTGTCACGTACTAATAAGTAATTAGTCATTTGATTTGCAATCATTCACTTCCATCTGATTCAGTCAGTATAGTTTGTTTCAGTTTGCTTTGGAACCTGTCATATGAACAGTTAAGTTTTTCGTAAGAAAATTGTGGAGAATATCATTTCGTGACTGAATACACACGGTATAAATACAATCCTGCGATCTAGCGATTAGGAAGGTTTATAACGGTTTCAAAATAATGGAGATAGTAAAAGCAGTAAGTTGTTGTATGTAGTATTACTATGTATGTACGTCATTAGAACGAAATATTATTCTATCCAGCGTTGGCTATGCGGTATCCATATTTAAACAAAGGGTTACCGTAGAATGTTTCCAATAATAATTGTAGTAGTAGTGGTATCTTAAAAAGAAAAATTGTGTAATGGTTCATTAATTATTAAAGGTAAGCCAATAATAGCTTAGAACTTTCAGTACATTTCGCACGAAGTTAAAATAAACAGATGCAATGATTTTCAAGATTGTTTCAAAGTCTATTAAATACGTTTTATTTCTTAACCATTTGAAAAAGCATTTGTGGTTTATCTTGACATTTTATAAAAATAAAAGAAAGTTTTTTTTTCAGTGAAACATTAATCACCTTAATAATTTTTTTTAATCAGAATTATTAGATTTAAATTTCATTCTTGGATTTAAACTCTGTATTTTTTGAGTTGAATGTTAGGGGAATGTTAGAGTCTGAGAGATAAAATTAGAAACGAAGACATCAGACACCTAACAAAAGTCACAGATATTATGGATCGTGTTGCAAAACTTAAGTGGCAATAGGAGAGTCATGTTGCAAGACGAAATGACGGTAGATGAACTCCAAGAATCGTCAAATAGCGACCATGGAGTAGCAAAAGAAGCATCGGCAGACCACAAAAGACAAAATACATAACTCCAATCGTGGGAAGGAAATGGATACAGAGGGCACAGAACCGCGACGTTTGGAAGAGTTTGGAAGAGGCTTTTATCCAGGAGTGGAAAGATGGCTGACTAGTAAGTAACTATGTTAGTATTTTTATGAGTATTTATTTATTGATTTTTTATGATCTCTATCGTATATTCGTGTACTGTGTAAATCTATTAATTATGATGTCTATATTTTTTCTAGTAGTTTATGCTACTGATTGTACTATCCGCCTCGATACAGTCTCTAGCTTAGTGAGATGGCAAAGTGGAATTAATTGTATTACCATATGGATATTTGAACTGTATTGGTTTTTACGAACATATTTGAGGAAATAAATGAATAAATAAAAATAATACTGAGCCAAAGGGCACTTTAAAATGAAAAACTAACTGAAAATATCAAGAGTTAGTAATGACTTCTCAATGTTTGTAATAGTGTCTGGTGTTTTGTGATTTTTTTTTTGTTTTTCAATAGTGTTGCTGTTCTGTGATTTTTTGCTCTGGTGTCTTATATTTTACTATAATATCAAATAATTAATTTATGAATTGTTTTACCAGATTTGTAATACTGCACGCCTGTGACACCAGTAACCTTAGTTGCTGTTTTGAGGTATTGTTTATAATTGTTTATAATTGTTTACCTACACGTTGCATTCTGATTATATTTTGGACAAAGTTGTTTTATTTTTTTATTTTATTGGCACATCTACAGGTTTTCACAAATATAATATACTAGCTGACCCGGCAAACGTTGTTTTGCCATCCTATACATTATTTTTGGAAATTATTTTAAGTTCAATAAAAATAACTACCACTATAAAGGTGTGGGGATGCAATTTTATTATAATTGAAAGAGGAATGAAGCGTTGCAGACAAATTATTAAAGTATTTTTTATATATTACAATATATAAACATATTAACCCATTTACAGAGTGCACATTTGTATTCGAATGTGTTTACATAGCTATAAATAAAGTTAAAATAATAATAAAAAACCGAATATTAAAATACAAAAGAAGAAAAACAAAAAGACAGCAAAAGGAGTTACTTAAAAATAGACAATGATTTTTACAAAAAAAAAATAAAAGTGGCTCCAAACCATGCAACAAAAGCTGAACAAAGGATGAAATGTGATAAAGCAAAAAAAAGGAGAATAAATCGTTTAAATTAAAAAATATACTTATTGCAAATAAAAAAAATATAATTAGAACCTTAATGTATGCATACACACACAAATATACATACAACTACAACAAAAATTAAAAAAATATGGCTGATAGGAGGGGGGAAATCGGAAAGTTAAAGGAAATATCTTCCGAAGCATGGATGTAAGCATCTTACACACATCTACACTACACACTCATCGTCATCGATGCAATCTCAGCCCTGAACCGCGGAAGAGTAAGACTATGTTAATATGTTGTAGGTGTTATTAGCTTGTCAACTAGCTATGCACATTTTTTTTTATTGAAAGATATATTTATGGTTTTGTGACGTGAAAGGTGAGTTAGGCGTTGATGCCCAGTTTTTTTTATACAAGAAATAGTTTTTTTTTGTTTGATTGTGTTAATTATAAGATAAAAAGTGGTCTTTATTTACTGGTATTTAGCTTTGATATCATTTATAGTATAAATGGCTAGTAAATTTGATCCTAGTAAGTGAGATGGCTAGTAAGTGAGATCCTTCGTTCAAAAAATATACTTAAAACTTTGAATTTTATTATTGAAGTAATATAAATTTACTAACTACGTTCTAGACTACAGCAAACAATAAACAAAACAGCAAAAATAAAAACAGATCAATACTCGGGGAACGAACTTTTTGCAACAAAAGTTTAGCACTCTTAACATTATGCCCTCATGTATTGTACTACCTATCAACTTCAATTTAGTTGTATTTCATTCCCGATACATTAAATTTCACATGAGAAAGACCGTAATATTAACAACTAAATGGCTTCAATACCCCACAACATGTTCGGCGGCTGAGGAATGGCAGGTTAAAGCGGTTTCATTTCATTGAACTTCGTGGTTTTCTTTATTGTACGATATTTACTTTAACCCTTTTGTCGAGCATTCTAGTAATAATAATAATAATAGATGCTATATGTATTGAATACATTTAATTTACTGTAACGGTAGATAATGAGAGATACCTACTAATACTGCCAAGTATCAACAAGTACCTATATGCAGATTGTAACAAAACAACATGTCATGATAATATATGTAGTATTATCTATTTGAATGAAAGTATTCTAAAGAATGTAAGAGGCATGGTGTAAAACAGTGGTGGCCAGCATTTTGTATACCATGTGCAATTTTTTTTGCAGACAAGGTATGATCCGCCATACAACTCGAACTTTTTTTACCTTCTTACGTTCACGTTTGGGGTTGTAAAATACAAAAAGGGAGGAAAATTAATACCTCAATCACGGAATTCAATGAATTAATTTACGTCATTTTAAAAGACACGTTTATTAGAGCACCAATCTACAATAGTCAGAAATGCGCCACTGATTGGCCACCACTGCCCCCCTAGACAAACATGCACTTGGCGATCGACTACAAACGAATTTTTGACTATAACCGCAACAATAATGCAAAATTATACGGTACATGTAGGTAGATTGTCGAAGAGTTCGCCAGTAGTCGATCGCTAAGTACGGTTTGTCTACGGCCCCTGGACTGAAAAAGATTAGAGAAGAACTCGCGGCAAATCGAAACATCCGGCAAAGAATTTATCTCCCACTCTTTTATGCAAGTTTTCGAGTGTCCTGTAAAGAGGAAGTTTTTAAAAAAACAATATTGTTTTAAAATTTAGCGATGGGGTTTTCCATTCATCCTGAATGTCTTAAATTTTTGTTAGCACGATTGTTATATTGGTTGTCTAGATTGTAATTTAAATTACTATCATCATATTAGTGTTTTTTTAATATTAAACTGATGAAGAAAGAACAAAATAATATATAAGAAAAATAAAAACTTGGAAAATGTTTTAAACTTTTGTATTATCATATTGAGGGGTGGGTGCAAAGACGAGACAAACTAAAGAAGCAAAGAAATCATAAGTTTGGTAAATACATAAAATTATTATTAGATTATAATATACCTAATGACATTATAAGTTATACCAAATAAAATCAAATAACAATCATGATCGAGGACTTTGATAGATAATGCAATATACAAAACTTTCTCAAGTTTCCAGCGCTACAAGACTTCCCTTCTTTACGTCAGTACTGATTTATCATAAAAGATACTAAACATGTCCTCAAAGTAACAAGCTTTTATATGAATACTAACTGACCCGGAAAACGTTGTTTTGTCATATGCATTATGCCATATACTAATATCGCTTTTAAAAAATAGAGGTTGATAATAGTAGAAGGGTGAAAATTTAGATATGTATGTATTTTTAATGCCTCACCATAAAAAAATAAAAATAAAAAATTTAGTCCAAAAAATAAAATTAAAAAATTCTGAGTGACCCTTAACTTTGACGGGTATAAAAAATAGATGTTGCCGATTTTCAGACCTACCCAATAGGCACACAAAATTTTATTGAAATCGGTCCAGCCGTTTTGGAGGAGTATAAAAACAAACACCGTGACACGAGAATTTTATATGTTAGATAAAAATTTATGTACTTATAAAATGCTCGTTACTGGTAATTAGTGGGTTTTGTATTTTTCTTGTTGTTTTTTTGCTTCCTACATCAACAATATCAGAACGTTGGAAAAGTGATAAAAACTGAGTTGCAGCCAGAAAATTTTGTTATATTTATATATATATCCACGGGGTGAGCCTTTTACATGCTATGAGTATATTCTTCATAAAAACAAATCATAATTCTCATTCACAACACAGTTGGAGCAAGACGTGAACAACAATCGGCGAAGAACAAAATATAATTGGGAATCAAATCATAGTAATAAAAAATTGTGGTTATTTACTACATTTCACGTGGTGCATGAACTGGTAAAGTACAATACAAGCATGGCTTATTAGGAAATAACGTATTTTCGTATTACATTAAATGTTGTATGTAGACCTATAGAGTAAAGGATCTTCCGTCTACCTAAAAACAGCAAGACGAGACCCATATGCACGCATACTAAAGTGATAGCCAAAATCAGACTTCGCATTGGTGTGATTTGATATGGTACAGAAAGAAAAGAGCCCCACCATGTTTTTACTTCTAATGAAGTGAATGTTTGTAAAACAAAGGATTCTTGTGTAGGGTATGTGATGATATCAATAGATGTGACGTACCAAACTATATTCTATCCCTGAGCCGTATTGATTTGGTTTCGGTCCATTCGACAAGCGCCTGAATGATATCACCAATAATTTAATTAAAAGTTTCCCAGAAATCCCAAAGAAGATAATGTAATATTCTTTGTGAAAATTTCGACGCACAGTTTGCCTACCAGCGATAGTCTCTCAAACACCAAATTTCCGATAGATTAATTACATCAAAATAAGTCTTTAGTCGGAATGAATGTTGAATTATATTTCATTTATCTACAATTTTGTCATGTGTATTTTTTTTATTTTACATCAATATACGGCGTGAGCCTTTTACATGTTAAACAACAGTATAATAGACAACAAATACAAACATACACGATCCGTTTTTATAGTATACTGGATGTGAGACAGCTTTATATTTCTTTTATAGTTTTGAGATGTCATTCTTCACTGTGTGAAAGTCCTGAAATAAACAGCCCAAGGATAACTAGATCTCGAGTGCGTGGTCTCAGAGTGGTACCGGCGATGCAGACTGCACTGGGGCAGAGAAGTGTAGCATTCCTTGGCCCTAGAATGTATAATTTGTTAGACGACAGGTTGAAAGAAATTTATAATGTTTGGAGATTTAAAAAAAGGGTCAAACAATGGTTGATTTATAAGGGAAGAGATTGGGCACGGAAAACGCTTTTCCACATTTTAAAGTAAGCTAATATTGTGTTTTTTTTTTTTTTTACTGTTCAACACTTAAAACTGTCTCTTTTTCTAGAGTCTCTGTTATACTGTAGAAAGTTTAATATCTGTTTTTGAGTAATACCTCTACACAGGACTTGTCCTCATGAGGTATAATACTTATTTATATGTATTTTTAGTAATAATGTATGTATTAATTGACTTCTTATGTTGTGTAAACTGTATGTATGTAAAAAAAAAAAAAAAAAAAAAAAAAAAAAAAAAAAAAAAAAAAAAAAAAAAAAAAAAAAAAAATCAGAAATCACAAGTCAAATATAAAATAATTAAGTTATGTAAAGAGTAATTAATTAGTATAAAGCCAAAAAAGCAGTCAATAATAAAATAATGCGAAACAGAAGTAAATATAGACTAATTAATTAATATCAAGTCAAAAAATAAAATAATACAAAACAGTCGATGGGAAACAATAGGTCAAACATATTATATTTGATATGTCCATAAATATATCCTTGGCCAGTTTTTGAAAGATGAATATAATACAAGACCGCAACACGATCATCATACTAGATTTAAATCAAATGAAGGATATCTAGTACCAAAATATGATAATGAATACGGTAAGAGAGCTTTGGAATATAATGTGCCTTAACTGTTTAATATGATATTGAAATTTATTAAAAAATGTTGTAGTAAAATTGTATCAAAAAGGTTTGTCAAGGAATGGATTTTGAAATGTCGATTTATTTATAATTCAAATCATGTACATAAATACTACAATGTTACATATATATTTTTGCTGCTATTGTTTAGGTTTAAATAATTTATAACCTATGTTATTATGAAAAGGAACGATGTGCGACAAATCTGTTTTTATGGATTTGGCGCCACTGTATTATGTTATGTAAATGTTGTTTTTCTTTTCAATAATTAAATGAAAAGAATCAGGTATATACATTTTTTTGAATTTCTCTACCCAGAAAACAGCTACACAGTATGTAAGTAGTTGGCCAAAAAGAGCACTGTTCTTCCGTGCGCAGGGGTTCCGTAGGCCCGGGCGTCCCTCTTTCACAATACACCGTTCCTATGACAACGATATCAGAGCGCAAGGAATGTCGTGGAAAGAGGTGACGCAATTGGCACAGAGACGCTCTGAATGGAGGAGGCTGGTTTCTGCCCTGTGCTCCCGAGGGGAGCGTTGAGGGCTATGATGATGATGATGATGAGTATGTAAAAAATACGTAACTGTAAGCTTATTTTAAGTCTTTATTGTTAAAGTAAAGAGCTGGTGGACATTAACGGTGTTATATTTAATTTCTGAAAGGATTTTGTCATGGGGAGTCCTTCAGGCGAACTTTGAGCCCTTCCTTAGAAAGAATTCGCGTGAAGAGTATGGATGACATAGAAACTGACATACCTGTAACATTCATGAGTGAGGGAGGTTGCAACCGTCAATGTGTACCCACTAAAATTCCCGAATGCCAATACGATTTCATTCACGATATGTAGTTAAGACCATATTATGACTATCTTCTCTACTATCAACTACTGCAACTATATTCTTGTGAACACGGGATGAAACCCAGTGATTTTTTACAGCTATCATACTCCTATCGCTTTATTATTGAGTATTTTTGATGCTCCGTTACAAAAATGTTTTTGTTGACAAGGTCTTCTATAGCCTTGATGATAAATGAAAGTGTTCGATCATACATAATTTTCTTAAATAAAATACTAAAACATAAACACTGAAGATGAATGTTTAGAATAAGTAAATATTACTAAATTACTTATTTAATGTTTTAAGATTTAAGGAAAGAGGGCGTCCAATTCTGTTCGCAGGTCACGAATGGGGGGATGAAAATTGGAAACTAAATTAATATCAAGTTAATTCGGATGGAATTGAACTAACGAAACATTAATATATTTCAGTAATTGCTTTGGCGACCTTCGATGTTAAAGTTGTTGGGACTTAGAGATTTTCTGATTATTAGTTCTCTTACTATATTCCATCAAGATTAGTTCATAAATCCGACAATTCACGAAGTCCTTCGTCGTTAATTATTTGTGTTAGTAATAAAGTTTTTTATTGGGCATATTGAAAATTTGAAGTGATTTGTCAACATTAATTAAATATTTTATTTAATGTACAGAGTATTTAAACAAACAAGGTACATGAAATTCACTAGGTCAATAAACTACCTAGAAACTTATATTATTTTAATATAGACAGTCTGCTGGCTACCCCACTTGTAGGACGTGTCGATTAGGGTGTGTCGCTCTCCATACAAAAAAAATAAAGTTTATTTTATTTTAACTCCTTAGTACTCAAAAGTTGTATGATGTTGCTAATGACAAGAAAAAACAAAAAAATGCTACTTTAAACATTATCTTTAGCCTCCTCAAGCAGCATGAAGTTTTGAAAAAAATGCAAAAAACGTTTGCTCTTTTAACGAAAATAGAAAAAACATTGAATCATTACGATGCTATGTATTAGTGATTTTATCTAAATAAGAGTCGATTTAAGATAATTAAAACAAAAATAAGACGACATTCATTATATTTATTTATAAAAAAATATTTTAAATCTTCCTTAGAATTAAATTTTGGCATCATATTTCTTGAATGTTGCCTGGCGCAAATAAAACCTTCTTGAGCCTTGTGACCAGCAACAGAACTAGATGCTTCTATAGTTTATTTAACACATCTCTCCACTGATTGTGTATGGCATGGAAATTTGGGAAAGTTAAACATTTTAATGTAACATTTTAATGTAAAAATTCAGTTGAATTTTTTTTCAAATCGTCAGTACTTATTGCACTCCAAAGGGGAGATGATGTGAGAATTAAAGATGGTTTTTGCCAGTCAATCAATTCTATGTAGCTGTTGCAATCGAAGTTAACTTTTGGAATTACAAATTCTCGTATACCCGGAGCTTCAATGGAGCGAGCTTTCAAGATCCTTCGACATCCCAACTCACTTATTCTCTTATCATTATCACTTAGTATAGCTATTATTATACATATTCTCTGGATTTGCAAAATAAGAATTACGTTGAACAACAGGATCTATTATTGCTTTTAATTTTGCTGGAAGGCATCGTGATGAACAAATTATTTTCCATAAATTAACTACCCCATCTTTACAAGAGTTGTATTGTAAACCATGAAGGTGCATAGACTTTCATAACAAAAACGGCCAATATTTTCAGTTTTTCACAAGGATTTTCAGTGGCGACATATAAACGTAAAATCCTTCTTGCAGACGTTAACCATCTGGCATGGGACATCTTCCCTGGTTGTTTTTGGGCCAAATCATCATTCACTTTATCAGTTGATACTGCTTGGCACAAAATGTATAAATATTTTTGGTCTGTGCTTAATTTATCACACCAAAGTTCAGGCAATGACGTCTCAATTACAACAAACTCTTTGACCTCCATATTTTCACAAAAATTAATATTTTTACCTATTGGTCCTGAAAAAGCTGAAGGTCCGATAGTTGGACCACCTAGCGATGATAATAAATGTCGCAATGGAAGTTCAATTGCATGAAGTTGACAGATGAGCCATTGTAATGGTTTTTGAAGTCTCTTTTCTAGTCTGGAAATTATTCCATTTTTTCTTCCTGTATTAACATTCGTTCCGTCACAGCCGACAGCGCAAATTTCTTCTCAGGATATTTTCTGATCTGTTAGAAAGCGAAACAAGGAGACTTTGACATCTTTCGCTGTTCCAGACGACGGAGTTATATGTCCCAGATAAATAGATCCAGGCTCTTGCACGAGTGTAACATGTTCTTCAATTTTAGATTGTCGGTAAAACTTGTTTCCTTTTTTTACCATGTAGATGGTTTTATCCTTTCATCCATCAAAGTATAAACCATGAACGCTCATGATCTCCCGGTTGAGCAATAAGGAATCTCTCGTTCGCTTTCTGGCTCTCCGCAATCTACTGTGATCTATGATATCTTCTTTCAAAATCAAAGAAGCGATGGCAGTTCCAGCTCTATACGATACGCAATACCTATCGCAGGTTTGAGATTACTTGTCAAGGTTTGTTTTCGTCTTAGCCTTTTCTTTTTTATAAGGGATAGGTAAGCTACAGCACTGGAAATGTTCATCTTCCTGAGTCATACTTATATCTGAATCAGAATCACTTTGGTATAAAGTTGGCGTTATCATCGTCAACCAGGAGGTTTACTCAATTTTTCCGCTGTCTTTTGCACTTTTTTAATTTTTCTTTGTAACTTTTGCGTAGCAACGATGTCGATACTACCTATAAACATTTGTCTTTGAAGGTGTTCTTAAAATAAATGCTCTTGTAGCGGTATTATAGCAAAAAGAATAATCTCTTCATTTGCAGGCTGCAACATCAAAAAGGCTAAGACTGTATAAAATAAAGTTCTCGATTTTATCCATGTATACTCGACTTTTGTTTTTCTATTGAAATTTTTCAATAGTTTCTTGTAATCAGTGATGTATGACATTATAATTTTTTTTTATTCTTTGCTCTCAAAGCACGGGAATAGAAGCGTTTTTCCAAATTTCAATCAACATACGCGTAACGCTCGTAGCTATATCTCCTGCAGCTGGTTCTTTCGATGAAATCTGCTTCATTTTATATCTCACCCACTCGTAATGTTTGATAACATTTTCATACGTCGGCAGCATATTCCAGTTGCATGTTATTTCTTACGGAAATTGGTTGAAAATACTTAATTTTGTGTACTCGTACACGACTCCAACCCGAGACCGAAACTGAGCGACTAATTTTTACGACTGATAAATAAACGACGGTAGTGCGAGAGTAAGGATCATTAGTGGATAATTTATAATAATATTTTTTTATCGTTTGATTATACTATTTACATTCAAATAAACAAGAATATTTTAATAAATAAATATTATTAACCTTTTTTACAAAAAAAAATTATAGGACAAAATTTCTATAATTTATCGTTTTTTGCCAACTTTTGGCCATTTGAGGAGGCTAATGGAAGTTCCCAAAATTAAAAAAAAAATATCAGTTAATATTCTGTTGAGAAAAGGCAACTTTTAATGCCTCAGGCACGTTGAAATTCGAAATTTGAAAAAATCGACACACCCTAGTGTCGATACGGTATAAACACAAATAAATAATTATTTATAGATTAAATAATATAAAGTTGATATTTTCAACCGACGGTACTTGGTGGAAATTCATGTTGAATTAATTAAAATAAAACACTTATTTGTAGTATATCCACGGTGACTTTTTATTGGACGCGAGCCGTTCGCCATCACTTTTCGCCAGCCTGATGATGAGAGCGGAAGCTCTTGAAAGCCGGCTCGCGTCCAATAAAAAGTCACCGTGGATATACTACAAATAAGTGTTTTATTTTAATTAATTAAATTATATTTCTCTCTGAAAACCACGCCTTTCTAGGGGTAGAAAGAAACGAGACTTATTTATTTATATTTTTACTGGTGTTATTTATCTATCTGTATACTCACGGCGTATACCAGGTGGGGTAAGTAGAGAGAATGGAAAGTCATATAAGTCTATCTTTACATGCTTCTTTCGTATTCTTTACATTCGTTTTCATCCATTCATACTAAAATTATCACAAGCAACTGACACAATCTTTTGTAAATCACTTTCATTCTCAACCATTCACACCAAATCATCTGCGTACATCAATGCTTTTAAGTATCTGGTTTCCATTCAGTTCAACACCAACATCCATCTCTTTTAAAGGTCGCATGCAGTAGTTAAAGAATACATTGAACAGCCACGGAGACATGATACAGCCTTGCTACATTCCCTTAGCGAGGGTAAACCATTCCGAGAGGGTGTTGTTTACCTCACGCAAGGGGAAGTCTCCATGTTATTTTCATTTACTTCTTGGTTTATTTATTTTATTTATTTATTTTATTCTTTACTGTACATTGGTTACAATATTACATAGTGAAATAGTGGCATAAAAATAACAATTATACAATTCAATGTACAGAGGGCGAGTTTATCGCTAAAATGCGATGTCTTCCAACTAACCACAACAAACTTCCACAATAATATTAAAGAAATAAAAAAAATATGATTGTGTGCTAATAGTTTAAAAATTACATGATACTCGATACACAAATTAAAAAAAATATTAAGTCAGGTGGTATATTTTTATGAACACAAACTCTTTAAAAATCTTCGTAAAAAAACTACCGACGCGACGTTCCAAAAGAATAGAGATTCTGATAAAATATTAATAATTTTTTTTTTTCAATTTTGAATTGTTTTTTTATTATTGTGTTACAAACTAAGGTCGTTAAAAAAGTGTATTCAACGTACAATTTTTTTCCAAGCATACACAATTTGAATACACACGAATCGTATATTATGTACAAAGAATTACTTGCAAAAAACTGGTAGCGATTACGTAAATCAATTCAACCTCATATATTCTTAGATTGTAACGCGTGTATTCAAAGTGTAACCTAGAGGCAATGTGAAATTTCCAAAATGCTTTGAATATTTTGCTTATGTACGCCACCTTTATAATAGGTCGGTATGGTCGCTGAGTAAAAAATAGAAGTAATTTCAATATTTTCCAAATCCAATTTCTTAGAATCGACACTTGACAAAATAGTACACAGAGGAGAAAACAAATGATGCACGAATACCACAGCAAAAACGTTAGAGAATTTGCTCTGCATGTGTTTCAAAATAATAATATATTTTGGTGTGTTATTATTTTTTTGTTCACACCGCAAAAACCCCTCAATGGAACAACTTAAGAGAATAAAATGTGAATAACAATACTTCAAGTGTTAAGATATTGGATGGGAGAATACTAAAAACAAGAGCAGATGTTTTCAACAGACAAAAAATGTAATATTGTGTATTTTTTATTATATTATCATCGTCAAAACTGCCAAGCGTATCAATGTTTTGAACAGTATAAGATTCTTAGTAACATGTTCTATCAAGGATTCACATTTTTTTATCACTTTACTGAAAAACTTTTGCTTCAATCATATTATCGTCTATTTTTAAGTAATCAACGTTTTCATATTATGTACCTATATACAACTCATAATATTATTGTTCTCGAATCATAATTGTTTTTGTTCTGGAACGTACGGAGGTACTCACTATTTAATATTTGTAATAATATTGCATAACCAGTAGATCAACTGTATGTAATAAAGATGTAAGTTATTCTCTACGTACCAATAAAAAATAATAAATTTAAGAGACTTCACGGAACATGTTTGAAACACGGTGTTAGTGTTATCCTTCTCCTTACTCGTTGATGGCTAGAAATTTTCACAACACATTATTTTTTTTATACAGTGACAATGCTGATTTTATTTATATTTTTACAGGATCATACAGAAAATTAAAGAATATATTAACCAAATATACATTCAATATGTAGACCAGAAAAGATTCTTAACTTAAGTACTAGAGATGTTTAAGTTATAAAAAAAATGCTTCAAAGTGAAGTGAATTATAATCTAAACAATTTAATTTTAAACAACAAAAAATTCAGTAGGTACTTTCTGTTGTTTAAAAACAAAAATTTAGGAATAAACAACTACTTAGTTATTTAAAATAAATCAGACTTTGACTAAAATGAATGAAATAAATAAAAAATCAATTAAAATAAGGTAAGACAATGCAAGAAAGGTAGGCGTAATGAAAATATACACATAAATAATCAATAAATAAAATATTCATAATGAAAATAAACCACATCTTTGCAATATTTACAGTGACTCTTATATTATATGTATACGTAACAAAAACCAAGGCTGCCTATTTACAATAACTTATTTACTGTGCATTTTCATTGAATTCAAAAGGCTCAATTCGAATTTTGCATTTGCAAATATATTGTGCTTACAAGCAGTAAAAGTATAGGTATATTAAATGAAGGAGAATACATAAAACGAAACCAGATTCAATCTTGTAACTACTTCAATACATATTTACTGAATGCACAATATCATTCATTCTTTATTTCAATAGGTAGGTAGATAGATAATACTCAAACATATTGTGCTTTCATGCAATAAATTATATCGATTCCTTGCGGGTAACTTGTACGGTATCCTTTTCATCTTTATTTTAATCATCACAATTTTCTTGTCCTCTAACATTTGAATGGATCCCTTGAATTACAACTTCTTTTTCTTGTATTCATCACTCTTGCAGCATTTCATTTCCTTTTAGAAAAGTGTTGTAACAATCAATTTCCTAGGGGAATATTCCCGACGCGACGCTATGTTTAGAAAATCTATTACCTATTCAACATCTTATATTGACGCACTTGAAATATATCTACTGAAGAATTCTCGGATTACAATAAGTCTCCCACTCTTTCCCTTAGAATTTTGAGCGTCCTATAAAAGGTTGTTGTTGTCAAATATCACGTTTAAGCAGAGCAACATGTTTGGTTCAGCGATGTATGCTACCCATCCTAAAGGTCCCATTTTTATATTGCACAAAGAGATTAAGCTGTATATTAATAACATTTTAGTTAACAGACTATTTAACTTGTATGAAATGCCTTAATGGTTTTAATAAATAATATTAATTAATATCTGGTTTAGCTTCAAACGCAAGTAGGCTGTTTAACGATTTTGAAGGCCTTAGTTTGATTGCTAACTAGCAAGAGACTAAAGTTTGTATTCAAGTTTGATACGTTACACTGCGCACATGGAGCCAAAAAAAGAAAACTTGTATCCAGGAGTTCATTAGGTACAACAGGAAATTACATTATTAATGTGTTGTATACCTAACAATATTATACTTATTCATTTACTTGTTCTTTACTGCTGATTACAAGCAATTTTACATTTGAACACATCGTAACGTTGGTTAGTTGGAAGATATTGTGCTTCTGCGATATACTCGCCCATTGCATAAAATTATGTGTTCAGTAGTACTGAGGTCATATTTTTTTTCTATTGTATACCATTTTTGTGCAATAAAGATTTTTATTGTAACTATTACTGTAACGTCAAATACAATCAATATATAGATGGCAATTTTGTTGCAGAGGCGCAATTTCTTACGACTAACCGAATTTTTAACCGAAGATTTACTATCAATCGTAGTTTAAAAAATAAAAATATTTACAGGTAGGTTTATATTAATTTGACGGTTATTAGTTACAGTTTTAAGGAAATTCAAAAAAAAAATAGAATTTTTTTTATTTGAGAAAATGACATCACGAAATAATCTGAGAAAACATAACCAATCGGAACGAAGACGCATTTAAGGAGACTGACTTCTGCTCTGTACTCCCAGAAGGAGCGTCGAAGGGCGATAGGGTTGAGTTATAAAACTCATTAATAAAGTTAAGAGATATTCCTGATTGTGAATATGGAGATGTGCAGAAGGTAAGACTGTCATCTCATAAGATTCAGAGGGATCTTCATGAAGCCGGAGGCGGTGAACTGGCTATCAGCGCTGGAGCCAAGACTTTAGAGGATATGACGCAGCCCATACGGGTGAAGATTTATACACACTCCAAGCCACATGAAAAATAAGATAAGTAAGGTTAAATTGAGTTACATATTATGTGTAAGTCACCAGATAAAGTCTGAGTTGGGAGTTACCTTGTTGTATTGCGTACTATGTACCTACCTACTCGCTGTATCGACTTTATTCACAAAACAATTTGTATTGAGTGGGATATTGAAGCAATAGACTAGAATATCGTAAATTATTTGGAAAATGTATTGACAGTAATATTGTTATGGAGTAATACTCGTATATATCCAATATAGAGAACAATATGTTCAATATTATAAATTGAGCGATGACAAGGCGATAGTGATATCAAAGAAAAAACCTTTTTTATATAAGTATATTTAGAATCGATGTTATTCAATTCGTCACTTTGGTAAAATGTTGAAAGTAATTTTGGTTTATTTGGTTGGTTTATATTGTGTCAAAATAGTCAACAATGTTTTACTATCACTTTCTTTTATTTCCTTTGTATTCTTGATGAATGAAATTGAATATGATTAGATTGGGATGAAATTGATAATGTGATGGCCGCTGGAAAAAAACTGCTCAGCTCCATGAAGTTTCTGGCAAAGAATAGAACTCCCATTTTTTCTTTATTTTAATTTTTTTTTATTTATATATTGCAAATATTAAATATCTTGCACGTGAAAATCGAAAACTTACATAAAAAGGTTGGGTACAAATTCCATTCCATGGACTTGAATAATATTGGATGACTTATTATTCATGGATTATTAAAAAATCTGATTTTCGCAGATACTGTCTGATTAAATATAGAAGAAATTATAAAAAAAACGGATCACAAAGAGAGTATAGCTTTAAATAATATGTATGTAGGTACAAGTTAGGATGGTTTGGACATGTTAAGCGAATGCACGATGAAAGAATGATGAAGAGGATGTATTTATCTGAAAGAGGGGGTGTGAGGAAGCTCGGACGTCCAAGAACCACGTGCCAGAAGACTGTCTTGGATTGAATGAGTGTAAATGATCAGCGATAGGTTTGACATGTCTAGCGAATGGGCGATGAATAGATGACAAAGAGGATGTATGTATCTGAAAGGAGGGGGGGTGTATGAGATATCGAGGACGTCCAGAAACTACTTTGCTTGACCACGTGGAGCAAATACTTAAGGACAGCCGCATTTTGAGTAAGAGAAATCGGCATGCATGTATGAGAAACTGGATGAATGTAGAGGAAGCGAAAGAAGTAGGTATGTAAGGATAGATCTATATGGCGTTCCGTTCTCTCTGCCTACCCCTGGGACATGCCGTGAGGGTATACCTAGTATAGTATAGTATTTAAAACCCAAAACTGTTTTTCTGAAATATGTGTGAGAATAAAGAAGGTCTTTTTGCGCCATTAACGACAAGCAAAAAAAATCTAATATATACATCATAATGACAATTACTCTATTTTTTTGCGATAAATTCCTTATGATTTGCGAACTCTTGCGAAATTGGAATGTTTTTTGTCGCTTACATGTTTATATTTATATGTCTTTCATCTGTTGTGTACCATGTAAAATAAATAAATAAACTCTGGAGAGAGTAGAGGTGTTCAAGGTTAACCCTGTAAAAACCCTATTGTTCAGGAGGTCTTATGATTCTTGAATGAGCCCTTGCTGTGGTTTTCCACAAAACTGCGCAGTTGCGATGGCTGGGTCACGTTCTCCGCATGCCAGAGGACAGACTACCACTTAGATCTTTGGAGGCTGTGGGAGAGGGCAGAAGACCGGTGGGCCGCCCTAGAAGAAGCTGGCAAGGGCAGGTGTCAAACTTGTGTGATGAAAGACTTGGTTTGGAGTGGCCAGAGGTCCTGGAAGCAGCGGTGGACAGGGATCTCTGGAGGAGGTACCTAGGCGCAATGGGCCCCCGACCCAACTAGGACAAGGGGAAGAAGATGTATGTATGTATGTATGTATTTTTATTATATTATACTTTGTTATTGTAGCTATTTTAATTTTTTGAAGATCCTTGATATGAACAATCATATAAATAAAACTTTATTGCATCTAAAAATAATAGTACAAATGGCGGGTGTATTGTCTTTCGGCAATTTCTAGCAACCAAAAAAAGTTGAAATATTGTTAATTAACTTCAGTGTACTGTTCGTTGAGTACCTACTTATATAAATAAATAAAAACTATAATATAGTTTTTATTTATTAAATTATCCCTCAAAGCGCGAGCTCTGGTCAAATGTAAGGGAATTAATTATATTTTACTGTGTATTTATGAAGGAAATGATTATTATAGTAAAAATGTATATTTTTTCCTAAATAAACATATTTGAATTAGAATTATATATATTTAAAATAAAAATGTTTACGAAAAAACAATATTAATAAACATAATTTTGTTAATATATGTTGTGACATAAAATGCTTTTAAACCAATTTACTTCGTGCAAATACACAGTATGGTAAGAAAAACAATTCATTAATCAACCATAATATACTTAATTCTTAGCGTGATAATGCTACAAACTTTAAGTATAATAGTTTGTATTTCGTGATTTATGCAATTGCCTTTTTTGTTATACACACAAAATAATTTTATTTTACGAATTCGAGGGCGTTTTACGAGTTGATTGTAACAGGCGATATGACTTTATCTCGGTAATTATTATGTAAATTAATATAATTATTAACAAATTACGGTATGAACGCATTAATATTAAGGATAATTTCTCGTTTTAATAGAATTACACATTAAGAAACCTTAAATGGATTTTCTACTACTACCTTCTCACATAATGAATGTACGTACCAAACTACCTGCCCACAGCACGTTTCTGAGAAAACACAACCCATACAATATTATATCCTTCCTTCAGTTGAGATACGCTTGCGTAAAGTTTCAAAGGATTTCTCTTCTCTTTTCAATTAACAAGGAAATTCCAGTAGATGATCCGAATCTAAATAAAAAACAAAGAATGTGGATTTAATGTCTCTAACTAATTGTATGTATTAAGAACTGCGACAAAAAAGGTACGATTTTTTACCATTAGAATACATACAGTTAAAGGACCCACCGACCACCCGAATAGCGTAGAAGTCTGAAGATTTATCAGATAATACATGCAGTTTTTAAAGGGCAGCGCCCGCCACATACCTTGTGCCGTACCTGGAGATATGTTTCTCCATAGCGACACACACAATGAGGTTGGCCTGCATGTACTTTAAGGCTATGAAAATAACTGTATAATTATACAAGGACTTTATTCAAATGTAAAACAAATGTAACTACGAAGCTTTTGTATATTGCCCCAAAACTTACAGTACCTTGAGGCAAAAAAAATGAGAACACCTTTGGACGTATGATGAAACGAGTAACATGGTTTTGTTTGATGAAAATAAATAGGTTTTTGAAAGTTTGATTACATTTTGTTTTCAGTGTCAATATAAGCTGGTATAAAAGTTCTTTTAGTTTAAAAAAAGTAGAGTAGAAGAGAGTGTCGAAATTCGATTACTGGGACGCTAGCATAAGGCTTTTGATAGTAATTTGATTGAACTATTTGTCGCAAGTTTCCGAAATGAAATAAGCATTTTTACGACTTTCAATTTAAAATTAAATATACAAAAATGAAAGTTAAGATGGTTTGGGCACGTGGAAA
The DNA here is from genome assembly GCA_947579605.1 of Athripsodes cinereus. NCBI lineage: Eukaryota > Metazoa > Arthropoda > Insecta > Trichoptera > Leptoceridae > Athripsodes > Athripsodes cinereus. The sequence continues at coordinate 19,011,099 of OX388319.1, read as the reverse complement.
GAATGAATGAGGACAGAATGACTAAGAAGATATATTTGGCTGAGAGGAATGGTGCTCGGAGACGCGGACGTCCGAGGATTAAATGGCAAGACCATTTAAATCAAATCCTACAGGACGGTCACGTGTTGAGCACATTGAACAGGAGAGCATGCATGAGGAATTGTATGACAGTGACGGAAGCGAAAGATGTATGCAAGGATAGAAGGAAGTGGCGCTCGATCCTTTCTGCCTACCCCGCGAGGGAAGCGGCGTGATGGTATGTATGTATGTAAAAATGAATGCTTAACGTATTTAACTTTTTGTGAAACTAAATAATAAAAGTTTAGAAAAATTCAGATGAATTCCTCAAATAAGTAAAGCAATTTAAATAAGACGAAAATATAACTGTACTGCAACGGTTGCTTATTGTGAGCTGTCTTAATCTTAATTTTATGTTTTCATTTTTTACTACACCATTACTAGTAGGGAAGCTAGCGGACTTACTGCATGTGATTAAGATACAATTCATTATCTCTGTGCCAATATGAGTCAAGACATTCATAAAAGGTGCCATACCTTAACGTAGAATTTTATTTTAGTAAATATTCAACTTGTACCTATTTATCCGATTGAAAATAATTATATTAATATCAAAATTCAGAGTTTCTAATTTTTTTTAAATCCTTACTTACTTCAGATGGTTAAAAAGCCCTTGCAGGACCTTTGCCACCGAAACAATAGATTATTAGCTTTAGATATTAGCTTATGATTAAAAACATATAAGAAGAAAGTTGATCCCTGTTTTGTAGACACGCAATTTATGATAGAAATATTAAAGAGTTTTATTTTTATATGTACCTACATAGATAAATAAAAATGTTATTAACTACAAATTTGAAATATAATATGGCACAACATTGATTTTCCGGATCGGCGCACCTCAAAGACATTTTACTAAGAATTGTCTGAATTTACATTATAAAGAAAAACGAATAAAACGTCTTGTTATTACATTTTCACTTTCCTTTCAGTTAGTAAAAAAATGAAATTGAAAATGAAAACTCAATTAAACATTTCATGAACGTATTTTCTAAATTGTTCTTTCATACGAATACAAGTCACAAATGATATTAACTAGTTTATCCCTTCTTGTTTTTATTAATGTATTTGATGACATTATGTATGAGAATATTAAATATTTCAAACTTTATATTACTATATTAAGGAAAAACGAGAGTCCTAACTGTATTATGTTTCGTCAAAATTTATTTATTTATTCTCAATACACGGCCTGGGCCTTTAACACGTTAGTTACGAAACATAAATTTTATAATGTACACAAACAGTATTGTATAATATATACATAGACATAACGTAACATAATAAACAGAGAATAAAACAAGGACCCACAAATGAGCAATAATTAAACATGGTTTAAATGATTAATTTTTTTTAGAGGTTTCATAATTATGTCAATTTGTTAAAATTATTAGCCAGTAGGAATAAGTAAAAGAGAATATTTTCAACAAAATATGTAAGTATAAGTTGGGTTAAGATTCATCAACACCGAGCCATACGAAAAGTAAGTAAGTATAATAATCCAATTTAAAGAACAGATAATACAAGTTCTTTAAATTGGATGTCAAAATTTTAAAATGTGTAATGTCAGTGGAATATCTGAGGAATCTCGATTAATATAATTTTTTTTTGTAAAAAACGTGATGTAAAGATATTGATTGATATAATAGAAAAAGTAATTCAATTGACGTGCATTTTGAGCGGAAAATGCTAATTTTCTCCCAGTGTTTTCAAAAACAACGTTAATAGTATATTATAAAGTGTGTTTTCATATTCACATCACGTTTTGATATGACCAGCCATGTCTTAATATCATTTCATCAAAAACTCATATGACAATGAAACATTTTTGTATTTATTCGGATTCTGTTTCCCCAATAAAGTATTATTTCAATGACAAAGGAGGTAAAGACTAAGTAAAAAGGAGGAAAACGTTTCAATTGACCCGTCTTATTGCTACACGAATCGCTGTATTGTAGTCTGGACAATGAATACAAAATCCCTTTTGTATACAATATAATTAAGAACACAAACAAGAAACTATTGTTATAATAATATGAGGAATTATTTGCCCGGTTAGTAACTGGGTATTCTCAAAACAATTCATTCTTTGAAAATGCGTTGTGAATTAAGAATTTTTGACACGTGCTATTACTATACATAAATACAATTTGAATGTTTTTGAGCCACAATAATACTATTTGCGTGATCAACACATCAAGATTAACATTTCATTTTCCAAAATAAATATCTAGAATTATGGAATAGTTACAATTGTAAAAATTAAGGAATTCGAATATTTTTTTGTACCAAAAACAACTTATGCATTTGGTAAAGTTGATAGTTGCTGTTTTTAAAATTTTACAATCAGCCCTGAATTTGTCAATACCGTTTTAATTATGAAAATATAATCAGAATTATTTAAAACTGTTGTATATAAGTGTAAAAGCAATGCCGTAAATAGGAAAATATACTATTTTAGTTCTCTGGCGTCATTTTGTTTTTCAGGTTGACAATCAACGATAATTTGTCAACAGTCTTGAACACAATCATAAAGGTTGCTGTTAGTTGACATGTATGCTTTGCATATGTCGTACATATTGGTTTGAAACAGGAATTAGTGCGATTGGGTAAAATGCACTTAAACCACTCTTAGCCGATTCGAAAGCATTGGAACACCTTTCCTGTTTCCTACTTAAAGGAGTTAGCACAGTCTTTTGGTTGTGTGGATGAGGTTTCTGTTAAGTAATATTCTTAACTATTTTATATAGTTTAAAAGTTGTTTGACAATGTTAATGCAGAAAATTTTCATTAAATTATTTTTTAAGTACAAATTATGATAGTCGAAAGAGTGGAAGTTTCAATTTTCATTTACAAAAATCATTTTAAAACGGTAAAAAATGTTTTCAATTAGTACAAAAAATACTGCAAGTAGTTAGTTTAGTTACTATTTGTATTCTTCCCTAAATGTTCAAAATCCAAAATAAATTAATTTTGTTATTTACTTTCAACATTTTATTGCTATATAAGCAAATTTATGTAATATCCCTAATAAAACTTAATTGTGATAGAACTATAAAATATCAATACATTCTGTACATAATGTAGGTTCTTGTGGCCCATCTCTCAATTTGTTCAAACAACCTATTTGATCCAATCATCAATCCAATCAAACGTACTGTACTATTATTCTCTATTGTTTACTTTATTTTGCTCTACATAATTGTTTTACCATGTTTACACACAGTGAACGGTTTTAGTTCAGATAAAATATGCGTAATAGTTTTACCTATATACAAAGAACTCTATTACGAATAATTCATAAAAGAGAAATATCTAATTTTGAATAGTTATTCTAATTTTACATCCTTTAGTGCTCCTCTAGAAAGCTCAGGGTAAAAACGTTGTTATCATGGACGATTTTTTTTATAAAAAAAAACTAGGGGAAAAGGGAGATTTTCATCAGAAATAGCAAATAAATTTGTGCAATGGGCGAGTTTATCGCAGAAGCGCGATATCTTCCAACTAACCCATAAGGAACTATTTATTTATACCTAGGTTTAAATGTTTTGTAATTAAGTATAAAAAACTGTAGTAGTAAAAGCTGTTACTTTGATTTAGTGATTCACTTTGATAGGTATCTTGTTCATAAATGAAATTTATAGGCATATATTAAAATATTAATATTTCACACTTACATATCGAGGGTATACAACCAAAATGCACTAAGTCAGTCTAGCGCTACAAAAGTTTTCAAAAACTATTCAAGTAATTAACATATTTCCTATGTTTAAATTTGTTTGCAAAGCCTAAAAGTCACTTACCAATATCATCTTAATTAAAGTTCAAATAATACATGACGAATTTGTATTGATCTAAACACTTTTTTTTTCATTTAATTGCCACCATGTCATCTCAAAACTGAAATGACTTAGTGCATTTTGGTTGTATACCCTCGATATATGGACCAACTGAAGAAGGACATGGACTGTGGCACATACGTAGAACTAAAGAGATTAGCTGAAAATAGGGTGGAATGGGGAAATGGGAAAATACAAACTCGTTGCAGACCAATCCAATGGATTTTAACTCACTATAATAAAGTTGATATTTTCAACCGACGGTACTTGGTGGAAATTCATGTTGAATTAATTAAAATAAAACACTTATTTGTAGTATATCCACGGTGACTTTTTATTGGACGCGAGCCGGCTTTCAAGAGCTTCCGCTCTCATCATCAGGCTGGCGAAAAGTGGCCAGCCTTTTCGCCAGCCTGATGATGAGAGCGGAAGCTCTTGAAAGCCGGCTCGCGTCCAATAAAAAGTCACCGTGGATATACTACAAATAAGTGTTTTATTTTAATTAACTAACTATAATGTTTAAATGAATTGATTATGATTTTTTATGATAAATAATGGGACAGTTAAACAACCACTTGAATTAAATCGAAATTTCATATGGTATTCTGTGCAAAATAAACTAAAATTTAAGTTGTTACTCTGTCCGAAATAAATTAAAATTTAAGTTATTCACTAAATCACAGTATAATAATATTCATGTACAACATCAGCAGTATAAAATAAATCTAGATTTCTGTTTTTATTATATTTGAATCGCTGAGAAGCAGTTGAGATCATAAAATCTTGGAAAATATGGGGAATGCAACTCTTTACAACATACTGCACTAACTGTATTAACTGTTATCTCTATTTCTACAGTGACAGTGGTTTTCTTCTGTTGCACGTACCGTTTGAGTGTTATAATGTCTCAGATGGGAACACAAAGATTCAACATTATCTACCTACCATATACTTGAGCATGTAGATCGGTACAAAGAGAGGACGGATAGAATAATTGCTGCTGTAACGTCAATAACAATCTTTATTACACAGGTGCTATAAAATGTTACATTTTATTACTAGCCACTGGAGTTTATCTATGTAGCTACTCAATAAATGTTAATCATAATATTCTATTATCTTTGTTCTATCTGTCATAATCTATTGCACCATCCCGCAATGTTTAATGTTCATGGTGGGTCATGTCCTGAGTGCTAATAAAATTTGAACTTTGACGGACAGTTTCATAATTTACAACTGTGCTGACATCTATGAGAATCTTTGTCTTGTACTGAATTTGAATTATGCATGAAAATATTACAAAATTAAACTCTAAAATATTTTTATTCTACGTATATTCAAAAATTATAAACATTGTATTTTCCACTTTTATTTTAAATAAGCTGAACGTTTTCGAAACTTATAAACTTCAGAATTTCTGAAGTTGAAACGGTAAGTTTCGAAAACGTTGAACTCATTAGAAATAAAAGTGTAAAACAAAGTGTTTTTAATTTTTTAATTTATATAAAATATATTTTTTTTACAGGTAAAATGTTATTCCACAACATTAATCACACAATATTTTCATAGTTACAATAATTAAACTATATTATCTAGTTTAACATCACGGCAAATTCTACGAAACGGGTAGCCTGTAGGGTAACTGCATATAATGAATATGCAGATTGATGTCTGTATGTTTAAAAGTAATAACCACATAAGAAATGCGGCATTTCTTATGCATTGAAGATTTACATCTCATTTGTAATATTTTACGAACATCTTTTTACAGAATCCTCGAAAACTTCACAAAAAAGTGAGAGAGTTATTCTTTACCAAGAACTCTATGGAGTGAAATTTGTAAAGCTAAGTATAACATTTTGTTACTTCAAATGTCAGAAGATTTTTCACCCGTCACAAGCTAACCATATATTATTTTCTAAGATAGCTACATATTATATGCTGTAACCTTTCATGGTTTCTAACACATTTTCTCACATTGTGCATTTCTACGGTAAAGTGCATAGGTACACTATGGCATTCTCTAGCTCTACCATAGGAATTTTGTGGAGTCGACACCACTATAATACATTATTGTGCACTGCACCTCGCTTATCATTGTTACAGAAGTATTTACGTTCATAATAACAACGGAGACCTGAATGAAATGCACTATGTACTCTTCACGCAACTATAAGTCTTTTCATGAAGCAAGCAGTACATAACGTATGTTATTTTTCTAGAAAATCGATTTAAGTCGGGGTTGAAACTCTGACTTTCCAATTCTGCTTTTCAATTATGTGACGGGCATCAAAAATACCTACAAGGTTTGCTTTTCTATGGATCCCAGATCACTTCTTAACAAGTGGCTGACTTTTGGACATAGTATATAAATTTTCTTTGTATAGTTGATGAAACGTTCCGCATACTGAAAATATCATGTGTCATATTACTTATTGAAAGATTCGAATGAACTTAGCCGCGGGTAAAAAAATAATGATTCGATAATAACACAATTTCAAGTTTGATTTCTCTATATGATTAATTTAGAGGATTTAACATTTATTTATATTTGAAACTGAATTATGAATTTATTGACTAATTGCACATAATTTTAATAAAAACTGTATGAAACTTTCAAGAAAATTCTTGTCTAATTTAGGATATATCAATAATTTAATATCATGTATTTTTATATTGGACAACTTGTTTTAGTTCTTTATATTTAATTATAAAGTGACCTGGTTTCGACTTAAAAAGTCATTGTCAATGCTATTGAAGTCGAAATAAGGTCCTTATATAACTAAATATAAAGTAAAACTAAAACATTTTCTATTTAAGAGTTTTTGTGTTTACGCTGTGGAAATCCATTTTTAATTTTAATAAATAAAATATAAAAATATATTATTGAGCACTGTTTAATCTCCACTATGTTAGGTTAAATACCGAACGTTTTCGCCTATACTTGTAGGCATCTTCAGGGAAACTCAGTTTCCCTGAAGATGTTTATATTTTATTTATTAAAATTAAAACTTTTTCTCTTTCTTCCATATATAAACAAATAGTTTTACAAAAGAAATGTCAACTCAATTAAAACCACGAATTTAAATAGCTTCTTATTACGAGGAATTTGTAAAATTCCAAGATTCGGATTAAGCTCGAATACCTGTTCATTTGTTTTTTTTTAAAATGCAACATTATAGGCAATTTTATGTGAAAATAATAAACTTAAAGTAAAAATGTAACATAAATATTGAAAATATTACTTAATGTTCAGAAAAAAAAAACATGTAGAAAGTGCTTTCATCAAATACTTCTATAAACACTAAAAGGAAGAGATAATTTTATAAGAGACCAGACACATTTACAACACAAGCTTAATACAATTTCACGAGTAATGACAGATTTACAATAATAGACTTTGATGTTTCAATTTTACGTAATAATATAAAATAATCAAATAAAACCCCACAGAAAATAATCAGCAGAAATGCGTACACGAGTCTGAGTATGTTGATGGAGATTACTAAAAAAATAATATAAACACGGATATATTATTTTTATTATAATAAAGAAAGTAAAATTAAATAACATTTGTATTATTTAATTTACAAAGAAATTATATGTAAATATTTGGGTATGTTGCACACTTTTTTAAAACTTTATTTAATTTTTCACTCTTACACACTGAACTACTGAATTACAGGTTTTTATATTTATTTAAAAATATTAAAGATGTATTGAAACAGAAATACCGTTTTTTGTTCACACAAATGGTTATATAATCGAGCGATTTCGTAAAACTAGCTTGACATTGAGGGACGCCGAGGACCCGGTAGGAGACACATGTCCTGGCTGCGAAACATAAGGTAGTGGACCGACATCCGAAGTGTTGTAGAGCTGCTGTTCCGAGCAGAACAGGATAGGGACAAGTTCGCCGAGGTGATCGCCAACGTTGGGGGAACCCGACAAGGCACTTGAAGAAGAAGAAGCTTGACATTATCAAGAGTTCTCTAAATAATGTCAAACTGGCTTATCAAAAGCGCTTGAGCATGTTATCATGTTATCAGTGAAAAATGAATATTGTTATTGTCTTTTTTTATTTTTTTTTAATTCTTAAATATGTTTTTACACAATATAAACGCACAAACCCTCGAACAATTTTATATTTACATATATTTAATTACACTCATAGGTATAAAACGAAAATGAAAAATATAAATATTTGATGTTTTCTTAGTGAAGTCAAGATAACAACTATCACATAATATAATATTGAACACTCATAATCAAACATAGTTACACCAATTAGAAAATGGGCGTGTATTCTCAATCAGCTCCGCACGTTTGTTTTATTTATATGAATTGATCTTTTACGATTTGTTTGAATACAAAGATACGGAAAGAAAATAATTTAAAGTATGTTCAAATGTTTTGACGTGAAATTAAGCAAATGTGATGTTGAATAATTATTGTTCATGAGTCACACTAAAATAGTTATTTAAACACACTGAAGTCATTTGTTAGCTTGTGAGTAGATGCAAAACAATATATTTTTACAATGTGCCAGTTGAGCCTCCCGTGAAACAACAAGTGAGAGAAGGACTCCGCTTTTTGCCTCATCGTCTCATCCCAGGTTGCAGCGCGGTATGAGTCAACTAGACATTCACATAACCCCCGCCCCCCTTTGAAGATGCCTACCGCAGCTGTAGGCAAGACGTCGGGAGAATTTCTGTCCACCTGACCACGGAAAAATTGCCCAGAATAAGTTTACTTATGTGGTGTTCTCACTTTGGCGAATATCGCCAGAGCACCAAAATATCGCAAGCCATTTGAACCGTGTGAACAAAATGACTGCTAGTCTGAAACGATAAAAACCAGTAGAAACGATATCGTCTCGAGTTGACCACCTTCCAATTTTCTCGCCCGATTGAACGATTTGCGCATGCGCAGATGTGCGCGTTATTCGTATCTATGTTAAAAACTTTATAACCTATACATTTTATAATGTTTCACGCTTCATGACAGCTGTTATCTTTGTTGTTGGTTTGTGGCGTTTGTTTCCTTAATTAAAAGGCGCCTTATAACCTCTACTATAACATTTTCGACTAAAAATAAATACTTCGCGATCTCCATCTCGACGTCCGCCATTTTGAAAACAGTGTCAAAATCAAAGCGCATCTGACAGATCGTTTCTATATCGGTGGACTGTGTGAACAGGTGTGACGATCAATGGATATCCGGCGAATTTTGTTTTTTCGCCTGGCGATATATTTTGAAATTCGCCAAATGTGAACACCCCATTATAACGCAACTGTGAAAGCTTAAGATGTTGAAAATATTATACATAAATTACCAAGTATGAAATTGAGTGCCCAGAAACACTGTATGTCAATATTATGCCAAATTTTCGTTCATTTATTTTTTTACAATTATAAACCAACAGGCACAACAACAAACATATCACAATAATAAATAAAATAGTTAATGCTGCACCCCCTACGGGCATAAATGTAGTGTTACCCTTACTATCCATCCCCAAGCCGATGCTCATCCCAGTACCCTTGAAACTTAATATTATAACTAATTTCCAGAATCTAAAAGAGCCTGGAGTTTCCATAGACGCCACAAGGAGAGGTCGTTTGACAAGAAAGCTCCAGAGAGAGGAAAGTTTGAGCTTACTGATAGTATACTCTAAAAATAAACAAAATCTAAAAGATAATGTAAATTTACACACTAAAGATCAAAAGAAAATAATATAATACAATCACAAGAAAAACATGTTTATTGTAAAGGAAATTGAATTAATAAAACACAAGCAATTCAAATTGAGAGTAAATCAAATTGAATTACTTGTACACAATTAGAATTGACAAAAGTTATGGAATATAATTAGAGATTGGTAAATTATGTAAAATTCATGCCAAAAGGAGAAGAGAGAAGAGCAATGCCATTAATCATTTACAATAAACGGTGCATCGTGAAAGAGAATGATGATTGTGTTTGACAAAGAATTATTTGTTAAACACATAAAATAAAAGGCAAATCCCATGGCATAAAAATAAATACATAGGTACTATAAATAGTTTTCCGTAGTTTATTCGTGAATTACACCCATACGTATTTACTGTGTGCTAGATGTAGGTGTGTAATATATGTATTTGTTTACGTATTTATTTTAAAAAAGGTTATTGCCTTACGTGCCGTAATATATAAACACGTACAGGAGAAAGTGGTAAATATTCAGACTAGGAAGTCTAAAACAGGAATCAGATAAATCTAAAAATGTTCTAAGCGAAAATAAAAACTACGGTGAATCGATATTACAACGCCTTTCAATATAAAAGGAGAATATTATAAATAGAACAACATCCTGTGCGTCGGAGAAAACCGTGTCATGTTGTATGAAAAAAAAAACTTAATAAACAAATACAAAAAGCGCCAAAACAAACTATTTGTAATGTAATTTTATTATGTAACTACATAGAACAAAGTGTGCCTTCAGACATCTCATCATCGATATAATGTGAAATAACAATAGTTGTAATAGAATAATACAAGAATAGGTGTCTTTACAATACATAATATCGTGAAAAACATAAGCAACGCGATACCATAGGTATTAGATACAGAAGTATTTCAATGCTTCAATATTTGTTAGTCTTCAAACAAGGTCTTAGATTTTAATTCTTATATCAATTTAACACATTCGTAGGAATTTTTCATCAATATTTATAATTTACTTGCGGTTACTTTTATATAAATTGGATACAAATTCGTAGTTGCTCTCTAATCGCATATCGATTAAAATGAATTCTCAATATGGCGACAATTACAAATTTAATATGAGACGTACTTATGCATGATAAATTAACATTAAATTGTCGTCGATTTAAACCAACAAGGTTTCAAATAATTGTTTTCTACTTTTTTTTTTTTGAAAAGTGGTGTTTTTTTTTATAAAAATACAAATTAATGTGGTTTTGTACTACTAGTATACTACAGCCATATGTGAGGAAGCCAGCAGACCAGCTGCACGCAACAAGCAAGCATGCAAGTTATTTTCCCTATACCAACAAAAACTAAGACATTTAGGATAGGTGGCAAACTTCATCGCTAAATTTAGAGTGTAAAATGTCTATATTATTTCGAATATCTTCTTTTTACAAGACACTCGACTTACTGAAATTAGTGAGAGACCAATTTTTTGCCGGGTGCTCCACAAAATATGTGGTTTTGTAATAAAATCAAATTCTAACACCCTTACAGTTAGTAATACGATAGAAAAGTTGGACGAGATGACCATGTCCAAGGAAAAAGAGAGACAACAATATGGTCTACCAACCAAATAATAAAATTAAGAAAAAAACGTTCCTTTGTTCAATCTATTTATAAAAGTAGAAATCTTGATTGTGCAACAGTATAATGTTGGTGATATAAATGCCATAGTGTAAAAAGGGCTTTAGCATTTTAGTGACAGTCATATGTGTAGACAGTTAGGTAGGTGGGTACCTAATATAATAGCAATTTGTAAGCAGCGTACATCACATGGCTGCAGATGTTAAAAAGAATCGTTTTTTTATTAGGCTATATTTAACATTACTGTAAGTTTGTGTTGTGTGGTGGTTTATATTGTCATCATCTTACTAGTATTAAAACTGGCTTCACTTGTAGAGTTATCATTAAATTTAATAAAAGTAAAAAATAGTTTTAAATAATGTTTTAGATAACACGAGCAAATGACATTCCGTTACGTTATATGTCTCTGAGAAATGACAAAAAAAATAGTAATGGTTTTTATGCAAATATTTTTACAGTTTTGTCATGGTTTGATGACATTATTATATCACTATGTATGTTGACATCTCGTTTATATTATCAGCATGTTGAAATATTTTGTGCAAAACAGACTTTGAACAACGTACATCAAGATAATAATATTTTTATAATTCAAGATTAGACAAACTAATAATTATTTTATCATAATAAAATAAGAAGAAAATAGTTAATTCATTTCCAACATAAATACATGAAATCACAAAACTCTAATATCTTACGATTCCAACTGATTATTCCTAAAAAAAATACCACTAAAATGAGGGCTGATTAGGAGAAGAATAATGAATTGCCTTTATAATCTGGAACAGTAGTCAGAAAAACACCACATCGCTTTTTAGGACCGCAATTAATACGGAAAAAAAAATCTCTTGATCGCCAACCTTTGCAGTGGAGATGGCACTAATTGTATATAATTTACAATTTTCAAACATTCTTGAAAGGCGAAAATTGACACAGAGGGCTATTTTACAAAATTCTAGACTTCCATAGAGGACATATTATAATCAAACACAAATACATTTATTTATGAACAGACTCAAATATTTATGCGAGTATTATTAATACTTAAGTACCACTATTGTTTACAACGGGAAAAAACAGTTGAAAATCCTCGAGTCTTGCGGGTTACGCTGTGAGAGATACCATCAAAAGAAAAGGCTTGTCTTTTTTTCTTCATAATTTTCTTACTTACTTATTTGGTACTCACATTTGGTTTTGTTAAGTGTTCGAGTATATATTATATTCTGTGAGTTTTACGATCTACCAGACACACACATACGATGTGATATTACAAAGAAAATGTATTATGATAATATATTTTATAACTCCTTTTAAGTAAATTGCTTTTTTCGCACCTGTGATTTTTCTTATTGTTTTTATCATTGGAAAATTAGGTGCCAACGTTTGTGTGAGAAACCCAGAATATTGTTTTGCAGACACGTTTACAAGTTTAAGATTTGATTTTGATTTTATGTTTGCATATCTTTATCAAATAAAACACATCTCGTAAAACAATTTGAAAAAACAATGTTTTAACTGTTGTTTTAATTTCATAATTTATTTATCTACTGTTTTTGAGATTAAATTTTTAAGTATCGAAATATAAGTTGTGTATTAAATTAAATAAATAAATAAAAAAAAAGTAATTGGAGTAGGTATTACAAAAAAGTGGATTGCCCAGAGCAGAATAAATATGTATCTTTCACTGTTATCTAAAAGTTTACAAGTATCCTTTTAAAAGAACGAAGGTATTCGTAGGACATCGCAAATATGATATTTGACAGTTGCAATTCAGGTAGGAAGTATACCTGTTTCAATTGTGGAAGTATTTTTTTTTGTATAACGCGCAGCTAATATACGTACCTAATAATAAATAAATAAAAAATATTAATTAAATATAAACTTTTTTATTTCATAAAAGTGTACAAAACATATACCACAAACTCGCCCAGCGCTCACATCAACGAATTGGGTTCATCAGGGCTGATTATAAAACTGACTTGTTTTGTTATCCAAAAGAAAATTGAAAATAACCTTTATTTCAGAAAAAGTTTCATTCTTACAATATACACAAATGTGTCTGGTAGAGTGAAAGAAGTAACTTAAGTACATACAGTTAATCCGCCAGCAATACTTTCCACTTGAGCATACAAAAATGTATTACCAAAACATTTATACATCATGCAAGATGAGTGTTCTGGATAGAATGCGTGTAAATAAATTGAGATGGCTTGGTCATGTGGAACGAATGGAAGAGGAAAGAATGACAAAGAGTAAGCGTGGGTGTCCGAGAAGTACCTACGTAGCTTTACCACGTGGGTCAAATTTTAAAGGACGACCGTGTGTTGAGTAAGAGAAATCGACAACATTAGCGAAAGAAGTATGTAAGGACAGATCTATATGGCGTTCCGTTCTCTCTGCCTACCCCACCTGGGACACGGCGTGAGGGTATTGTATAGTAAATAACCAAAACATGACATAAAGTATTCATAAAATTTCGGATTTATTCAATAATATAAATATTCATAATATTAGATTTATTCATAATGGCAACATCACGTTCTCTTAATGTTGACATTCCCGCGCATATTCATGCTATACATATAACATTATACATAATATTTTACCTAACTGATGAGAGCGTGTCACGTTGGTGTAGTAACTGTTTCATATGTTGCGATTATTTTTCTTACATCTCCGCACACTAAAAGACTTTGTTAAGGTTATTATTTCTATAAAACTTTTTTTACATTTAAGATTTGTATCAGCAACTAGTATCCGACTTCCTTTGCATACTATGCATGCACTATACTTGAAAAATAAGATGTGATATTTTCTTACACAGCGTATGACCACAGATAATATGTGATATGAGTTTCTCCTTAACATACTAATCAAATAAGTGAAAACCACCCTCATTTGGGTGCATCGCCAATAATAAAAAAAATCAAGGAATGTTAATTACTATATTAAAAGAAAACGATTTTTCCATTACGTATCTTTATTACACGTTATCATTTTTTCTTATTGTTATATTAATGTTGTGAAGAAATAATACACAAAAGAAACTTAGTTTCACGCAGAAATAATTTTAAAATAATGGTTCACGTTTCTTGCATTGCTGAATCGTTGTTGCGGAAAAAAGTTTAAAGTTATTCAAGTCTAGATAAAGGACGAGGTAATACTCCTAACTAGTATCTGACTCGAATCTCAAAGTGTGAAAAAAGCCTTTACTTTTATCATGTCTTTACAGTGAACTAAGTAACCGTAGAAAGAGTCTAGTATTTTAAAAATATTGGTACACAAAACATCGTTTATATTCACATTTATAAATACATTTCGACTTATTCTAATATGTAAACAAATAAAAAACGAAACTATAGAAACACACTTACTACTAAAATAATGATGTCGTGTGCGATGAGAGTCGCTGCTCCTTCCTTCGATATATTTCAAATTCTGAAAAGCAAAAGAATATAGCTTTAAGATATATTGTCTTTTAAAATAGCATTTATTTTAGTACGTCAGTCTACTGACAACATTTAAAAATTAAACACCTTTAATAGCACATTACTGTATGTTGGTTAAAACATTAGTTTAATAATAAATTTAAGCCACATTTATGCTAATTAAATGTTTATTTTTGAAAAAAATTATAGCCCCGTTTACGTAAAATAAAAGTTTTTTAAAGTCTGTGACTTCTGGTAGGTACTCTAAACATAGAACTTTTAAGTCAGATGGGTATCTTAAACACGTCTTGCATTCATTGAAATGAAGTTTTTTTTTATTTCATGGAGCACCAGGTAAAGAATTGGTCTCCCTCTCTTCTTCGTAAGTTTTCGAGTGACCTGTGAAAGGCAGGTGTTCGAAAAAATTAACACATTTTACATCTTAAATTCAACGATGAGGTTTGCCACCAAACCTGAATGTCTTGATTTTATATTGGCACGGAGAGGACAGCTTGTATGTTTATTATCTGTCTGCTGGCTACCCCATTTGTGGGAGATGCCGTGATGGTATAGAAGTAGTAGTTTTCTTTTAAATATACCATATATTTCAATTTAAGTGCCGAGGTATGTTATCGATTATAATATTCTCAAATTGCTATTAGAATTGGAAACAAGCATTTTCATTGAACCCAGAGTCTGTTTGCCCCCCTTTTGTAGTAAATGCGGTTATGGTAAAGATACATTCATAAAGAGAATTTCAAGAGCATTCGCTCTTATCGTAAGTAAAAGTAAGTGATTAAGTACCTACGTAAGGTTTGATTATTTTAATAGGATAATGCTTTTCATTAATGTCGTGCTATTTTATATTACATATTATGTTTGGGTTTATAGTAAAAAGTACAGTCGTTTTAAACGTTTACAATTAATGTTTAACAAGATTAACAAACAATTTTTCATCTACCCACATTACTCTTGTAATAAAAAACATACACGTTTGTTTGTGATTGTTCTTTCAAGTACATTGTTAAAAAACAACCCTGAAACTGTATTAAAAACCTTTTACATAATAGAGTTTATGCGATATGAAATAACATTTTCTATTATTACACTTGCAGTGTTTGCTTGTCAATGTCAAAGGAAATGTAATAATAAAAAAGAAAATAAAAATATGCAACATTTTCTATAAGAGCTAACAAAGTTTTGCTATTATTTAACATGACTATTACTAACAATGAACATTGAAAAGAGGTGTGTTGTTCTGTAAGCGAAATAAAATATTAACAAGGTCTATATTTTTCTTTGGAAAAATATCATTTTAAAGTTAAGTACTATTTTTAAGATATTGGAAACTATTCAATTTAAACTATTCATTAAATCCTAAGAAGGAATAGAAATACTTTTTTTTCAATATTACAGTAATACAGACTGTATATAATAACGCAACTTTTTCCATTCTTTTTATATTTATACTTTTGATACTTTGAACAATATACAGATAATGACTGATAAACTGGAAATATGTTAAATTAATAATAATTATGTCTTTATTGGAGAATAAGTGAAAGATAAATACAAACATATTGTATCGTAAAAGAAGTGCATATTGATTGTATTTAATTTGAATGTATACCTTTTATGTAATTGTTTTTTATCAATGTACAGTAAAGAATAAATAAATAAATAAGTGCGACCAAAAGGTAGTGTCATATGCATACATGTTTTCATCCGTAACCCATCCTTTTCTCGAGGTGTGCTATGTACGTTAAACCTACCGGGCGATATTATATCGAAGGTTTCAAAATTCTCCTATAAGCCCCGATGACAACTTTACGTGCAGGTCTCGTCTGAAGGACTACTTAAATAAAGTGATGTTGTCTTTTCTAAGCCTTGTACGATAGTTATGTTAATTCATCTTATATAATCTCATACAATGGTTAATTGTATAAATAACTTTGATAAAGAATTTCTTTCAGCCCAATGGCTGGGTAAAATATCCACTTTGTAGAGAAAAATATATTAATTATACACACATATTCACTGTGTCAGTGCTAAGATAGTAGAATTCTGTAATAAAAGTTAAAACAAATGTTTTTTTCTACTAAGTATATGATTTAATTGAGAGAGAGACGTCTTTCGTCAATCGATTGACAAAATACTTCTCTCAATAAAAATCAATAAGTAGAAAAAAACTTTTGTTTTAAATTTCATTACAGCAAATGGTATATGGAAGAAATAACTAATAAGTTCTTATGTAAACTGATTCGTTGATTTTGTTATGTGAACGATGATGTGCAAGAAGAATAAAATAAATAAATAAATAAATATTCATATTTACCACCAAATATCTTAGAATCATAAAATGTATTAGAATAGTACTTTGTAGATTCGCTTTGTGCTTTCAAAATCAATGAAAGCATTGCTAATCATAATATCATAATATCATTATCATATTAATACAATGAAAGCATTGCTAATCATATTATCATAATATCATTATCATATTAATACAATTTTCTCCTTGATAGCTTTTCAATATGTTTGTGGTCGTGCATTTGGCAGCTCATGTTAACAGCAACAATATAATGTCGATATATACATAGGTATATAATATTACTTGGAAGGAATATTTAAATAGATAATTTTAGATTATAATATTATTATGTAGATTCTTGAGAATTGGACGGCAGCCATAGAAAATAGGAAAAGTTTTATACCTTCATCACAGAAAATATAACATATAATATTATACACTTATAAAGCAGTGGCGTGGCAAGATTTTTACTCTAGTCATCACTATTAAATAGATTATTGATAATTGTGTTGTTGTTCATTCCAAATTTCAATGGTTGTTGTTTTATCTTACTATTATTATTTATTTATCATGTCGAAATCTAGAAAAAAAAACCAATCAAACTGATCTCCAGTACTATGCAAAATGCATAACACGTGGAGATGCGTCAAAAATATCTCCGAGATACCTCCATAATGCATGAGACAACACAATAGACACTCCAACAATTTTTGCATGGTCTATGCTGCACCGCAGTCATACGTTCCAGATTCGTCTTGTAGGATCTCCCGATCGTTCTATATTCTCACGGCAGTTTCCTACACCAGATCTCATTTGATTCAAAGTTTTTCATGTCCTATAGTCTAGTTCGCCTCCTGCAGCAAGGTATCCTTGGGCTAGGAAAGGTTCGCATATTTGCGGATCCTCCACCCATCTGCGTAGACGTTCTGAGGGAGCAGGGCCTGGCAGTGAGGATGAGGCGTTTAAAATGGATCGTCCAGGGCCCCTTGTCAAAACACATTTAAGCGTTACGTTTTCGTTTCGTTTTCGTTCAAACATGACGAGGTTGCGAGAACGCATAAATTTTCGTAGCTAAAATACACAAGTAGCTACGAAAATTGACGCGTTCTCGCAACCTCGTCCGCGTTTGAACGAAAACGAAACGAAAACGTAACGCCTAAATGTGTTTTGACTAGGCTTACAAAACTGAGACATTATGGTGGGGGAATATGTTTAAACAAGAGTTGCTTACTGTAAAGTTCCACATTTTATTATTATTTTTAAATAACTTGTATTTAATTTTATTCCTAAAAATACATATACCTAATACCAAATACAGACTTAATGTAAATCTGCTCTTTGCTGTTGAGTTTGTCCTGTAATTACTTTATTGCTCCCTGCGATTTTTTGACAGCCTGTGTTAAATAAAAAAAGTGTTGTCCTGCGTGCAATTACTTATTAGGGCGCATGCGTTTATATTTTGTCTGTATGCAAGCACATCATTGTAAGCATGAGGAGCATTTTCGCATGTATGGACAGTACACTACTGCTACAAAATCATATTACGGAAAAAAGAAAACTATTCGAGAGAAAAGTCAATATTGATATTTAAAATAAGTTGGATATGTTGTTATTATATTCATATTTCAAATTATTTTGAAGGTCTATTTATGTATGCAAATTGGAGGTTTTTTGATGTTATTCATACGAATATATTTTCTAGTTTACCCACTGAATAATAACCTATGGTTTTAAGGTTATTTTAAAAAACAAACATTTTATACGATAACAAGAAAACATTATCATAATTATTTATAATAAAATATTATAAATATTTAAATATCGGTTCATAATTATTGAATCGATTATATTGGTATTCATGTTTAAGGTTGTTAAGAAAAAAAAGAGATAGAAATTAAAAAAAAAAAATGATAAATAAAGATTCCAGTATTTGGTTTTATGTAATAGAACCTCCACTTTTTCTGTAAGTTTTAGTATATTCTGTAAAATAAGTTATTCGTTAAATATTACGTACGAAATATTTTAAATCTACAACCGATTTGAATGTCTTATTTTTATGGCACAGAAAAGATGACCTGTGTTTTTTATTAAATGCAGTTCTTTCACTCATTATTTCATGAATAAAATATAGAATTATATTTTTTTTCCAGAATATGTTTGACAGTTAACTAATTGATGATATTAAGTTTTTTTATCAATTATATTATTATGTAACACACTGAAAACCTGATAATAGTCAAACGCGTGTTTGTTGCACAAACAATACAATTTTGTATTCAAATCTCAAACAGAGATTAATAAGTAATATTTGCTTGTATTAAATTGAGTTTTAATTAATTAACATCCAATAATTATACAGTAAAACTTAAGGATATATCAATTTGATTATCTTTGTAGAATATCAATAATATGTAGAATTTTCAATTCAATCTGATTCAACTTAACCCTAATCCAATAGTAAGATGTTGTGTATTTTACGCTGGCAAAATAGTGGATAGTTTTAATTGCGAAATGTCACACACGATATCGTATATTAAACAAACCCATGGGCAAAAACTTTAAGTGGGTTCTTACCCAAAATGATAACAATATTAATAAAACAACTTTGAATGTGTCATTTAATAAGTTTCAATAAACCCTTGGGTCCAACATGTACCTAAACTATGCAAATGTCTGTTTAAAGGTATGTAATAAAACCGAAAAGGTTCGCAGAGAAATTTCATAACACTGCTGTCCTACTCCGTTTTGTATGAAATGTTTATCTTTCGATCCCATCACGTACATTCACATAAAAATGCGTAATTATAAGACGAAATTTTCATAACACGATATTTTTCATTTTTAGTATATGAAATAAAACGGATCATTTCATTTAACTGCAAATATCATTACTAATACAGTACCAAAAGACCTTCACATTAGCTTAATAGCACATTTCCCTACATCATAATAATAAAAGTAGGTATTGATATAAAGAAGACTTTTGTATTCGATTTTGTTTTTTCCAAATGTATTAAGCTCTCCAATGGCATACATCAGTCCTAGTTATCTGGATTACAAAAATAAAAAAAAATGTAAATTAACACATGAAACTTCCATATAAGGCACCTTAGAAAAGACAACGTTATCTTATTTGGTAGTGCCCTGGATGGGACTTGAATTCACAACAACTAATTCTTTCGTGAGGTGAGCTTTGTGCAATTAAGCTACCAGGTGACATGACGAAGGCTCCAAGGGATCAAATCCTGTCTGAGGCACTATCGAATAGGGTGTTGTCTCTTCTAAGCCTTGTGTTTTATGTGTTAGGTTTACAAATATAACAAACATAAATTTTATTTATGTACTTCGACTGTGTTAATGTTTTTATATTTTGGTTTTATATCTACATATACTTAGTTTTATTATTATGTAAACGAAATTTGTTAACCTTTATTGTCAATGACCAATGCGCTGTTTATGATGAATAAATAAATAAATAAATAAAATAAATAACCTCATATTATAATGGTAAATTGTAAAATAACATCGAAAAATATTTAATTTAACATAAACTGTCTAATAGAATTGAATAGGAAAAAACTGCTCCTTTTTTAGTTCATTACATCAACCCAAACACGCAATCATATAAAATCAGTTATTTAAGCATTTTATTAGGAATCAATTAAAGCCAGACCTAATAAAATTATTTTCCTTTAATTTTTAATAAAGCAAAACACGTTTAAGAAAACGATTTACAAATATAAAAAAATAGTCTCGTTCGAATTTATATCTCACATCAAGATATTGTCGAAGTGGAAGTTTATAATCTTTCAAATTAGCATTGGAATATCACATTTTATGCAGTTATTGAATTCTTTTCAGATTGAATTACTGAAAAATTCAAATATGAAATCAATACTTGCTTACTTTCCCGTAAATTTGAAAAGTGCATTATATGCATATAGTATTTTCAGATTGAATGAACTCGTTGAAAGGAGAACGTGTTTTATTTCTTCTTTCTATAAATACGGTGGAGGTTATATACTAAAAATAACATAATAAAAATGTCAAGCCAATAATGCAAAGCATGTATGTCTCAACGCCATCGCAAGCCACTTTGTTTCGTTCAATGACCGATGCTGAACTTTTATCAATCAAAAATTCATAAAGAATATTTGTTGATATAATATGTACATAGAGAAAATAAGTCTGAAGTAGATAGTATAAAAGATTCTCAACAAAACTTCACATACACAGGAATGAGAAAAAATGTAAGATATATTATGTATAGATAGATAAGTGAAAACTACATAAAATATCTTATATAAAACATTTTCCATGAAAAGAGTGACGAATGTAAAACATAGATACGAGTACTTTTATTTCAGGAATAAGGAAAAATATAAAGAAAGTGAATAATTAAGGTCTGTGTGGAAAGTTGATACGATGCTTTTTAGCGATAATCAGAAATGAAGAGCAGATTGAGACACAAAAGGATCGGGTGAATTGAATTTTCGATTTTTCGATAATAATACTACTAGTACTATAATTATTATCATCACGGCATGACTCACAAATGAGGTAGCCAGTAGACCAGCTGCACGTTACAAGCATGCAAGGTGGCCAACAAAAATTAATACATTATCAAAATGAGTGTCATTTACAATGTGATAATTTCGCGTCATGATTTTAAGATCGATTTTTTATCTTCTTCTCAAAGTGCCATGTCAGGTCCCCCCGACGTCGGCTATCACCCTGGCGTAGGCCTCTCTGTCCTGCGCCAGCCGGAACACCTCCTCCACCCTCCGAACTCCGGTCCACTCTCGGATATTTCTCAACCAGGACATCTGCCGCCTTCCCACACCACGACTACCCTCAATTTTTCCTTTCAAAATTAGTAAAAATTGAATTTTTATACTTTGTTTTAATTATCACAATAAATTTTATAACTATTATCTCATAATTTTATAATTTTAACATTGAATGTGTCGGTTGCGGAATAAGAAAAATTATCGTGATAATAAAAACATAGTAAAAGAACTCGTTAAAAAAATAAGACATTCAGGATAGGTGGAAAACGTCATTGCTGAAAGATGTAAAACGTCTTTATTTTTTCAAAAACCTACGTTTTACGGAACAACCGAAACATTGAGAAAAAGAGTAGGAGACCAATTATTGTTTGCCGGATGCTTCACGGAACATGGATTAAAGTTAGGTTTAAATAACGAAAAATTAAATAACGAACAAGTGTCTTAGAAGGATTTTGGATGTCAAATGGTATGAACTTGTTACAAATGATGCTGTGCGCCGGCGCACCCAGCAGAGACCTGTAATCTCCGTAATACAGGAGAGACGATGGTCCTGTCTGGGACATGTTTTGAGAATGCCTAATGATGGTTGGCCAAAAAGAGCACTGTTCTTCCGTCCGCAGGGGTTCCGTCGGCTCGGGCGTCCCTCTTTCACAATACACCGTTCCTATGACAACGATATCAGAGCGCAAGGAATATCGTGGAAAGAGGTGACGCAATTGGCACAGAGACGCTCTGAAAGGAGGAGGCTGGTTTCTGCCCTGTGCTCCCGAGAGGAGCGTTGAGGGCGATGATGATGATGATGATGATGATGATTAAATAACGATAGTAATTAATTCAATCAGTTTCGGAAAACTAAAAGTGGATGACATGCTAATAATGCTATTCAGAAGACTGCACAAGACTAAAAGTCTTAAAAAAACAATGCATAGTATTGCGTCAACTCTAAAACCTCGGTAAATAATAATATTGTATTCAATATTATAGCATTGTATATTGATTTGAGTTTTGCACTGTGATTTGCTAGCTTGATTCTATATTATACTCTTACCATGTCAGTTAAATCAAATAAAACTATTTGGTACTTGCTATCTTGCCAAAGTGTGACGTATTGTTGTCTTCTGACCATCGTTTTACCGAAAGAAATAATCCAGAGACCGATATGGTAAATTGATTTTCTTGTTTTCACATTTGTGAATTGCTTATATATTTATGACAATTTATTAATTCCATTTTAGTTAAATAATTTCTTACTAGCAGAAGAAATCAGTTAAACTTGATGTATTTATCAACTGAATATATCTTTTTCTTCAGGTGCTAGGTCAGGTCCTTCCAATTCATTCTGGCATAAGCCTCTTTTTACTGAGCCAGGTGTATTAACAGTTGGTACACCTTCCGTTTATGTAAATATTTGAATATGGGGACTATGTTTGAAAAAAGCTTGAGTTAACAAAAAAATCATTTTGTCCTGAAAAGTTTTGTTTGCTTCTGTGTTTTCAAGATGAAAGCTAAACATAATATTATGCCTATTAAAATTCGTATTTGTTTCCATTTCTGACTTAAAATTCTCCATATGTCCGGTAATAATGCAATCTACTATATTTTTAACACAATATACTGTGTGTACATAACGTTGTTTTGAAGCTAAAGGTATTACTAACTTTGCAGCAAACACATCCGCTGCAAATCACTTCACTCCCAGTGTACCGTATAAGACAAATACACCACATTATTGAGTAACAGAGCTTTGCTTTAAGCTCTGTTCACAACGGGAAATAGTTTATTTGATATCTTTTAATGCACGTTCCATAAAATAATAGACACTGTATGTATTTCCGGTTTTGCAATATGTTGCTGATAAAATGATCTGTGGGATCAAGACAGAATATTTACAGCTGAAGCAGGCGCTTGTCATTATTGGCTGTATGGTATTTTAACTCATAAAAAAAAAACTTTTTAACTCTGTTCAATGCTCAAAAAATTAATAACTTCATTGAAATAACTTTATTTGTTAATAACTTCATCAAATTTTTTTAGAAGTTATGTAGAAATTAGAAGTTATGCGAGTCTTGGCACTTAACCAAGGCTCAAGAGCGGAAGATACTAAGCTTTAAAAACAAGTGTCTTAGAAGGATTTTGGATGTCAGATGGTATGAACATGTTACAAATGATGCTGTGCGTCGGCGCACCCAGCAGAGACCTGTAATCTCTGTAATACAAGAGAGACGATGGTCCTGGCTGGGACATGTTTTGAGAATGCCCAATGATAGTTGGCCAAAAAGAGCACTGTTCTTCCGTCCGCAGGGGTTCCGTAGGCCCGGGCGTCCCTCTTTCACAATACACCGTTCCTATGACAACGATATCAGAGCGCAAGGAATGTCGTGGGAAGAGGTGACGCAATTGGCACAGAGACGCTCTGAATGGAGGAGGCTGGTTTCTGCCCTGTGCTCCCGAGAGGAGCGTTGAGGGCGATGATGATGATGATGATGATGTAGAATTGCCACTAATAAATTATAGTTGTATGTGATTCTGATGCTGTATGTGATACTGCTGTTGTGCGCCAACGCACCCGGCAGAGATCTGTAATCTCCATAATACAGGAGATACGATGGTCCTGACTGGGACATTTTCTGAGTATGCCCAATGATAGTTGGCCAAAAAGAGCGTTGTTCTATTGTCCATAAGGGTTCTGTCTTTCTCTTCCTCTTTCACAAAACACTGTTCCTGTGACAACGACATCAGAGCGCACATAATGTCGTGGGAAGAGGTGACGCGATAGGCGCATAGACGCTCTGAATGAAGGAGGCTGGTTTCTGCCCTGTGCTCCCGAGAGGAGCGTTGAGGGCGATGGACGGATGGATGTGATACTGAATTTATTGACAAAATTCAAATATTTGTTCAACCAGTTACAAAAGTTTTTTGAGTGAAATTGTGTCATTTTAAGATCTAACATCATTTTTCATTAATTATTTTCACCTAGTTTACCTCTGAACGATTCGTTTTCAGTATAGGAGAATGACAAATGGTTTATTAAGATTTCATGGAATAGTATGAGACTAAGAAGCAATACTGCTACTGTCCTTTAAGAACGATATTTTGATGTAGAATTTGGTGAATGTAAACGTTAAACTTCATCTTGAGTCTATGTTGTAAACGAGACCAATTCAAATGCGGTTGATAAGTTTGTTGGTTGTTGGTTAAGTCCATAAGTACACTGGAGAATAAATTAATTTAAATTTTGAAGGAGGACTTGACACTTTATAAATCTTTAATATCTTCTCATTTTGAAACTGAAACTAGACTTAAGATTTAATCCTCAGAAAATAGTCATATTATAACTCTCAAACAATCTTTATTTAATAAATAATTATACCTGTAAGTGTTATAAAAGGTAAGTGTTTCAAGAAGGGAAACCCACTGGAATGCGGAAACTACCGTGGCATCACACTACTTAGTGTGCCCGGTAAAGTTCTCTCACAAATCATATTGAGTTGCATTCAAAAACCAGTGTTGGCATCTCTGAGAAAGCAACAATGCGGGTTTGTGCCTGGCAAGTCCTGTTCGGACGCAATTTTCTGTGCCAGATGCGTACTTCAACAGTCGCAAGAGTTCAACTCACCGCTTGCATGTTGCTTCATTGACTACGAAAAAGCTTTTGACAGCCCCCACAGACCAACCATATGGAAAATACTGGCCGCGTATGGCATCCCGCCCAAGGTGGTAACCATGATCAAAGCCCTGCATATGGACTCTGAATGTTCTGTCAGAACATCAAGTGGTCCAACTGACACCTTCAGGATCACCACTGGAGTCCGGCAGGGCTGTGTATTGGCACCTTTTATCTTTGCCATAATTATGGACTACCTGCTCAGAAAATCTATTCTGGGCCCTGGCGGTGTGTCTTTATCACAGCGTGAAAACAGTGAGACGTCTGTGGGAGTGCTGCACGATCTTGAATATGCGGATGATCTAGCTCTTTTTGATACATCTGTGGACGGATTACAGTGCAACGCTAATGCTCTTTATGAAAATTCCTTGCGCCTTGGCCTTCGTATCAACGCTGGTAAAACGGAGTACATATGTAATAGTACATGCACGAGTACTCACACCCCACTAATGGTTGGTAATTCCCAAATATCTCAGGTTAGCAAATTCAGGTACCTGGGAGCAACCATAACGCCAGAGGGTGATCTCCGATCGGAATTACCAATCCGCATAGGGGCAGCTAGTGGGGCTTTCAATAACATGAACAAAGTTTGGAAGGCGTCTGGACTCAGCATCAGGACAAAATGTCGCTTGTTCAATGCGTGTATCATCCCAATCCTTCTATATGGCTGTGAGTCTTGGCACTTAACCAAGGCTCAAGAGCGGAAGATACTAAGCTTTGAAAACAAGTGTCTTAGAAGGATTTTGGATGTCAGATGGTATGAACATGTTACAAATGATGCTGTGCGTCGGCGCACCCAGCAGAGACCTGTAATCTCTGTAATACAAGAGAGACGATGGTCCTGGCTGGGACATGTTTTGAGAATGCCCAATGATAGTTGGCCAAAAAGAGCACTGTTCTTCCGTCCGCAGGGGTTCCGTAGGCCCGGGCGTCCCTCTTTCACAATACACCATTCCTATGACAACGATATCAGAGCGCAAGGAATGTCGTGGGAAGAGGTGACGCAATTGGCACAGAGACGCTCTGAATGGAGGAGGCTGGTTTCTGCCCTGTGCTCCCGAGAGGAGCGTTGAGGGCGATGATGATGATGATGATGAAGTGTTATAAAATAAGTTTGTATACTGGCGGGTGCTATAGGTTATAATTGCTGCATTGTATAGTTGCGTGAATGTGGGTGTGTGATAAGTAAATGTGACTGCGTTTGAAAGGATTGTTGTATTGCATCGAACTATTATTTGTGATTTTTTTTGTATATGTTTAATGGCCTTGTGCCGTATATGGTATTATAAATAAATAAATATTATAAATAAATAAATAAATACCTTATTTAGTTTCATTCGGTATTCTTCTGGTATTTTTTTAAAATAAAAAAAAAACTAACTTCATAGTTTTCGACTGTTCATCTAAGCATGCGTTTATTTATCTCAACTACATGTTGACTCAAAATCGATAAAGCATATTCTATCTATGTCTTTTTTATTCGTATTTCGATTAAACGTTGAATTAAAATTATACCATCTCGGAAGGTGGTTGATCTCCTGGTAACATCATTAGTGGAGTAGCCAGCAGATCAACCACACGTAATAAACATAAAGGTCGTCCTTTCTATGCTAATGAAAAACAAGGCACTCACGATGAGTTGCATACTTCATTGTCGAATAAAAAATGTTATATGATTGTATTCTCGCATCCATTCATTCTCCTGTTATCCTCATTTCTTACTCTATCTCGCAACGTTTTACCAACTATATTCTTTTCAGTAATACAATCTTCACTGCATTAATTCTCCTTCTTCAACCACGTCCAAATTTCACTTGCATAGATAAGTATCAGAATGAGCCAAAAAGAGCACTGTTCTTCCGTCCGCAAGGATTCCGTCGGCCCGGGCGTCCCACTTTCACAATACACCGGTCCTACGACAACGATATCAGAGCGCAGGGAATGTCGTGGAAAGAGGTGACGCAATTGGCGCAGAGACGCTCTGAATGGAGGAGGCTGGTTTCTGCCCTGTGCTCCCGAGAGGAGTTTTGAGGGCGATGAGAGAGAGAGAAAGAGATCAGAATGAAATTGTACATCAGCATTTTTGCTGTTTTCGACACGTCTTACGTAATTGTAAAAGCTAAATACTACTAGGTACTACTACTACTATACCATCACGGCAGACCAGCTGCATATAATAAACATTCAAGCTGTCCTCTCCGTGCCAATATAAAATCAATACATTCAGGATGGGTGGCAAGCCTCATCGCTGAATTTAAGATGTAAAATGTCTTATTTTTTCGAACACCTGCCTTTTACAGGACACTCGAAAACTTACGGATAAGAGTGGGAGACCAAAGTTCGAAAAGCTAAATAATATGTAATCCATAATGTTGTATATATAATATGTGGTTATAATCTAGTCTTTATTGATGAGAATCAATCATAGGAACCACATCAGCACAGATCATGATAATTCAGTTCAAAGGATTACTTCAAAAGACAAATAGTATTATCCATTGATGAGGTCATTATTGAAATACAGAGAGAATATAAATGACGAGTTGGCATAAACCTACATAAGTAGGTATTCCATCTCTGGGACAATTTAATTGGCTGGAGATTCGATAAGGTTAAGTAATCACATCGGACAAATTCCAATCTCTCTATAATTGGCTCTTTATGTTCGTTTATCAATATCAGATCTTATCAAACGTTCATTAAAAATATAATTACCATTATTTTAATAGTATCGCCATAATTAAAGATAACTTTTTGATTTTTAAGATTATTATTTGCTAAAAAATATACATACATACATACATACATACCATCACGCCGCTTCCCTCGCGGGGTAGGCAGAAAAGATCGAGCGCCACTTCCTTCTATCCTTGCATACATCTTTCGCTTCCGTCACTGTCAAACAATTCCTCATGCATGCTCTCCTGTTCAATGTGCTCAACACGTGACCGTCCTGTAGGATTTAATTTAAATGACCTTGCCATTTGATCCTCGGACGTCTACGTCTCCGAGCACCATTCCTCTCAGCCAAATATATCTTCTTAGTCATTCTGTCCTCATTCATTCTTTCCACGTGCCCAAACCATCTTAACTTATTCACATTCATCCTTGTAATTATACCAACTTCATTCCACATTCCTTTCGTATATCACTGTTACGCACACGATCTCTCAGACTTTTACCACACATCCTTCTCAATTTTTTTACCACACATCATTTCTACTGCATTTATGCCACTTTCGTCCTTCTTTAACCATGTCCACGTCTCACTTGCATACATAAGTGTTGGCACTAAGATAGCAGAGTGCACCAACCTTTAAGCTGTGGTAGATATGTTTCTATTCGCAATTATTGGTCGGATTGCACCATTTTTTTTTTTTTTTTTTTTTTTTTTTTTTTTTTTTTTTTTTTTTTTTTTTTTTTTTTTTTTTTTTTTTTTTAAAAAGATATATCTGGGTTTTGTTATAAACCCAAATACAACCTTATACACCTTTCACACTAAGCTAAAAGCCTTTTATATTAATTTACCTTATTGCCAGCAACTTTTCTCCTTTTATGACATTTGTATATCAAAAATATACAAATGTCATAAAGTAAATCTTGTTTTTAATGCTTTATTATATTGCTTGATATTTTTGAAACATTATTTTTTAGCGAAATACCTAAATAAAACAAATGTTTTATTCTACTATTTGACAAGAGAGACGTATCCTAAATAAGACGAAAGACGTCTCTCTCGTCAAATAAACCAATAGTAGAATAAAAAATTGATTCATTTATTTCGCTTTGGAATTCTACTACCTAAACACCGACACAGTGAATACATTATTTTTTGTAATTTATAAAATAAAGAAGGTTAGAGCAATGTGACAACGGTTATTAAAAAGATATTTCATAGTTCTGATGTCCGACTCTTGAAATTTTTTTTTTCAGAACATAGCATTAAATACATATGGCAGAATAGTAGATATATATCGAGTTCAAAACAATCTTCTAAGATAGTGTATTACAAATAATATTTCTTATCTTTCTATATCTATCTATACCATCATGGCATTTTTATTAAGTGGAGCAGCCAGTGGATCGGCTGCTTATGTACTATTCTATTCTATTTTCAAAGGCCACCCACTCGTTTACAAGTCATCAGATGTTTATGTACTTTACTTAGTAAAGAAACAGTCGGAGTGCTAGAAAAAACAAAAAATAAATAATAGAAAAAATATCACTTTCTCAGTCAAATAAAAATAAAGGCACATTTTAAAGGTTCAAATTAAATAATTATTCTATATTTTGTAATGCAACTTTGTGGAAATATTTATATTTATATATTTAAAAGACTACATTTAAAATTTAATTAAAAAAACACTTTAATTCCACTATGATATTTTTTTAATTGTTAAAACGTTTTCAATTTTAAGGTTAAAATTAAAAAGGTATTCTATATTTTCTAATGCAACTTTGTGGAAATGCATTATAAAAGACTATATTTAAAATTAAATTGAAAAAAACTGTTTAATTCCACTATGAGAATTTTATAATTGTTAAAACGTTTTCAATTTTTAAGGTTAAAAATAAATAGGTAGGTATTCTATATTTTCTAATGCAACTTTGTGGAAATGCATTATAAAAGACTATATTTAACATTAAATTGAAAAAAAAAACACTGTTTAATTCCACTATGAGAATTTTTAGATTGTTAAAACGTTTTCAATTTTTAAGGTTAAAATTAAATAGGTATTCTATATTTTCTAATGCAACTTTTTGGAAATGCATTATAAAAGGTACTATATTTAAAATTAAATTAAAAACACTATTTTATTCCACTATGAGAATTGTTTGATTGATAAAACATTTTCGACTACAATAAAACAATTCTCATAGTTTAATTAAGCAATGTTTTTTTTTTCTAATTATTTCATTTAATTTTAAATATAATCTTTTTTAAAGTTGAAGTTCAATATAAAAATATGAGAAACTGAACGCCTTTTTTCAATAGCAATAAAAATTTTAGTCTTTATATCAATTCAAAGAATTTTCATGCCTCTGCGTGCGAGACTGTATATATAATATCAGTGAATAGAAGCTTTTCCCCATAAATCAAGGGAGATTTAGATTTGAACTCAGTTAATCAGATAAAATTGTAGGTTTACTTCGCTCTAATTAAAAAAGGTCCCGGAATTGATATTATTTTTATTCCGTTATGTTCCAATTTCAGCACATAATTAAACCTTCCCTTCCATTCTGCGATGCGTTGTTGAATTAATATTCAAATTTTGCAAAGTCATTATACACAACTTCTCTTCAAATAAGGGATGTTTTATTCTTTCCTATTTTTTGTTTTTTCATTATGGAAACCTTAGTATATCATGATTAATTTTGAAAGTATATCTATATCATCACGGCATGCCCTTCAAGTTGGGTAGCCAGCTGATCAACTACATGTAATAAAGATGTAAGCTCTCCACTCTGTACGAACAAAAACAAAGGCTTTCAAGATTGGTGGCCAGCTTTTCCACTGAATTTAAGATGTAAAATATCTTTATTTTTAAAACGCCTGTTTTTTACAGGTCACTCGAAAACTTATAAAAAGAGTGCGAGACTAATATTACTTGCCGAGTGGTCCATGGAAAGTAAACAAATATATTGTAGACAATAATTATTTTAATCTCCATGTATCTCATTTGCACTATCTTCTCCGTATCACATGAAATAAAACAATCAGGATGAGAGGTACATCTCATTGCTGAACCATGTTAAATACCTTATGTGTGGTGTTTTAATAAATATTACCTTTTAAAGAATAATTTAAAAATTTTCAAAACATAAAAGGGGAGGCCTATTCTAATCCAGAGATTTTACAGTGGAGTATATCACTTAATCAGAACATCCTTGTATCATAATCATCTTAACCCACAGAAGGACTTTTGGTTAATACGTTGACGATAGTTGACGTAATATAGAGAATTATGAAAACGAACAGAAAAGTTTTAATCCCTAAAATACAATCTTTATTACTATTTAGGTATTAGTTCTGGCTTTATCTGCAGTTAACAACACCTTCTTTTATGATGAAAATAATAATTAAAATCGACACTTTTACAATAATTATTGTAGGTAGGTACTCAGACTTATACAGAGGTAGGTACCTCAATCTCTCACCGTGACGATGGCGTTTAATAGAGAACCATTATTATAATCATCGGTTTTATCATTTCTCTTTTATTACTATCTTCTTTCGCGTCTCGTCTTTCTTTAATATTTTACGCAGTCGTGAGATTTGTGTCAAACACCCGTCGAATACTTATATAGGTATACTTGCGTTATCGCCAATATTTGAAAATAAGAGAAACATGACAACATATCATGACAAATGGACGCTTTATCGCCATTTTTCTTTTGCGACTTTCGATTTTCCCGTGAGGAACCAAAGTGGAATTTTTTTTTTTCTTATGAGTTAAGCCCGTCATACTCGAATCTCATGGCCCCGTAGCTATGAAATCGCATCGTACGACCCTAAACTAAGTGCTTGCAACCCGCCAACGAATGAGTATTTGGGACGGGACGGGACGTTCACCACGTGGTCTGTTGTTTGGTCATCACCACACACAAATAACGTCTCCAGAGTGCGAGTCCCCATTGATGTATGTCAGTGTGACGCTGTGCATCCGACACCACTCCTTAGTCTGTTCAAAGTGCACCAGAGTTTTCTAGGCAACGTAAACCCTGAAAGCTTTATAGTTGGGTCTCCAACCAGGTTATTTTTTATCACCGTTGTCGTTGCCCACAGTAATGTAATTATATTATACCATCACGGCATCTTCCATAACTTGAAAAATCAGTACACTGCATGTTATTCACTGTGTCGGTGTTTAGGTAGTAGAATTCCATATCGAAATAAATAAAACAAGTGTTTTATTCTACTATTGATTTATTCGATGAGAGAGACGTCTTTCGTCTTATGAGGACATTGTCAATCTCTTCCTCGATTGACAATGTCCTCATAAGACGAAAGACGTCTCTCTCATCGAATAAATCAATAGTAGAATAAAACACTTGTTTTATTTATTTCGACACTGCATGTTATAAATATACAGATTATCCTTTTTGAGCAATTACTAACAATGGGAGGTACACTTTGCTGTTAAATTCAATTGGTCGAATCCCCTAGAATGTTTTTTATTTACATATAAAAACCTACATTTTTTCTAGAAAAATACAAAAAATAGGAAAACTTAATGAAAAGATTCGGAGATCTATTTCAGGGACATTAGGTTAAATAACTTACTTTACCATACCATCACGGCATTTCCCACAAGAAGCTAGCGGAACAACTACAAGTAACAAACGTCTATATATTGTTCTCTCCGTGCCAATAAAATGTAAGCCATTCAAGATGGGAAACATATGTACATCATCGTTGGATTGAAGGTGCAAAATTTCATACATTCTATTTTACGAATAACTGTTTTTTAAAGCACACTCTAAAAGCTTATAGTGTCCCGAAAAAGGCTTTCAAAGATCTAAACTAATTTTAATAACTAAGTAAGTATAATATCTTAAGTTTTTAATGAATGTTTGATTATTTTACTTGTATCAAATGTACAACATTTTATCGTGTGAAAGGCGCCTAAGTATGAATGATTTTTCTCGAATGGTGTTTAATTTAAAGTTTTTTTTTCGTTTCCCGGAAGAATGGAGAATAAAAAGAAAAGAGATAAATCATTGCAAAGCAGTTTCATTGACATTTTATAGATACTTATAATATATTTTTTGATCGAACATTATGTAGAGAATGTTAATGAATAAGAAACGCCGAGACAAAATTACTATTTAATTAAACATATTTTGAACCACTCCAGATTAATCATAAGCGTCGAAACTCTGTATTGTGCACTCTTTAAGGAAGTTCACAAATGTATGTGTATCATATATAACATACCTACCTAGTTAATACCTATTCAAATAGGTTGATTATGGATGAGTGTGATCAATTGGAATAATTAATCTGGAGTGGTTCAAAATATGTTTGATATCTACACTTCTAGTAAGTAGAAAATCCAGATCACGACATCCAATTGTGTCATAAAATTCATAACATACCTACTATTTAATTAGTTTGAAAACAACGACATTCAAATACCTATATTATTTATACAATATCATATTGTGTTACTTTTAATAGTATTAATAGTAAAGGCCAATAAGTAATGTAGTACATTGGCCTTTTTCTGTCACGTGTATACCTACACTTTGATCAATCATAATTATTTTTTCTCCATGACAAGTCCTAGAGTATTTCTTGCTCCCTGCATTCAAAAAGCGGTCCTATTTAAGAAATGCCAGATTTATGCACATTGTCCCCTTTTCTACTAAAATACAGATAATCATAATCATTGCAAAAAAAATTGTTCATATTATGTGTTTTTAACTGCTTACTGTAATAAAATATCAAGACGTGTTTTTGTTAACTGCATAAGTAAAAGAGAAATCATCACTGATATTGAGCTTTTTTTGACTGTTAAATATAAAATTTAATTTCACAGTTTTGTTTCTTATACCGACGTTATGGATCTCGATTTACAAATTTCTTAATAATAAAATCATCACTCGATAAAATCTCGGCATTTCCGACAATTTAAATCAATACTGCCATCCTGTTCTTTATAAATGATATTCGAAATACTCCACGGACAGAGAAAATCCTGGTTAATCCTTTGACTACTATAATAGGGAATAAAGAGAGACGTTATGTCTTAACTTGAGGAGAAAAATCTCCTCTTATAGTATATTATATTTCTGTACTTCAAACCATGGATGATCATCAGATATTGCGAGACTTAGTCCAACCACTTCTAGGGGTTTGTAATTTTGTTTTTAGGTTTCACATTGGAATATTACCCACAACTAATATTGAAATGGTTTTTGTCTTGCAAAAAAGAATAATTTGATATATTCGTATTTCTGTAAATAAAAAATTGATAAAATCTGCATGATTATGACAAAAATTTAAATATTTTAATAAAATGACCATCGTAAATCTCAGATTATGTGGAATATTACTTTTTTTGTCAAGCACTCAGTTTCATTTAATTTCTTTCATATTTCAATTTCACTTTGCATTACTTTTTGAAAAAGCTTTATATGCCTATGTATATTTTTTTTTGCATAGGTACCACCCAATATATGATTTAGATCTTTATAATAATGTTTCAACAAAAAATGTAATCATTGAAAAAAGTTTATTTTAAAAAGTATATTAGAATGCCATTCAATAAGCTACGGTGGTTTGGACATGATGAACAAATGGACGAGGTAAGAATGATATAGAGGATATACATGTCTGAATGAAAAGGTGTGAGGAAGCGCGGGCGTCCGAGAACTATGTGGTTTTATCACGTGGATCAAATTCTCAAGGACGGTCGTGTGTTGAGTAAGAGGAACCGATGTACGTCCATAAGAAATTGCATGAATGTGGAGGAAGGGAAGGAAGTGTGTAAAGATCGATCTATTTGGCGTTTCGTTCTCTCTGCCTACCTCACTTGGGACACATCGCGGCGTGAGGATATTGCATAGTACTAATATGTGTATTATTTAAAATAAATAAAACACTGTGAACTAGTTACACTACACTAGTCCGGCACAAATCTATTCTGGGCCCTGGCGGTGTGTCTTTATCACAGCGTGAAAACAGTGAGACGTCTGTGGGAGTGCTGCACGATCTTGAATATGCGGATGATCTAGCCCTTTTTGATACATCTGTGGACGGATTACAGTGCAACGCTAATGCTCTTTATGAAAATTCCTTGCGCCTTGGCCTTCGTATCAACGCTGGTAAAACGGAGTACATATGTAATAGTACATGCACGAGTACTCACACCCCACTAATGGTTGGTAATTCCCAAATATCTCAGGTTAGCAAATTCAGGTACCTGGGAGCAACCATAACGCCAGAGGGTGATCTCCGATCGGAATTACCAATCCGCATAGGGGCAGCTAGTGGGGCTTTCAATAACATGAACAAAGTTTGGAAGGCGTCTGGACTCAGCATCAGGACAAAATGTCGCTTGTTCAATGCGTGCATCATCCCAATCCTTCTATATGGCTGTGAGTCTTGGCACTTAACCAAGGCTCAAGAGCGGAAGATACTAAGCTTTGAAAACAGGTGTCTTAGAAGGATTTTGGATGTCAAATGGTATGAACATGTTACAAATGATGCTGTGCGCCGGCGCACCCAGCAGAGACCTGTAATCTCCGTAATACAGGAGAGACGATGGTCCTGGCTGGGACATGTTTTGAGAATGCCTAATGATAGTTGGCCAAAAAGAGCACTGTTTTTCCGTCCGCAGGGGTTCCGTCGGCCCAGGCGTCCCTCTTTCACAATACACCGTTCCTATGACAACGATATCAGAGCGCAAGGAATGTCGTGGAAAGAGGTGACGCAATTGGCACAGAGACGCTCTGAATGGAGGAGGCTGGTTTCTGCCCTGTGCTCCCGAGAGGAGCGTTGAGGGCGATGATGATGATGATGATGATGAGTCCGGCACAATGTTAGACAAACTTATAGGTATATATGTAGAGGGGACCATTTGGAATACCTTATGAGTACTCTGACAATTAAAAAAATGCAAAGCCCCAAAATTTCACTTGATTAACTTTTATTGTATATCTTACTTTTATATTTATGAATGTATCAGATTCAAGTGTTTTTATTGTATTTTCACTAAAGTAAATATTCTAAAAAAGAAAAAATATTTTCCAGAAAAGAACGTAAAGAAATATGGGTGTAAGAAGATCCAGGAATGAGTAGATTGAAAATAAATAAGAAAACAAGTTCATGTTAAGGTCGGATTTAAAAATATCTAGAAGATATTTTTAAATTGAATTCTTCAAATCTATTAAAAAAATCTGAAGTATCCTCTTTTAAATGATATACGCATGTGTGTATAGCTTCTCTGAAAAAAGAAAAAACCTACACTAGTCTCACGCTCAAGCAAGCTATTGTTCAATATGGCAGATTGATTTTTATTGTATTTGATTGTTTATTAAAACTTGACTTCTGGGTTTTAACTAAACATTATTGAAAAATTGATTATAAAACTAAAAACATGTAAAATAATTTGAAAAATTATGAAATTAAACGACAATCAACAGCATTTAGAGTTACTGAACAAGTTAAATTAAAAGTGCCTAGCAGGTATTTATTACTAAAATATTGATTTCAATAAAATAACTCTTTCATTTTGATTAAACCTTTCAAAAGATTAGTAATCATCTTCTTCACAATAAATACTCCTTTTTTATTATGGTGCCCACACTGAGAAAAATACTAACGAAATTTCACAACGAATCATTGGTACGTACTATCAGATTAGGACCAGAGATCGTACAAACGATTCATTAGTACGAATCTATAATATTCACTCTTCGCAAACAAGTTGTTGGTAAATTTACCAATGATTTGTTTGCGAAGAGTTAATATTATAGATTTATACCAATGATTCGTTTGTACGATCTCTGGTCCTAATCTGATAGTACCGTACCAATGATTCGTTTTGAGTATTTTTCTCAGTGCATTGATTCAAATTATAACCTATTTGAGGATTAAACTTCAACACAACCAATATTTCTTTGATATATTTGTTTTAATGAGATTCAATTATTTTAATAAGCCCCTAGATTAAAAGATATAAATTATTATTATCCAGACTGGATTATTGCAACAGCCTGTACTTTGGTCTTCCTATGGTGCAATTGAATAGGATCCAGGCTGTATTCAACGCTGCTGCAAGACTTCTTCTGAGAGGTCGAAGATTTGAGCATATTACTCCTCTCTTGCACAACTTACATTGGTTAAGGGTAAAGCAACGAGTGGAGTATAAGATATGTGTGATGGTGTTTTCGGCCTTGAAGGGAGTATCACCATCTTATTTGTCGGAGATGTGCGAGATGGAGACCATCAGTGAAAGACGGCTCATGCTTCGCTCAGCACAGGGTGAGGCAAAATGCAGACTTGTTGAGCCATCTCGATCTCGCAAAACAGGCTTTGGAGATAGAGCGTTTAGTGTTGCGGGTCCCAGATGTTGGAACAAGCTGCCTCTGTGTCTGCGAGAGGAGGTGAATGGAGAGAGTTTTAAAAGAGGACTGAAGACACACCTTTTTGCTGGGAGTTTCGGGTGACGGATACGATAAACGGCGCCCTTGAGGTCATGTTATGAGTAAACGGCGCTTTACAAATTGTCCATATATATATAATATATTATTTGTCAAGAATGTTTTTGATAGAAATTTTTGCAAATATTCCTTCCCAATTAGTATTGAAAACCGCATTTTTTTTACAAATAAAGACTGAGAAGTACGTATTAACGATCGCAAATCATTTTCATTTGTGATACGTGTATAAAAATGTTTTTGGTTAAAAACATTTTATTTGAAATTCGTGAAACAGCTGTCTAAAAGAAATTTCAATTCACACTATAGTATGAATACTTAATAAAATTTTGTTTGTATTGTAGTGCCGTAAATTTGAGAAGATTTCTCTCGCATGGAATTCTCTTTGTAAAAGTGTTGATATGCATACGGCTCAAAGGTTCCTCGTTTATTAGATCGATATTATATTGACGCTGTCATAGAATAGGCAGAGACAATACAAATGTTTATGAGAATTTCAAGAAGATCATAAAATATTCAAGGTTCAGACGGTTTCACATCTGGGTCATGTTCTGCGTGGAGCAAAATACCACCTTATTCAACTTATATTGAAGGGGAAAATTGAGGGACGCCGAGGAACCGGTAGGAGACAGATGTTTTGGCTGCGAAACATATAAGAGAGTGGACCGGCATCCGAAGAGTGGAAGAGTTTTCGGAGCGGCACAGGACAGGGACAAGTTCGCCGAGGTGATCGCCAACGTTGGGGAAGAGAAGAAGAGAAGAGATAGAATATTTGTAAGAAAAGATGATGCAATAAAATCCGTGAAAATAAAACGAAAAAACAATGCAATATACTTTTAATAATTTTTAAGCTGTGGCTTATTTCTAATCAAAGATATATTATGAAAAAGATTTCAACAATAATTAAAATTAGCAGATATCTATATCCATTAAACATATAAATATTGTAAGCATAACGAGTCAAAACGCTCAGACAATAAATAAAGGAGATTCGGTGATCACATGAAAATTTATCTTCAAATTTTTATCATTTCTATTATTTCACTATTCAAGTGCGATTTTCCAATAAAAAGCCCAGCTAGTGGGCTGTCAGTCGGTGGTACTCTTTGCAAAACAGTATGGGGTGTATAGTAAAAGCTGTAGTATAAGTAGATATACTTAAAAATTAATTTACGTGACTAATCACCAAAAAAGAAAAAAAAAGCTCGTTAAATAAAAATCAGTAACGTTGTGACTCACCGCATATAATACAATATGTTACGAGACGGTCACCGAATGGTGTTACAATAAATCTCCTTGTATGATTTTTTTAATATAGGATGATAATTTTTTATGTATGGGGCCTGGGATGTATCATGAAAAACTTTATAAACTAGAAATATCATCGAGGTTTTATGTTTTAAATATTTTTTTCACCTTGGGCAGTTATTAGTCCCAAGTGACAGTGAAGTTTGTTTTCTTTGTATTTCTTCACCACGTGGTTTATAACAGTAGGTACGTCATGTCCCGTCTAACCACCTCTAGTCACCCGCGTTTGATCTTACCTCAGAACCTTTGATATTGTGACTTTGTTTTTCTTATTATTTATCAACATGTTGCCCCGAGAATGATTAAAAATATGTATATTTAGAGGTTATAATAGCTAGTATGTAATTAAACAGCAAGCATGCTACTGCTGGTGTCGAGGCATGATCTCGCGCGGAAGCGTTTGAAATGTGAATCCACCGAAGGATGATCAGAATATCCTGGACTGACATAATAAATAACGATGAAGTATTGCGTAGAGCAAATGCACAGGGATATTATTCAAAACAATCAAGCTCCGTCGTACTTTGTATTTCGGTCAAATAATGAGGAGTGAAAAATATTTCATTCTGCAACTGGTCATGAAAGAGAAGATTGAAGACTGTAGAGGGGTTAGAAGAACGCAGTTTTCATAGTTTTGGAACACTCGAGAGTGGACCGAGATGAAAAGTGTGGAAGAGCTGTTTTATGCTGCCCAGGACAGACAGATTGTCTTCCAGGTGATAGTCAACGTTGGTGGGACTCGACAAGACACATAAAGAAAAAGTAAAATAAATAGCAGCTCTTAGTACTTATCGATAAACTTATAAATCATCTTCTAAACGGTAACTTTCAAAAAGGTTTAAAGATCAAAAACCAAATATTTCGAAGGCACTGACTGGGTAGAGTTGCACTTTTAATACAGCTCCCGTATGGTATCCAAATACGTAGTGTTAAAAAACCAAATAAAAAACTAATATGAAAAATAGTATAAACAC
The DNA here is from genome assembly GCA_947579605.1 of Athripsodes cinereus. NCBI lineage: Eukaryota > Metazoa > Arthropoda > Insecta > Trichoptera > Leptoceridae > Athripsodes > Athripsodes cinereus. The sequence goes on along the minus strand of OX388319.1, from coordinate 18,971,201 downwards.
ATGGTGGATAATAAATATTATTATCAACAGTTGTAAAGAAAAAAACATTAGAGATATTTTTAAGATACATGAACGTTTAATTAAATTAAATTGTAATCATTCGCGTAGGTGGGAGAGCTGCTCTCGTATCTACTAACGAAAATCCCCACGAGGGCAATAATCTAATCAAGAAAAAAAAACAATTCATGATTTTTAAAAGTTAATTAAGCATTATATTGGAAGTCCTCTATGAAATATTGCTTTATTTTTTCTCAATTATTTTATACTCACGGGTATTAAATTAAAGTTTTTATACAATATACAACGTTGAAGATAAAATAAAAAAAAACGTTAATCTATTAAAAGTAATGTACGCATATTGTGTCATTTTATTTTACAATAAAAGTGTAGTATTATTTATTATTTTCGCATTATAAAATAATGTATAATATTAGATATATCAACGTGAGTTTTATTTAGCTTTGGTTTGTTGTATTAAATCTATAATATTATAATAATATCCACATAGAAATGAGTCATAAATTTAATAAGATAGAACGAAATGAGGGGGAAAAGTGTCCATAAAAGGTTTTAATTGTTTTTTGTGATAATAATAATATTGTGGATGAATATGAAAAATATGATATTAATTAAATCTAAAGTTTGTGTGCGATAACGCTGAAATTAATTAAAAACAATTTAGGTGTGTTTAAATATCGCATTTATTTTCTAAATTGCGGTGTCGTTTTATCACCAAAGCTGTGAAATATTTTCGGTTATTTAACTGTAAATAGATATTATTATTAAGTTATTTACATTATTTAGTTCTAAGATAGTCCTTTGTTGCAGTTCATTTGGAAACTCAAATTAATTCTCATTTTGTTGAGTTGAGAAGAATCTCTTAGAAAGGTTTTTAGCTTATACAAAACTTCTTGTTCTTTGATGTTATTTTAAGTATAGATCGACGCATATCGATGAAATTGCTTTTTAAAAGGTTATAATTTTTACGTTCCACAATTATAATAAAACTGAAGATGGATAATTGTATTAATCCTTTGATGTTCTGTATATCTGGAAAGGCGAATTTTTCCCGGTAATAGACTTTTTAAGATTTTGTGTGATCATAACTGATTATATCTGGTTGTATTATTCATAGAAGTGTGGATGTCAGTTCAGCCGCCGCGTCAAAAAAATAACTGAAAGAAATAAAATCGTCAGTATAAAGTTTTATTTTTCTCTTTTTGGTTTATATAGCAATATTTCAAATTGCTTGTTATTTTTGAAATTACTATTTGTATATATTTTGTTTGATGAAAGAAATCACTAATAATTATAGTGATAATCTCGCCACTGCATACCATCACATTTTTATGAAGTGTAAGAAGAATAAAATGAATAAATAATCAAATGGTTGGTATACGTTATTTATTTCCTGAAAAATTGAGGTAATTTATATTATTTTTTCACTCATAAATATAATGTTTTAGTGTTGTGGTGATTGAAGTTAAATAATAAATCCTACAAGACTTAATAGTAGTCACAGTAGCGATAATGATAATGTTTTTACGCCGGAAATTATTGGCATGTTAAAAACGTGTAATGTGGCCATTATGTCTTTCAATTCTGTCATATACGGCCATTGCAATAAAGCAATAATACACGGTGGACTATGATAATACAAGTCACGGAAAACTTAAAAATTATGTTATACATGTGTATATTACGACCATAATTACACATATAATGTTAAGAAAACTTGTGTTTTATTTTTATGTCATGTGAGGTAGAATATTAATTTTATATATATTTTTTTAGTGTTATATTAATTTCTCTCCGTATTTAAATTTCTTTTTAAAAATATTTAGAAAATAACCTTACTTTACATACACAAGACTTGTCTCTATAAGGGAGATGTTTAAATTTAAGATTTTATAAAATAGTCAACATATTGTTATATCTGTAATGTTTGTTGTGTTAAATAAAATTATCAAATAATGAAATCAAATTTACGGATTTTTATAAATTTATTTAGTTTCAACTGTACCTATGTTTCTTCTTCAATTTAAAATCTAAATAAATAAAAACGAAATAGAATATTAAATAGGTGTTTCATATAACGTTTTAGTTAAGTAAAAAATAATGCTCTGGTCAGTGAAAGTGTATAACGCATTTTTTTTATCGAAACCGATAGTTTTAAAAACTTTATTTCATATCTCTTTCTCGATTAATCTGATAATTTGTAAATCTATGAATGAATTTTGAGAGTAAAGTTGAAACCAAACAATATTTTTCTATAGTCAAATACCTTTTATTTTTTCAATATTTCTTCACACAGAGATAGTATTGAACAGCAAAATATTGAAAGTACAAGAAAATGTTCATATTTCCACCCACTCGTTACAACATAAAAGTAATTATTACTTTGTTTAATGGTTTATGCTACATTGACGCTAACACAATCATTATATTATTGGTTAGTACCGCTAATACTGAATTTATCTGATTTTCGATCAGAATATCCATTGGCCGCTTGGAATGAACGACTCATCGGAAGTTGTAGAAAGTTTAATACGGCAAATAATGTAAGTTAGGATGACTTGTATTTTTATAAACTGATTAAACCTCATTTCCGAAAACATACCCTGCGTTCAATATTCGATAATGTTACAAGCTACCTTAAGAGATTAATGTTTAAAAGTTCCACGGAGTTTATTTTTAAATTTTAATTTGGAAGAAGAATCATCTCATTCATGTATAAATAACGCATTGCGTCATTCGATTTTCAATAACAGAGCTTTTGCGATAATTTGATTTTATTTTGTATAAATTTTGTTAATACGATTCTTTGTATCGCACCTTTTCTTTTTGATTAGTAAAGCCTTAGGTACTTCTCATATTTCTGACGCTTCCATTCATAATATTAAACATGAAATGATGTATGGTGGTGCGTTGAATAAAAGTTGTGTGGGTGTCAATAAGACCTACCTGATTACTTATAAAAAAGATATTGAATGAACAAAAATGCGTTGTCATATTATTATTTTCTTGACAAAATGATTTTTAATTGAAATGAAGAAATATTGACATACAAAATAAACATTTTAAACCATCATAATCACCAAGACATCTTCTACAAATGGTGTAACTAATAGTTTTTTTTTGTACAACAAACACGTGATAACATTAAAACAAAAGTATACAACTAATGGAAACTAAAAATTAATAATTTTCTTATAGGTATATTAACACCAAGTTACCAATATAACATTATACAAATATGAAGATTTTCCTTGTAGTGTTATCAAATCTGATTGCTGAATTTAAAATACAAAATTTCTTACAAGTGATAATACCTGCTATTTTTAGGATAGTTTTCAAGATTTATAGAAAATATTGAAAAATAAATTCCATTCAGAAAATTATTTATTTATTTATTTTATTCTTCACTGTACATTGGATACAATATTACAAAATAAAACAGTGTCATATAAATATCAGTTATACAATTCAATGTACAGAGGGCGAGTTTATCGCTTAAATGCGATGTCTTCAACTAACCCAACTAAAATTATCAACATTTTTCAAATGAATATTCTCAAAGTTTGCTCTATATAATATGTTAGTAATGATATATTGTATGAACATAATTAAAACCTTGTATCTGATAACAAAATCATATTAATACAAGTTTTTTCATTTATGTAATAAAAATGACATCGCATAATCCTAACGAAATATATCTCTAAATCCTTTTTATGATAGCCGAATGCTACCGTTATCAGTTATTTGTACATACATATATCTATAGATAGGCAATATAAGATATTTGATTGCGCCACTTACAACTTTGATAAAAATACAGCATATTACAAACAATAATAAAATATGAACAACAAGTACATGCAGTAAAGCCTAAAGTAATTGTTCAAAAGCCCTTTGGAATGTTTTAATATCTGTCGATAGCATGGACGTAAATGTTAAATATTTTTTTTTACTCTATAGCAGATATGAATTTGTTTTGATGTCTACCAATTGATATATTAATGTGAATTATTGTGTGAAAAGACAAAATCTTAAGATATAATATTGATAAAGTTTGTATGCTTAAACGGCGGTGGATTGAAGAGAAAATTGAGATGGATATCTAGAATAGATCGAGAAGATACCATGTAAGGACGAGAGAAATAAGGAGATTCTCATAAAAGTTTAACTGTTAAGAAAAACTGTCTGATGAGAAAGTTTGACTGTTAAGAAAGAAGTTGATAGATATTGTTGGAGACAAAAAAGAATAGATCATTTTTTAAGAAGTCTATATACTGTAATGTAGAGGTGATTGCTAACAGTAAGTAAGTATTGTGTGATAAGAATACTGGGAAATGCATATTTCAAACAATGTTTAATGAATAAAATATTTTTCTTTTATCTCTCTAACACCTAAAAGAGAGACCAGTGTCCTTATTGGATCAAATTTTGAGAAAATCTATTTCGTTTAAAAAATTTCCGATGCCTTGGAAGGGCGATTTCGAGATTCTTGGTACGGCGTATCTCACAAGTTGGGACCGACTACTTTTAATGAATATGCAGATTGTCTCTTTCATGCTAATAAAAAAATAAAACACTTAAGATAGCTGGCATGCCTCGTCACTGAGTTGCAGATGATAACTTTCTTATACATGATGTTTTACGATCACCTTTTACACGATGCTCAAAAAACCTTTTTTTTACTGGGGACTTCACATGTATTTCATATTTACAAAATTTTTTATTTTAGATTTTTTGTTAAAAAATCACTAAAATTTATACCAAAAGCAAACGAAACATTCAAAGTTTAAAACATCATCAAAGTTTTACCGCAACAAAAGCGCGAAGTAATGGAAGCTCAAAAATAATAATAATAAATAAATTTCAAAATTTTCGTTTTCGTTAATAAAGTTTATTTGAAAGACCCTAGGCAAGGATTTTTCGTAACAAAAATACAAAGCACAACAAAATTATTATAAATAAGAGGAAATTTTGATAAAGTTACCAAAAATAGGTAGGTTCGTGTTAGATAAAGCTTTCAACGTTTATCCAAAGTAATAATATATTTCATAATATTATTAATATATTACTAAGGAAGAATCGTTTTCGTCCAGGAAACAATAATTCACTTGACAATTATTTTTTTCTACTGTGATTAGCGTGTATTGACTAGTGATTAAAATGTAATGAAATGTTTATTTGTAATTATTATATCATATTTTTAAGTGAAAGAAGCTGACTTCTTTAAAGAACCAGCCAACTGCGAGCTGACTGGATTGGCCAAAAAATCAGTCACCCAGGCTTGCTCATCATGACCATTTAGGGCAAGAACGAAGGCAGAAATGATAGAGACAGAACCAAGAGACACCTATATGAAACAACTGAAGTAGGACATGAACTGTAGCACAAAGTAGAACTAAAGAGACTAGCTGGAAATAGAGAGAAATGGAGAAGAAAATCCAAACTCGTTGCAGAGCAATCCAATGGATTGTAGCTCGTTATATAGGTATTTATATTTTTTTGTTATACATTTTATACATTGACATTTTGATATACATTTTAATTAAATGTTTGCAGCAAACAACTGGTGGTGGAAAATGACGTGATGGTACGAATGAATAATGTAAAAAATAATCTTATTACAATTATGAATAAGGCTTTTCACAAATATACAGGACTAGCTGGCCCGGCGAACTTCGTACCGCCTAAGAATCAATGAACGATTTCATACATACATCTTCTTCCCCTTGTCCTAGTTCGGTCGGGGGCCCATTGCCCCTAAGTATCTACTCCAGAGATAACTGTCCACCGCTGCTTCCAGGACCTCTGGCCACTCCAAACCAAGCCTTTCAAAACATGTTCGACACCTGCCCTATCTTCTGCCCTCTCCCACTGACTTTATGAATGATTAATATTATTAATCTCTTTACAGACTCCCGTAATTGTCAAAGTGTGTCATCGAAGGTATAGTGTAAAAAAATATAATTCATTTGGAACTTTCGCAGTTTAGCGGCTCCACCCGTTGTCGAGTACTTTTTTCCATAGAAAAAGTAATATTTTCGAAACTTGAGGAAATTGTTGCCATAATGGTGAATTATTTTTTGCTCACCAAATTTTTGGAAAATTCTTTTATAGGAAAAAAAATTCGCAACTATGAAACTTGAGCGGCCCCACCCATTGTCGAGTAATATGTACGGAATTTTAGGAAATTAATTTTCGAAGTGGATTTTTTTTGCCGGCAAATTAAAATAATTCTACATATGGCAACAATTTCCTCAAGTTTCAAAAATATTACCTTTTCTATGGAAAAAAGTACTCGACAACGGGTGGGGCCGCTAAACTGCGGAAGTTACATTAATTTTTTTTTTACATAGACAATTCACACACATCGAGCTAGTCCCAAATTTAGATGAATCTTGATTATGGGTACTAACGCGACGATACACACATATACAATGCACTATATACATATATATGTAACACCCAGACCCAGGACAATTTGAAAAAGGTCATTCTTCACTTTGCCCTGTCCGGGAATCGAACCCGGGACCTCGTGACTCAAAGGAAAGAGCTCCGCGCCACACCGGCCAACATGAACAATTTATGTTGAACAATTATACTTAACTCAGATTTGTTTATAAATTATCTGCAGTACGTAATATAATTATGTAGGTACTAATTTTTTATTCAGGTAGATTTTACCTATTCATTTAAAATTTATAAAAATTCTTTCCATGATTTTTTAAAAATTGAAATATCAGAACTACAGATGTTAAATTGTATGGATAACGATTCTAATTTGAGAATGTATAGAAAAATTATCATATAAATAGGCCAATCTATAAAAAAAACTTCATTGTTGATTTTGTATAATTCTCCATATTGCATTTTTTATTGAAATTAAAAATGTATGGCGTAAATAATTTTCTTCGTAATTTTTCTTCTCTGTCTGCAAATTTCACTACACAATCTTGCATCAGAACTACCTACATGAACACATTCTTATTTTCATCTTTAATAGCACAATTTTTGGTTCAATAATAATTTTCCATCTGCAAAAATAAAATACAATTTCAAATATAATCTGTGCACGTCCACATTTATGTGACAGAAGATCTATCGATACATAAATATTAGTCGAATAATTCGGAAGTTACATGGCAATAGGTTGTATCTCGCATTTTTTGCGTTTTCAAGTTTGTTAATGTTGTTGTTGTCCATAAAATGCTCAAAATAGTGCAATATTTGATGTGGCAAAAGGATATGTCTCTTTATAGTCAGAATAAAGAGAGAAAAGACGTAACTTATTGACATGTAGAAAGATTGTTTTCATCAACAGTGCAAAAAAACTCAAATATTTTTAAACTGCGAGAAATTATTTAGTGAATGTTACATACATCTTGTAGAAGAAATTATTAAGAGAATGGTATATCTTTCTTGTAGAAATAATAATTACCTTCATTTTGATATATAATGCTCGAAATTTGGCTTAAATATCTCTTTTGCAAACTTTGTTTTTTAGTGAGATACAACCTATTGCCATGTAACTACCGAATCATAGTAAACAAATATTAGTACACATTTCCTTCATATTAGTTATAGTAATTTGGTTCGTAATATAGCAGAACCTACGGATTATTTTAGCACAATGCAACAGGCGACGTGGGGGCGCTAACAGCGCCATAACTCTCCATATTGTTTTTATTTTTGAAATTAAAAATGTATGACGAAAATAATTTTCTTCATATTTTTTCTTCCCGTGAATTTGTAAGATGTTTTAATAGCCTATAGTTTATTCCGGGCGGAGAAGAATCCAACAAATCAGAGATCATTCAAATCGGTACAGCCATTCTTGAGTTATAAGTGTTGTAACACACACGACTTCCTTTTATATATTCGATTAATTGTTTTATCCCTTTTTATGAGTTATCATATTCTATTGTGATGAGCAATTAAAATAAAGGTACTTATTCAGTACTTACATATAATAAATTATTCTAATAATGAAATTGTACTCGGGTAATCTGTGGATTACTTAGAATCTTGTACTTAGTAATATGAGAGATATTTGGGTCCGTAGTGAAACAAATATTTAGTATGCAAAATATTATTATGTACCTACCTAAGTAATTCGTTCAAATATTTATTTTACAATTAAACTTATTTTAATACTTGAGTATTTAATGAAATCAAAACAAGTTATAATAATAAAATATTAACGTGATTTTAAAAATCCTGGAAAAAAAAACATTTTAGTTCATTGACTTATATAAACAAAAGATATTGATTATTTCTATTTCATTTATTGGCAACTTTGAATATTACTTAATATTTAAAAATTATTAAAAAGCATTTTATTATTCTGTTTTATAATTTGTTTTAAGAAAAAGAATCGCCTGTAGCGAAAAAGTTTTGATCTCTTAAAAAACTCCTCTAAGTTTATATTCGTTCCTAAATTATTTTAGTGCTATTTGTAACATAGCCGATCAGTTACTAAATTTGTGATTATTTAAAAAGTATGATAAAGGTATCTTCACCCAGTACCTACTGAGCCAATAACAGCTTTAGTCCAAGGCGATCGTAGCAGAAAAAAAACTCCAAAACCCAAAAAATTGCAAAAGGGAGAAAATATAAAAGAGACATCATCAAAAAGAACCAAACAAATCAAATGTGAGTCTCCACCCTGGCGATAAAGTCTTTATCAGTGATTATCAATGGCGATATACGTCGCTGAATACTGGAGTGGCAAAATCTAAAGTCCGGACCCGAAAAGTAAGTAAGTATCAATTATTCATTGTGATAATTCTTCTGCGTAAGTTTTCGAGTGTCCTGTAAAAGGCAAGTGTTCGAAAAAATTAAGACATTATACATCTTAAATTCAGCGATGAGGTTTGCCACCCATCCTGAATGTCTTGATTTTATATTGGCACGAAGAGGACAGTTTGCATGTTTCTTACATGCAGCTGATCTGCTGGCTACCCCATTTGTGGGATATGCCGTGATGGTATAGTAGTAGTAGTAGATAATTCTTCAACGTCAACGAAAAAATAAAACAGGTGTTTTATTTTACTAAAGATTTTATTTTGTGAGAGAGACGTCTTTCGTCTTATGAGGACATTGTCAATCCTGACAATGTCCTCATAAGACGAATTGACAATGACAATCCTGATTGACAATGTCCTCATAAGACGAAAGACGTCTCTCTCACAAAATAAAATCTTTAGTAGAATAAAACACCTGTTTTATTTTTTCGATATGGAATTCTACTACCTAAACACCGACACAGTGAATAAATCTTCAACGTCACGTTCGTATCTCCCGAGGGTCACGACCTTCAAGCCTTTTTGCCACTTCTATCCGACTGATCATAATTCTCCAGTCCTCCGAATACACCGGAGTCCACTTTATTTTCACCGCTATGTTCTAATGTTTATTGTCAGTTCCAAATAATTAATGAAATAATATTGCTGACATCCCTTCAAACTTTCATAATAGCAACATTCTACTAGCGCTACTTCTAAGGTTAATGAAATTATTATTGTCCTTTACCTTCAGTGTACGATATAACAAATTATAAATAAAGGTAATTCGGTGCCTAATTAACATTGCCTACACGCAGTGTAGTAGAGAACTGCAAATAATTAGAGGAGGTGACAAAAACACGTACAAAATATCTTGTAGCTATCGTAAAATAATAATGATAAATAGGGTCGGTTGGGGTAAGTGCGCCACAAGAGTTAAAGTTTCTACCCCCTTTTTCTCCGTTACTAAAAGAAGATTATTTGTATAAATTAACTCTCATAAAAAAGAACGCTTTTGTTCTATTGCATGTCACTTTGACGTAATGAATTAAAAAAACGTAGGTGAAATATACGAAAAATGTAAATTTATGTGTTTGATTTCCTGGAGCTGATTTCATCAAGTCTTTTTTGGAATCACGATTTAGTATGTATTTTTGTATCTATCTTAATGAATTGCTTGAACCTCAATAAAAATTGCGCAAATATATTGTCAATCAAGTAATTACTATGAATTGAATTAATTTTTGAACATGGTTTTGTGGTTTAACTTGATTTCATAATTTCATATTATCATCTTAATATTTTTACTCCGTATTGTTTTGTAGTTTCTGTTAAATAAAATACTGAAAAAAATAATAACTTTGAACTTTATGTAAAAAAATAATATTAATATTTATAAAGCCTTCTTCTTCTTAGTCAGCCAACTCTCCGCTGCTGGATATAGGCCTCTTCCAAACTCTTACATATATAGCCTTGTAATGATTTATTTATCGAATGGAGAAATTACATAACCTGAACACATATTACGAGATTGGCAAGTGCACCTACCACTTATGCAAAAAGTGTGTTGTTTTTCCCCTACTGACTCAATCTACAACGCCCAAAAGCTCTACTAAGCAATATTTAGGAACTAGATACGATATAGAATCTATGTGATTATTACCGTTGAAGAGAATTAACACGTATGTACACCACATGGTGCTAGTAGAATGAATAATGTTAACAATATTCTACAATACATACAGTAACGAAGTAGGTGTGATCTCTTTTTGTAATATTCTATATACTGGAATATCAAACTGATATGAGCTTTATATTAGAAAGCTTTTGAGTATATAGGTAGCTATATTTATTTATTTATTTATAGTGTATTTAAAATAAAACACATATTGGCCAGACAACCCTTTTCGTTGAAACATTTCAGTAGGTACCCACATAGTACCTATGACTGAGTGCTTATTGGATATGGATATCTTATTGCTGAAGTCGGATGCCTTATTCTTGATTTTTAAGAACGTCTGCCTTTTTAAATGATACTTCAAAACTTGAAGAAGAGAGTGGGATACTCATAACTACTGCTGGAGGCTCTACGAGTTATATTGAATTTAATACGTTAATTTGCACGTTTTTTTTATTTATTATTATTTATTATTTATACTAGCCTGATGCTGAGGGCGGAAGCTCTTGAATTGCGGCTCGCGTCCAATAAAAAGTCAGAGTGGATACACTAAAGAAGTGTTTTGTTTAAAGTTAGTTTCATTTATTGTAAGAGGATGAATGAATACTACAACATTAATTAAATGTAGTTTGAAATGTATAGAAGTGAGTTTCTTCATACAATTTGCGGTTCTAAAGTTTAACCCATCTGTACAGATCTGCATATATACACTACGTATGTATATATTTTCAGAATGGAACATATTCATATTGTCTTAATGAACATGTTCCATGGAAGCGGTGTGTTCGCTAAATTTATTTGAACATGATCGAAAATGGTAACTAACCTGTTAGGCATCTACGTGCAATTCAATTCAACGCCACACAATGTTATTCCAACTAGCTTTTCAACCGATAGTCTAGCGTGCAGTATACATACAAATGTACATAACATCACGATATTTTCTACAAGTGAAGTAGCCAGGGGATCAATGCACTTAACGAGCATGCAAGTTATCCTCCACTTGCTGATAAAATTATGATATTCAAGATTGGTGGCTACCTACCTCATCGCTGAACTGAAGATGTCAAATGTCTTAAACACTTGATTTTTAACTAATACCCATCTTTTACAGAATACTCGAAAACTTGCAGAAAAGAGTGAGATGCCTAATCTCTTAAGATACTACTACTATTATACCATCACGGCATATCCCACAAGTGAGGTAGCCAGCAGACCAGCTGCATATAATAAACATGCAAGCTGTCTTCTCCATGCCAATAAAAAATCGAGACATTCAGGATGGATGGCAAACTTCATCGCTTAAGATAAATAACTGTTTTTGTTGATACTAAATAAATATTTTTATTCATGGTTTATAACTGTTTTTGGTAATGATTAATAATTTTGTACTTCTTAATTTTGATGTGGTGTGATGAATAAATAAACGAGCGAGATTATTATGTGGGTATTTAAAGGCGACCGATTCCTTTTTAAATTATTTATACTAACATTTGTAGTTACTGTCTGTATTGTGACTATACTACGAAACAAAATAAAATATATTTAAAGAAAAATAAATCTTTACATACGTTACGATATCTGGGATAAAATATCTCTCAACACTTCTAAATACATGAACACATTATCATCTATACCTTGATGGGTAAATAACATTTGTAAAATTTCATTGCCTAGAAACAGGCCTTAGTAAGGGACATTGTATTGTATTTATGGTGTAATTTTTTTTATTCTTATGCTGATAATTTATCTTAAAGCGCCTACAAAATGTAACGTTGGTATAAAGCTATACGAGTGTATACAAATGAATGAACTATAATTTATTTGCGGGAATTAAATATAAAATTAACAATAGTAATAGTTCAGTATCAGCGAATTATTTTTATGTCATTGTTGCTGTTTTCGTGTTTCAATGTTACGTATTATAGTTATAGGTAACTACTTGCAATGTTACCGACTGTTTGCCAAATCTGAGTCTATAGAGATTTGCAACATTGTAGGATTAATATGACCACAACTGTAGTATGAACATGTTATGCAAGATTGTTTTGTTCGAATTTACATGACTGGTCATTTTACAATTGATCAGTAAATAGCCAACGAGAAACAATGAAAACGGTCGATTCACTATTATAATACATTTGCTTTTTTCATATTACAAATCAGAATACAAAGGGTTGGTTTGCGATTAAAACGATTAGGTATTATGTTTCTTACCCTTCTGTTATTTGCCGTCATATTTTTATTTTTACAAAATTCAACTCAATTGCCCTTCTGCGCTCCTACTTGGAGCACAGGACAGAAATTAGCTCCCCCACTCAGAAAGTCCCTGTGCAATTAGGTTACTTTTTCCGATGACATTTCTATGGCTCTGGTGACTTTGGAAGAAGGAACTTTAGGTCGGAAACCTTGTGAATGGCAGAACAGTGCAAAGACTATTTGCTCCATTTTGATAGTAATATTAAGTTGTTGCTGGGTTATATCCTGTGAAGTTCTCGGTAAAGAACAGGTCTCCCGTTCTATTCAAAATGACATTATATCTTAAATTCAGTAATACGCTATGCCGTAATTTTGGTTGGCACAGAGAGGACATAAATTACATGTAGCTGTCCACTTGGCTACCTTATTTGTGGGATTTGATGTGAGTACAGTATCCATTTGTGATGTGCATTGATAGGTTAGTAGAACACAAGTGTATGGTGACAGCAGAAAGGAAAAATAATAAAATATCTAACTGGAGAAAAAGTTTACAAAAGAAAACAGTGAAACACGATAGTAAGTAAGTTAAGATAAACTTGGTGTGAAATGTGAGCCTCTTGGAAGTTGTACAATACCACTACAAAGTTGTCGACAATTTAAGTATTGATTTTTCAACTGCTGAAAGAGTTGGAACAAAGACGTGATCAATTACATATTATTTTAGTTTTAATTCAAACACAATAATGAAATAGAAAATACTTTTATTTGGTTGATCACTTTTACTTCCGAAGAACTCACGTATTGTATTGTACAATAATTTGTAGTAGGAAGGTAAAATGCACTAAATTAGAGTCGATTCTGCGCCAAGTAAGTAATTGGAATTATACGTGTTTGGAATAAATGTGAATTTACGTGCAATATCCTACACCAAAGATTAATTAATGAAACATTAAGGCTTACTTCTTTATCATTACATGGAATATTTATGTATAAAAATGCAGTTATGGTTAATACTAAGTTATTTTATTAAATCAATCCAGAATAAAAACTGAGTGTTGAATTAGCCATTCGAGCACGGGGCTAATGAAAATTGTTACACACAACAAATGCATCGCTACATAGTATATAACAGTATTACAAGTGAACATGTATGTACCCAATTTCGCTAGTTTATAACAAACATTTTTTATGTCATTTAACACTGAGTAAATTGAAAAATATCCCAACAGCGATAAACGCTTTGTAATTAATAGTTAAATAAACTACTTCTTGTATGTATGTTTATTGTGTTGTATAATATTATTGTTGAATTTTCTGTGAATATTCATATTGTAACCGATGTTTTAATTCAAACCTGTACATTGACCTAATATTTCTATGATTTCAGACACTGAGAGAACAACAAACACTACGTCTTGAAATAATCATTTGTTTGTAGAAATGTGAAAGCCATGAAAATGTATTTAGCTTTAAGAATTTCTTAATCTTTTGTATTAGTCTAAACAAACAACTAGTACGTAGAAAATACGTAACTGTAAGCTAATTTTAAGTCTTTATTGTTGAAGTAAAGAGATGGTGGACATTAACGGTTGTATTTAATTTCAGGAAGGATATTTTCAAGGGAAGCCCTTCAGGCGAACCTTTTGTCTTTTCTAAGAAAGAATTTGAATGAATAGTATGGATGACATAGGAACTGATATTCCTATAACATTCATAGATGAGTGAGAGTGCAATGTATTGTGAAGAATAAAATAAATAAGTAAATAAAACATTTACCACCTTTTCAGTCGCTGAGAAGATGTCACAAAAGAGACATTCCACCTATGTACAATGTACATATTTCATACACACCAATATTTTATATTAAACGATAAGTCTGGATCGATCATGTTCTAAGAATATAAGTACAATGATTGTTGGACAAAAAAAGATTTTTTTAACAGCTTGCGACAGTTTGGATGATGCTCTTTCACAATAATTAATCGCTTATATGATATGAGAGAATTTGGAATAGAGAAGAGTGTAGAATAAGAAAAATCAACTATGTATTGCAGAATGTAAAAGATTACATTATAACTATTTCTATTGGACTGTTAAAGTGATAACTTTTAGAATTTCACCTTAAGGTCATTATTTTATCACCTTAAATTTAACTATGAAGCTTCCCATACATCTGAAATAACTTATAGTAATAAAAAGGAATTATAGATTCACGTAATAAGGTGGGAGTAGATAAAGAGTATGATGTATTGAATATAATAAACAAATGGCTCTAACTATAGAATATTATATAACTATAGAACTAGTAAGTATAGGTACCTATATTTCTCTGAAAATGGCTTTCATTCAAAACTTTCTGACAACCGCAATAATCCACGCCATTACACAAAGCACTCATTATTGCAGGGTGAGTACTGTACTTTCTATTCTACTTCGTACATTTCATGAACAGTGACCGAGCTGTCAAAATGAGTTCATTGCCTTGTCACACAGGCCGCAGGAGCAGATAGACTTTATATACATACATATATAGTAGGTACCTACCTAAATACAACATACAGTTTTGGGATGACCTGACGGTGACAAGTGTTTTAACTATGCGGGGAAAGCATAAGCTCATCTCATTTATTCCTACAACAGTAGATAACAAATGTATACATATGAATACCTTTCAAATATTAACAGTTACAGGACAGATATTACCAAGCTCAATATTATCAAACATATTGGAATTTGTGCATCTATCTACACCATCACGGTGCATACTTAAGTGGAGTGACCAACTGTTTTTTTTTTCATCGCCCTCAACGCTCCTCTCGGGAGTACAGGGTAGAAACCAGTCTCCTCCATTTAGAGCGTCTCTGCGCCAATTGCGTCACCTCCTTCCACGAAATTCCCTGGGTTCTGATGTCGCTGTCATAGAAACGGTGTATTGTGAAAGAAGGACGCCCGGGCCGACGGAAATCTTGCGGACGGAAGAACAGTGCTCTTTATGGTCAACTATCATAATTATATACCTATTTATACAAAGTTTTAACTCAGCTTTGATGATTCTAATTCTTCGGTTAAAGCGCTAGGCGTGTTTGTGGTATATGTTGAATACACTTTTGTGAAACGAAATAAACGTTTTTTTGTTTAATTATTAAAATATTATTTCACAATGTAAACACTGAAACATTTAATTCAATTAATAAACAATATATTCTTAGAATAATATTACTACGAAAGTTATATTTTACTGCAACAATGCCATAAACCAGACTATTTTATTGAACTTGATATCCGATAATTTTTCTTGCAGCGATGCAGAAAGCGGGAGAGGGTAAAAGAGTAAACATCATAATAATACGTAATAGCGACTGTATTTTTTTGGAGTCCAGCCAATTTGTTAGGCCAAGCGATTAAATGAAACGCCAAAATAGTGCGGTGCATCGGAACGGAAATAAGAAATGCAAGTCTGGTGTTAGACCATATTTACACAATGAGATTTTCGTCGAATATCTGTCAGATACCCAAATTATATTATTTTTGAGTGTTAAAGCATACAAATTGAAAGCTTGTATTTACGTTAAGGAATTATTATTAGCCATTGAGCACATAAACCAAAAAAAAATCTTTTGCACTTGATTTGAAAAACTATTCGAAAAATCTGTTTTCGTGTATATGGGTTTAGTGCATTGTACATAATATATATATGTCAGCGCGTTAGTATTATAAATAAAAAAAAAAACATATCTAAGTTTGTGACTAGCTCAATCTGTGTGAATTTGACTCTTCGTGTTTTGTTATCTGTTTGCTGTCATAATACTCGAACAATTGATAAAAATGTGGGACAATAGCATTCAAGCGGCAAATAATGTTCATAATTGAAGATTCTTGTAATCTTCCTGTTTTTTATGAATCATTTTTGTGCATTATTCAATAACAGATTCAAATGTTAATCTTCATCGAATGAATTTTTTTTTTTTTTGTTTGATTTCAGTCGGCAATGCAAATTTATTGAATATGAAAAGCTCCTTAATCTTAAGAGACGTGGTTGGTTATGCCACATCTCAAGAAGAAATGGCATCATTCCAAATAATGATACTTATACCACTTAAGAATTTTCCTTTTTTTTTCATCATAATCTTGCAGTACATCTGCTTTCTCTTGTCGCTTTTGGTTTTCTGAAGTCATTTTCATTTCTTTTTCTTCGAGCCACTTTTTGGATTATGAGTGGATGCAATTATTTTTTAAGCTTATAATACTTTAATCAGTCTTTGAGCAATTCTAGATAATACCAACATCCTTTAAAATTTATATTCTATTCTATTCCCTTGCGCCATATCCCAATGAGTGTTTAGGCAGAGAGAACAGAAATCCATATAGATATGTCCCTACATACTTCTTTCGCCTCCTCCACATTCATGCAATTTCTCATGCACGCACGTCGATTTTTCTTACTCAACACACGGCCGTCTTTGAGAATTAGATTTACATGATCAAGTTACGAAGTTCTTGGACGCCCGTGCTTTCTCACACTCTTGCTTTTAGACAAGTATATTATCTTTGTCATATTTTCCCTTCCATTCGTTCCACACGGCCTAACCATCTTAATTTATTTTCACGCATTCTATCCACAACACTCCTCTTGCATCCTCTCATTTTCCTAAAATCCTCATTCCTATTCTCATTCATTAAATATAATATTCTCATTCATTAAAATTGCTTTTTACTATGATTGCTATGATAGATAGCTTGAAACTCAAGCATTTCAATTTTGAAGAGAACTCAATATTTTAAGCAATATTCAAATATTTTCTGTTTTCAGGTTAAATCCATAAAAAACGATATGTGGCAACAAATATAACCTTATAATATCATAGATTCAAGTCTTTAAGACTGTAGCTATCACAGCTGGCATATTAGTAGATGACCATTAACTTTTGGCGTTGTGATCTTCAAATACTGACAATTTAAACTTACTGTGTATAAAAGGAAACGGTGGACATTTTGTATATTGAGTAATATAGACAGGTCGAGACGTAAGCCAAACGTACACATATTGACCTATTATACAATATGTTAAAAACTTTATTTATGTGACTGGACGTCCAGTCGACACAGAAGACGTGTGATGTATGGAAGTGAATAAAAAAAAACACAATAAAAAACGCTTTACACTTGACCTAGATGTCACAAAAAGTGTTTGTCCGCACGGTATCAAC
Organism: Athripsodes cinereus; assembly: GCA_947579605.1. Taxonomy (NCBI): domain Eukaryota; kingdom Metazoa; phylum Arthropoda; class Insecta; order Trichoptera; family Leptoceridae; genus Athripsodes; species Athripsodes cinereus. The sequence goes on along the minus strand of OX388319.1, from coordinate 18,953,316 downwards.
TATGTACCGTCTATATAATGTGTAGTGGTAGCCTCTTAAGAGACTGAGTTACTCCATATTACGTCAATTTAAATACACAGTAGCTTAAGTCCTTTGCATGAAAAAAAAACTAGAATATGGCTTATAAGTATGACCAATAGAGATAAGTTTTCCTTCCAAAAAAATGTTTTCTTTTTTCCTGGACACGTCTATACGATTGATTGAGTTTACATTTATACATTAATCTTGTCTTCAATGTATTACTCAATGGATAACGCCTGCGAGGAGTGTCGTTCAAACAATGTAAGGGAACTGGACATCCAATTTGCAAGTGGAACCTGGACTCAAAGATAAAAAATTACTGGACTGGACTGGATAAAAAATTACTGGACTGGACTTAAAGATAAAAAAAATACTATTCGCCATAAATTTTAACAGTGTGATATGCCCGGTATAGTTAGGTATTGTGCCGAAAAGTTATTATTAAAATAATAATTGGTATTTAGAAAGTGGTACTGAAATACCGAAATAAACAATGCAGTTCATAAGAATTTAGAATAACCCAACCTTAAAAATATAGCTGCACTTAAAAGGTACCTAATATTATTATTAGATATTGTTTACTAATCCTTCGTACCTGCATACAAAATATTATTGTTTATATATATTTGTACCTGCATGGCAACAGGGGTAATAAAGAGAATAATATCAACAAACGATTAAGGCGCATTCATTATGTATCAACTTAGGGCGCATTCATTATGTATCAAATTATTTTATGAAGATTCTAGAATGTCTGCGTATTGTAATTATTTAGTATCTGCTTGGTTGGATTTTTTTTATACCTACGCTTCGATCTATTGAGTTTTGATATCGATGATATATTTTGAATTATGTAAACGACTCTTTAGGTATGAATTTTAATTTTATTGTAACATACGTAGTTTGAGTATTTAATTATCTACCTAAAGGGTTGTATTGTGTTGCTATGTAATAGAATAAGATATGTGTTATTTGTGTTGCGGAATGGACGCTCGTTATATAATTATAAATGGTGATAATGGACACAAAAAAATATTGTTTTAAATATGATATCAGTGAAAGAGACACTTTGTGAATTACTTAATAATTAGATCAGTGCATTGGACGCTATTATAATACCGAATTTATTTGTAAATATTTATTTTATTATTTACTGCATAATTCTTGGAATCAAAAACGGTCCATGCGGACCCGTGAAACAATGGAGTCTATGAGGGCGTGTATTGGTATTCAATTAGCCAATCACGGCGCTGCACAGAGATGCATCACAGCGTAGGAGGGGTATATGACCAACCCCCTATCCCACTCAAGGAACAGCGGAAAAATGTCCTTGAAAGAAAGTGAGTCTCCATCAGCCATCAGTGGTGAACAGTCAAGATCAGCGAGTCGTAGTGAGCAGTCAGTTGTCCTTGGTAGAAGGATCGCTCCTGCCATCACTCATCAGCTGACCTTCAGAGAGACAAGTGTCTCTGGTCACTGGACTTCAGTTGAGTCGAGATATTCTCCTCCTGAAGTCATGACGAGCCAACTATGCACCTGTGTAGGCTGGTAATTGCCTCCAGGAGCCTCGGACGTGGGACTTCGCCCTCCCAGCACTGCGCCCAGGGGCGCCTTCTTCAACTTGTGTTGCGTCTAAGCATTTTCATGCTAGAGGCGTTCTCAGCGTGGGATCCGTCTGCGTTACGTGTAAATTAATTGATTTTAAAAGTGCTTCTTTTATTAATTGAATTAAACATCAAGTGTGTAATTTTGTTCGTGGGATAAATAAGTGCACAGACAATACGGGGTAGTGAGTAAGTCGTAGTATTGTGTTGCTGTTTAAAAATGTGTCTGTAATAGTGGTAAGCATTTTTATTTTCATTAAATGTTTGTTTAAAATTTACATTTTGCTTTTTACACATTCGCCTATCTGTATACCTATAACTTGTCGTCTCTTATTTATATAGCCTCACTATATATTTAATTGAGACCATTTTTTTATTGTTTTAACTCCTGGAGTGCTGTGGGTAGCCCAGTAGAGTCTCAGCCGTTGGCATTTTTGGCATAATATTTAATTTATTTTATCCTCAACCAAAACCATTCTTTCACCATCTCTCTCACCCCCCCATATCAAGTGTTAACACAAATATTCTTACATAATATTTAAAATTATCGTTTTTTAATCATTCGTTTAAATCATTTCTCTCATGGGGTAGCCAATACACATACAAGTTGTCCTCTACGTGCCAAAAAAAATTAAGACATGGATGGCATACTTCACTGGTGAAACAAAGATATTCAATGTCCTTTGCGGTGCTTTTTAATACCTACCTGCCTTTTACAGAACACTCGCATATCTTTTATTTCCTCGGGTACTCCGCATCCACTGAGCACTTACTTCTTACTCATATTCAAATCTCAAGTCATCAATTATTTTTAAAGCGATATAGACTTATGTTACTTGTCCAATAGACTAACGTTACATTACATTACTGTCGTTAGTCTAGCAAATGGTTATGGTACCCGCCTCGACTTCAACACATTATTCTTCTGACGTTACTAACATTAATTCATACACTCACTGTTATGTTATGTTATGGTTATATTATCATTATTTAATAGGTATAGAAGAGTGTACTACTAATGACAACCTTAAAAGTCAAGGATATAGAAATAATGTACGAGTAGACTATTGGCTCGTTAGTTCGATGACTTTCAATTTGAACAATAGTTTTTCGATATTTTCTTTGAACATCGATGACGAAAATTCAATTAACGCGCATGTTTTACCCATTCTCTCTGATTAGGAATATATTAGTTCTAAAAATAAATAACGATTTTTTTAAATTTTTAATTCAACTTTTTTTTTTTAAAAATATATTTCTGGGTTGGTTATTTTGTTCTTTTATTGAATAAAACATTAATGTTGTTGACCGAAGGTACTTGTTGGAAGTCCATTTCAAGATAATTGAAAAAAACACAATATGTAGTTAACTTCCAAATGACTTTATTAACTTCGCGTACTAGTATTCGGAGACTCTCGTCTCCATTATCAGGCGATTAGTAAAAAAGTGACTTAGTAAAAAACTTTTTTACTAATCGCCTGATGATGGAGACGAGAGTCTCCGAATACTAGTACGCGAAGTTAATAAAGTCATTTGGAAGTTAACTACATATTGTGTTTTTTTCAATTATCTTTATTGAATAATTTTGTTGTTTTATTGAATAATTAGCCATTTTGCACCATGGATTACTTTTATATTGCCTTGATTATTTCGTAATTCGGATTTGATACCCAATTAATATTCCCTGTTTTTCTCATTTAATTATTACAGACATACTTGTATTTTATTATAACTCTTTATTTTGTAGAACTTCATAATTTAATGTAAAAACTTTGTAGAGTTTTACTATGTTTTTAGTGAACAGGCTTTGACGTGTTATGTCTTTTTCAAACTCGTTTCTGAGTGTCCGGTAAAAAGCAGCTATTCGTAGAAAATCAAGTTTAAGACACTTTACATCTTCAGTTCAGCGATGAGATATGCGTTTATCCTAAATGTGTTGACTTTTGATGGCACGAAGAGAGTGACTTGCATGTTAATTATTACTTGTGGGAAATTCCGTGATGGAATGAATGTAGGTATTTTTTTAATGTCAGTGATTTTTTGTATAACTTATTTATTTATTTATCACTTGTAGGTACACGGCGTGAACCTTTTACACGTTAAACATATAACAAAGTAAAAAACAACAGACAAAATAATAAAATGTGAATTGGTACAAATTTGTGCGTAATATGTTTTTTTTAATATACGGGATCTTGGTAAGTTGAGAGTTTGATTGAAATGCTGATTTGCATTATACCTACGCTTGCTTAAATAGTTTGCAATGCACAAACAAAAATTAGTTAAAATTAGTTTTTTTTTTTTTTTAAAAAGATATATCTGGGTTTTGTTATAAACTCAAATACAACCTTATACACCTTTCACAGTAAGCTAAAAGCTTGTGTCGTGAAAGGGGAGTTTGCCGATCCTTTAGCAGTTAATAACTTAGGCTCGTTAGCTATTTGCGGTATATAAACCGTTATTGAATTGCTCTCTTCTAACAATATGTAGACGTTAGCACCTCACCTCTTTGCTGAGTGGGTTATATGCAGTGTGCATCGTCCATTAGCTCCGTCTGAATGGAAGAGACAAACTTCATCGATATTATTATTTCAAGTTTGTTTTCAATACATGCACTAACTTGTTTTCAACAAACTAACATTGGATGTATGGAGTAAAAATATAAAAAAAAAGTTTAGGTATACATAATTTTTTTTTTTAATCACCAACGGCATTCGATTTTCGGTATTCCTACTTCGATATGTTTTCTAAACTATGGCTTTGTCTAAAATATGTACGTTTTTAACATTCACTTGTTCCCCGTCTACCCAACTTCTAGAAGATGCCATTATGGTATAAATAGGAGAATGTATTGAAGGGATCTACCACAAACCCGGATATCTCAGGAATCAAGGACTCTTTTTTGTCCGTACTGACAAACAAAATTTTAGTGCTCACGGGCAGGCCATATTGGTTAGCCTGAATGGAAATGCGCCTTGTTGGAATCTTTTAAACTAATCTAAACTTTCAATATTTCCTTAAGGAAGAGAAAAATCAAATAGTATATTATTATTAAAATGAGTATAAACTAATATAAAGCAATGTATTGGCTAAAGCTTATGCTTCTCTTTCATTTTTATTTTGAATGAAGATTTGCATACTCGTATTTCACGCAAGGATAATAGTATGTATTCACTGTGTCGGTGTTTAGGTAGTAGAATTCCATATCGAAATAATAAAACAAATGTTTTATTCTACTAATGGTTTATTATGTGAGAGAGACGTCTTTCGTCTGATGAGGACATTGTCAATCTGATTTTAAAAATACAACATCATTCATATATATAAAAATATTTACAATAACAATGCGTGTATACCAAATTGTGAAAACTAAGACTAAAATGAAGTTCACATCAAACATTTTCTAAGCTGCTGCTCCCTTTAAACAAAATCCTAGGTACATTAATATAAGGAATAGGTTCTACCTCTAAATTATGTCGTTTCTTTGTTGGTAATTCTATATCTTATGGAGTGTTTATATAGGTGAAGATAATATGCACAACGTTGTTAAAATATTGTGATAAAATGTTTACCTAAAAAGAATTCCTAATATATTTCAGTATACAAAATACATCCCGGAGGAAACTGGAACTTTGAGATCTTTCCTAAAAGTTATCGCAAATCGCCGGTAGCACTACGTAGAATCAATTTACAAGGAACACCAATAAGGGTGTGTTATGTTCTCACTGTCAATGATTCGATTAAACATCTTGAAGATTATAAGTTAGTATTCTTATATACATAATACCTATCTGTATATTTTAACAAGTATATTTATAAATTATGTAATAATATCTTTGGATGTAGTTAGTTTATTTACAAAAATACCTAAATTAGAATGTTTAAAAATAGTTCAAAATCTGTTAGAAACCTCAAATACTCAGCCTGTTATAGCCAGGGAGTTGTATAACCTCATAGAATTATGCGTTATGTCCAATTACTTCAAATTTAACGATCGATATTATGAACAAGCCGACGGTTTACCAATAGGATCCAATCTCAGCAGTTTATTGTCAGAATGCTTTATGGATAACCTCGAAAAGAAATTACTAGATAGTCAAATAGCTAGAAATTCAATAATATACTACAAAAGGTACGTAGATGATATACTAATTGCATTTAGAGGCACCGATAGACAAATAGATCAGTTTGTTACCTTTGCCAACTCACTTCATCATAATATTAAATTCACGCTAGAGAAAGAAATAGATAATAAAATTAACTTTTTAGATATAACAATAGAAAGAATTGGCAACAAACACAAGTTTAAAATATTTAGAAAACCCACATATACCGATACCACCATACATGCATCTTCAATGCACCCTTGGACACATAAATTAGCGGCATACAACTCTATGGTACATCGACTTATAAATATACCCATGAACGAGAACGATTACAAAAACGAAATAAACATTATATACCAAATAGCAAATAATAATGGATTTAGCCGACAAGTTATTGATAAAATAATAACAAAACACGAGAACAAGAAAAATTTAGCATCAGTTTACCCACTACAATCAAAGAGTGACGAATCTAGATACAAATGTATAGAATATTTAGGTATTTTCTCAGAAAAAGTAGGCAGAGAAATAAAAAAGACGGGGAATAATCTTAGCTTCAGAACATCCAATAATTTAGGCACATATCTACGAAACTCTAAAGACAAAATCGACAACCTTAAAAAAAGCGGTATTTACAAGTTAGAATGTAACACGTGTGACGCAATTTATATAGGTCAAACAGGACGTAGTTTTTCAAAAAGATTTTCGGAACATAAACGATCATGGCTAAATAGTAAAACAGATTCACAATTTGCAAAACACCTTATTGAAAATAATCACACAATAAATAATGATAACAGCCCTATCCCACTACACTATCAAAAGAAAAGCTATAGACTGAACTTACTGGAACAATTAGAAATAAATAAAAATGAAAATGGAAACCTTATAAATGAACAAACACACCTATATAGGACTCCATTATTAGATATTTTAAAAAAATAAAAACACACTTGATTCTGCCGCAATTTTCTTTGTTACAGATCTAACAAATGAAGAAATATCCCCGTGACTAGAAGAAACATCACAACACAGCAATCTGTTTTCACCATAAATTAATATTAATAGTTAATAAATAACTTAAATTGTATTATACATAAAACTTGGTTTATATAAATTCAGTTCAAAAACAAACTATCTTCCTACCTTTTTACAATATCATTCTGATCATATATTTCCCTTTTCACAAATTCACCTTATAAGAATAACAACAAATATATAGGATTAACCAGATTAATACAATACACTATGCTTGTCCTTGTCACACAAATACATATACATATTGTTCTCCCTCTCGCATTGTAATTAGTGATTTCTTAGAATTAGTTACTGATACATACTTCATTATAATATTATACTATACTCTCTTATCATTGTTATTGTAAATATTTTTATATATATGAATGATGTTGTATTTTTAAAATCAGATTGACAATGTCCTCATCAGACGAAAGACGTCTCTCTCACATAATAAACCATTAGTAGAATAAAACATTTGTTTTATTATTTCGATAATAGTATGCATTACAGCGATTTAAGGAACTATGTATACTGTTTCTCAGAATTTCATATCATACAAAGAAACATAAACAATAATATGTACCCACTTTAAATCGATTTCAATAATTAATAAATGCTTTAATTTGTAATGTTGATATTAAACAGGTGTAAAAACATGCTGAAAAGTCAGTAACAAAACAAAATAAGTGTTCACTTTACGATTTACAAAAACATTCAACAAAATTTGTGGTGATGATAATATTACGATAAATTCTTTTGTTTCCGAGAGTTCATTTGTTGAAACAAAAAAAGCTAACTTTTTATTATTATATTACGGTGTGTATTTTTAGAAAACAGATTTATTATACACTTTTAATGTTAAAAAATAAATAAACATGGAGAGTGTGTTCGTTTCGTTGATTGACTCATTTAAAAACACACTTATAAAATGTAAAAATAAACAACATCAAACGATATTTTGTAATGGCTACGAAATCTAATTCATTTTAGGATCGGATTCCAGACGAAATAAAACATTTAATTTAAGCTTTTAGTAGAAAAACATTATTGTCTGACTTGATTATGTGGCTCTTATTTTCATATGGTCAATAAATTATTTGATATTGCTAGAAAAGTAATATTTTTGTCAAAATAAAATAAAAACTTTCTTAATATGAATACTAATCGTGACATTAAAACAATGCCATTATTTTTTTATTAGTATTAAGTTTATCCTACAGAATACTAAACATTGAAAATCTAATATTTGGTAGAGTAACGAAAAACAGCGAATGAAACAAAAATAAAAATCACGAACAACTACTGCCAGAGGTGAGAAAATAATGTACTAATATCCTTTTTTCACGGCACATAGTGTTCAATAATGCAATCATATTGGCTGAATTCCGTAAATCAGACAATGATTTGTGAAGAATCCCTTCTGTACGTCACTCAACGTGTTGTAAATAAATATTTTATTTGGGAACGTGTTACGATATACAACGGTAGTTACACAGAATTTTATCATAATTTATTTATCTTTCACAGGCCGCTTGCAACTCTTCGAGTAGATAAATTTAACATGTTAATTGACTAAAAATAAACGACACTTGTAGCACTTATTCCCAATATTTTGTGGCGATGTAGATAAATTTATTCAGTGAAATCTTCGGCAACGGATAATTCAGTTTTAGAGTTTTCAGTAAAAGTAACTCATAAAACATTTATTTATTTATTCTTCTTGCACATCATCATTACATAACAGTGTTAACAGAGGTAAAACTCTTGCCTTTCCCGGTCAGGGCAGATTGAATAATGACCTTTTTCAAATTGTCCTGGGTCTGGGTGTTACATGTATATGTGTTAAGTTCATTGTATGTACATATATAGTATGTGTACCCATAAAACAAGATTCATATCTGAGTTTGGGACTAGCTCGATCTGTGTGAATTCTCTTTAAATGTTATTTATAGTTACAATAATAATAATAATATTCTAGACAACTTACTTTGCGACATTTTGTGAAAAATCACCAATCAAAAAAAAACAAAAATTATTTTATATTATTACCGATGGTTTAAAGCACAAAAGACACGCGTCCACTATTTAGGTAAAATGAGTTAGTATATGAACAAGATCGGTTGCAACGTTGTCTATATCCTGATTACATAATTACCAATAATACTTATATCCTTATCGAAATATTTAACAAAAACCAGATGCCAAACATTCTTAAATTATCATTTTTTTGTGCACAGATGTAACATGTCACATAAAATATTTAAGGATGTATTTATATCGACATAATTCATTCTTAAAAAGCACATTTACACCAAGGACATCTTCTGAATTAATTTAAAATTAGTTAATTAATTTTGAATCTCAAACTTTCAAAACCTGTTTTCTCTAAACTGTCAAATGTGGACATGTGTCTTCTGTGCTTTATACCATCGACATATAGTTGTTCCGCTGGCTACCCCACTTGTGAGAAATGACGTGATGGTAAGAATAATACTATTAGAATTACTAAACCATCCACAGATATTAAAAAAAATGCACAACTCTCATGGTGCATTTTATAAAAATATTTTCATTATAATACAAAACAATATTATATGCAATCATTATGATACTGTTTTGAATAGACAGTCATTGAAAATAATAACTATTGTGAAGAACTGATACTGACGTTGTATTAGTTAAATAATAATAAATATTTATACAATTGTTTAATATTATAATCATTCGTGCACCTGATAAAATACAAAGTATCTTCAACATTCAGGTATTGCACACTATCAATTTACTTGTTAATACTAATAATAAGCTATTGATATTTTTGTGTTCGCTAAGCAATTATTAAATTTATTCAGAACTCCACAATAATAAATTTGTAAAATATATAAAAGATCAGACTATATTTTATTTTATATGACATTTAATCTACTTAAAAAATCTGATTTACATATTTGTCAAAATGGTCAAAAAGTTTTTTCTTCAGTGTTAGAAGCCACGAAAACAATGACATGACTAATTTTGACGAAATCTCGAACAAAAGTCGGCTCTTTTTATCAAATTCTACGGTTCGTCATATTTTACTATCTTAATATAATTATTTATGTTTCATTTTTTATTGTACCTAAAATCTAAAATATGTAGAATCCAGAAGAGCTGAAAAACTGGAATTTATTAAACATGACGTTTCTCGTAGACAGTAGGTACAACACCCTTCAAGAAATCCACGTGTTTTTTTATTCTCAAAATAACATTCCCAAATTGTGAAAAAAACTTTATTTTGAAAAACAAAATAAAATACTAAGAATTATCTCCTTAAGTACCAACTGACAAAGCTCGAATAAGCTTTTCAAAATAACATGTTTCGGAAAATATACAATTTCAGCATGTTATTGACAAGTATTAACCGAGTATTAATTGGTTTCTGTTATATCTCGACATCTAAATAACATTACACGTCATTGTTTTTCTTGTAATTTTCTTCATATTATTGTTGATCATCAAAGAAAAAACATAATATGATCGAATTTATTAATAGAATATACAAAGTAAACAAACTAATTGTGTTTTTGTTCATATTGTCTGATCAATATTTTTTCTGTAAATCTGAAATTTATCCTACTTAAAGAAAATACCTAAAATTTCTATAATATCCTTTCAAAAAAATAATAAAATAGTGAAACAGACATGCACCTCTAGTAAATAAAATCTAAAATTAGGGAGGCCGAGCGATAGAAACTTTAAAGTAAAGAGGGGTGGATGAGACGAAAAGAATTAATGGTCTATTGACGTATTAGACTAATGAGGGATCGTAAATGTTGGACCGACTCTCAATGTAAATGGAAATTCAGACTTGTTTACTACTTTCAGTGATCAATCTGAATGATACTCCAAATTCAAAAGATGTGTGAAGACGTTTTACCATAAGTGATCACTAGGGATGATGTATAATAGCGATTAGCACCCGACATAATTTTGATGAAAGGTTCTTATACTGAAATTAACATTAACAAGTTTTTTCCTATTATTTGTCTTATTCTCTATGAATTATTATTAAATGTCTGAAACATAAACAAAATTGACGAAAAAACGTTGAACTAAATACAACATGAGTACATGACCGTAAGTATTGACATGGTAGTAAAACCATAGGATAGAAGATACATGTTCACTTTCGATGAACATCTTTTACCCTGACACTTTGAATGATCACCCATAGTGAAACAATGTGCTTCTTTTCTACAGATACAGTATCAGCATTATGAAGAGTCTCTATTTAAGAAATAGGATCAGTGCTATAGAGGCGATCCTCGTAAGCTGTGGAGGGGTTTCAAAGAGGTTTCTTGTATTGTGAATACTCCAATCATGGGTATCCAAGATCTGGCAAAGTATTTTCTGGAGAAAAATGATGATGATCTGGCTTCTATAATTAAATTTGTTTGGAGTACATTTCAATTCAAAAACTCTTTATAGACAATATACCAGTTTTATATTAAGCTCATTTAAAAAAAAGCATTGTAAAAAAATGAAACTTTTAACAATGTAACAAAAAAAACAGCTTGAAGATTCAAGTTTAATGTTCGAGGGAATAGAAACCAAAAAATAAAGATCAAAAGATAACTCTCCAGATGTGGGAAAATGAAAAATACTTTTCTTTCAGTCTCCCATTCAAGGATAAATAATTCAAGAATCGAAAACTTTTAACACGTTCTTTAGCAAATTATACCTTTTAAGTATTTGTTAACTTCTAAATTTTACTTTCTCGTTATGAATATTAAAAAAAAAGGAAAAAATAATCTTTCACAAACTTTTGTTACACACCACTTCTCCTTGATATTTCTGAAAGGCGATGTTAAATATAGGTACTTTCTTGGGAATTTCTCAAAATTCCATATTATGCAAATGCGCGTGCATATTTTTCTTTTTTGCCGACTGTGCCAAAATTTGACATTCCGATCTCATCATAAATCGAATTCCTGAGAATGACAAAATAATATTAACCAATATTTATCTCACAAAATTATTATAATATTATTATTTTGCAAGAAGATTAAATATAATTTATCACTGCACTTACATAATATTTAAAAGACGTATATTAGCAAAATTAATACGGTATACCTATTAATGCATGACCAGAAATCAGAGAAATAGTTCGAAAATAAATTACTTCATATACCTACCAACCGATATTATATTTGCGTCTCTACTCTGTGGCCTAATTTTCAAAATTTGAAAAAATATTAATTGAGTCCGTTTGTAAATATATATATCCTATGTATTTTATAAATGATGCAATTACGCAAAACAAAGATAAAATAATACGCTCTATATCATGGGTGTCTAAACTTTGACCATACGAGGGCCACATTGCAAAAAAAAAAAATACTGGGCCGCATATAAATATTTTTTCAACAAATGGAAATAAAATTTACTATATACCTATATGTAGTTCTATTAAAATAAAATATTTTCTTTTTATTAGGTATATTTATTTTATTTGATATATATGTATAAAATTATAAATGAACATATGTACAAAAATGTATATATCTATTATAGGGTACATACATAATACCTATATTAAATTAATGTGATGGATGGATTTGATTTTGTTGAACGAGCAAATCGATATTGGGTTCAAAATTTTGCAAAAATGAAAATATTGCAAACATTAATTTTTTTTAGTAGAAATAAGCAAATTTAAATATTTTCATAATTTGCGTTTGGGCCGCATCTCAAAGTGTTTTGGGCCGCATGCGGCCCGTGGGCCGCACTTTATTTATTTATTTATTTATTTATTCATTCTTTACTGTACATTGATAAAAAACAATTACATAAAAGGTATACATTCAAATTAAATACAATCAATATACAGAGGGCGAGTTTAACTTTAGACAAGCATGCTCTATATGAAGTCTCATCTTTAGGTATGTTTCAGGTTTGAACATCACAAATTTCTTACAATGACATATTGACAGAAGCTTTACAATTTGTATAACAGCATGCCATAAGATTTGTATGCAAACCACGTATTTTGAGCATCGATGTTATTTTTGTTTGAGGTCTAGCAAACATATTATAAGAATCTAACATATTATAAGGCTTAGACAGCTTAGACAACGTCATTTTTTAATAGACCCTTTGAAGCTGCAACCCATTCTTTTCGTGAGGTGTAGGTACTTTGTCCAACTAAGGTACTAGGAGATATGCCAAAGACCTTGAAATTCTCTTTTATAAACCACAGCAGCTTCACGAGTTTGTTCTTATTCTGGGATACCTAGTATGGATACTATACATGCTGGATATTTCCTACAAGATTATTACGACAGACTCGTCAAAAATATGCGCTGTCGTTGTGAGCGCCTGTCAAAACAATGTTAGTAGGATAAAAAAAATGTCATAGGTAAAGGTGGATGGGAATACTAAATGTTGTGAAATTTATGTTATTGTAATATTCCTGAATGAATGAATAAATTAAAAGTCTCGAATTTATCATTACGTTATTTTGACCTTTATTCCTAAGCGAAGCCGAATAGAAGTAGGTACTACACTAGTTAAGAATATTTTACATTGTAATTGAGTGATAATTATTTTAAAGACTTTTGGCACTTGATACTTAAATCGAAATGGGTTATGTAAAGTTTTATTTATCATTAATCTCATTAAATGTAATTGTACCTAATTCTTATGAATATTAATAATGTGAAATCAAATAATAAAATAATATCTATCTTTTATTCAAACCTAATACAACTGTACAAACACTGTTCATTAAATCTTAAAAATTGAAAAATTACTCTGATTAGGTATTTGACATTGTTGTTAATATACTTAGGTCTGAAATAATATTTTGAGGCAGCAGTTGGAACAAGGGAATATGTTATTAAATGTTTCTTATTCTTTCGCGTGATTAACATCATCAAGTCATCTCAAACAACCATAATTATCTCAGAAATACCCACACGTGTATCCCTCTCTGCACAAGTATAATATTCAAGATGGGTGGTAAAGGCACCTATCTTATCAATTAATTGAAAAGAGCAAATTTATATCTTTAATTTTTGATATTTTTTTTAAAAGATAGTGTGAAAGAAAGTGTGAAGAATAGATAATATTACAATAATGAAATTTGTGATCAACATCGCTTACTAAAGAATCAAAAATCTAAATTTTAATAAATAAAATATAAAAATATATTATTGAGCACTGTTTAATCTCCACTATGTTAGGTTGAATACCGAACGTTTTCGCCTATACTTGTAGGCATCTTCAGGGAAACTGTTTCCCTGAAGATGCCTACAAGTATAGGCGAAAACGTTCGGTATTCAACCTAACATAGTGGAGATTAAACAGTGCTCAATAATATATTTTTATATTTTATTTATTAAAATTAAAAATGGATTTCCACAGCGTAAACACAAAAACTCTTGAATTATTAAAAATCTAAATATTTCAACAATACAATATTCATAATAATAATCATAGTGAGAGGAAGAGAAGGAGATTTGATACAGTTGATGGTGATAGAAACTTCACCTGCAGCACTGAAAAGTCTGAAGACGGCAAGAAGATCATAGATGCTGTGGGAGTCTAAGAAGTTTTACAGGATCAGAGTTAATGTGAGCGTTTATTTATACCATATTCATACAACATTCTCCCAACATTCTTTTATTCAAATCCTTTAAATACTGCTCGAAAACGTTTTAGCTCTCTAATTTAATTAATATATAATTAAATTATTCAATGATACAATATTTATGTATAACTTGTTTATTTATATCTAGAATATATTATTTAAACAAATACTTACCTACCTTTTGTAAAACACTGGAAAATTACCAGAAAAGATTTGAAGACCTTCAGTATTCCAAGGAAATACAATTCAAATACGCGAAATATATATCTAGATATGTAGATATAAATATAAATATTGAGACGTCAATTGCTTGTGTGAATTATTATTATTGCTGGAATTATGCAGGGACTTGCTGGGTATTACGATTTAGATTGATAAGAGTTAGTTATCTCGTAAAACCATAGGCAGTAAAACATTATATCGTAACATTAAAAGTGTTGAATAAACACATGAACATACATATGTTATGTTTTCATAACATTTTACTACAACTACACACAACTAAAATAGTTGTATAATACTTAAACGATTTCACATTACTGTAAATATAAAACAACATTAAAATGAAACATGGAGTCTTTGGCATAGAATAGGTCTTAATATTTTTTTGTAAGTTTACCAGCACCTTATAAAAAGTCAGTAGGTACTCGTTAACATCACGAATAAAACATTATTTAATGTCTTTATTTCAGTGATGAAGTATATCACCTATCGTGAACGTAATAATCATTAGGTATGGACTAAAATTATTGCTTAATATCTCAAACTATTTTTTATTCTTCCTATTTATTACTAAGCGGACGCGAGCTTGTAGGTTTAGCATATTAAACCTTAGCACATGATAACACGCTTTTTTCTTCATCTTCACGTGTCTTGTCGAGTCCCCCCGACGTTGACGACAACTTGGGAGAAATCTTTTCTGTTCTGGGCAGCACAAAACAGCTCCTCCACACCTCTCATCCCGGTCCACTCCCGAATGTTCTGAAGCCAAGAAAGGCGATTTCCCCAACCCCTCTACGGCCCTCAGTCTTCTCTTCTATGACCAGTTTTAGGATTAGAAGCTTAAGCTTAGCGCATAAAGCAACGAGTTATCAAAATCGATTGCTTAAATTTTTATATGGTTTACCATATTCAATTTAATAGGCAATAATCCATATTATCTCAAAATGTATACTTTGCAACACATCTTTTACAGAATGGATAAGACTTCTGTGTGACCTCTGTATCTGACATGACTAAAGGTATTCTAATTATAAATGGAGCTAGAATGCCCATTTTTTGACGCAGCGACAGAATACACTATTATTAAATATTTTTTATAACTATTTTCCCTCAATCTAGCCCTCTATTATCAACTGCAGAAGCCGATATTAATTATCGCCTCGCAGGATGTGGCCCAAATATGAGACTTTACCAACTTTATATTCGAGCTCATGCGCTCTACGTAGAACTTCTGAATTGGACTTTAAATCTGTCCATGGTTATTACTTCTTATAATAGGTATATAACATTATATTGTATATTTTGTATCTATAGACCTTCCTGTATATTTGTTGATGATGCAAGTACAGGAAAAATCTTCAAAAAAATCTAAAAAAAAAAAAATTTCAGAAATAATAAATAAAATTATTCCTCATTTTATATGTAGACAGGGACGGGTGTAGACAGACACTTAGAATAAATGTGTATCAACTTGTACTATTATGATTGATTGTTTATTAATTACTTATTGTTGTACAATAGAACTAACTGATAACAGTTACTAACTACCTATCAAATATGTACATACATACATGAAATATGTTACGTTTTTACTAATATTTAAGCTTCAAACCTTGCATTGCTCAGTGAAAAAAAAAACAAATTTACAAAAAACAAAGCATAGATAGATTTAGTCATTTATGCGCAACATTTCTAAGCAATTTTGAACATGCAAATTGTCTTCCCTGTGCCAATAAATTAAGACATTTATGATGAGTAGAATACCCCATCACTGAATTGAAAATGGTAAATATCTCATACATTCTTTAATGTCAGTTCTAATATTTATATAATAAGTTATTGAAATTAAATGCAATAAGCAACATTTATGCGAAGAAAACATGGATATTGTTATGTTAGAAACGGTTTTATAAAAAAAAAACTATGATACATAATAATATCGTTATCAATATACTTACACTGAATCAAAATATTTAAGAGTGGACATAGGTACTGCATGAGGAAGATATGCATAACTTTATTTCCTAGAAACTAAAAATATGACAGGTTGTATAGAGATCATCAGTATTTCTATAAGTACCTACTTATTTACTTCCTTGAGTAATGAGCCTATAAAAGAATGGAAATATACATACTGCGTGCATAGATGTGAACGGATTTAAATGTTTCTTATACTTATTAAATATAATATGTTCCTTGTTCTAAATGACTGTTGCTTTTCAATATGTATGTTAGTGCGAGTCAGACTACATACATCATATTTTGTGTTACTTTTTATTTCGTCGTATTTTTCACCAGTGAGTAAATACCGGAATCAAATTGTTGTTATCTTGTATGTAATCCATTCAGCCTTTCTCGGGAGCACCTAACAGAAATTCATAAATTAAAAACTTTAGTAGGTATATTTATGACAGTATATTTTTGACAGGTGTTTGAAAAAATAAAGACATTTTGCATCTTAAATTCAGCCATGAGACTTGTCACCCATACTAAGTTGTAATGTTGATGTGATTATTATCGTAGTATGTATATTTAGTATAGTGTGAGTATGTTTAGTTTAATCTGTAAATAATTAGTGGATGTATCACTTAAACCTAGTTTTTAAGTTATAAAAATGTGTGTTATTTTTATGACTTCATTAAACAAAAAAATAAATGAAAAAAATGTCTAAATATTTTGCTGGCTCAGAGAGGACGGTTTGCATGTTTATTATGTACATGTAGTTGATCTGCTGGCCACCCCACTAGTATGATATGCCGAGATGGTACATAGCAGTTTTTTTATTAGCTTAAATTAATAAATATCTTTTATAAAATAAAAATAAAAATAACAAACTTTGTTTAATTCCACTTTAGTCAATACAAGAAATAACTAAAACGTTTTCGGGCTTACACCCATCTTCAGTAGTTACGTGCTTTTTGTAGACTACTGAAGACTTTTTGTGACTAGCACGTAACTACTGAAGATGGGTGTAAGCCCGAAAACGTTTTAGTTATTTCTTGTATTGACTAAAGTGGAATTAAACAAAGTTTGTTATTTTTATTTTTATTTTATAAAATGAATTTCCACAGTGTAACTCACATAAAATTAGAAAGTTTAATATCTTTTAATTTTGTAAAATTAATTATGAGGCTAATAATTCAATTTTTCAGGCTTTCTGTGATTATAATTAATATTATTTGAGTATTTAAATTGTTTAATATAATTTCAATCAATACAAATATTTTTCAATTGTTGAAGGGTAGGTAAATGTGTTCTTGCTGAAAATTTATTTTCAAAAAAAATTTAATTATCGGGTTAGTTGGAAGAAATCGCGCCTCTGCGATAAACTCGGCATCTGTATATTGATTGTATTTGTTTTAAATGTATTTTTGTGTGAATTTGCTTGTAATCAATGTAGGTAGAGTAAAGAATAAATAAATAAATTAAAAAAAGTTTAATTTCTCACAAATTTTAATATTTGCTATTCTTATCAGTTCAATAAATTTTATTCCTCAAATATAACATTTTATATGATTCTTTCATAATATTTACTCAAATATAGACATATTCCACATAACGGACGGTGAATTTGTAGGGTAAGTGAAAACACTATTGTAAATGTTTGTTTTCTCTAGAATCGCATTGACCGAAAGTTGTTATGGTCCCAGTAGAATATGGTGTCATTTAATATTCAACGTTGAATTAATTTGATTGCTAAGAAATTATGTAAAAACTTCCGTAAGTCATAAGATTTGCAAAACTAAAAAAAATAATATTTTTCGTGCAAAAGCAATTGGCGTTATGTGAAAACGATCATTACTAAAGTTTGATTGTACTCGAAAAACTCGGAGAAAATTTCCCACATGTTAGACGACAGACAGTACATAACATGTCAGTACATAACATAGAAATTCGTACATCATGAGATATATTTTACGAAACTGACAAATTTAATAGGTATGTTTTTCACAAAAAGCAATATTTTCTATCGATAAAGTAGGAAATTAAGATAAATTGCCTGATAACGATATATTATCGTAATAGTTTATCAACATACATATAACAAGATGAGATTTTTCTACAACTTTATATTATTTTATGCGAATAACATTATACATATTGGCAGGTACTAGTGATGTAACGAATTTGTGATTTTGAATATTTGTTGCCGACATTCGCGAATACGAATAGCGAACATTGACTTGCTTAAATTTCTACAATTATTGCTCAAATATTAAAATTTCTACCCCCCCGTCGCCGAATTTTCAAAATGGTACAGGAATTTAAAATATTTCAAAACTCCTCGGTTTTCTTAAAGAATATATTCTTGCAGTACCTTTTTCTACAATGTACCGGGTAAGTATCCGGTACTTTTACCAAATATTCGATACTTTATTACCAAAATAATATTCGCAAAACATTCGCATATTTTTTTCGAATGCGAATACTTGGAAATCTGCGAATATTCGCAGATTCGTTACATCACTATAGTAGAGGTACTATGCGATAATATTCAACCTTTGATACAAATAAATGGGTAAACTTGAACTCTATCAGCAATCTCTATGTTCCATCATAATATTTTTCCTTAAATGAGGGAGTCATTGACCTGAAAAATTTGAATGCCGTCTCATATAGAATTATTAAACATCTATTTACAGTTTCACATAGTTATCGCACTTAACTGGATTTTTTACACCCGCGAGAGTGATGAAGATATTAAGAATACAATACATTGAAACAGCTTTTCTTAATAAACAGAGATTGCAAAAACCGTTCGTTGTGCACATGAGTTGTCTGTAAAGCAATATTCTTAATTTATTACCAAATTTATTTATTTATTTACATATATTCACGGCCAAAGCCTTTTACATGTTAACCCTCTGTATACTTACAATACATGTAAACAAAGGTACGATCACTTAAAAAAAAGTCACAAACAATTAGATTAATAGAAAAGGAGAGTTTGACAAACAGTGTAACATTATCAGGTTATATTAATAAGAAAAGTTCAAAATTGTCAAAAAAAATGGTTCGTGGTTCGATCCCAGGTGCAGGCCAACTCCCCTTTCACGGCACAAGCTTTTAGCTTAGTGTGAAAGGTGTATAAGGTTGTATTTGGGTTTATTACAAAACCCAGATATATCTTTTTTAAAATAATAAAAGAAAAAAAAAAAAATTTTGGTCAAGACACTAAAAAAATTTAATCAAAATGGTATAAAAATGTCGAATATTGGTATAAAAATGTCAAATATTGGTATAAAAATGTCAAATAAAAGTACCTACAATGGTTTAAATAATAAACATGAATAAATTAATGTTTATTATTTAAACCTACAATGTATTATGTAGCAAAATTATGGAATATTCATGCTGATGATGCTGTAAAAATTAGTCTTAAAAAATATATTCAGTAAAATCATTATTTTCTTCGTATGATTTATCCGTTTTACCAATTGTCAGATGCATGCACTTCCGCTTTCATGATATTATCTTGAAGAAGTCGCTTTTAGATTTAGTATAAAAATCTAAACAATCATCTCTCTGAAACTTTAGCCATACAATCAAAGGCTTAAAAATAAAATAGCATAATTATAGTATACGCGTTATTATTATTTTTTCCGTAGGGTTCTCGGTACCGTTTTTTTTTACCGGTACGGTAAAATAAGAATAAGGATTTATTGTGAAAGCTTATTGGTCAATTCTTTTCATAAAATAACTTTACGCTAGCTTTATTAAGTTTTCTACCTACCAACATTTCTACCATATATTTTAGGTCGTCTTATATTTTAGGAAATGAGGATTAAATATTCTTAACAGCCACTACATTCATCCTTCATGACAAGTTGATATTATTATTATTATTAACACTAGACAAGAAACGAATATGCGGTAGCTATCCGGTTGCCAGTATTTGTAATACAGGAGACTTATGGCAGGTTTCAATAACCTATCTATCCGCTACAACTGTCAATTAAAATCTATTGTATAAAATATTTTCACAAAATAGATTTCAATCAACAGTACCGGATAGATAGATTGTTGAAACCGGTCATTACTTACTTTTCGAGTCCTAGACCTTCCCATTCCAATATGCAGCGACGTATATCGCTTTGTCATTTGCCATCATCAGGTCATTCTCATTACATGCATTCCGCATCAGCGGACATTGCAATAAGTAAGCATCACTTTGCACCTCCCAGCAGTCGCAGCTAGTGTCCTCCTCATCCAAAAAGCCACCTCTGCTGGTTACTTTTGCGCCTAGTCACCCCGACCCTGATTTATTTATTTATTTATTTCATATCGACAGCACACTACAGACAAAATATATGCATAAAAACAAACAATACAAACAAAAAATGGCATCAATATATCGCCCTATTTATAAGTGTACACAAATTAAAAATTCATATTAAGTTTGAAGCCCATAAGGTTGTCAGATTTAAATAAAAGAAAATAAAATGATAGTTAAAATAATGATAAAGAAAAGCCCTTAGTTTGTTTAGTGTCTTCCACGTAGGGTACCTCAGACTATACACGGTGAAAGGATGGTTATGCCTAGGTCATGTATTTTGAATGTCATTAAGAAAACTGTTATTTCTCTAAAAATGAATAGCACCGCGATCGCGAGAAGCGTTGCACGGAAATTGGATTGCATTAGGATTAAGTATCTGGTATTCTAACATAATTTCTCGCTAGAATGTGCCTTAATCGATTAATACGATGGCGATATCTATTAAGAAATGTGATTGGTAGATTGCAACAAAAGGGTTTTTCAACGAACCGCTCTTGAAATGTGGAATTATTTAGGTATTTAAAAAAAATTGTATTTGTTATTAAATTCATGTTTGTTGCTATTGTTTGAGTTTAAGCAACGCGCCGACAAATCTGTTTTTTTTTTTATTTTGCTTGACTTTATTATTGTAAATTAATATTGCTTTCTTGTGATTTTTTTTAAAAAAATAATAAAGAAAAAATCACGACATTATATTTTATAATTAACGAGTTTATCCACTGAGGATGAAATCAATAGAAAAATAAAAATTATTTTTTAACAAATTACACTGAAATATAGTGAAAATTAAGTAAATATTAAGTTAAGTTAATATTATTCAGAGCTTCATATGCTCACTTATCATGAAATATATACCTCATCTCACTCCACATATATATATTTTGCTCTTAACTCAAACGTCAGTAACCAAATATTCGGGCATTTATATCCTGAATATATTGAAGATCGTCGGATATCTGCCATCCGATATTTAGCCGTAGTTTATCCGGCTACGAAGCGGTTTAGAATCTCGTTGAACATCCGTTATTCGGTATCCGACTCTCCGTTACGTCACTAATGATTATAAGTATAAAAAGAGAGAGAGAGAGAGAGAGAGAGAAAGTCTCTTATTTCCCAAGAGTCCAACATACTAATACTGATAAGTTCAATGACCTGTCATACTAAGACAATTCTCCAATAATGAGGACTCATAATAAGTACCTATAATACTTTATTACCTTAAAACACTTTTACTTATATTATTTTGTAAAACGATTTTGCGATTAAATTTTTTTTTATACATTGTAGGTGCAGATTAAAGTATCGCATTCCTTAGACTAATTATACAGCGGTTCTTCCTAGACTAAATAATCTTAGACAATTATACACTGCATCTGGTGCGTGTTCTACAGGAGGAAGTGGGGGTGGGGCAAAATATTGCATATATATCTTGACAATAGATAGTATTTCCAGTTAATTTTAATCGGTACAAAAAGATCGATTTGAATGCTAGTTAATATACACAGTGAGCTTACCGACTGTTTCACGCGTCGAAGATGCCGTAATTATGGAATAAAAGAAGGGAAAAAATATTAAATAATTCCAGAGTAAATAAATTTATACCTGTAATAGACGGTTGACTTATCTGTTATTGATTTTAATAACTGTCTCATTATATTTTGTGTACATGTCTCAACCAATTTTAAGCTATTTCTGTGAAATTATGTAATTATTAAATGAATATTTATTTAATATTACTCTTTTTACAGCTTTTGACAGATATACAATTTATCCATAGTTATAAAGTAGTATTAACAATATTTAAAAACAATAAAATAAAAAAAATAAGCAAACAAAACAATAATGTAGGTACCTACCTAATTTATGAAGGCGACCTTTTTTGTTTTTAATTATATTTTTACTACTGCATTACCTGATGTCCTGAAATATTTTTGATAAATAGACGAAAAACGTTGGTTTATTCTAAAAATCTGACATTATTTGATTATGAAACAGCAAACTTATTTTCATATCTAAATGATGGAGAAATATAAGTCAAATCTCATTTTGTATGTCCACTTGTAATTAAAACTGTTCACCAACTTTGAGCTCCGGATTTTTTCATCAGATCTTTGATGACGATGATGATTATGGATAGTTGATTTACATATAATATCATAGTTTTCACATATATTTGACTCTTTCAACAGCGCTGGTAAAGTGCATTAATAGTGACATTTGACACCAAGGTATTTCAGGATTTAATGAATGTGGAATATTTATATACCTACTGCACTTTTAATCAAGCCCTTGATCTACTCGAATGAACCATAAACGACAACACTATAAATTATCCGTAATCAAAGGTGTAGTTTTCAGTTTAACCCTTAAGGATGATAAAAAAATCTCAATGCTTTTAGGCGAGGAACAAAACTGGTCTGTCAACTCCAAATCTTATTTTTTTCCTAGTTATCCACCAGTTACGAGTGATTCGTGAAAAGCTTTTCATTAGAATTAAACTAGATTTAAAATAAAACACTGTATTACTTTCACTATGAATAATGTTTAGAATCAGAGGCCTTTCGGGTAGACTCCCATCATCAGTGAGATTTTATTAGAAACTTAATTTAAACCACTGTACATATATTCATGACAAATAGAAAAAAAAGAAAATAATAATTCATACAAAATTACATAATCAAGTTATATAAAGAAGTACCTACTTAATCAATATTTAACTTATAACAAGATTAAACTAGTAGGTACTTTTGAATTGAAATTTTCCGACAAGTCCTTCCAGGATATCCAATTTTACTCTCCTTTTCATTAGCCAGGATTCTTGTTCAATGATCGGATTATTGAGGCTGACATGAAAATAATTTATACTTTTAAATGTGTGGTAGGGTATAAAAACCTAACAAGTTCATTTTCAGAAAAACGTCAGTAAACTCGCCCTCTGGACATTGAATTGTATAACTGTTATTTTTATGACACTATTTTGTCAGGTTATATTGTAACCAATGTACAGTGAAGAATAAAATAAATAAAATACAAAAACTACTCATTAGGTTTTGACTGATTTCCTTACAAACAGTGAAATCTTCTGAAAAAAAATCATTTAATTTGATTGTTTTCGAAAATGCAGTTTTATAGAACTAAGCACGGAAAATATTTTTCAATAATTAGTAAAAAAATATATTTTTTTTGGATTTGCACACTTTCGATCTCAAGCCATTCAAATAACAATGGGTCATTTTCCTAGAAGGTTTGCGAGAAGGACCATTACTACAAAACTAATAATAATATTAAATATTCTTTTGATTTAACTTTACATTTGGAATGAAGAAAGATATTATAGAAGCCTCCGTTGGAAAGAGTTTCTCAGTTAACTAGTATTTTCCAGTATCTTAAAAATTATTGTAGTTAGGAGGGACAGAATTATATAATATCGTTGTGATAGTAATTAGTGTCTCTATAATTTACTCTTTATGCTATCAATAAACTTCAGATTGTTCTGTATAGCTGCTTACGTACAGATGTTTTCCAATTTGGTTTGAAGTTATGTTTTTATAACTGTAACTTTCTTTGATATTGGCGATGAACCTAAAAGGCGTGATTTCCGCCTATGGCAATATAAAAAATGGTGACCAAGTTATTTAATTAAAAAACAAAAATATCTGTAAAACTATTAAAATAAGAGTAAAATAGAATAATTTTGAATATTTTTTTATGTGGGTTTATCTAGGTACGAAGTTTATAACAAAATATGTATCTATTTTTTATTTTGAAAATAAACAAGTATAAAATATAAGTTAGAATTTCCTCTCTTTTCCGTGGTTAGATGGAAGAAATCACTATATAGTGATAATCTCGCCACTGCACATCATCAAATTTTTTCTTGTGTATACTGCTTTATTTTATTTGTTATATGAATGATGATGTGCAAGAAGAATAAAATAAATAAATAAATATTTTATTTAAAATAATTATGTTTCAGAATGTTGTTAATATTTTTTTTTTAGTTTTTACCGAAAGTTTTCGTTCTTAAATAAAGGTCTCCGAGATCGTTTATTCAAAATATTAAGGATATACTACATTTTTTGATGTTTGAAGACTGTATAATGTTGTAAACTTATCATGTATTGTAAAAGGCAAATGCCGTTTATTGTCCAAAATAAAATAAAATAAAATACCTTAAATTTTATTTCGTCCCAGAATATTATTTGAATTTTTGTACTCATACATCAATTTATCTATCACGGCATATTTTACAAGTAATCTTGTTGATTTACTGCAAGGAATAAGTTATTTATCCTGCCTGTGGTAATAAAAACTAGCGATGGTTAGGTGGCGTACCTCATCGCTGAATTGAAGATGTTCAATGCGATTCGGTATGATTTTTGCGATGTTTTACGAACACCTGCATTTTACAGGATACTCAAAAGCTTACAAAAAATAGAAAGTGAGTCATAAGAAATAAAGAAAGTAAGTTACAATTATGAGAATGTTAGTCCTAAGAAATAAAGAGAGTTACAAAAAAATAGAAATTCAGTCATAAGAAATAAAGAAAGTGAGTTACAAAAAAATAGAAAGTGAGTCATAAGAAACAAAGAATGTAAGTTACAAAAAATAGTAAGTGAGCCATAAGAAATAAAGAGAGTTACAAAAAATAGAAAATGAGTCATAAGAAATAAAGAAATAGAATTACAAAAAATAGAAAGTGAGTCAAAGAAAGTGAGTCATGAAAAATAGAAAGTGAGATACTCAAAAGCTTACAAAAAATAGAATGTGAGTAAAAAAAATCACGGAGCATTCTGCTTCCAATACGGTGTTTATATATACTATTATTATTATCTTTAAAATGTCACCCTGCACTGAGACTATAAGAGCTTTTGGCCAAAACTATCTCAGCAGGAAAAAAGCAAAATCCAAAAAAAAACACAAAAGAGACATCATCAAAAAGAAACAACGGAATCAAAGTAGAGGCTCTATCCTGGCAATAAATTCATTGTATGTTTTGTTGAAAATATCAACATGAACATTCAAATCATTTAATAATTTTATAGCCTTGCTTACAGGAGAATTTGGGATTATGTTTGTTTTCTATTATCCGGCGGGTAAAAAAGCATATGCTATCGAGAACGATTGTACGAGATACTATATAGACATAATATGTATACTCAAACCAATGATCTAATAGCGTTTTTTCAAAACCCTATGGACATAATATTACAATGCCTGTGCCTAATATTTATTGATGCGATATACTCTCTTTTCACCAAAAGATACTTGTGATGAGCCGAATGTCTTAATTATTCTTAATTATTTTCGCGATTATCAACATTTTCTAATATACGCATTAGAATATTTCAATATCTCATCGTTTTTTGTATTTACAAATTTTGAATAAATCAAAAAGTTTTATCAATAATCGAACTGATGGGTAAAAATTATATTTTTTGTGAAAGTATAAATCAAGCATAGGTATTATGTCAATCAATTGAGTTGGCGTTTATTTTGTCAAACTCCGTGTTTATTTAAGGAAGAAAACACAATTGGTTTCAGTTTCACTTTATATTTTATTTTAAAGTGACATGATTTTGGCTTACAAAGTAATTGTGAAACTTTTTTATTTAATGTCAAACTTAAATTATAATTAAATTTAAATTTATACCAAAACCAATTGTGTTTTCTTTCAAATATATTATAATTATCAAGTTTGAAATAAAAAAACGAATCTCAATTTACCTTGAAGAACATTATACGAGATACATAGCAATATTTATAAGCAAACACGCACATAGGGATTTGGAAATGAGCATACTAATATTTAATATTAAAATGTATTCCACGACCAGCATAAATTAACTTTGTGATCTATTTCCCGTTATTTATATCACAGTACGGACGATTTATAATATTAATTGAATAAATTATAATTTTAATAATACTAATAAAAATATATTAGATCATTCTAATTCTGATATATTTTCAAAATAATATATTACACCTTATCTTATAAAAACAAATTGAAATTAAAATTTATTTAAGTATCAATAAAAATGTACACTAAGGATATATTATAATGACCTCTAATATTATAGCAATAACAATAAATTAAAACAATAATGAAATATTTTAATAATAATATTTTTTAATGATTTCTTACCAACAGTGCTTATTTTCATCTCTGATGTTTAATTGAATTTCGTGTTTTTTTTATTTTGAAAAACTACATAATTTTTAAATAATGTTTTCATGGACACTTGAAACAGTTTATAATAAAATGAGATAAATTTAAAGACGAATAAAATTATTAAAATTATAAAAATAAAAATAATAAAACACCTATAACACTATATATTATTGCTGTCTGTAATGTATTATTTATTATTCCCAAGCCGGTTTTTTACAAAAACAAAATGTAAATACAGATTATGTTTAGTCATTTTGGAAGCAACAATAAATAAATCAACTGTTATTTATGGATAATTATCTTATTTGATGTTTTTTTTATTGTGATTATCAATAAATTGATTGTGCAAACGTATTTATTTTCAGTTAAATCGAGAGGGTAGCGAGTTTACTAACGGCGCGAACGCAGAAGCGATAACGGGCGTCTCAACGGCGCAAAGGCTCCGTACGTACTGAATATTTCAGGTTGAGTAGGTGATGAGGGGTAGATGGAAACGAGACGAGGGAAAATGGGCGGGAGTTTTCTATCTGAAGATAATATTTATTTTTTAAAATACATACCATCATAATAATAAGGTGTATATTTCTTAATGATAATTTAAGACTATGTACGAGATTTTGTTTCATACATTTCCTTTTATTGTCTGAATATTTTATTGTTCCTTACCTGCTGTGGATATGGTAACGTCTTCTAAAGAATAAATTGTACCAAAATTTAATTTCGTAGACTTAGTAGATTTTTTGTGTAAAAGCTACATATTATGCTCATTTAACTATGTGATGGGACTTATGTTAACCAAAAACTTAACAAAGAAATTATTTGGATATTTATTAGAAAAATGATTTTAGTAATATTTAATATCAAATCGATCATTCATACCATCACGACATTTTCCAAAAAGGGGGTAGCGAGGGGATCAACTGCAAGTTAGAAGCATGCAAGTTGTCATCTCTGTTATAATAAAATACCACTATCATCATCTCTCAACACTACTCTTGAGAGCACAGGGCAGAAACTATTCAGAACACCTGTTCACCAATTGAGTCACCTCTTCCCACAAAATTCCTAGCGCTCTGATATCGTTGTCATGAAAACAATGTTTTGTGAAATGTGGATAGTAAAATACAGTTACATTTCATGATTTTTAATAATTTTGTGAGAGTTCGATATTAAATGGGAATGGCTGAACTCATTAGCGTACATTATTGGAAAAACACGAGCTATTGCGCCGTTTACTCATAACATGACCTCAAGGAAGCCGTATACCGTGTCTATCACCTGAAACTCCTAGTAAAAAGGTTCGTCTTCAGCTCGCTTTTAAAATTCTTTCCATTCACTTCCTCTCTGAATTACGAGTGTCACACAAACGCGTTTTAATGAGAACTTCAGGATCGACAATCTATTATGGTGACACGATACAGTGGCTTTGGAATTTGGAGATCAAGTTATGAGCGACCATAAAAAGAAGGAAGTATCAGATATTGACAAGTAAAAATCATATGATTTATTTATTTGACATCTAAATATGATATCGTCGAATATCGTCATAATATTTATCCAGAAAAGTTGAGCACCCAGTCTATAATATTCAGTATTATGTATGAGAGTCCGTAGGTATTATTTATTTACATTATTTTAACGGTTTCATAATAATATAAATAAATTATATTATTATTATGTAAAATAATTATCATAATCAAAAGCTTTCACGTCACATAGATAATTTTGTGTTTGAGGTCACTGAACTAAAATATAATATTACGTGTAACAATCTAATTATACTCATCCATAAACAATGTTAGTATACATACAGAATATTGTTTTGATTTTATCGACCTAAATAACAAATTCTTCCACCTACGTATTCCACTACGGCAAGATATCTTCCACAAGTTGCCACATCACACCTTTGCTGGAAAAGTTGCACTGGTTAAGAGTAGGTGAAAGGGTCCAATACAAACTGTGCCTTGTAGTCTACAAAGCTTTGAACAATATGGCACCTCAGTCACTTTCTGAGCTCTGTGTACTAAAAACACCTGCAAGTAGACCTCTATGCTCATTTTAGACATCCACCAACATACTGGACGAAAATAACAGAGCAGACAACTCCTGCTTTTATAATAGGGCTTTTGGCATCGCAGGACCTGTCATTTGGAACCAACTCCCCGAGGACCTCCGTAAAAACCAGCCGATAACAACTTTCAGCAGCAAGTTGAAGACATCGCTCTTCCAACATAGTTTACCGCGCCCTTGAGATGGATGCTCCATTTAACGGCGCCGAATAAATCATTCACCATACATACACCCACACATACAAGTGGAAGTATCCAGTAAACTAACGGCTTGTAATACTACGCAAGTTGTCCATTCCATGCCAATTTAAATTAAGACCAATGTCAATGACCAATGTCTACCCAATGGCAGAAGGATAAACCTAACCGCTAAATAAAAATTTCATTGATCATCGGGTTAGTTGAACGACTTCGCATTCTAGTGATTAAATCACCCTCTGTACGTTGAATTATTTTACCGATATTGTATGATTTTTTGAAATATTGTATCTCGAAATATTTTTATAATACTTTTGAAATATACAGGAGAGACGATGGTCCTGGCTGGGTCATATTCTGAGAATGCCCAGTGATAATTGCCCAAAAAGAGCGCTGTTCTTCCATCCGTAGGTAAGGGTTCCGTCGGCCCGGGCGTCCCACTTTCACAATACACCATTCCTATGACAATGACAACTAGAACAAAGCACACAAGAATAAAATAAAATATCTTTTAATAAATTCCTAAGGACTATTTCAAAATTCGCATCCTTTTTTGTATTTCACTACACATTTGTTTAAGCTGCAGATTATTTGTATTTTTTTTTATTTCATGGCAAGCACCTGCAATCGAGTCAATTATGGACTCTTAATTATATGAAAAAAAAATAATTACACGCTCGATATTCATCAGCACATGTAATCATTTCAAGCTGTTTAATTAATTTATTTTCACACTTTTGACGAAGAATATAATTATTATTATATATTTTGATGTAAAGTAAACAAATACAAGTATCTATTAGACAGTACGGGATTGTTGAGAGATTCATATGCAAATAAGATAACAAAACTTAATTATTATTGCGTTATTGAAGATCAAAAGATATGGAAAAGAACTAACAGACTGAGATAAAAATTTGTATGATAAAAAATAATATTTTAAGCTGATTTTGCTCTGCTGGAAATAGAAAAGAACTTACTTAGTTAATATGTAGATACGTGTAATTTAACGATTATTTAGTATGTTTTTTTTTTTTTAGTTTATGTAACTATGTATTTTGCCATGAGTAAATCAGAGCGCATTTCAAAAGTGAGAAAGTGAAAGGAATAACTCTAGCTTATGAATATAAAACTAGAACCTTTTTGTAATGAAAGTAAAACATTTGGGATAGGTGTCAATCATAATTGCTACCTACTGTATTCAGGACGTCATACGAGTAGGTACCTACTTTACAGAGAACTCTTAAAAACTTATTGCCAGAGTGAAAAAAAAACCTTTACAAACCTTTAAAACAATAAAAACTAAGACGCACATTTTTCATGTCATTTACTTCTATCTGTCTATTCCCTCACGCCGTATCCCAAGTGGGGAAGGCAGAGAGAACGGAACTCCATATAGATCTGTCCTTACATACTTCTTTCGCTACTTCTACATTCATTCATTCATTTGAGTTCGTCGGTAGCCTGGAGGTAGATTCTCGGCCTCGTGAACATGGGGTCCGTGGTTCGATACCAGGTGCCGGCAAACTCCCCTTTCACGACACAAGCTTTTAGTAGCTTACTGTGAAAGGTGTATAAAGTTGTATTTGGGTTTATAACAAAAACCCAGATATATCTTTTAAAAAAAAAAAAAATCATTCGTCTTTCTTAACAACCCTTCTCCTATATTAAACACTCCTAACCGGCATTCCGACTCGTCTTTGTACCTTTCTTGATAGGTAGCAAGTCTCATCGCTGCCATTTGCGTCAAAGTGCTTAGATTTCTTACCATCCAGAATACTGAAAGAACGCAACAATCACAATTATTGAATAAATATTATGGTTAATATACTCTAATTAATTATTAGCTTAACTTTACACCGTATCACAAGTGAGGTAGGCAGAGAAAATGAAATGCCAATATGATCTATCCTTACATACTTCTTTAGCTTCCTCTATGCCACATTCACGTTTTTTATTATACCTTACCTTACCTTACCTTACTTCAGCCTTCTTCTTGTGTCCAGTATTGAACAAAGGCCTCCCTCTTGGACTTCCATAAATCTCTGTTGGACGCTATTCTCTTCCAGTGCAGGCCCGCCACTCTCTTAATATCGTCGGACCATCTTGTCTGAGGCCTGCCCACGCTTCTGCGTCCTGTTCTAGGCCTCCAATCTAGCACCTTCTTCGTCCATCTATTATCAGACATACGTGCCACATGACCTGCCCAGTTCCACTTTAGTTCTGCAATTCTTTGAGCTACATCTGTCACCCTGGTCTTTTCCCGTATCCAAACATTTGTTTTTCGGTCCCTGAGTGAGATGTCCCTGATGATTTCTTATACACGCACTTAAAATTTTCTTACTAAACAGCATGCATCTCTGAAAACTTAAACCACATATAGTTATTTTTTCATGCATCATATTATTTTTCATCATCCGTTTTTTGTTCATTCAACGGATGAATGAATAAAGTTGTTTTATATTCTCATGATGCAGGGCATATTTTTGATACTGTCAGGCACATTAAGTGCAAGATTTATCTTGAATCGCAAATATAGTATATTCAAGGGATAAAAACAAATGCGTTTCTCCATCTTATCAGACCAAATATAATAAAATAATCTTAATTTGCAGTCATTTTCATAAATAAACTCAAATGTTAATACTATCTGTCACTTATTTCGGGTCACATTTACTAAAAAATACATGCGCAAAATGTACCACGTCATAACAGTAATATTTTTCGACAAGAATAGAAACAATAAATGTCTTTTACTTATTTGCGAACATTTTAATACTTTATATACTTGTTAAGTTATATACGTAAAACGATTATATTGAACAGATACTTTATAAAAATGGGTACTTATTTTATAACTTTTTAAATGTTTTCTGACTGATGATGGAACAAATAGTTCCGAAAATGTTATAACTAAAGACAGTTATTTGAGTGGAAAATACAATGTTTTACGCAAAATAAAAATTTTGCGTAAATTGATAATAGGTACATATTTTGTTTGAAAATTTGAAAAAATGTTTTCGAACAGCACATCAGAGAGTCCTATTACTACACTATCATGGCCTATCCCACAAGTGTGGTAGCCAGTAGACCAGCTGCAAAAGTAATAACAAACGTGAAAACCGTCTTCTCTGTGCCAACAAAAAATCGAAACATTCAGGATGGGTGACAAACCTTATCGCTGAATTTGAAATGTAAGATGCATAATTTCAAAAATCTGTTTTTCATCGGACACTCGAAAACTTGTAGGGAAGTGTGAGAGACCAATCCTTTGCCGGATGTTTCACGGCTCGACTTTTTGTATATCATCAATTTATTACAAAGCATAGTCGACGAAACAATTGTCTCTCTCGGAATCAATAAAGACGTCTCTCTCGGAATCAATAATGTATCTGTTGAAAGACGTCTCTCTCTATAGTAGAAAGAAACACGTGATTCAAATTACATAATATTTGTTTATGTCTAAAAAAGTAAGTTTAGACCTAAAATAAATCGAATAAATAAAATATTAAAGTTAAGCTGTATATATTTTCATGTTACAGTCAGCTTTTATTTTATTTAAACAAAAGTAAGAAGAACAGACACGCATATTGTTATTTGTGAAAAGATATGTAATATGCTCATACCGAATGATAGCTGAAAACTGAGGAAGTTTATGAACGATTATCCAAAAAAATAGTTCCTAAATATCCTTACAAAAAGAAGTAAAAAGAAACGTCTGCGTATAAAACAAAACATTTCTATTATTCTAGGCGAACATAAAACGCAAAATAAATATCCATGATCCAGCTCTTTACTACTCTACGTCCGCTAAATTGTAACTCGAGAAAGTTTTTATTTAGTCTTGCAAATAAAATGACAGTTCGCATGGAAATTTTACAGATAAATCATGAATTTCTAGGAAAATATTTTTAAAATGTCTTCATTTATACGGTAAATTCATTATGTATTCATCGCTTTAAAATTGAGTAATTGGTGAGCTTATCGCCTGGAGGCAATACCTTCCAGTAAACCCATACAACTATTCATCTATCTTCATGAAGGGCGCGGTACGCAAAAGTGTGATTTGTGAAGATTATCAAGGAAAGCTGGGATAGCATAAGAATGAAGGTGAAAAACTTACGGTGATTTGGGCTTGTGGCAAGAATGAATGAGGACAGAATGACAAAGTAAATGTATATGGGTAAAATACATGATTCTCGGAAAAGTAGCCTCCTCTCTTTAATTCAAAGGGCATGACCATCTTCCAGCCAGATCTTCCTGGATGAATTTGTGCTGAGTATATTGAATAGAAGACCATGTGTGAGGACTTGTATGACAGCGACTCAAGCGGAAAGTACATGCAACGATAGGAGCAAGCGGCGCTCGATTCTATTTGCCTACCCCGAAAGAGAAGCGGCGTGGTGATGATGATTTATTTTTCAATACTGTTACTAATAATGTTTTTTTTTTATATTTCATTACTATGTTGAACAATTATGGTTTGTTTGCAAAGAGAACAAGTTTGATGACAAATGCTTTTATCAAAGCTTTATAGTTGTCGCGAAAAAAATTTAATGAAATATTGCGTGATTGTATAGATAGAAAAAAAAATGATTGATATAATATCTTATTCGTTGTATTTACTAAACATTTAAAAATCAAGCAGAACAAGATTAAAGTTTGGTATCATCGTGATACCAAAGTGATATTCTTCGTAAAGAAAATTGAAACATCTTAAATTCATGGTATTTTAGGAACGTTATTAATTTAAAAATATAACTGAAGAATGAAAGAAAACTGGTTATTATTTATTTATGAACAAAAAATGGTTTAAATTTAGATTATTTAATAAAAAGATAACGAGTTATGCTTATGAAAATAAAGAGTTAGTAGTCTGGTTTTATTATACCAAGGAGTCATTGAAATTTTAATATCGTTATGTAAATAATATTTTAAAGTACTTATTTTCTGATTGCCTAATTAAAACATAAATCTTAACAAACGTTTTTTGAATTACAAATTATAAAAATATACACCATATAATGTAATTTTACCGTCTTTACCGTTTCATTAAAATTGCTAGTTTTTTTTATTTTCTTAGGTCTAACAGTTTGCAATGAATTAAATACCATGTTACCAATACGATATCTCCCACGAACTTGGAAGCCAGTAAACATCCAATAATAAGGTTATAATGAGCTATTTTTTATACAATATACTTACTAACTTATTCACTGTGTCGGTGTTAAGGTAGTAGAATTCCATATCGAAAAAATAAAACAGGTGTTTTATTCTACTAAAGATTATATTTTGTGAGAGACGTCTCTCTCACAAAATATAATCTTTAGTAGAATAAAACACCTGTTTTATTTTTTCTTACTAACTTACTTACTGCTGGCCTTCTTCTCTCCACTGCTGGATATATGGTTCTTCAAAACTTTTCAATATCAAGCAACACAATACCATTGTTTTTTCTATCATCTGGTTATATCGTCAACCCATCTTTTTTGGGCTCTTTCTACACTTTTTTTGTCTTCCCACGGCTTCCATTCAAGAATTCTGGTAGTCCACTTTCCATCCTCTCACCTTATGTGTGTGTATATCTCTCACACCTATCACCTCACCACACCACTGACCAGCCCAGTGCCATTTCAACTTGGAGAATTTATCAACAATTTTCATAAGATAAGGATATAATATACTGAAAAATAATACACACAACATCCAATATGGTTTTTCCTTCGTTCATTAAAAGATAACTTTTAGTGTTTACTTCTGAGTGTCTCTTAAAACTTTGATAGTAGTACCTTTGATAGTAAAAGAGAATACAAAATTTAAGAAAAAAATCATTGATTGAAAATTTGTGATATCGTATTAAATATACATAATAGGTACACAATGAAATTTTAAAGTGATTTATGGAATTTAATTTCATTTTGCTAAACTTTTTAATTGGCATTGGCGTATCCTTATGAAAAAAAAAACACAAATTATGTCTACAATGACGTGTTTTCTATACATGCAAAATACCAACGCGTACTTTAAAGTTACACGCATTACATCCAAATTTCTTAGATTCATCTTATGCTGAATTTTTATTTGCATCTTGGAAATTGTTTCAGTATATTGATATTATACTGGATAAAGCAATATCTGAAATTTCAACTCCCTTGTCTTACATTGGATATTAGGTTTTCATTCATCAGGTCTTGGAAACATTCACTTTGTTATCCTGTTCAAAACAGAACAAATACAATACTTAATTCTCCAGTAAATAGCTTACTGTGAAAGGTGTATAAGGTTGTATTTGGGTTTATAACAAAACCCAGATATATCTCTTAAAAAAAAATAGAGCAATAAAGTTGCTAAAATACTGATATATATTTTCTGACTGATATAATGATTTGCTGTGTTGAAAACAGGTAACTAGTTTTAAATTAAACTAGTTTTTATTTCTTTATGTTTGTGTTCTGTTTATACAACGCATTAACTATACAGCTGTTAGGTTGATAAAGTAAAATATATAAATATCAATATTTAAAATCTAGATCCGTCACTGATATACAGAGGTAGGTACCCACTCTGTTTCCCTCTGGTATCGAATAGCAATATAATTATTATTTTTAATTTATAGTTCACACCCTTGTAAGTCTCTAATACTAGTTACAAGTACAGTTTTAATACCAACTTATATTAATTTTTCCAAAGGCCAAGACAAACGATAGATTTATGGCCTTTAAAGATAATAGTAAACGATAGATAACTGGTAATATATTACATGTTTTTCCTGCTGTTATATCGTGGGCTCAATACAAGAACTAGACATCTCGATTATTGGTATATTAAAGTTTTGTGTTCCTGATGTTTTACTTTAATGTTCCAATAATTTCTAGTAATTATTTTGAATCAGAGGCTTCGAGTACAAACTGCAATCTTCCATAATAGCATTATCACTCGGGAGCACAGGGCAGAAACTAGCCTCCTCCATTCAGAGCGTGTCTGTGCCAATCGCGTCTCCTCTTTCCACGACATTCCCTGCGCTCTGATGTCGTTGACATATGAACGGTGTATTGAGAAAGAAGGACGCCCGGGCTGACGGAACCCTTGCGGATGGAAGAACAGTGATTTTTTTGGCCAACTATCATTGGGCATTCTCAGAACATGAACAGCATCATTTGTGACATGTTCATACCATTTTACATCCAATATTCTCCTAAGACACTGGTTTACAAAGCTTAGTGTTTTACGCTCTTGAGTCTTGGTTAAGTTTCAAGACTCACAGCCATATAGAATAATTGGGATGATGCACGCATTAAACAGGCGACATTTTGTCCTGATGCTGAGTCCAGACGCCTTCCAAACTTTGTTCATGTTACTGAAAGCCCCGCTAGCAGCTCCTATGCGGATTCGTAATTCCGACCGGAAATCCTCCTGTGGCTCAATGGTTGCTCCCAGGTACCTGAATTTGTTAACCTGTAATATTTGTGAATTTCCAATTATTAGTGGGGTTCAATAATATATAACATCCTTTCGAGTGTAATGTCACGATTTATCTTTTATCTCAAAACAATTAATTTTGAGATGTCTAGTTATAGTGATGAGCCCCCCATATTATTTTCAGATGTAAATATAATAAAAATCCTCGTTTTAATAATATTTGTATCCATATGTAAAGATGTTTGTAAGTTTGTTAACACATATTTTCTTCAAAACTTTATTCTTCACGGTCAACAGAAAAACGAAACCAATTATTTCCACAATACATTAAATTTATTCACTCATTTTTTCTGAGGCCTTCATATTATAATTCTTAACACTGTCTCTACTTTTTTCATCGCTTTCTTTGTTTCCTCAGTGCTGACGATAGGGATCATCATTTGTATATATTATTTAAACGAAATGCTTCCAGCGATCCAAATCTTTTTTTTTTCAAAAAGATATAATGGTATAAAAAAGATATAATGGGTTTTGTTATAAACCTTTAACAGTAAGCTTCTTAAAGCTTGTGTCGTGAAAGGGTAGTTTGCCGGCACCTGGTGAATCATGTGAAATTGAAAATATTAAAAAAATATTTTAATCAGAGCTATCTGTCGTACTTCGATGATATTGATAACTTAACTTGGTTGTTTCTCTTCAGAAAATATGTTCCAACATATTAATATAAATTGCTTGAGTTTTGTTTTTAAGAATATTAATTTAATTTTCTGACACGAGCCACCAATGGTCCGATAATTCTCTGTGCAATTCTGAGTTAAAAAACTAGCATTGTAAACTAAAATTTATGAATTTTATAATTTTATAGCAGAAATCCTATGAGTTAAATACACATGATTTTGTTCCATAGAGCACTCAGCAACGAATTGGTCTCTCAAACTTTTCCATAAATTATCGAATGTCATGTAAGAAGCAAGTGTTCGTAAACTTTTAGGTGTTTTGCATTTTAAATTTGCCATTCATCCTGAATGTCCCATTTCTTTGGCACGGAGAGATTAGTTTTACTACATGCAGATGGTCCGCTGACTACCCGTATAAAATTTGGCATTCATCCCTACAACTAGATCTCTTGATCTCTTGCACTCAGTCTCGTCCCCTACCATTGCCTGTATTGGAATCGTTGCATGGACTCTCTATGTAATACTGTGAACAATAATAAAAACGTAAATTATGTACTTGTCTCATCTCCAGTCGACTAGGTTTAAACTCCCCCCCTCCTTGAAGATGCCTACCGCAGCTGAAAGCGAAATGTCGGGAGAATTTCTGCCTACCAGACCACAGCCTCGGTCCGGTCCTCCAGCCCGGAACAACAACAATACTCGTACTTAGTTTTACTTTAATTATATTTAAAATATAAGACGAGTCCAAGCGACTACATAGTAAGAGCATAAGGAAAAAATAAATAAAAAATAAATCATCACAAAACATTCATTAAACCATCACATCATGGTAGACATGTCAAAAATATTCATTTTAACATATTGAATAAAATCTTTTAAAATTAGAATATAATCAGGATCACTCCATGTATTCATGGTAGACTTGTATATGAACTGGTCATATAAAAATTTTGATAAAAACCTACCAAAATCCCATTATTTATTTATTTATTTATTTATTTATTTACACAGTGAACGGTTATATAAGCCTTTTACATAGAAAAGAAAAAATACAATAAAAACAGCAGATAGTGAAAACATATAACAAAAGTATCTACCCACACAAACACACCAGCAATGCATAGGTACACAGCAAAATAATGTTATCAATCAAGTAAGCACCTAATAATTATAATACAAAGAATAATAATAGGTATGATGGTACAAAGAACACAGCAAAAAAAAGAATACAAGGTATGTAGGTAGGCTATAACAATATTAGCAATCAAAATGCAACAAATCTCTGTAAAACTATTCTATGAAGTATAACTCAATAATATCAAAAAACAAAATAATAATAATAAATAATAATAATTAAACATAATCTTTTAAACTCAAATAATGTAATACCTTATTATAAATACAACCCGGAACAGGTATTAGAAAATCAAAATTATAGGCTCTATTATGATAAAACCATAATAACAGATAGACAAATACATCATAATAGACCCGATTTAGTATTACATGATAAACGTAATAAAATATCGTACCTAATCGACATCGCTGTCCCAAATACACATAATATACAAACAACCGTCGCAGAAAAAATACGTAAATATACAGAACTAGCAGGAGAAATAAAAAATATTTGGCATTCTAGGTCCGTTTATATAATACCTTTAGTCATGTCAGCTACAGGGGTAACTCCGAAATCTTTAATAAATAATTTACAAAAATTAGATTTACCGGTTAATTTGTACATTAAAATTCAAAAATCTATTATAATAAACACTTGTAATATTGTAAAAAGGTTTCTGAACACAGATATTTCAGGCACAATGCTGGTATTTTGATCCCGCGTTTTGAGCCTAATCCTTTGATATCCTGTATATCTGGATAGGTGAATTTTTCCCGGCATTAGACTGTTAAGTTTTTGTGTGATCATGGCTGATCATATGGAGACTTATCTGGTTGTATAATGCTGAGAAGTGTGGATGGCAATTCTGCCGCCGCGTAAAAAAAAGGTACCAAGTACCCGCACACTGCGCCTTTCCATATAGCATAGTTCGGCAACCATCGTTAACAGTGCGCAGTGCAAATGGTACAGACGACATTGAAATAATTATTTACAAACAATTTATATAAAGTAGACGGAGAAAAAATAAAAAAAAAATAAATAAAATAAAAACAAAAATAATAATAGTATAGTGCAAAATGCACCTAGAATAGATATAAATATATAATTCTTATCAACTATGTATATAACAATAATAAACAAAAAATAGAAATAGAAACAAAATTTACATCATAAAAGTTAAATGTGAGGGTCAAATGTTTTTTTCAGAAATGATTGAAGGGCCGAAAGGTTAGTATTATGTAAATCCACGTTTGACAAATGCTCATTACCTAAGCGATGCAATCGCGGAAATAGTGTATGACTTATGTAGTTAGTGGAACAGTTTTCAAAGTAAAAAGTTTCGGGATTCCTAGTATTACGCCCAGGTACACGAAAATAAATAAGCTGTAACAAATTTGGGTCTTTGGGATTATAATTATGTAATCGTCAAATCATGATTGAACCATCAAACATATTCGTAAATTCATCACATTATGGTAGACCTGTCAAATATACTAATATAAATATTTTGATAAATATCTATCAAAATATGAGATAAATATCTATCAAAATATGAGTATAATCATTACACATATTCATAAATCCATTACATCATGGTAAACTTGTAAAATATTCATCTGAAAATTTCGATAAAAATCTTTAAAATACCAAAACAATCGTCAAATAATGATTAAAATGTCAAACAAAATAATAAAACCATAACCTCACAGGATACCTGTCAAAAATGTGAATATAAAAAATTAAATAAAAATCTACCAATATACTAAAACATTCGTGAAATCATGATTGAACTGTCAAACATTTGCATAAAATCTTCGACTAGTAGTATGATTGAAATGTCAAACAAAAAACAAAACCACTCCCTCATGGGAGACCTATCAAAAATATGTGAATAAATATAAATTAAAATAAATTAAAACCAAAATACTGATCAACTGTCAAACAATTGCATAAAACCATCGCCGCGTGGCATAACTGTCAAAAATATTCATTTCAGAATTTCGATAAAAAACTTTCAAAATACCAATTTCAGCACCAAATCATTATATTAATGTCTTACATATGAATGAAACCATCACGTCATGGGGACCTGTCAAAAATATTCATTTAAAATTTTGATTAAAATATTTCAAAAATCCAATATTATCGTCAAATCATGCTTGAAATGTCAAAAATAATGAATAAAAACATGCCCTCGCGGGAGACCTGTCTAAAATGTGAATGTAATTTTTTTTATTAAAATCAACCAAAATACCTACTAAAATATTTGTGAAATCTGTCTGTCATATTAAACTGTCTATCATATTAAAAAAAACCATTACTTCATTGGAGACCTGTCAAAAATAATCATTTGAAAAATTCAATAAAAATCATTAAAAATACCAATATTAACGTCAAATCATGATTGAATTGACAAAAAATTTGATAAAACCATCACCTCGCGGGAGACTTGTCAAAAATATGAATATTTTTTTTATTAAAATCAACTAAAATACTAAAATATTCGTGAAATCGTGATTAAACTGTCAAATATTTGCAAAAAAACCATCGACTCATAGAAAACCTGTCAAAAATATTAATTTGAAAATTTCGATTAAAATTTTTCAAATGCTCATTTACGCTCATTTCATGATTGAAATGTAACATTATGCAAAAAACCACCACCACATGGGAGACCTGTCAAAAATATTTATTGAAATTTTGATAAAAAAAAAACTTTCAAAATACCAATATGAGCGTCACATCTTGGTTGAAATTTCAAAAAATGAATAAAACCATGCACTCACGGGAGACCTGTCAACCTGTATTTAAATCAACCAAATTACTAAAATATTCGTGATTATGATTAAACGATTTACTTGTTATTTCATGATTGAAATGATTAAACCATGGAGGACCTGTCAAAAATATGTTTAAAATTTTTTTTGATTAAAAACAACCAAAATACTGAAACATTCGTGAAATCATGATTGAACAGTCAAACATTTGCAAAACACCATCGACTCATAGGAAACCTGTCAAAAATACTCATTCCGATCAAAAAACTTTCTGAAAATAGAAAATGCCGATTAACTTGTTATTTCATGATTGAAATGCATTAAACCATCATCTCATGGGGGACCTGTCAAAAATATGTGTAGGTATATAAATTTTGATTATAATCAACCAAAATACTAAAATATTCGTGAAATCATGATTAAACTGTATATCATATGAATAAAAGCATCACTTCATTGGGGACCTGTCATAAATATTTATTTGAAAAATTCAATAAAAATCTTTAAAAATA
Source organism: Athripsodes cinereus (assembly GCA_947579605.1). Classification (NCBI taxonomy): domain Eukaryota; kingdom Metazoa; phylum Arthropoda; class Insecta; order Trichoptera; family Leptoceridae; genus Athripsodes; species Athripsodes cinereus. Next base: position 18,911,480 of record OX388319.1, on the reverse strand, counting down.
CCAATATTAACGTCAAATCATGATTGAAATGACAAAAAAAAATGATAAAACCACGACCTCGCGGGAGACCTGTCAAAAATATGCATATAAAATTTATGATTAACATCTACCAAAATATTTATATTCGTGAAATCATAGTTGAACTGTCAAACATTTGCAAAACACCATCGACTTATAGGAGACCTGTCAAAAATACTCATTCCGATCAAAAAACTTTCTGAAAATAGAAAATGCCGATTAACTTGTTATTTCATGATTGAAATGATTAAACCATCATCTCATGGAGGACCTGTCAAAAATATGTTTAAAAAATTTTTTGATTAAAAACAACCAAAATACTGAAACATTCGTGAAATCATGATTGAACTGTCAAACATTTGCAAAACACCATCGACTCATAGGAAACCTGTCAAAAATACTCATTCCGATCAAAAAACTTTCTGAAAATAGAAAATTCCGATTAACTTGTTATTTCATGATTAAAATGCATTAAACCATCATCTCATGGGGGACCTGTCAAAAATATGTGTATATAAATTTTGATTAAAATCAACCAAAATACTAAAATAAAACTTACGGGTTAGTTGGAAGACATCGCATTTTAGCGATAAACTCGCCCTCTGTACATTGAATTGTATAAATTATATTTTCTATGTAAATTTGTATTATTGTAAACAATGTACAGTGAAGAATAAAATAAATAAATAAATAAATAAAATATTCGTGAAATCATGATTAAACTGTATATCATATGAATAAAAGCATCACTTCATTGGGGACCTGTCATAAATATTTATTTGAAAAATTCAATAAAAATCTTTAGAAATACCAATATTAACGTCAAATCATGATTGAAATGACAAAAAAAATGATAAAACCACGACCTCGCGGGAGACCTGTCAAAAATATGCATATAAAATTTATGATTAACATCTACCAAAATATTTATATTCGTGAAATCATAGTTGAACTGTCAAACATTTGCAAAACACCATCGACTTATAGGAGACCTGTCAAAAAAACTCATTCCGATCAAAAAACTTTCTGAAAATAGAAAATGCCGATTAACTTGTTATTTCATGATTGAAATGATTAAACCATCATCTCATGGAGGACCTGTCAAAAATATGTTTAAAAAATTTTTTGATTAAAAACAACCAAAATACTGAAACATTCGTGAAATCATGTTTGAACTGTCAAACATTTGCAAAACACCATCGACTCATAGGAAACCTGTCAAAAATACTTATTCCGATCAAAAAACTTTCTGAAAATAGAAAATGCCGATTAACTTGTTATTTCATGATTGAAATGCATTAAACCATCATCTCATGGGGGACCTGTCAAAAATATGTGTATATAAATTTTGATTAAAATCAACCAAAATACTAAAATATTCGTGAAATCATGATTAAACTGTCTATCATATGAATAAAAGCATCACTTCATTGGGGACCTGTCATAAATATTTATTTGAAATTTCAATAAAAATCTTTAAAAATACCAATATTAACGTCAAATCATGATTGAAATGACAAAAAAAAAATGATAAAACCACGACCTCGCGGGAGACCTGTCAAAAATATGCATATAAAATTTATGATTTACATCTACCAAAATATTTATATTCGTGAAATCATAGTTGAACTGTCAAACATTTGCAAAACTCCTGTGTGTGTCTCCTATAAAGGAGACCTGTCAAAAATACTCATTCCGATCAAAAAACTTTCTGAAAATAGAAAATGCCGATTAACTTGTTATTTCATGATTGAAATGATTAAACCATCATCTCATGGAGGACCTGTCAAAAATATGTTTAAAAAAATTTTTGATTAAAAACAACCAAAATACTGAAACATTCGTGAAATCATGATTGAACTGTCAAACATTTGCAAAACACCATCGACTCATAGGAAACCTGTCAAAAATACTTATTCCGATCAAAAAACTTTCTGAAAATAGAAAATGCCGATTAACTTGTTATTTCATGATTGAAATGCATTAAACCATCATCTCATGGGGGACCTGTCAAAAATATGTGTATATAAATTTTGATTAAAATCAACCAAAATACTAAAATATTCGTGAAATCATGATTAAACTGTCTATCATATGAATAAAAGCATCACTTCATTGGGGACCTGTCATAAATATTTATTTGAAATTTCAATAAAAATCTTTAAAAATACCAATATTAACGTCAAATCATGATTGAAATGACAAAAAAAAAAATGATAAAACCACGACCTCGCGGGAGACCTGTCAAAAATATGCATATAAAATTTATGATTTACATCACCAAAATATTTATATTCGTGAAATCATAGTTGAACTGTCAAACATTTGCAAAACTCCTGTGTGTGTCTCCTATAAAGGAGACCTGTCAAAAATACTCATTCCGATCAAAAAACTTTCTGAAAATAGAAAATGCCGATTAACTTGTTATTTCATGATTGAAATGATTAAACCATCATCTCATGGAGAACCTGTCAAAAATATGTGTGTATAAATTTTGATTAAAATCAACCAAAATACTAAAATATTCGTGAAATCATGATTAAACTGTCTATCATATGAATAAAAGCATCACTTCATTGGGGACCTGTCATAGATATTTATTTGAAAAATTCAATAAAAATCTTTAAAAATACCAATATTAACGTCAAATCATGATTGAAATGACAAAAAAATTGATAAAACCATGACCTCGCGGGAGACCGGTCAAAAATATGCATATTAAATTTATGATTAACATCTTCCAAAATATTTATACATTCGTGAAATCATAATTGTCAAACATTTGCAAAACACCATCGTCTCATAGGAGACCTGTCAAAAATATTCATTCCGATCAAAAAACTTTCTGAAAATAGAAAATGCCGATTTACTTGTTATTTCATGATTGAAATGATTAAACCTTCATCTCATGTCAAAAATATGTTTAAATTTTTTTTTTGTTTAAAAACAACCAAAATACTGGAACATTCGTGAAATCATGATTGAACTGTCAAACATTTGCAAAACACCATCGACTCATAGGAAACCTGTCAAAAATACTTATTCCGATCAAAAAACTTTCTGAAAATAGAAAACGCTGATTAACTTGTTATTTCATGATTGAAATGCATTAAACCATCATCTCATGGGGGACCTGTCAAAAATATGTGTATATAAATTTTGATTAAAATCAACCAAAATACTAAAATATTCGTGAAATCATGATTAAACTGTCTATCATATGAATAAAAGCATCACTTCATTGGGGACCTGTCATAAATATTTATTTGAAAAATTCAATAAAAATCTTTAAAAATACCAATATTAACGTCAAATCATGATTGAAATGACAAAAAAATTGATAAAACCATGACCTCGCGGGAGACCTGTCAAAAATATGCATATTAAATTTATGATTAACATCTTCCAAAATATTTATACATTCGTGAAATCATAATTGTCAAACATTTGCAAAACACCATCGACTCATAGGAGACCTGTCAAAAATATTCATTCCGATCAAAAAACTTTCTGAAAATAGAAAATACCGATTTACTTGTTATTTCATTATTGAAATGATTAAACCTTCATCTCAAGTCAATGTTTAAATTTTTTTTTTGTTTAAATACAACCAAAATACTGAAACATTCGTGAAATCATGATTGAACTGTCAAACATTTGCAAGAAACCATCGACTCAATTTGAATAAAACCATTATTTGATTGGAGACCTGTCAAAAATGTTCATTCCGATCAAAAAAAAATCTTAAATTAGAAAATGCTGATTTACTTGTTATTTCATGATTGAAATGACAAACAAATGCATTAAACCATCATCTCAGGGGGACCTGTCAAGAATATGTGTATAAATTTTTTGATTGAATACAACCAAAATACTCGAATATTCGTGAAATCATTATTAAACTGTCAAACATTTGCATAAAACTATCCTACCATGGTTGAACAGTCAAAAATATTCATTTCAAAATTCCGATAAAAACTTTCAAAATACCAATATTAGCGTGAAATCATAATTTTAATGACTAAGCTATGAATAATACCATCACTTCATTGGGGACCTGTCAAAAATATGTATTTGAAAATTTCAATAAAAACCTTAAAAAATACCAATATTAACGTCAAATCATGATTGAAATGACAAAAAAATTGATAAAACCATGACCTCGCGGGAGACCTTACAAAAATATGCATATTAAATTTATGATTAACATCTACCAAAATATTTATACATTCGTGAAATCATAATTGTCAAACATTTGCAAAACACCATCGACTCATAGGAGACCTGTCAAAAATATTCATTCCGATCAAAAAACTTTCTGAAAATAGAAAATGCCGATTAACTTGTTATTTCATGATTGAAATGATTAAACCTTCATCTCATGGAGGACCTGTCAAAAATATGTTAAAAATAATATTTGATTAAGAACAACCAAAATACTAAAATATTTTTGAAATTATGATTGAACTGTCGAACATTTGTAAAAAAACATCGACTCATAGAAGAACTGTCGAAATATTTTGTAATTTCGACGAAAACTTTCAAAATTCCAATATTAGCGTGATATCATTATTTTAATGTCCAACCTAAGAATAAAATCATCACTTCATGGGGCCCCTGTCAAAAATATTCATTTGAAAATTTCGATAAAAATCTTTCGAAATACCAAAACAATCGTCAAACCATGTCAAACAAATGAATAAAACCATCACCTCACAGGGACCTGTCGAGAAAATGTATATTTAATTTTGGATTAACCAACCAAAATACCAAAACAATCTGCAAATCATGATTGAAATGTCAAACAAATGAATAGGACCATCGACTCATAGTAGACCTGTCAAAAATATTCATTTAGAAATTTCGATAAAAATCTTCAAAAATACCAATATTAGCGTCAAATCATGACTGAAATGACAAAAAAATTGATAAAACCATGATCTCACGGGAGACCTGTCAAAAATGTGCATATAAAATTTATGATTAAAATCTACCAAAATACTTATATTTTCGTTAATCCATGATTGAACTGTCGAACATTTGCGAAAAACCAACGACTCATTTTATTCATCAAAAATATTCATTTTCATTTCAATAAAAACTTTTAAAATACCAATATAAGCGTCAAATCATGATTGAAATGTCAAACATATGAATAAAACTATTACTTCATTGGAAACCTGTCAAAAATATTAATTTGAAAATTCCGATAAAAATATTTCAAATTAGTAAAACAATCGTCAAATCATGATTGAACTGTCAAACATTTGCAAAAAAAACATCGACTCATAGAAGAACTGTCAAAATATTTTGTAATTTCGACGAAAACTTTCAAAATACCAATATTTTGAAATGAAATTTTGTGAAACAATTATTATTTTAATGACTAAGCTATGAATAATACCATCACTTCATTGGGGACCTGTCAAAAATATGTATTTGAAAATTTCAATAAAAATCTTTAAAAATACCAATATTAACGTCAAATCATGATTGAAATGACAAAAAATTGATAAAACCATGACCTCGCGGGAGACCTTACAAAAATATGCATATTAAATTTATGATTAACATCTACCAAAATATTTATACATTCGTGAAATCATAATTGTCAAACATTTGCAAAACACCATCGACTTAAAGGAGACCTGTCAAAAATATTCATTCCGATCAAAAAACTTTCTAAAAATAGAAAATGCCGATTTACTTGTTATTTCATGATTGAAATGATAAAACCATCATCTCATGTCAAAAATATGTTTAAATTTTTTTTTTGTTTAAAAACAACCAAAATACTGGAACATTCGTGAAATCATGATTGAACTGTCAAACATTTGCAAAACACCATCGACTCATAGGAAACCTGTCAAAAATACTTATTCCGATCAAAAAACTTTCTGAAAATAGAAAACGCTGATTAACTTGTTATTTCATGATTGAAATGCATTAAACCATCATCTCATGGGGGACCTGTCAAAAATATGTGTATATAAATTTTGATTAAAATCAACCAAAATACTAAAATATTCGTGAAATCATGATTAAACTGTCTATCATATGAATAAAAGCATCACTTCATTGGGGACCTGTCATAAATATTTATTTGAAATTTCAATAAAAATCTTTAAAAATACCAATATTAACGTCAAATCATGATTGAAATGACAAAAAAAAATGATAAAACCACGACCTCGCGGGAGACCTGTCAAAAATATGCATATAAAATTTATGATTTACATCTACCAAAATATTTATATTCGTGAAATCATAGTTGAACTGTCAAACATTTGCAAAACTCCTGTGTGTGTCTCCTATAAAGGAGACCTGTCAAAAATACTCATTCCGATCAAAAAACTTTCTGAAAATAGAAAATGCCGATTAACTTGTTATTTCATGATTGAAATGATTAAACCATCATCTCATGGAGGACCTGTCAAAAATATGTTTAAAAAAATTTTTGATTAAAAACAACCAAAATACTGAAACATTCGTGAAATCATGATTGAACTGTCAAACATTTGCAAAACACCATCGACTCATAGGAAACCTGTCAAAAATACTTATTCCGATCAAAAAACTTTCTGAAAATAGAAAATGCCGATTAACTTGTTATTTCATGATTGAAATGCATTAAACCATCATCTCATGGGGGACCTGTCAAAAATATGTGTATATAAATTTTGATTAAAATCAACCAAAATACTAAAATATTCGTGAAATCATGATTAAACTGTCTATCATATGAATAAAAGCATCACTTCATTGGGGACCTGTCATAAATATTTATTTGAAATTTCAATAAAAATCTTTAAAAATACCAATATTAACGTCAAATCATGATTGAAATGACAAAAAAAAAATGATAAAACCACGACCTCGCGGGAGACCTGTCAAAAATATGCATATAAAATTTATGATTTACATCACCAAAATATTTATATTCGTGAAATCATAGTTGAACTGTCAAACATTTGCAAAACTCCTGTGTGTGTCTCCTATAAAGGAGACCTGTCAAAAATACTCATTCCGATCAAAAAACTTTCTGAAAATAGAAAATGCCGATTAACTTGTTATTTCATGATTGAAATGATTAAACCATCATCTCATGGAGAACCTGTCAAAAATATGTGTGTATAAATTTTGATTAAAATCAACCAAAATACTAAAATATTCGTGAAATCATGATTAAACTGTCTATCATATGAATAAAAGCATCACTTCATTGGGGACCTGTCATAGATATTTATTTGAAAAATTCAATAAAAATCTTTAAAAATACCAATATTAACGTCAAATCATGATTGAAATGACAAAAAAATTGATAAAACCATGACCTCGCGGGAGACCGGTCAAAAATATGCATATTAAATTTATGATTAACATCTTCCAAAATATTTATACATTCGTGAAATCATAATTGTCAAACATTTGCAAAACACCATCGTCTCATAGGAGACCTGTCAAAAATATTCATTCCGATCAAAAAACTTTCTGAAAATAGAAAATGCCGATTTACTTGTTATTTCATGATTGAAATGATTAAACCTTCATCTCATGTCAAAAATATGTTTAAATTTTTTTTTTGTTTAAAAACAACCAAAATACTGAAACATTCGTGAAATCATGATTGAACTGTCAAACATTTGCAAAACACCATCGACTCATAGGAAACCTGTCAAAAATACTTATTCCGATCAAAAAACTTTCTGAAAATAGAAAACGCTGATTAACTTGTTATTTCATGATTGAAATGCATTAAACCATCATCTCATGGGGGACCTGTCAAAAATATGTGTATATAAATTTTGATTAAAATCAACCAAAATACTAAAATATTCGTGAAATCATGATTAAACTGTCTATCATATGAATAAAAGCATCACTTCATTGGGGACCTGTCATAAATATTTATTTGAAAAATTCAATAAAAATCTTTAAAAATACCAATATTAACGTCAAATCATGATTGAAATGACAAAAAAATTGATAAAACCATGACCTCGCGGGAGACCTGTCAAAAATATGCATATTAAATTTATGATTAACATCTTCCAAAATATTTATACATTCGTGAAATCATAATTGTCAAACATTTGCAAAACACCATCGACTCATAGGAGACCTGTCAAAAATATTCATTCCGATCAAAAAACTTTCTGAAAATAGAAAATACCGATTTACTTGTTATTTCATTATTGAAATGATTAAACCTTCATCTCAAGTCAATGTTTAAATTTTTTTTTTGTTTAAATACAACCAAAATACTGAAACATTCGTGAAATCATGATTGAACTGTCAAACATTTGCAAGAAACCATCGACTCAATTTGAATAAAACCATTATTTGATTGGAGACCTGTCAAAAATGTTCATTCCGATCAAAAAAAAATCTTAAATTAGAAAATGCTGATTTACTTGTTATTTCATGATTGAAATGACAAACAAATGCATTAAACCATCATCTCAGGGGGACCTGTCAAGAATATGTGTATAAATTTTTTGATTGAAAACAACCAAAATACTCGAATATTCGTGAAATCATTATTAAACTGTCAAACATTTGCATAAAACTATCCTACCATGGTTGAACAGTCAAAAATATTCATTTCAAAATTCCGATAAAAACTTTCAAAATACCAATATTAGCGTGAAATCATAATTTTAATGACTAAGCTATGAATAATACCATCACTTCATTGGGGACCTGTCAAAAATATGTATTTGAAAATTTCAATAAAAACCTTAAAAAATACCAATATTAACGTCAAATCATGATTGAAATGACAAAAAAATTGATAAAACCATGACCTCGCGGGAGACCTTACAAAAATATGCATATTAAATTTATGATTAACATCTACCAAAATATTTATACATTCGTGAAATCATAATTGTCAAACATTTGCAAAACACCATCGACTCATAGGAGACCTGTCAAAAATATTCATTCCGATCAAAAAACTTTCTGAAAATAGAAAATGCCGATTAACTTGTTATTTCATGATTGAAATGATTAAACCTTCATCTCATGGAGGACCTGTCAAAAATATGTTAAAAATAATATTTGATTAAGAACAACCAAAATACTAAAATATTCTTGAAATTATGATTGAACTGTCGAACATTTGTAAAAAAACATCGACTCATAGAAGAACTGTCGAAATATTTTGTAATTTCGACGAAAACTTTCAAAATTCCAATATTAGCGTGATATCATTATTTTAATGTCCAACCTAAGAATAAAATCATCACTTCATGGGGCCCCTGTCAAAAATATTCATTTGAAAATTTCGATAAAAATCTTTCGAAATACCAAAACAATCGTCAAACCATGTCAAACAAATGAATAAAACCATCACCTCACGGGGACCTGTCGAGAAAATGTATATTTAATTTTGGATTAACCAACCAAAATACCAAAACAATCTGCAAATCATGATTGAAATGTCAAACAAATGAATAGGACCATCGACTCATAGTAGACCTGTCAAAAATATTCATTTAGAAATTTCGATAAAAATCTTCAAAAATACCAATATTAGCGTCAAATCATGGCTGAAATGACAAAAAAATTGATAAAACCATGATCTCACGGGAGACCTGTCAAAAATGTGCATATAAAATTTATGATTAAAATCTACCAAAATACTTATATTTTCGTTAATCCATGATTGAACTGTCGAACATTTGCGAAAAACCAACGACTCATTTTATTCATCAAAAATATTCATTTTCATTTCAATAAAAACTTTTAAAATACCAATATAAGCGTCAAATCATGATTGAAATGTCAAACATATGAATAAAACTATTACTTCATTGGAAACCTGTCAAAAATATTAATTTGAAAATTCCGATAAAAATATTTCAAATTAGTAAAACAATCGTCAAATCATGATTGAACTGTCAAACATTTGCAAAAAAAACATCGACTCATAGAAGAACTGTCAAAATATTTTGTAATTTCGACGAAAACTTTCAAAATACCAATATTTTGAAATGAAATTTTGTGAAACAATTATTATTTTAATGACTAAGCTATGAATAATACCATCACTTCATTGGGGACCTGTCAAAAATATGTATTTGAAAATTTCAATAAAAATCTTTAAAAATACCAATATTAACGTCAAATCATGATTGAAATGACAAAAAATTGATAAAACCATGACCTCGCGGGAGACCTTACAAAAATATGCATATTAAATTTATGATTAACATCTACCAAAATATTTATACATTCGTGAAATCATAATTGTCAAACATTTGCAAAACACCATCGACTTAAAGGAGACCTGTCAAAAATATTCATTCCGATCAAAAAACTTTCTAAAAATAGAAAATGCCGATTTACTTGTTATTTCATGATTGAAATGATTAAACCATCATCTCATGGAGGACCTGTCAAAAATATGTGTATAAATTTTTTGATTAAAAACAACCAAAATACTAAAATATTCTTGAAATTATGATTGAACTGTCGAACATTTGCAAAAAAACATCGACTCATAGAAGAACTGTCGAAATATTTTGTAATTTCGACGAAAACTTTCAAAATTCCAATATTAGCGTGAAATCATTATTTTAATGTCCAACCTAAGAATAAAATCATCACTTCATGGGGCCCCTGTCAAAAATATTCATTTGAAAATTTCGAAAAAAACTTTTAAAATACCAATATAAGCGTCAAATTATGATTGAATGTCAAAAATTTGAATTACTTCATTGGAGACCTGTCAAAAATGTTCATTCCGATCAAAAAAAAATCTTAAATTAGAAAATGCCGATTTATTTGTTATTTCATGATTGAAATGAGAAACAAATGCATTAAACCATCATCTCGGGGGGGACCTGTCAAAAATATGTGTATAAATTTTTTGATTGAAAACAACCAAAATACTCGAATATTCGTGAAATCATTATTAAACTGTCAAACATTTGCATAAAACTATCCTCCCATGGTTGAACAGTCAAAAATATTCATTTCAAAATTCCGATAAAAACTTTCAAAATACCAATATTAGCGTGAAATCATTATTTTAATGACTAAGCTATGAATAATACCATCACTTCATTGGGGACCTGTCAAAAATATGTATTTGAAAATTTCAATAAAAATCTTTAAAAATACCAATATTAACGTCAAATCATGATTGAAATGACAAAAAATTGATAAAACCATGACCTCGCGGGAGACCTTACAAAAATATGCATATTAAATTTATGATTAACATCTACCAAAATATTTATACATTCGTGAAATCATAATTGTCAAACATTTGCAAAACACCATCGACTCAAAGGAGACCTGTCAAAAATATTCATTCCGATCAAAAAACTTTCTAAAAATAGAAAATGCCGATTTACTTGTTATTTCATGATTGAAATGATTAAACCATCATCTCATGGAGGACCTGTCAAAAATATGTGTATAATTTTTTTGATTAAAAACAACCAAAATACTAAAATATTCTTGAAATTATGATTGAACTGTCGAACATTTGCAAAAAAACATCGACTCATAGAAGAACTGTCGAAATATTTTGTAATTTCGACGAAAACTTTCAAAATTCCAATATTAGCGTGAAATCATTATTTTAATGTCCAACCTAAGAATAAAATCATCACTTCATGGGGCCCCTGTCAAAAATATTCATTTGAAAATTTCGAAAAAAACTTTTAAAATACCAATATAAGCGTCAAATTATGATTGAATGTCAAAAATTTGAATTACTTCATTGGAGACCTGTCAAAAATGTTCATTCCGATCAAAAAAAAATCTTATATTAGAAAATGCCGATTTATTTGTTATTTCATGAATGAAATGAGAAACAAATGCATTAAACCATCATCTCAGGGGGGACCTGTCAAAAATATGTGTATAAATTTTTTGATTGAAAACAACCAAAATACTCGAATATTCGTGAAATCACTGTCAAACATTTGCATAAAACTATCCTCCCATGGTTGAACAGTCAAAAATATTCATTTCAAAATTCCGATAAAAACTTTCAAAATACCAATATTAGCGTGAAATCATTATTTTAATGACTAAGCTATGAATTATACCATCAATTCATGGGGGACTTGTCAAAAATATTAATTTTGAAATTTCAATAAAAATCTTTTAAAATACCAATATTGACGTCAAATTATGATTGAAATGTCAAAAAATTGTTAGAACCTCATGGCAGACCTGTCAAAATATCCATGTAAAATTTATGATTAAAATCTACCAAAATACAAAAATATTCGTGAAATCATGATTGAACTGTCAAACATTTGCGAAAAACCATCGACTCATAGTAGACCTGTCAAAAATTTTTATTTTGTAATTTCAATAAAAATCTTTAAAAATACCAATATTAGCGTCAAATCATGACTGAAATGACAAAAAAAATGATAAAACCATGATCTCACGGGAGACCTGTCAAAAATTTGCAAATAAAATTTATGATTAAAATCTACCAAAATACTTATATTTTCGTTAATCCATGATTGAACTGTGGAACATTTGCGAAAAACCAATGACTCTGTGGCGACATCTACCTGAAGTATCGAGAAGCACATATAGAAGATAATTACTTAACACATCGGTAGCTAGTTAGATATGAGTTTTATACAATTGTAGGTAGATGGCGATGAATATTTCCTTAACAAATAGGGCTTGTGAAGAGAATGAATAATTAGCTAGGTCAGATCTCTTTTGAACGTCTAGCCAACAACATACTTTAGTCTAACACATTACTAACATTTTTATTGTTAATTTTATTATTGGTGAATAAACTTATTGGAAAGCATATTTTCATGTAAGTAAAATATTACTGTTTCATTTCGTTCCTTTTCAATCACAGCATGTAATTTCATATAATCATTTAGAGTCAAACTAATTTTCTTACTTATCAAGCCTTCTGCAAATTGTATATGGAAGAAAGGGAAAATATGTACACAGTGGATCTGTGAGGATATTTAACATTAATAATCTATACCAACAAAGCCCTTCCATCCATATAAATGGTGACCTCGAACGAACACGAAATTATTACATTTTTCTTTTAAAAAAACTTTTTTCTTTGAAAATTTTTGTCACAATACATCAGTGAAAAATTTTCCTGACAACTTTTAATTCTATATTCAATTTTGATTTTAACTTTATTTCCAAACTGTGATCGAACGAAACAATTTAAATAACAATTCATTAATCAATTCCTAATTTTATTCACCTTTACTGCTGCGTTCAGAAGAGTTCTCTGTGAACGGTTTTCAGGCATATAGAGTCCCGGAACAAAATACAAAAAAAGATATTTTAGCTCCGTATTTTTTAATCAAGCAAAGAACAGAAAACCGTCCACATATTTTATGCCACATATTTTATTTATTATTTTTTTTTAAATATTTTTACTATTATTTATTTCAGACTACAAGTCTTTTTAAAAATCTGCCAAAGGCAGAACATAACTTATTGTACTTATTTATATAATTGTATGTTCCAGATTTTAAATATAACACAAAGCATTTTATTTGTAAGTAGCATTAATTATTATTATATTTTGTGAACATTCACTGTTTGAGACCAGTCGACAGGGTACCAATTTTTTCTGCTAAAAAAATTTTATTGTCACAAATATTTTTTCATCTGCAAACATTTTTCCCAAACATTTTAATCAACCAAACAAGAAAGTATATCAATCAATTTTATTCAAATAATTTACATTCCATTTAATTTTATCCAAAAATAAAATAAATATTTTCAATTCTAAAAATTAACTTCAAATTTCCTTCTCATACACTAGATACAAAATGACAACTCCTAACAAAAATTTCGATTCAACCTCTCACCCAGCGAAAGCTAGTACTAGTGAAGGAACAATTAATACAAATTTTCCGATATTTTCAGAACGAGTGTCCGTGAAAATCCCACCGATATGGACAAACAATGTAGAACTCTGGTTTCTACAGGTAGAAAACCAATTTGAATTAGCCAATATAACGGCGGAAGACACCAGGTATTCACATTTGGTCGCTCAACTCAACCATGAACATATTAGTCAGGTATCAGATATCTTATTTTTACCCAGATGTAATACCATGTACAGCAGATTAAAAAACGCAATCATTCAAAGAATGGGCGAATCTCCAGATAATCGCAGAGAAAAACTTTTCTCGGGGATTCAACTAGGTGACAAATTGCCGTCACAATTATTAAGGGAAATGAAAATGTTAGCCGTCGGTTTAGATTTAGATACCACCACGATAAAATATTTGTGGGTGCAACAATTGCCCAAACAGGTACAAGCTCATATCACAAGCGATAACAGAAATTTAGAAGAAATTGCAATTTTAGCAGACAAAGTTTCATCAATTTACAAACCCTTAGAAGTAGCTTCCATTCAACCTGAAGATGATAAAAATTCTAGTAAAGTTATTTCCTTACAGCAATCAGTGATTGAATTAACTGAGAAATTCGACAATCTTAGCAAACAGTTGCAACACAAAAATCAAAATAATTTTCATAGAAAAACTTTCTATCATGGCAACACCCGCCATAGTTCACATATTGACAGCTCTGTCAAAAACAACAACGCTTCTTACAAGCATAACGAAAATAAATATCATAGTTATAATAATGTAAAGACTTGTAATAATAGTACAAAACTGTGTTTCTATCATGAGCAATTCGGACACAAAGCTCGCAAATGTATTTCTCCGTGCTCATTTACATCAAACAAACCATCTAACTCAAAAAACTTGTAGAACAGTTCACTAGCGAGACGGGTGAACTGCATACAAAAATTCGTCTCTTCATAAAGGACCGCATACAAGGTACGTCATTTTTGATTGACTCCGGTTCAGAACTATGCTTAGTTCCGCGTTCCATATGTTTACGCCAAAGTTTAAAGGGTAAAGATAACCTAAATCTCTTTGCAGCGAACGAGACAGTGGTCAAGACATTTGGCACAACCACATTAAATTTAGACCTCGGTCTAAAGAAAATTTTCAGATGGAACTTTATCATTGCAGACGTTCCACGCGCAATTATCGGCGCAGACTTTCTGAATCACTTTAATTTAATTGTAGATATTAGAAACAAAATGTTGATAGACAATACTAATAAACATAAGGTCGTAGGTTACAACACAAACTGTATTGATAATGATATTTCGTCAGTTTCATTACTAGATAAAAATAACCCTTACCATCAATTATTAGCAAAATATCCCAAACTGATTGATATAAATAGACCATATACTGATTGTCAACATTCTACAATACATTACATAGATACCCGTGGCAATCCTTTTATGTTCAAACCTCGACGTTTGTCTCCAGAACTGCTGAAGCAAGCGAAAAAAGAGTTTGAGAACATGGTTGCTCAAGGTATCTGCCGACCCTCAAACAGTGAATGGGCATCGCCTCTTCACATGGTAAAAAAGAGTGACGGTACATATCGCCCTTGTGGTGATTATCGTAAGCTTAACTCTATGACAGTGCCAGATAGATATGCACTTCCACATATTCATGATATTTGTAATGATTTGCACAATTGTAAAATTTTTTCTAAGATAGATCTCCAACGGGCCTATCATCAGATTCCTGTCAACGAAGCAGACATCAAGAAGACAGCAATTACCACCGTTTTCGGGAACTTTGAGTTTTTACGCATGCCATTTGGGGTAACCAGTGCGTGCCAGACGTTCATGAGGCACATGAACACCATCACTCAAGGACTAGAAGGAATACACACCTATATAGATGACATTCTGATAGCGTCACCCGACGAAAAAACACACATACGACATCTGACTGCTCTATTCGAAAGACTCCAGGAGAATGGTATGATACTTAACCCTTCTAAATGTCAATTTGCCAAATCATCCTTAATTTTTCTAGGATATGAAATATCAGCAGCAGGAGTTGGACCAGCTCCAGAAAAAATAAAAGCCATAAGTGAGTACAAAAAACCCAAAACAATAAAGGATCTCCGCAGATTCATCGCCCTGACCAATTTCTACAGGCGATTTATACCGAAGGCTGCACAAAAACTTGTCAGACTGAACGACTATCTAAAAGGGGCAACAAAAAAGGACAATAGACCTGTCGAATGGAACGAAATCACAAATAACGATTTCGAAGAGGTAAAAAATTCTTTATTACATGCTACTAAGTTAAGTTTTCCTGATGCAAACAAAAAAACTGTCAGTGTGGACAGACGCATCAGACTTTGCCATTGGTGGAGTTATACAACAGACAGACGAATCAAATAATTATGAACCAATCTGTTTTTTCTCAAAAAAACTTAACAAGGCACAATGCTCTTATAGCACTTATGATCGAGAACTATTAGCAATATATGAAACTATAAGACATTTCAAACATTACCTAGAAGGTAGAGATTTTACAGTATTTACCGATCATAAACCCCTTCAATTCATGTTCAGTAAAAAAAGTTATGCTAAAGAAACACCCAGACAGCAAAGACATCTTGATTATATATCCCAGTATACCACCGATATAAGATATATCACTGGTGAATCAAATGTTGTCGCAGATGCTTTCTCACGCGTCGAAATGATAGAAATGAATCATAACAATATCATTAGATGAAATAGCCAGAGAGCAATTAAAAGACATAGAACTTTTAGACATGTTAAAAACAAAAGATCACTCACTTAATTTAATAAAAAACAATTTTCAAGGCTTGCAAATAATTTTTGACACACATAATGGTAACATGAGACCTTATATACCTAAAACTTTACAAAGACAATTTTTCCACAGTATCCATAATTTAAGTCACACAGGTACCAAGGATACAATTAAAACAATAAGCCAGAGAGGTGTGTGGAAAAATATGAAAAGTGATTGCACAAAATGGTGTAAATTGTGCATACCATGCCAAAAAGCAAAAATCCACAAGCACACAAAAACACAAATTATTCCAATTCCACTACCTAACGGAAAGTTCCATACAATCCACGTGGACTTGATAGGTCCATTTATTCCATCAGAAGGTATGCGATATTGCTTAACAATTATAGATCGTTTTTCCAGATGGGTTGAAGTAATCCCAATAGCAGATATCACAGCTACCACAATAATACGTGCTTTATGGGACAACTGGATTACAAAGTACGGCGTCCCAGAGAAGATCATATCGGACCAAGGCCGTCAATTTTTATCTTCTGATTTTAAATCTTTCTGTTGCAGAATAGGTATCCAACATGTCAAAACCAATTCGTATCACCCACAGGCGAATGGACTTATAGAACGTTTCCACAGGACACTAAAAACGTCTATTAAAGCACATCACCCTATACCATGGACTAAATCTCTAACAACAATTTTATTTGGTTTAAGGTGCACGATACGAGAAAACCATAATTTTTACATTGCAGAGATGATGTTTGGAAATTCACTGCGCATGCCAGCTGACATTCTACAGGAAAACACAGAAAATGCAGATCCAACTTACTATACACAGCAACTTATAACGTTTATGAGGAATGTAAAACCGAAACCTATTAAACATCATCACAAGGATAATATTTTCGTACATCCAGAACTTGGTAAGGCATCACATTTTTTCTTGAGAGACGATAGAATATATAAACCTTTGCTTCCAGCTTACAAGGGGCCTTATGAAGTTTGCTCGAGGGATGACAAAACTGCCATATTAAAAATAAACGGAGAACAAAAAAAAGTATCGCTGGATCGATGTAAACCAGCCTTCATAGAACATCCAGAGGAAGCTAACAACTCAGTCGACAGACCACATACATACATCACGCGGTCTGGAAGGAAAATATTTCAACCAAATCAGTGAAAAACCTGCATTTTTCACTTGGAGGGGGCTGTGTGGCGACATCTACCTGAAGTATCGAGAAGCACATATAGAAGATAATTACTTAACACATCGGTAGCTAGTTAGATATGAGTTTTATACAATTGTAGGTAGATGGCGATGAATATTTTTTTTTTTTATTTTATTTATTTTCACAATATTTAGAATCAAACAGTCGTTATACAATATGTTGACAATTAATATATTTGACATGTAGACCAGCGAAGATTCCACTCTTACCAGAAATGTTTCAATCTTGAGGAAAAAAAGTAAAAGTTAAAATGCTCCAAAAAAGTCAAAGTAAATTTAAATTTAAAAACAACGATAATACAATACTTAAATACTTAAAACAATACAAAAACATAAATATAAATTATTTCCTTAACAAATAGGGCTTGTGAAGAGAATGAATAATTAGCTAGGTCAGATCTCTTTTGAACGTCTAGCCAACAACATACTTTAGTCTAACACATTACTAACATTTTTATTGTTAATTTTATTATTGGTGAATAAACTTATTGGAAAGCATATTTTCATGTAAGTAAAATATTACTGTTTCATTTCGTTCCTTTTCAATCACAGCATGTAATTTCATATAGGTAATCATTTAGAGTCAAACTAATTATCTTACTTATCAAGCCTTCTGCAAATTGTATATGGAAGAAAGGGAAAATATGTACACAGTGGATCTGTGAGGATATTTAACATTAATAATCTATACCAACAAAGCCCTTCCATCCATAACTCATTCATCAAAAATATTCATTTTCATTTCAATAAAAACTTTTGAAATACCAATATAAGCGTCAAATCATGATTGAAATGTCAAACATATGAATAAAACCATTACTTCATTGGAAACCTGTCAAAAATATTAATTTGAAAATTCCGATAAAAATATTTCAAATTAGTAAAACAATCGTCAAATCATGATTGAAATATCAAACAAATGCATAAAATCATTCTCTAATGGGAGACCTGTCAAAAATATTCATTCGAAAATTTCGATAAAAATCTTTCAAAATACTCAAACAATCGTCAAATCATGATTGAAATGTTAAACAAATGAATAAAACCATCACCTCACGGGATACCTGTCAAAAATATGCATATAAAAATTTCGATTCAAATGTATCAATATACTAAAATACTTGTAAAATCATGATTGAAGTGTCAAACATTTGCATAAAACCATAGCGTCATTGTAGAACTGTCAAAAGATTCATTAGGAAATTCCGATCAAAATTTTTCAAATGTTAGCATTTTCAAATGTTAGCAAAATTTACTCGTTATTTCATGATTGAAATGTTACATTATGCATAAAACCATCACCACATGGTAGATCTGTCATAAATATTCATTTAATATTTTGATAAAAATCTTATATGTGTGTTGTCAGTGTGTGTGTGTCAAGATGAGTGTCACATCAAGGTTGAAATTTCAAAATAAATGATAATACCATGCCCTCACGAGAGACCTGTCAAAAATATGCATATAAAATTTTTGATTCAAATCAACCAAAATATTCGTTAGTGCGGTATGGTACGGTACGGTACGGTATGGTACGGTATGGTACGGTATGGTACGGTATGGTACGGTATGGTACGGTATGGTACGGTATGGTACGGTATGGTACGGTATTGTACGGTATGGTACGGTATGGTACGGTATGGTACGGTATGGTACGGTATGGTACGGTATGGTACGGTATGGTACGGTATGGTACGGTATGGTACGGTATGGTACGGTATGGTACGGTATGGTACGGTATGGTACGGTATGGTACGGTATGGTACGGTATGGTACGGTATGGTACGGTATGGTACGGTATGGTACGGTATGGTACGGTATGGTACGGTATGGTACGGTATGGTACGGTATGGTACGGTATGGTACGGTATGGTACGGTATGGTACGGTATGGTACGGTATGGTACGGTATGGTACGGTATGGTACGGTATGGTACGGTATGGTACGGTATGGTACGGTATGGTACGGTATGGTACGGTATGGTACGGTATGGTACGGTATGGTACGGTATGGTACGGTATGGTACGGTATGGTACGGTATGGTACGGTATGGTACGGTATGGTACGGTATGGTACGGTATGGTACGGTATGGTACGGTATGGTACGGTATGGTACGGTATGGTACGGTATGGTACGGTATGGTACGGTATGGTACGGTATGGTACGGTATGGTACGGTATGGTACGGTATGGTACGGTATGGTACGGTATGGTACGGTATGGTACGGTATGGTACGGTATGGTACGGTATGGTACGGTATGGTACGGTATGGTACGGTATGGTACGGTATGGTACGGTATGGTACGGTATGGTACGGTATGGTACGGTATGGTACGGTATGGTACGGTATGGTACGGTATGGTACGGTATGGTACGGTATGGTACGGTATGGTACGGTATGGTACGGTATGGTACGGTATGGTACGGTATGGTACGGTATGGTACGGTATGGTACGGTATGGTACGGTTTGGTACGGTATGGTACGGTATGGTACAAGCGTCATAGATTGTTTAAATAAGTTTATAAATTAGTATGCACGCACACATTTCTTATTTGAAAATCTAATAAATTTAATGATTAAACAGAATATTTGCTTAGTCAAAAATATTTATCAATATTTTGTTCACAATGGTTTCGAGTGTGGGTAAAAAAAAATATTTACATTTTAAAGCCCATTAATTTGTATTATGCTAAAGTATAGGAACCTTAGAGATGATAATAGCTTTCATTGCTTTAGTGTTTCCTAAAAAGCTTGAACTGGTTGAGGTCATTCTAAAGTATTTAATAGAAATAGCATCTGCCTTCTCTGAATAATGTAATTGTTACGGCCCTAAAATCTCGGTCGTCCCTTTTTTGGAACACGCCATACTTTAAAAATGCTGCTCCTGGAAACCACAAGGTCTTATCAACAAAGGGATTCCAGTTTAAATGGAATTTCATACATTTTACGGTTTTTAATGATTGTTAAGTTTTATTACACCAACATGTTTTGGTTTAAATATTTTCCCCTTAAAACAATACTCGCGTATCCGTGCAATGTAAATAATTTCACTTTCGGTACTTCGGACGGTATTATCATTCGACGTGACCGTTAAACTTACATAGAAGAGTTATGATGACACACAGGACTTCATACAATTTTCGCATAGTTTCAAGATTTACCATGCAGTGTTTTGGTACAAAACCCTGTATAATTAGGTTTATTTTTATGAGCCGCGTTTCTAAGTATATTGCAACGTTCAAAATAATCACATTTTACCGTAGAATGATCATCGTTATCTAGAAAAATAGTTGATAGGTGGATTGAAATTATAATAGGTAAAATAAAAACACAGCTATTAAAAATATCACTGGTATCAAAATGTTATGAATGTCATGAAAAGAGGTGATTCAATTGGTCCAGAATTAGTCTGAATGGTAAAAGTCCATATTGTTTTCTCAAGAAAAGAGTTGTAAGACAAAAAGGAAGAAGAAGAAATGTGAAAATATCGCAGCGTATAAGAATTTCTCAGTAGAGCACCTATGCCACAATATTTTTTTTTCAGTATGTAAGTTCGTGATTTTGCATAAAATAAGGCGCAGTTGAGCAATATCGCTTCAGCCACTCTACCACATACCGAAATATCGGGTCTCCTCAATCTCATGTGAAGTATCGTTGAATTAAATCAGGAGAAAATTGATAAGGTAAAACATTGAATCCTAAAGCTAAATCGGAAATAAGACTAAACTTAATTCCTGAAATAATACGGAAAACTTCAAAAGGCCTAGATAAGTAATAATATTGTTATTTCATTTCACATTTATTTTTCAAAATATAATTACGCACTGCACTATCTAAATAATACGCTTTGTTTTTATTATTATTTTTCAAAAACACTAATAGGACTATCTGTATGTGCATTACATGCAGTTAGTCTGCTGGCGAGGATAGTCACTTGAGGGATAAGCTATGATTGTACAGATAGTTATAAATATATTATAATAATAAATACCTACATAAAATACTATAATTTCTCACAAAAACGGCAGCCAGTAAGGGCATTTTACGTGACTAACATGCAGATCATTCTCTTAGTACAAATAAAAATACAAATACTATTCAGCATGGGTCTTATCCTCATCATTAGTCGAAGAAGCTGAATTTTTTACTGACAACTGTTTGCATGACACTCGAAAGTCAGAAAAGAAAACGAGACATGTTAGTTGCCGAAGTCGCAGACTCTACGGAGTGTAACGTAAATTTTATAATAAAGTTAAATAAATGCTTAAAAATCCTGATAGATAAAAGTCACTTAATGACTCTAATGTCACGTTTTTATTAGTAGGTATTTAAAATATGCAATTTGATCTTTTGCAGGTGTGACGTTAAAAGCTTCAGTTATAGCTCTTTTAAACAATTTTCGCACTTAGGTTTTCTCATTTTAAGTGGAAAGAAAAGTCGAGTTGGATCTTGAGGAAACGAGAAGCGAATTATTGTCTATTTCCTATGTACGAGTAGGAACACAATATTATTATTATCATCTACAATTGGTCTCATGGTGCTATGCATAACATACCTGCTTGTAGTGCTTAAGAAGTATTCACATTGTTTCACTTTGAACGTCCATCCAAAAGAACCGAAGCTGTTTATCGAAAGTGAAAACGTCCTTTCACACATTGTATTCTAAGTCTTAACTGCTTTGTCTAAGCTCGCAGTAATTTTGTCAATGGGTTGATATGTTTTCCTTAAAAAAAATATAATGATAACTATTAAAAATGAAAACAGATTACAAAATTATCCTGAACACACAATAAAAAAAAAATATATTTATGCTTCTGAGGTTTGAATTTAATTCATAGAAAATGGAAACAAATAATGGAAAAAAAGTTTATGGTCGTTTCAGTGATAGGAGCTTATATATCAAAATTTATCGAGTGGTTGTATTTGTTATCCTAAGTGTTCACTAAAGATCA
Source organism: Athripsodes cinereus (assembly GCA_947579605.1). Lineage (NCBI taxonomy): Eukaryota > Metazoa > Arthropoda > Insecta > Trichoptera > Leptoceridae > Athripsodes > Athripsodes cinereus. The sequence continues at coordinate 18,888,636 of OX388319.1, read as the reverse complement.
AATGTTTATTCACGCTTTTCACTTTCGATTATTTATCCTGGATGGTAAATCGAAGTGACAAATGTGTACTTTGCTTTACTTTTGAAGTTTCCTGCAACTGCCAATTCAACATTCCAAAGTCTACAGACGACTCAAGAATGAAACACACAGACAGACTTCTATATTATTATTAGACTAAATTGAAATTCTATCAAACCTTTGTTCTATTAGAAACACTTGTCGCTAGATAGCACCACTGTTGAACTTAATATATTATTTTTTCCCCAACTTTTTTCTTGAAAAATGTCTCCATGTCTCGTCCATTTAGTGCACTATAAAAAAATCTATCTCTCAAACGCACTAAGCCATCATGGGATTTCCCAGAAGTTTAGTAGCTAGTAAGTTAACTGCATGTAATAAAAATGCATATAGTCTTATCCGTGTCAATAAATATAAGATATTGATACGGATAGCACTCCTCATAGAAGGTGTTGTTTGTCTTAAAAGTAATGTTTACGAATATTTGATTTTAGGGTTAAAAAAACAGTAGGAAGGTTATACAAAATAAAGACCCTAATCCATCTTCAGGACGAAGTGCTTACAATGAGTATGTTGAGGATGATAATAAACTCATATTTTTCCATATAAAATTGACTTTTATTTCTTAAATCGTGTTTTGAGCAGCAGATCCTAATGCAGATCAGTCGCAGGACTGGGGCACTTGATGAATGAGGGCCAGAAGGGCCGATCCCACATGATGAGTACGCAAGCCTAGAAGAAAGAAAGAAAGAATTCAAGAAATCATGTTACATATTATTATCACGTTAAAAATGTTTCATATTCTTTCTATAAAGGAGATACAATCTATGGCTCGTTGAAAGTATTTGAGAGGGACATTCACGTTATCTATTCAAATCCTTTACTTGTCCACTCTTGCACGTTCCCTCCATTGTTTATTTACATTCTTCGATAATTTAGGATACGATTATTTGCCATTTTAGTTCGACGTTTTCACAAATAATTTCATTTGTACCTTCTATGCTGTGTTAGTATTGTTTCCTTTTGTTTTAAAAATGCTTTGAATAATGTAACCCGTAAACTATGTAGGTAATCTGAGAAAGTAGGTACCTTAATTTTAGGTTAGCATCAAAATATTATTTGAGTTTTTATTTTATTTGTACTATTTTTATTGCTATAAAATATGTTAAGTGATTTTCTTATGTGACTTATAAAATATTCATTTTATCTTTTTATGTGGAGATGATAAATTATTACAATGGACGCACAAGAATCGTCTTTTAATGTTCTTCCCGGTGGCTTGGGGCAAAAACCAGCATCCTCCATTCAAGGCGTTTCTGCCCGTGATATGTCATTATAGGAACAGTGCATTGCGAAAGAGAATGTCTAATACATGGGTGGCCAACCTTTTCAGCAGCCGGGCCAAATTTCAGAATGAGATTTCCTACCGGGCCGCACAACAATATACCTGCACCATTTTTTGGAACTTTGAATAATTTTAATTCACCTTAAAATTTCTACCCCCCCGTCGCCAAATTTTCGAAATGGTATAGGAATTTGAAATGTTACAAAACTCCTTGGTTTTCTTTAAGAATATTTTCTCGAAATACCTCTTTCAAAAAAGTAACGGGTATTTGTACCGACTATTATTTTATTTAAAAAAAGTATGCATATGCTTCGCGGGCCACACGGAGACACCTAACGGGCCGCATGTGGCCCGCGGGCCGCGGGTTGGCCACCCTTGGTCTAATACTTTTGGACGTTGGATACGAGGTAGTTAATTTATCATGTAGTTTTATTTAAGAACTTTTTTGTTGTCACGTTTTCTTTAATAAAATTATCTAAAACTGATAAAAATACAGGTGTTTGTTTATGAGTTTTAGATAATTTTATTATCATTTCATAAAAGGATCATTGTACATGAAATCTCATATCTTCTTCACACAATCACAGTATTTAAAAATAACAGACGCCGCGAAAGCCTAAAAAATATAATTATTATGCATCGTTTTCTATTCATTCGACTTCACTGGATTATTTACTCTATATTCAGTTCGAAAGGATAAAACACAAAGGGAACGAATCCCCCATACAAATTATATGTTGGATATTTTTTCTATCATTTCTTTATGCAAGGTAATTCTAAAAGCTTTGAACAAAATAAGTAAAGAAAATCAAATTGCCTTTACTTTTGTACATAAATACAGACTTGTCTATAACGGTGATTTCTTTCAATATAATAATATTTACATCTGGTTCAATAGAAAAAGTTACTAAAAATGGTAGGGTCATGTAAAAATGCAAAGCAATATAAAAATCAGTTAATTTTATATTATATTTTTGGTTGTGTATGGTTTTCTATTCTGTAATCATAACAATAATACCTTAGCTTCAAAAATGAGTTAAATTGGAATAAATTGCATTTAGATGACAAGAGTATGTCACAAATTATGCCGAATGGCATATTCAGTAAACTTCTGTAATAACAAGAAAGTTGGCGATCCTGGCTGGGTCATACTATACTATACTATACTATACTATACTATACCATCAAGGCATATCCCACAACTGGGGTAGCCAGCAGATCAGCTGCATGTAAGAAACATGCAAACTGTCCTCTTCGTGCCAATATTAAATCAATCCTGGCTGGATCATCCTTTGAGAATACCCAATTATATGAAGTTGGTAAAAATCTTATTCATTTATATGCGTACATAAGGTTTTCGACGGTCTGGACGTCCCTCTTTCATAATAGGTAGGTACGTTTCTATGACAACGACGTCAAAGCATGAAGAATGTCTCCTATTTCATATATCATACTTTTCGTTTAATTTTGGTTTATTTTTGTGTTCGTTATATTTTATTTTGAACCTACATCAATTACTTATTAAGTTCGTGTTATGCGAAAATAAAACGCCTCGAACAGTTTTTTTAGTTACTATACACATATCTCGATGGGTGAAGATAAATTTTCTATGTTGTTTTCAAAGTATTTCTAACAAAAAACTCACATGTCCCTCGCAGAAGGCGATGTACAACTTGGCACAACAAAGAATAAGCATATGTAGGTACTTACTACAGTTCAACTTTTACAGTATTGTTTTTTCGAAAAAATAAAATTCAGGAAAAATAGTACCGAAACTTGCAAGAAGAACGGTTCTTTACAAAGCAGAGAATTATCAAAAGAATTCAGAATGGGTTAGGTTTTATATTTTTGATGGCTACAGGTTTTCCTGTAGCCATGATTAACTTACTCTGAAATACCAAATGCGCCCATCTTGAAAATTCGATTCACATTATAAAGTTGTGTGACTCTCAAACGTGTACGTTTTTAACTCTCTCCTATACTACTATACTTAACCCTCACGCCGTGTCTCAGGTGGGGTAGGCAGAGAGAACGGAACGCCATGTTGATCTATCCTTACATACTTCTTTCGCTTCCTCTACATTCATCCAGTTTCTCATTCATGCACGCCGATTCCTCTTACTTAACACGCGACCGTCCTTGAGAATTTGATCCACGTGGCCAAGCCACATAACCACATAGTTCTTGGACCTCCGCGCTTTCTCACACCCCCTCTTTCAGATAAATACACCCTTTTCGTCAATCTTACCTCATCCATTCGCTCCACATGACCAAACCATCCCAATTTATTCACACGTATTCTATCCACAACACTCCTCTTGCATCCACTCATTCTTCTAATATTCTCATTCACACAATGTTGTTTAACTCTCTCCTTTAAGATAAATAGGTACAATATCTTTGTCTTACTTACAACATCCACTTCCTCCACGTATCCAAACCTTCTCATTCATTTATACCATTACCGTATTTCCCACAAGTAGAGTAGCCAACCGGCTAACTGTTATTGACATGTCCTCCACATGTCAATAAAGTTAAGGTTTTCAAGATGGGCGGGATACATAATCGTTTAATGAGAGATAGTAGATGTCCTGCGCAATACTGTCTTACATACGTTTAACAGAATACTTAAAAACTTAGAGAAAGGAATGGGAGATCTACCGGAGACTCCACCGAACAAATCTTCATTTATGTGATCTGACACCTTGGCTTTCTGTTGTTTACCAAATAATTGTTTATATATCTAAATATAATTTATGTTTTTACTCTTATTTTGTCATTCATGTTTTATAACTATTATTTATTATTATTATTGTCCTATATTCAATCTTATTTATGTACTATTTTCTGAATAAATTCACTCGCTTCCAAGAGAGACATTAAAGAGAGAAAGAATATAAAAGATTCCCACGATGGCTGTTTTGGTCGGCTCTTCAGGCCTGTCCAATGACCCACCTGTGAGGAGAATTTTTTTTTTTTTAAAAAGATATATCTGGGTTTTTGTTATAAACCCAAATACAACCTGATATACCTTTCACAGTAAGCTACTAAAAGCTTGTGTCGTGAAAGGGGAGTTTGCCGGCACCTGGTATCGAACCACGGACCCCATGTTCACGAGGCCGAGACTCTACCTCCAGGCTACCGACGAACTCGATTTTGGTTTGAATGTGTGGATAAATAAAAGTCGCTGACTCTTGAGATATCCGGGTGTGAGGTGGGTCTCTCTTCATTTATGAGTGTATAAGATGTACCATTATATTAGTACTTGATAACAATATTATTATATAAGTATGTATATAAAAATGAACATGAACAAAGTTTGGAAGGCGTCTGGACTCAGCATCAGGACAAAATGTCGCTTGTTCAATGCGTGCATCATCCCAATCCTTCTATATGGCTGCGAGTCTTAACTTAACCAAGGCTCAAGAGCGAAAGATACTAAGCTTTGAAAACAAGTGTCTTAGGAGGATTTTGGATGTCAGATGGTATGAACATGTTACAAATGATGCTGTGCGCCGGCGCACCCAGCAGAGACCTGTAATCTCCGTAATACAAGAGAGACGATGGTCCTGGCTGGGACATGTTTTGAGAATGCCCAATGATAGTTAGCCAAAAAGAGCACTGTTCTTCCGTCCGCAGGGGTTCCGTAGGCCCGGGCGTCCCTCTTTCACAATACACCGTTCCTATGACAACGATATCAGAGCGCAAGGAATGTCGTGGGAAGAGGTGACGCAAATGGCACAGAGACGCTCTGAATGGAGGAGGCTGGTTTCTGCCTTGTGCTCCCGAGAGGAGCGTTGAGGGCGATGATGATGATGATGATATAAAAATGCGAATATTATTTGCTAAGAGAAGTTTTTCTATAAACATACATAGGTATAGGTATGTAGGTACACAATATGTGACAGCGTTTATGAGAAAACTTATTGCAATAAAACCAATTCTGCGTTATGCTATACAAGATACTTAAAGTACATAACATAATATTTTTTTATGTTTCCTTTATTATGTTAAATTAAAGAATATTTAATCCCGTGTTGCATCCGGTAAAGAATTGGTCTCCCACTCTTCTCCGTAAGTTTTCGAGTGTCCTGTAAAAGGCAGGTGTTCGAAAAAATAAATACATTTTACATCTTAAATTCAGCGATGAGGTTTGCCACCCATCTTGAATGTCTTGATTTTATATTGGCACGGAGAGGACAGCTTGCATGTTTAATGTATGCAACTGTTCTACTGGCTACCGCACTACGGGATATGCCGTGATGGTATAGTAGTAGTACCTAATAAATTAGTAGGTATATTTATTTTAACATTCTTTGGCTGTACTTAAATTCAGAGCATTATAAATTCGTATTTGTTTCGTAAATCTGAATTTATTTTTTTGTGAGACATATTTTTTTAAATAAATTGTTTGATTAATCAATTATATGTATTATAGATAAATACATTGTCTGTGTTGCATTGTTGATGTGAAACAAATAAATAAAACAATGAGTTGTGGTTTTATACAAACTCTTTCAAAACATATTATTTTTTAAATTCAATTTAACCACATAAGATAATACATCTAAACTGCGTAATTTGCGAAAAAAACAACTTCAAATATTATGTACATAGCTTTAGCCCATTTTTTTTTTCTTTCCCAACTTTCCCCTCATGCTTCAATTCTTGTACTGAAAATGTATGCATACTTGTGGGAAAGACAGAGAGGTCAATTTGATTTATCTTTACATTACAATTAATTCGCCTTTTCACATTCATTCAATTTTTCATACACGCATGCATCTTAGATTACGCCGATATATCCAGTTTTAATTGGTAAAAGATATCATAAATTCCACTCTATCAGTTCCACTAACAAACAACTATAAAAAATACACGGTTCCTTTTAGATATATATTATTAAGTATTTAGTTAATGGATAAAAATAAATTTAGGTACCTACCTATTTTCTATTCGAAATATTTATTTATTTATTTATTTATTTATTTATTTATTTATTTATTTATTTATTTATTTATTTATTTATTTATTTATTTATTTATTTATTTATTTATTTATTTATTTATTTATTTATTTATTTATTTATTTATTTATTTATTTATTTATTTATTTATTTATTTATTTATTTATTTATTTATTTATTTATTTATTTATTTATTTATTTATTTATTTATTTATTTATTTATTTACACAATATACGGCGTGACCCTTTTACATGTTAACAAAAAAGTGTACCTAAGGAACAACAACAATAACAACAACAAAAAAACAAAGTAATCGCAGTCTATACAAAACAATACACCACAAGTCAAGATTAACAACAAAATAATGTAAAAACAATAATAGAAAATTGTATATGAATAAGGTCAATTAAAATAATTCAATTTTGGTATGTCAATATAAGTAAGTCAATAGATACAGACAAGTACATAATCATGTAAAAAATATGTCATATAAAATTCTATTCGATTATATTTCGAATAGAAAATAAGTAGGTACCTACCTAAATTTATAATTCTATTCGAAAAAAAACAACATTAAATGTCCCTAACAGTGCGATTGTTGTTTAGTGTATTTCACTTTCTGTTGTATTTTAAAGCATAATATAAATAATATACCTACCAAAATTACAAAAATGGCAATTTCTTGAATGTATGACATTTCAACCTTGAACTGGACAATCGATAACCACATAATATTAAACCTCATTACATACGGTGTAACGATTAAACCTCATTACATACGGTGTAACGATTAAACCTCATTACATACGGTGTAACGATTAAACCTCATTACATACGGTGTAACGATTAAACCTCATTACATACGGTGTAACGATTAAATCATACGCATGGATTTCGTGGCCACAGCGTAAGTATAAATCTTAACAGCATTCTTCTTAATGTCTTTTGACTGTTCTTATAATCCGACAAGTCATTCCATCGATTTTTCTTACTTCTTAAATAAATAAAAATCTTGGCAAACGATCTCCAACCACGCCGCGGAGATGTTAGATTAAGATTCGCCGGAATCTATTTGCGTACCGGCAGTATGATGAGGCATGCCAAAGAGTATTTTCAATCTAGATAATATAATATACATTCGTATGTAATACGTTGTACTACGGATCGTCAACAACACAACATTTTTAACATAGTTTTTGCAATCATTAATATTACATATTATGAAAGCGTTCAGCAACAACTTCTACCATATAATTCTGTTTTAAACCTGAATGAATGATTGGCGTTCGTGGATAAAATCATCTTATTCGTTCACGCATTCATTGAATTAAGAATATATATAGTAAGGGTGCTAACACAAAGAAACCGGGTTACCTGCTTTCAGATGCCTGCGTCTACCGGCGCCGTGAATGTTTACATGCATTTCAATGGACACAAACATAGTAAAAGCAGGAACGCCGATTGCGATTTACTTTGCCGCCGCTTACCGGCACTTATCGGCGCTGGCAACCTGCTTTCATTGCGTTTGCACACTTACTATCCATTGGATTGGTCTTCAATGAGTTTGGATTTTCTTCTCCATTCCTCCCTATTTTCAGCTAGTCTCTTTGATTCTACGCATGTGTCACAATTCATTTCGTTCTTCAGTTGGTCCATGTAGGAGTCTCTTGGTCGACCTCTACCATTTCTACTTTCGGTCCTACCCTCCGCGATGGTGATAAGCAGGCCTGGGTGCCTGATGTTGTGGCCAATCCAGAGCTCGTTGTTGGCTGATTCTTTTAATGAGTTGACTTCTTTCGACTACCCTGTTTAACACCTCTTCCTTTTCGACGTGTTCCGACCAATGTATAGTAATATAGTATAGTACCTAAGAAATTTAAAATCAATACCTATTTAAAAAAAATTAACCATAAATTTCACATCGATTAAAACCTTACTTATGATCTCCAAAACCTTAGGTATAATTACTCATTTTTTCATTATATTTAATGTTCCAAAGCAATGACAGACTCTTTCCAAAAACGACAATTTGACATTTTTGTTAGATACTTCATGTAAACATACCAAATAGCTGATTGTCATTCTTTTTGACTTAATATGTAAGTTTGTACAAACTTACTCAAAGTTTTTGTTTTGTTCATAACATATAATATAACATTCCAACATTATAATCTACGCAGTATTGAAAAAAACCGTTGCCATTCCGGTCCCCCGATTTACCATCCTTCAATTTATTTATATAATATTAGTTAATGTCTTTTGTGAACAACTCAACAATAAATTAACAATACAATTCTATGCTCAATCACCATGAATCAATATTGTAATGTGGATTCGTAGAAGGACCATACGAAATCATATGGGTTGTTAGAGTCACTTTGATACATTACTCATCAAAATCCATATTCGAACTATACCCATTCTGGTTATTAATATTAAACATGAGATTTATTTCTGCATACGTGTTATATTAACGAGAATAGGAAGACCCTTTTCTTGAAGCGTGATATTGCGAGGTTTTTAAAAATTTCGATTGACCAGTTTCATCTTCAGTAGTTAGAAAAGCAGAGATTCGTTTCTATCTCACTAAATATTTATTTGAACCGAAAACAGAAGTTACTTTAAGTGTAAATTATCTAGAAAGACAATTATTACAAGTTGTTCTTAATTCGGAGATCGAAGTATATGTACAAAATGTGTAAGTACCTAAATTGATATATTTATGAAACAAAGTGTATACAAACGATAACATTGAATTTGCTCATAGATCTTTAAAAAAAATTGAGACTTTCACGATTTAACAATTATTACGAAATTTGGTTTTTTTATTAAAAATATTTTTAATGTGTTTATAACTTTTCCAAGATATCACGTGAAAAAAAAAAGTCCACCCTTAAATCCACCCCCCTTGCTATCGTTTACTCTTACTCATACCCCGATTCTCCAACCTTCCACTTGTCCTCAAACCATCCCAACTCTCCCTAATAATCTTACTCGTCAATAAGTTTTTGTATTTCATTCGAAAATGGTGGATATCTCCGCTGAAACCGTGGTTACTATATTTTTTTTTAAGAAATGACAACTAGGTATCTAAAACATACAAAAATTATATTATTTTAATTCAGTATTTGAATAAATTTCGCTTATTACATATGTTTCTCATAACATAGTTACCAATATTCAGGATGATCGATAACATATAAATTTGTTTTTGATTGTGATTTATAAAATAATTATACGGAAGATCAAGTACGAGTTCGTACTCATGTAAATTTTATTTTTTCTTGACTTATTGTGTGATTAAATTATGAAAATTTATTGGCATTACTGTTTGATATACTTATATACTTTTTATTATTGGTGCTTAATTATCAACCATTTACAGAGAGAGAAAACGCTGCCAGATAACACCACTGCTAAGTGAGTTTCATTGGCTGAGGGTCCCAGAGAGAGTGGAGTTCAAACTGTGCCTCACGGTCCACAAAGCCTTCAGATGTACAGCACATCAATGCCTCGCTGAATTCTGTACCGTCGACGAAACTCTGAGGCGACCACTGCGCTCAGCTTCCACCACTGTCAACAATTTGTAGAACCCCACAGGGCAAACATTTCCAAATACGCAGAGAGGAGCTTCAGCATCGCGGGGCCAACTGCCTGGAACCGATTACCAGCGAATCTAAGACAGAACCGACCTACTGCCACATTCAGGAACAAGTTGAAAACATTGCTCTTCAGGAGAATTCACAACGCCTTTGAGATGGCCACAGATCATTAAAAGGCGTTAAATACAAATTGTCCATATTAATATTAACTCGAATCGTTTCCTTCTATTGCAATGCTTGTTAACCATTTATATGTTTATTATAAAAGTGAAATCCTTTACTTAGTAGTGTATTAAGCTCATAAAGTAGTACGTACCTACTTATATGCAAATATTTTCTTGCATAATTGTTGTTTTCATTCCCCCATTCACATTCAATTGAAAGTATTTGAATAAATCACTCGCAAACGAGTGGATGGCCTTGAGAAGAATAGAATAGAATAGAAAGTATTTGAATATGCAAAACATTTTGTTTACGTGGAGTTGTATTTTGTAGTAACAATATTTTTCAATTATTTGTATAAAGTAAAAGAGTAATAGTATAGGGTGATATTATAACGAAATGATAAAACGTCAGGTAAAATATCACTGGTAAAGATTCATGAATTGAAGAGATAATCTTGAAAAGGCTTTATTATAATATTTTCTCACCCAATTCGACCTTTTCATTTCATCATTCGAAATACAGAGTTTACCTATAAGAAATAAGTAGCTTCCTTACACTAGTCTTTTATATCTGAAAAATGGAAATAAGGTGTTTTCACGGACTATTTGATTCTGGCTCCGCGTAGGAAGGGATTAAATCTAGGTTATTTATTTTTATTGTTCCTTTACTCTCCCACTTTTTATATTTATTCGTTTGTTCATTTAACAAAAAAAAGTGCCCGTTTACTACTGGGATGCTTGGGTTTTTTTATGAGGGTACTCCTCATTCAAAAATATTTCTTTTTTTTGGGATATCTCAGTTAGAAGTTATTCACCAAAACAGTTTTTTGAACGACCTCGCTTAGATGACTGTGACCGATCGCATTATGATATGAAAACCTCTCTTTGATATGTTCACATCAAATACACGCTAATAACAACTATACCATCTAGTTCTATCGTGACTTTTTCTATACTAAGTACCTAATATGAGTAATAAAAACCTTCATTGTTTAACTATTCGATTATATTTTGGTAAAATGGATATGGTCGACACTGTGTGTAAGTTATTTATTTTACGCCAAGTACAACAGTCATAAAATTACTTATCATTCTGCGCACTTTATTAAAATGTTGTAGCCAGAAAATATGAATAGTGTAAGTTTATTCAGATGCGAAAACAATGTTGGTATCTCGGAATTATGATCAAGAAATTTGGAGTACACATTCTCTTACTGCTTTCTATTAAGAAGGTGCATTCATATTGATTACTACGAGGGTGTTTGGGTTTATTTTAAAATTTGCACGACAAAGAAGTCAAACTTTACTTTAAGAAAAACCGCAGATTCATCTAAAAAAAATCATTGAACACGCGTTCTATTAGTTTGCCTCAAATAGTAAAAATTTTGCAGGGTTTTTTTTATTATTTTTCTATTGAAAGCACTGGTGTTGGCTGAATCATAAATATCTATGATTTGTTCATTCAAACAAGCTTTTAAAACAGAAGAATTTGAATATTTTTGTACAAACGTGTAAATAATTTTACTATAAATAAACTGTGAATACACACAGACATCGTACAACATAGACACTTATGTATATATTTATTTGTAATACAAGACGATAATAGAAATACGGTGCTACGAAACTAAATTACATTAGATATTCCAAACAAAAGGGTAAGGAAGTTTTACTTGAGACAATAAAGCAGTACGTACAAGTATAAATATCAGACAAATAGTTAATATGGTCAAACCTTTTGTTTGGTAGTAAGAAATGTAATCAGAACAAGACACGCTAGATTTAAAACATAAGTAGGTATGTAGGTAATGCCTGGATAAATATTTTAACCCGTTCTTAGAGGTACTTAAATGATAACATTTCCAATACTATTCAATCATTCATTCTTGGAGCACAGGGCAGAAAATAGCCTCTTACATTTAGAACAATGACGGTCAACCCGTGGCCCGCATTTGGTGTCTGCTTGTGCTGGCCCGCGGACTATATGCACACATTTTTTTCTTTAAGTGTAGGTAAATAAAACCACCAAAAGAACATTCCATCGTGCGTAGTTTGTATCATATCCCATATATGGAAGTATCTCAGAAAATTGATTCAACTATCATGACAATTTTTTCTATGGTATATTCGTGTTAACAAACAATTTGTTAAACAAACGTTAAGTTGATTTCAAAAAGTGCGCACGTCGGTCAATATATTGAATATATTATTTTTAAAAATCGAGTATCCAAGTTCATATTTTATGCTCTAGCATTGGATAAAAGCACAGACCCAACGAATACCGCCCAAGTGGCGATTAGGAAAAAAATATTCATTTTAATCATAGGTACCTACAGTGTGTTTTAATGTGTATTTTAGTAATTATTCCCAGCATCGGATTCAATAGCTAGTTATAAATAACATAAATGGTGGCTATTTTTAGTCATTCTAAACTTGTATTGTTTCCCGTCTTAGAAACTTCTTTATCTATGGTTTATGTTGTATTTATAATAAATATCTTTAATAATAATAATAATAGTACATAAAAGTAGACGTTATTAATTAAGTTGGAGTGTGGATGTTTATTTTGCATCAATATTTTATGAATTTCCTCATCACTCATTTCTAAATGCTTATTAAAGTATGGTATTTTGAGCTTACATTAATTTTGAGAAGAAATATTAATTTAACGATTAAAAATGATATGCCCTTTAGTGTTTCAAATGTTTAAGTATCAAACTTTTGTTTTAAAATTCAATATAATACAGTCTAGTATAATACATATTCAATACAATATAATTCAATATAATTACGCGTTTTAATATCTTATTTCAAATTTTATAATATTATAGACATTTATTATTATATCTGATTTTATTATGTGTTTATTATATTTTATTATATTAATTTTATTTTTACATTTTTTTTTAATTATATTTTTATTATTTAAATTATTTTATCTCTTATTAATTAATTATTACAAAATTATAATCCTAACGAACTTTTGTATTTGTTTTGTTTAATTCAGTATAGATCAGCACCTGATGATGCGAACTCTGAGTCCGCGAAACCGGTCGTGCGTTAGTCTTACTCAACAGTTACACAAAACAAAATAATAATAAATATTTATTTTATTTTATTTGATAATTTATAATTATTATTTCAATTTATCCTATTTGTTATGTCGTTTATTTTTTTAGTTGATAATACATACATACATACATACCATCACGCCGCTTCCCTCGCGGGGTAGGCAGAAAGGATCGAGCGCCACTTCCTTCTATCCTTGCATACATCTTTCGCTTCCGTCACTGTCATACAATTCCTCATGCATGCTCTCCTGTTCAACGTGCTCAACACGTGACCGTCCTGTAGGATTTGATTTAAATGATCTTGCCATTTAATCCTCGGACGTTGATAATATACTAGTGTTTATTATTGTTATTTGATATTGTTTGTGTGATCATGTAAATACTGTCGATTTATGTGAATATTGTACTAATTATTTATTCTTGAGTAGAGTCTCGGCTTTCAGAACAAGGGGTCCGTGGTTCGATACCAGGTGCCGGCAAACTCCCCTTTCACGGCACAAGCTATTAGCTTAGTGTGAAAGGTGTAGGTATAAGGTTGTATTTGGGTCTATAACAAAACCCAGATACCTAGGTATATCTTAAATAAAAAAAAATATGAGTATTTATATGGAACAAATACGTAGAGGACGATTCCTTTTTCCATTCATATCATCATGGCACTTGCCACAAGTGGGGTAGCCAGCGAATTAACTGCATAAAGGACAATTTGTGTATTTATTATACCTATACAGTACAAGAACCAAATGTTTTTTTACACAAACTCTTGCAAGTAAGTATGTACATAAGCCGTGGAGCACCCGCCAATGAATTGGTCTCTCACTCTTGTCCGTAAGTTATTAAGTGTCATGTAAAAGGCAGGCGTTCAAAAAACTAAAGACATTTTACATCTCAAATTCAGCGATGAGGTTTGCTACCCATCCTGAATCCCTTAGTTTTTGATGGCTCAGAGAAGACGGTTTGCATGTTTACTACATGTAGCTGGTCTGCTGGCTACCACACTTGTGGAATATGCCGTGATGGTGAAACAGTAGTAGTAGTAGTAGTAGGTTTATCACTTATTAGGTATTATTTTTTCATTCAATTTTATATAGCAAGCAGTCTCTTACAACAAAAGAAATCTCATGGCACTGTGTAGATACCTACATGTTTATGATTCAATTTCGTCTTTGCACTCCAGTCAAACATCATAAATAGAAACGCAAGATCACCTTTACAACAAGCAGGTGACTGATCTTGTATGTTTAAAAATACATTTCTATTTATCTTTAAGTTTGACATTTTCATACGAGTAGCTGTACTTGTAATAATTATGCATAAATAATTTTAACGGTTTGTACATAAATACGTAATAAAAATATGAAATGGATCTACTAAATAACCAAGGCTCTGCACAAAGTAAGGGATCACACGTTATGTCAAAAGAATAGATGAAACAAGTTGGGCACGATCCTTAGAAAGGAGGGACTGATGGAGAAAAACAAATCGATAGTATGTTTAAAATATTTACATTTTTTTAATTATTGTTTTACCGGATTTGGGCACAACGTGCACATGACAAAACCAATCCGATATCGAGATTGAAGAACCATGTTAACACAATGTAACATTGTTGCACAATCTAATCGGAAAAAAGTGAGAAAGGCGTCCCAACGCCTACGAATTGGCTCTTGGCTGGTCTCCCAAAAGATGGTTGCTTCGATGGTTAAAATAAACGTATTAATTAAGTTTTCAGATGATTATTATTAACAACAAAAACTCTATCCACTTTAAAAGTCTTTAGACTAGTCTATCATTAATTATAATGTTTGCTGATGATGATACGATTGTTTCCGCATGATTTCGATTTGACGAGATTTAAGTATGTAATAGTCTTCAAACCGCCCATTGAAAGCGGTGATGAATTAAGCTTTCGATTTGCTTCTAAAACTAGTGACAGCTTGATTATTTCTAAGCGCCTAAATGTTAACGTTAACTGGTTGTTGCACCTCTTGTTTGAGGGGAGTCTTCTATTGTTGATTTGATATTTTATTTGTGAGACGTAATCTTTCAAAATCTGCATTTTTTTATCTCTCATGAGCAGTCATCTGCTCCTCTATATACTGGGAGTGTAATTGCTTTCTCTCTCTTGGTGCTTACTTGGAGATGAGGCCATAAAGTCTATTCGACTCTGTCCTTGGCCAGAGATCATACCAGCCATTGATGATGCACTGTGACTCTAAGGGAGCTCAACCATTGTAGTAGTAGATTTCTGTCCAAAGTTTTATTGCATTTCTTGTTTAATGTTATCCTGCATCCTTTTTCTTGGTTAACTTTATACCATAGATAAAATTTCGGGTGTACATTCTAGTATCCTACTAATAATAATATTATCACACCGTTTTGTTATTGGCCGTGTATCAAAAACGCCGCGACTACAACCGCATCATACTAAGTGCTTGCGTACGACTTTTATAAGTCAATAACTATAGTATCACATCCTCTTAGATATTATATCAACATGTTAGAGTCGCAATACAGATTTGTCACCATCAATTTTGTTTCAAACTCGTTGTTGGAATAATCTTTGTTTCTTATTGCATTTTTGTAGAGGCACTGCGTCTATAATGAAGTTGATCTTTACAACAATTTATTATTTTAATGCAGTGAACACTGTTCAAGAATAATACGCAAGTAATCTCTTTGGATAAATATGACAAAAACTTAAACATCTTTGCAGATGCATTATGTAAATGCTCGTGGTTTTTCTGCCAAAGACTAGTTCATCCACTCTTTTTCAAAAAGGTTCCTATAAAAGGCACGGATTTAACATCTTCAATTCAACGGTTAGGAACGCCATAATTTTTTTATTGTCCAACATTCATGTTATACTCTGCTGGTTATCCCTTAGCGATCGTATGGTAAGAGTTGGTATTCTGATAAGAAGGCCGGTGGGTCATCCTAGAAGAAGTTAGCAAGGACATGAAGCAACCAGAGGTCCTAGAAACCGTGAAAGACAAAATTTTCTGGAAGATGTACCTACCTAAGCACCAAGAAGATGAAGATTTATTTATTTATTTTTATTTATTCAAAACAAAAATACATCAACACTTACATCAAATACATATATACAGAAGGTAAACAACAGAAACAGAATTTGATACAAATATGCGTTCCATTAGAGGCGTAATTTGTTAATCTCTGAGTTAGCCGTAAGTCTAGGCAAACCTAACACCCCAAGGTACCCAGAAAAAAATCCAAAGAGCACCAAAGTATACCCAAGAGTCCAACCGAGTTACATCAAGATGCCAGGAGCAAACCTGACAGCAAAAAACAGATGTTCACTTTATCTCTACTGTGTATTACATCTTCTTCTTTTTCTGCTTGTAGTAGATCATTAATCTGTTTGTTCGGAATTTGTTTCCTCTTGCGACGATGAAGACCAACTATCTTTCCATCTTTTAGGAGACCTTCCAGGCAATCTTCGTCCTAATGGAATCTCGTTCGCGGCGATGTGTGCTAATCTGTCACTACTCATGCGGTCCACATGGTCCCTCCAGAACCGTCTTCTCTTTCTGCTCCACCGAACGACATCTTCAATTTCGCATATTTTTCTTATTTATGTATTACAACTATATTTCTAAAATAATAATAAAATAAGTCAATTAATATATAAAAGATAAATGGATGTACCTAATAAATTATCTTATACCTTATATCTTATACTTATGTTAATTCTTAAAAAGTTGAAATCTTTATAATACGTCATATACTATATTAACCCAGATAAGCCGGCTGTACGTTTTATTGAATACAGTTGCTTCAGTTATTTCAATCGCTAATCGTTAAATAGCAATAGAAAATTGTGAAATACGAAGAAAAAAAACACTCGTTATTGATAAATAAAATTCTTTCAAACAATGTAAAGAAAAACTACACTTTAGGAAACAACAGTCTCCAAAAGAATTAATAACAATAACAGTTTGTATTATGAATGGAAAAAATAGCCCAATATTACAATTGTACACATTGTGTTGTCAAAATAAGATGTACAATTAGGTTTTGTATCCGACTGCTGGTATCATATATACAATATACACATCTTTGGAATACACAGCAGTTTTTCTTTTACTATTTTATTATTTTTCCGTCGTAATCCAACGAAGTATTTTGACGAACCTACTTTTTGAATCATCATTACGAACTACACAAATAGGTTCATACTTCGAGCACATTTCCATAATGGATGATTTCATATTTACGAGTAATAAATTAATTATCAATTGAAATCAATTTAAGATTTTATTTAAAATTAATTAAAAAAAAAATACACTTTCATTCCACTATGAGAATTGTTTTAATTGTTATATTGAGTAATATTGATAAAATCTATTTCATAAAACAAAAATATCGGTTTGTGTCTGTATATACTCGTACTCGTATTTGATTTAAAGAAACTATCTTTATACTTATACATACGTGTTAGATAGAACTCTCCGATGCATTTGACACGTCATGTCTAACGTATAGTATTTTAGTTTGGACAGTATTTTCTAAATAAAAACATGTTGTAACCAACTAAATAAAATTCATTCTATTGAATATAACACATGAATTTGTCTTTTAGTACGATGAGCTGGTTTAATACGAGTAGTTACAAATATTTTAACTTTAACAACAAACAAACTTTAACTTTTACTTTTTTTTCCTCAAGATTGAAACATTTCTGGTAAGAGTGGAATCTTCGCTGGTCTACATGTCAAATATATTAATTGTCAACATATTGTATAACGACTGTTTGATTCTAAATATTGTGAAAATAAAATAAAAATAAAATAAAATATTTATTCGATATTAAGTATGTTTTTCGATTTAAATAATCTCACTATGTATACAATCACAGTATTTCTGGAACAGTCATAAAGAGAGTAAATAAGTTTAAATATCTGGTAGAAGGTCTTGACCAAGAAACTGAATTTAAGTATCTATAAGATGGAAGCAACACGAGTCGCTTTCAACAAAATGAGATAAGTTTTTTGCGACTACAATCTTATTTATTTATTTTATTCTTCACTGCACATTGGTTACATTATTTCAAGTCAATACAAAGTATCATTAATATACCAGATATTCAATGTACAGAGGCCGAGTTTATCGCTAGAATGCGTAATAAAATTAAAATCAAAGAAACATACATAAGAAATAAATATATAAAATTAAAACAGAATTGAAATCATAGAAACATGCATAACAAATAAATATACGTGTCAACAGAAATAATTTATTTATTTATTTATAATAAAAATAAAACATACACATAATTAAGACCGTAGACAATATATTGCATTAATTACAGCATGCACACGCAAAATGGTAAGGAGTTTAGGAGACATGCTACATTATATTCAATCTTAATCTGAAGCTTATACAGCGGTTGGTTAAATGCTACATATCGATGGTAGAAAGCACAAAAGACACATGTCCACTTTTTAGGTAAAATGAGTTTATACATGTACAAGATCGTTTGCAACGCCATCTATGTCCTGACTAAATATTACCAACAATCTTCTATTCTATTTTTCTCAAGGCCATCCACTCGTTTGCGAGTGATTTAGGACCAACAATCTTAATATCATTATTGAAATATTTAATAAAAACCAAATGTCACATGTCCACAAATGCACTTTGTTTTGTGCACAGATGTGACATGTCACATAAAATATGAAGATTCTAAAAAACAAATGCCCATCTAGGACGGACATGTGTCATCTGTGCTTGCATAAACGCATCCCAATAGTCGCCGTGAGCGGCGCTTCCATCACACTTCCAAACACATGTCCATGACCATCATCTAAAAATGGTAATTCTTGACATTCTGGTTTAAAATATAATAAAAAATAAGTAATTAATGACATTACAAAAGAATAAAGATTATGATTTTCAACACCTTCTGCATTAATTTGAAGCTAGTGAATTAATTGAGAATGTCAAACTTTAAAAACCTGTTTTCTCTTAACTGTCAAATGTGGACATGTGTCTTTTGTGCTTTATTCCATCGATATGGTCATGGAGTTGAAATGTGGACCCTCAAAATAAGTTGCACGAACCAGTTAGAGCCATTTAAAATGTGAATACATCGAAGAATGCTTTGACAGATATGGTCAGTAATGCAGGAGTACTCTAAAGAGCCAGAGTGAATAGGGAACTAATTTAAAATGATCAAACCTGAAAAATGCCGTCTTTAGGTAAAATGATAAGACGAAAAAAGTGCAAGTTGATGTATCTGATCATCAAGGGCAAGATCGAGGGTGAAAGAGATGTTCGGAGAAGGCGAAGTACCAGGCACCATTATATACACGAGTTTTGACAAATACGGATTGTCAAGGAGCTTTTTGGTACTGCCTAGGTTCGGAACGCATTCTTGCAAGTGAATGTCAACATCGGGAGGACCTGAATTGACACATAAAGAAGAAGAATATTTTTTTACCGACAAGCCACCCGTAACGAGTGATTTGTGAAATAATTATACAAGAATAATAATAACGATTAATTACAAGATTATTAATATACAAGATATATAATGTTGCAAAACTCTTTATTGGAATAACGAATTTCATAAAAAAAATATTGCCAAACTTTTATATTAAATTATTATTTTATACTTAAAACCAACACCACTGACCTTTATGTATGTATGGATAGGTACATTCCAAAACATTGTCGTGGAAAAGTTGAAGCGAAATCCAACTACGGTGAAATCCATAGGGATTTTGTAGACGTTCAACTAGCACTTATAATAAGATTTGAAAAATTTCCACTTTCTGGTGTTGTCAGTTTATTTAATATTCAACAGTGAGTTTCATCATAAAATCACATTACCTCAACACAGACATAGAGAGAAAGATAGAGAGAGAGAGTAATGTCTACGCGTTACATACTGTTAGATGTTGTATTTGTTACAACAATATTATAATATTCCCTTGTGGCACACCCTTTTAGATATAGGCGGAGAAGATAAAGAAACCAGACTATTCTATTCTTTCTTCCCTTCACTGCTATTCATCAACGTGATTCATATAACTTTTCAGATAGTCATTCGCTCTGAACCATGCTCTTTTATTCTTTACATTGTGAATTACTCTGTAATTGGAGAAGACCGTAGTCTGTTTTACTTTATCCGTTCATCTCACTGCAGTTCTCTCTCTAGGTCTCTGACCCGGCTTGGATCCTGAAATAACCATTTTTTATATGAACTTTTTGATGAAAGCTTTTCCATGATTTATTTATTTATTGATACATCAACGGCCCACTGGCCTTTTAAAAGTAAGGTTGGCACAATACAAAATATAACAATAGTATAATTCCGCGTACCTACATACTTATAATATGGAGACGTTAGTACTTTTGCCTATCCAACATTTCATTGCATATTTTTAAATTGTACAACTACAACTATGGTTTTTAGATTCGAATATTGCGCATTGACATGGGATCCGCTTCATGAAAAATATAATGACAACTGAAAGTTTATGAGAAGGTGTAGACGCAAATATAGGATTAATATGATAGACCATCTGATTGAGACTTGTCGAGTCGTCAAGAAGTTATTGATGTATGTATTTTGGTTATTGACTGGGGTAGGTTTTCGTGTGCCATCAGATAGAAGGTAGTATCGTCCCAATTACTTAAGTAAGGTTCACACTGATGCTGGTTTAAGAAACCCACAACACCGCATTATGAATACTTATAACACGAAATTCGGTGATATGGACATAATTATGTATGTATTTGTAGGAAGTGCTCGCGGTTTTGAAATGTCAATTTTGTAGAATCCTTAACATTGATTTTCTCTGCGACCCTTAATTGTACTTTTCATCGTTTTCCCTCCTTCATCATTTTTCCACACTCAATTGCATAAACTATAAGTACGTTGTTCTTTGATTTATAAAGGTAGGAAGATTTCATTTATGTTTTGTATTCATACTTTGTAATTATTTTTTTAATTGACTCATATGGTAATATTAATGTTTTACTCTTAATTTCTTTTTTAATTGTTTTTATTTTTCAACTGGATGGGCTTTAGTATAAATAAATGGAATAATATATGGACACTTATAAATTAGTTTTGTATGTGATTGTATAATAATTGCACTAAAGATATAATATATTGACTGGAGTGTTTTGTTATCTTCTTCTTCTTGTGTTGTATCAGGTCCCCCCGACGTTGGCAATCACTCTGATGAAGACTTCTATATTTTACGCGACCCGGTGCAGTTCCTCTATATGTCTCATCTCTGTCCAGTCTCGTATGTTGCACAACCAAAACGTTAGCCTTTTTCCAGGATTACGCTGACCCTCAATTTTCCCCATCAGTATCAGTTGGAGCAAACTGTACTAATTTCCCCGCAGAATGTGACCCAGATATGAGATTTTACAGATCTCAACTCATTTAACGAGTTTGCCAGCACCTGGGATTAAACCTCTTATGCATGAGGCCGAAACTCTACCTCTAGGCCACAGAGGAGTTTATTGACTTAAATAAGTAAATTTTAGGATCTTCTGTTGACTGAAATAAATAAATATTAGGGTTTCTGTATCACGTATTCCAATTAATTTAAAATCTTAGACCCCATTTCAGTCTTATATAATATTTTAACTGTGCAATTGTGAAATCATTCATAATATTCAACTGATTACTGCCAAATTAAGTTTTTCCCATGATATATTGTTTCATAAGCGTCCATAATTTTATAAATTTTAAGTAATAAGACGTTCATATTAACAGTTTTTCTATGCGGTCTATATGCTCTTCTGTTTCATGCACTCCCATGTCAAATCTTGGATCACATGACAACCCATTAGTATATTTAGCATTCGCCAACTTGTACTGAGTCTTGGCTTCATTATACTTCATTCGTGCTGTTGAAATATCATTCATATTCTTCAATAAATTTCCATCAGCTTCGAGTTTTACCCCCTGACTCAGCGTTTTATTAGCGTCTATAACTATATCAAGGCAATTAGCGATCGTTTTTGTTCTTCCGTCATTTTTGATAGCTAAAGCATCTAGTGTTAGTTTGTGTGCCTCTGCAAATCGTGCTACAGCTACCGGAGATCCACATTCAACAGCCCAAGCTTCGTTCACTTTCTGTGTTGTAAGCTTAAGAAGAATTCTGAATTTCAATGCAGACAGTTCATCTCTATTCGATCCCCTTGCTCTACTTAATGCTTCATTGACAACTGAGAAAGCATCGATATAATTTTCATTTATGTACAAATCTTTTGCTTCTTTTATCATATTGTCAATACTTGAGGACTTTGATTCATCTGTAGAAGTGTTGCCAGTTGGTATATTCGGTTTAACTTTAGGTGGAGGTGGAGGTGGAGGTGGAGATGGTCGATCACTTATAAGAAGAGTTAGATTTCTTTCATGTCTTGATACTCCAATATTTCGTTTACCTCTATGATTTTGGATTGTTGACGTGTACGGATCAGAACATAGCTGCGAAAATGTGAATTGTTCTACTGTTCCGTCAGCAAATGTAAGCACCATATTGAAATACACGTGTCCTGTTTTTTTCACAATTGTAAGTGGATGCTCAGCATGCGATCCAGAATTAATATGAATTCCATTAAATTTTTGATCTACTCTCTGTCCATCCTGCCAATCGGAAGGAGT
Source organism: Athripsodes cinereus (assembly GCA_947579605.1). Taxonomy (NCBI): domain Eukaryota; kingdom Metazoa; phylum Arthropoda; class Insecta; order Trichoptera; family Leptoceridae; genus Athripsodes; species Athripsodes cinereus. The sequence continues at coordinate 18,865,814 of OX388319.1, read as the reverse complement.
GACGTTGACGACTTGAATATTTGTGATGGCAGACCCACATTGATTTAAAACTTTGAAATTAAACTGTCCCATTATTAAAGGTATTAAGTTACTTTCTGTCTTCACTTTGACAAAATTAAATGTACTAATGATTTATGGTAATCATGACTTGCCTTTTATATATTTCTGACAAAACCATTTTAAATAAAATGTGAACGTGCAAATTTAAGATTTGTATTGTTCAAATATTTTAGATTTGATTTAAAATTAGTGGTTTTGAATAACAATAGTAGGTACATACATTTGAAATGATAATCAATAGGTACCTAAATATCTTGTGATTTTAATTGAGTAGGTACTTACACGTCTGATAATTTTTAATTTTTGAAAATTGATTGTTTGATAAAAAAGAAGTTAAAAAATCTTCTCATCATTAATTTCATAATTAAATAAATAATAAACCCAATTTTTCGTATTAATTAACAAATTATCTCTACTATCTTTTAAGGCCATCCACTCCTTTACGAATGATCAGGAGTATACATAATATGAACATGTAAATTTTATTTTAAAATCAACTGTTGTATGAGACTACATATTATTATGTTACATATATATCGTGTTCGTCGATAGCCTGGAGGTAGAGTCTCGGCCTCGTGAACTAGGGGTCCGTGGATCGATCCCAGGTGCCGGCAAACTCCCCTTTCACGACACAAGCTTTTAGCTTACTGTGAAAGGAGTATAAGGTTGTATTTGGGTTTGAAACAAAACCCAGATATATCTTTTAAAAAAAATATATATAAAAATTCCATTAATGAAAGATCACGTAATTTTACGCAGGAGATATTATAAGATGAATGTTTTACTCCATTTCACTGCGTACAGTCGGGCAGAGACTTGGCTCTTGCCTTTGCCTTTGCACAATGTTGAACCACAACACCTTTTCGACGAATCCAATCTGCATATTCTGGTGACGGGCCGTGTCTCGTCCCGTATGCAAAGGCAAGAGCCATGTCTCTGCCCGACTGTACGCAGTGAAATGGAGTAAAACATTCATCTTATAATATCAAAACATTTGATTGTTTTGTTTTAAAATTGAGAATTTTTATAAAAGGATGGCTTTTGACAAGATGTAGAAAAAGACAAAATTAAATAACATAAATTGTCGTTTTTCTGGTTTTCCCAGATGAAACTAAATTATGTTTATTATGTGTTATATAAAAAAATGATTAATTATATTTTAAGTACAAGTATTAAGTTATTGTGTTTATAATATACATATATATATCGTTGCCGTGGAGGTGAAGTGATCCAAGCCACACTTTTTTGAAAAATGAGTTAAGTATGCAGTTTTGTTCAGAAAACCACGGAGAACATAGTGGTGCAGAGAAATAAGTGATTTGATATTCTTAAAGGGCATTTTTGGAAGATTTTAAAGAGATGTCAAGTATTTTTACATCATTTCTAGTGTGTGTTAGAGCATTTCACTAACAAATAGTTCAATTATATTATAGAAGTGAAAAGATCCAAGCCGCATAGCGCCTAACTTTCCACACAACTTTTTTACGCTGGATCTTTCTCAGCTACAGTGGTGAAATAACCCAAGTGATAAATTCGTGTTTACTTCTAAAATATAAAAATTCTTTAATATTTTGTTATTTATGTTAGTGGAATATGTGATCAGGAATATTGTTTCAAAATTTTAGCGAAATCCATGCAAAAATAACTTAGTTATTGTCAGATTAGTATTTTCGGATGTGACAGCGTAACTTCAACACCTTTTTTCTCGGAATGTCTGTCTTGTGGGTTAGATCACTTCACATCCACGGCAACGATATTTAGGTACGTATATTTACAACATAAAAATCTTCTGTTAATTTGATCAGCAGTTTTGATTTGTTTTTAAATAGAAGATTAGGTATGTGAGAAAATCTCTAAATAGACAGCCCATTACACTACAACCAATTATAACTTATTTATCCAATGTGGTAGTTAATTGCAGTTTATTTAATTTCCTCATTCATCACATTACACTGTTACGTATAGGTTGTAACAGAATTATTATCAGGGTTAAATATAATAAAGAAAAAGAAGAAGAGCGTTTCTGAAAAATATTTAATTTTTGTCTTTGGATGTGATTGCGGAAATAGCGCGGGATGTGTGACGAACTTCATTGGAGTCTAAAAACAACGTGGCGTGACGTATGTAGTTCTCGTAATGAGAGAGATAGCGGATAATTAGCTATTTAATTGGGAGTAACCCAGGAAGAAGTCTCTTTATACGTCTGACCGCGAAGAAGTGATCATTAGTAGGTCATGGTACCTATGTAATAAATTTTAATCTCTCATGTGGAGTGTTACATTTTAAATTATTACCAAGTCGTGTCGCATAACTGCGAGCACTTTTAGAAGGAATGTAAATTAATATTGTGAACAAAATTGATTGCGACGAGCGAGGATCTAAATATTATACCGCTAAACATGAAGGTATGTAACATTTGGTATTATTTAGTGGAATGCCGTTTAATGGATTATTATATTATTTTATATCAGAAATTGATTGTGTCTTCTGTGTTTGATACAGAAGCGGTAAATACCCAGGGGGATTAGAGTTCGGGAGGTTTTAACATTCATTGATGCGAGTGATACCACGTGCCCAGGCTAAAATAGAATGATATCATCATAAGCAGATGAATCTGGAAAGATTAATCTACAAGATTAATGGAGGCTAACCACACAGGCGGGAACAGTGTGATGTCTAATTTTGCAGATCGTCTATACAGCCAACCGAATTTCATAATTAATTAAAATCACCAGGAAATCAACAGGTCACATTTTCATTTCACTATTAGTATGTAAGGTTCAGCATGTATATACATGGTTATACATGAAGGTCAAGTCAGAGTGTAATTAGTTATAATTGTGACGAAGGATGTATATAAAAATTGATAATCATGTAATAATTTAGTTAAGAAGTTTGTTAACAAAGTTGTGAAAACCAGCTGTCTACTATCAGTGTATAGTGGAAGTGGATTAAAGATTTTTATTTGAAACCTTCTTTGAATTAAATCAATACTCCCATGATGAATGTGGAGTATTCAATGAGACCGCATAGCATTGACTTGACAGTGAAAATATCACAAATAATTTTAGAATCATATTCAGTAATGGTAATTATCAAATTAGAGGTGGAAATAACCCACGCCTTTGAGATTAGTATGTAATGAATGGGGTCTCATTGGATTTCCAATTCAAGCTCTACCGACTGAGGAAAATATATAAAACTGCCACAAGGTATACAATATTTTTCATTTCCCTTATTTTTGAATGCTTATATTTTACAATGCATAGGCAGATACAACGCAACGAATGCAACACAATCATATTCAATTGGACCTAAAATACTCAAAAATATTTTTGAGTATTTTAGAAGAAACATCTTCATACAAGTTGCCTAACAGGAGCGTTGTGTAACCATTGTTATTGTCACTTATTCTCGGTTAATCTGGTGACATGCGCAAATTGTTTTATATTTCTAAGATGCCAGCGGAACTAAGAAGCAATAAAAAAGTATTTTCTTGGTTGGCGAAGTAAATCAATAAATGAAAGGTGCAAAATTACCGTCGAATCATCAAGTTCTTGCAGTTATTTCTTTTGTTGAAAGTTGATTGTTAGTGATCAATAACCGCATACGAAGAATAGAAGCAGTTCTTATTAGGTTGTGTGCATGAACATAAAAAAATGTATCCATGCTGTTAAAAAGAGACTTTAAACAGGAAATGTCCAAATTAATAAATATAAATATTGTATCAATATGGTACATAGATAAGAAAAATTAAGGATTTAGACTCTCTTGCATTCTTTGCACACATATTCATTACAGTGTCGGGACTAGATATCTATATTGGTCATATTTACCTGATGCCATAATCATCATCATCGCCCTCAACGCTCCTCTCGGGAGTACAGGGCAGAAACCAGCCTCCTCCATTCAGAGCGTCTCTGTGCCAATCGCGTCACCTTTTCCCACGACATTCCCTGCGCTCTGATGTCGTTGTCATAGGAACGGAGTATTGTGTAAGAGGGACGCCCGGGCCGTCGGAGCCCTTGCGGAAGGCTTACCTGATGTATGTTATTGTTATTTCCGCAATTTGAAAATGGAATTCAACAAATACTTTTCGAATTTCAACCCTTCCCTCGCCAAATCTTCAATATGGTTTTTGGTGGGCATGTGCTATACAATATGCACACAATGACTTACTTATTTATACGTACATATATTATACGGAAGACAAGCTATTGATTCATATAACTTTTTGCCCACTGGTCGTCAATCCACAGATGAATAGTCTAAGGCTTAGCCAAGATGTTTTCAAGGGGATGGAAACAGCAGCTTGGTATAATTTATTTTTTAGCAAAACAACGATTAGTTAACCTTTTTATTTGGTTTCAGTTTTCACAATTCTTTTTTATTGTTTTTGAAATCCTAAGCGAGAGACTTCAGTACCATTTCCTTCCTTCCTGGATATGTTTCTGTAACAGACTAAAAACCAACAGTACCAATTATTCCTCTCAATCATTCTTAGTTTATTGTGCTCGTTTTCGGAACAATATTCCTTCTTCGCATATAGTTTCACAATCGCTCAATTTTTTTAAATCTTCAGATAAAGAAAATAAACTGTCTTCTAACTCAGTATCTGTTCCTTAGCCGCCCTCCCTTCCTCCAATCCAAAATCCCAACCACGTGTTGGGTGTGTATAAAATATTATTTTTAATTTTGTTTTTTTTTCTTTTGTTATGAATTGATGGTTTCTTATTTAAGTAAATTTGTTTTGACTAGGTATATCTCAGTGTGTCGCGATTATATGGAAGAAATCACTTGATAGTGATAATCTCGCCACTGCACATCGTCCTAGTATTTTAAAATTTGTATTGTTTTTTTAACACTGTAATAATATTAAAATTTTGAAAAGCTCGTTCAAAATGGTGTACGTACACTGAAATCGAGATAGCGTATTTCAAATTCACGTAACAAACAAACATAGAAATTTAAGTAAAAAAAATAAAACTAATTTACAGCTAACAACTAACTATAAACTATAATGAATAAATAAAAAGTAGGTATTTTACTGCGTTTACAGAGCGGCTGCCCAATCCTGATTCTAGTTTCTTGCATATTATTATACTGATGTGAGAATCATTGCTATTCGACAGTATTAAAACATACCTTTTAAAATTGTCATTACAGAAATTTCTGGAATATTTTATACTGAGGGCAGTTGCATGTTTGGTACATGTAGCTAGTCTGCAGGTTATATTAGAGGTCAATTAGTTGGATATACCGTGATTGTGTAGTATAGTATAATATTATTATACACACGTTGATAGCAATATCTACATATTTCTCAAATGAATAGTTTTTTTTATTATTTATTAATATTGTATTTATCGCTTTAATTTCTTTTATATTTGTATATTGTCTATCCTATTCGCATTTTTTTGCTGTCTTATGTCAAACTAAGTTGTATCGATATTTGTTGATGATGACATCTACATAATATTTGACCTCATCGATTATTTTGGTTCAAAACCGATTATTTCCCTGAACCTGTCTATTATCACAGAATTCCATACAAAACCTAAAACCCTGACTCATTTACAAAAGTGAGGCAAAAAATCTATGAATTTTTGACAGAACGGTTGGCGAATGCGTGTTGTGTTTCCTACATTTTATGAAGTATTTCTCGCATATTTTAAAAATATATCATTTTTACATTTATAAAAACGTAATTGGACATTTTTTGAAGTTCTTGTCGACGTTTTAAGCGATTCACCACACTTCTTTTCGCCAACCGATCTGTCAAAAGTGCCGAAAAATGGTGCCTCACTTTATTACAATGAAAATACATACGAGTACTCCATCTAGGTATTATATATAAAAATCTATGTCTATTATCTACCCTCTAATAAGTTTTAATTTTTCTCTATAATGTTACTCTCCAGTCTATTTGTGTATTGTATCTTATATGTTTATTATGATGCCTAAATTTGTTTTTTGTGCATATGCTACTGCTTGTACTATCCGCCTCGACTCAGGCTTCAGCCTAGTCAGGCTCTTGCCAAAATAGAATTAATTGTACTGTTTTAGATTGTATGTATCTTCATGCTTATTTGAAGAAATAAATAAAATTGAATTTGAATTCCTATATTTTATTAAATGTACCTACGCGTTACGTTTACGAAATGGTGTGATTTTTTCATTCATTTTCTTTTTCGTTTATTTTATTTTTTCGTTCATAAATAAATAAAATATTATCATATTATATTATGTAGTTTATAAATGATAAGTACTCGTACGTGCATCTAAAACGTGTATTTGTACAAATTAATAAAATTTTAATGTAATATACCTAGAAAAATATTTGTAAAACAGTGAAGTATGAGTAGGTCGATCTGGTCATTGAAACTGGTCAGGATCACTGTCAATTTTTGGTAAAAGGCTGTTATGGTTCTGTATTTTAGAACGACCAAAAATCTCCCAAATACCTACATCTGTATGAGATAAGAAAAAAAAAAAAATGTGAAATTTTGCTATCAGCGGCAAACTAGATAATTAGTAGAGCAATTATATTTATTGGTGACAAATATTTTGTTTACGAATATTATGGAAATATTTGCATAATCACTCGTGAGAAGAAAGCGGCGAGGTCCAATTAGTTAAGGTACCTGGCGTTGTGCAATAAACAGATTGCATTCGCACGTGGGACGGGATGCCGGCATATTCTTTGTGATTTTCTAAGGGGGTCGTAAAATATTATAGAAGATAATATTATTAGGAAGTTCGAATATCTTGTTGTGAAATAATAAACGCGGCTTCCTCAAAGAGAAAAAAGACAATATTGAAATGTAGTCCGTGGGAATGAGATATTTTGCTGAAAAACAATAAATGCGACAGTAAAATAGAACATGGAAAAAAAAGGGAGCTGATAAGAAATTCTATCTAGGTGGCCAGTAATTATATACGTCACGAAATACCTACCACTAATATAACGCAGTATGTATGTACTTACTTGCGTTATTGGGGGGATTATTAATAAAGAAGTGTTGATCAATCAATTATGTATTACATTATCAGTTGTTGAAAATCATATTGAAATGAATGGAAGGATAGCCGGACTAATTAATAGGTGTGTAAGTAGGCTTATTAATACACAGGTGAAGATAGAAAGAGAGAATAATTTATAATTACGAGAGATTCGAATTAAAGGATAGAATAATTATAGAATGTTGTTGCAATGAACCCAAAGTGTGTACGTAAGATCTGATTTTATTGAATGAATAAGTAGAAGTGAATATAGATGTATAGATAATTAATTGATATCGGGAACTTGTTATCAATAATTTTTATTGTATATTGTATGAGGTGTATGTAAGGCTTTCTTTTACTAATCTTATACCTACTATGATTTTAGGTAATAATCATTGGACGTCTAGGTATAAATAAATAATGAAATAGAATTATTTATACGATATTTACGAGGTATGAGTAGTCTTCATTATGTATTTGTAAATTTTAATTAAGTGTAGGAATAAGATAAAGATACCTAAATGTGAAACATGGATATCTTAATTAGGTATGTGTCGTGATAGAAATGAAATAAGAAATATAGGATATGAGGGGGAGTAAATAGATAAACCGATAGATATTTTTAGAGTCAAGAATTATTATTGATATTATGAGTTTTTAACGGAGAAGGCGATGTGAAGCGCATAGATGATTAGTATCTAAGCCATAAATTACGACTCGAAAGGCGGTACAATGTTAGGAAGAGATAGAAGATGTTAAAATGAGATAGAACGACGTGCGGACCGCATCCCTGTGTTACATTGGCGAGAATCATAGGGGGTGGATGCGAGAGATAAGGAAGTACGTCGTGATTGGAGAATTAGAGATTTTAGCCGCGAAATCTGGTATAAAAGCTCATACATATCGGAAAATTAGGATAATTCAAATTTAGTTGTGAAGGGATACCGCGATTGTTATTCGCGGAAGGGCCGAGAAGATTAAAATTCAGTTGAGAAGAGAAATCGCGATTTAGTTATTCGCGGAGAATCGCGAGTAGTATTCGCGAAAAGTGATTTTGTTGTGAGAAATTAATTCGCGGAGACAACTTAGAGATTGTTTGTAGTGAGATCAAAATCAAATTGATCGATCGAGATTGTTATACATAGTCGCGAAAATTTGGGAGAAATTAATAATAAGATATTAATAATCGTGAATAAGAACTAATAATTGTGAGTCAAATGATTCGTAGTGAACAAGTAAACGAATATATCGGTGTGTAATTACACAATACCAATCAACCAACTATTCTAATCTATAGTAAATCATTGATTACTGATTGATTAGCTGTCGAAGCGGTGCGATAGACTTTACTCAATGAGTTGGCAAATTAAAATCATAACGCAAGAAGCCTACGACTAGTGTGAACTGTGTGACGTCGCAGAGGGTCAGAGGTGAATTAGCCAACGGGGAGATTTCACTTAGAAGGGGAGGACACGTTAATGCTGTGCGTCAGGAAACGGGAGATACCTACAATCAGATTTCGATTAATTTTCTTATTTCGCTACTCGAGGTCGAAAGGAAGATAAGATCTACATACATCGGAGGCGCGGTTAATCATATCGTAAGAAAAATTGTTTTAATTTAAATTTATGTCTACTTTATTTTTATTATACACATTGTTATCAAATTATTGATTGATAATTATTATGTTTTAATGAGTAACTAGTTATTGATGACCTGGATAAATTATTATCGTGGATAGTTACCTTGTTGTGGTATGACTATTAGTTGATTTTGATTTTGTGTATTTAATATTATTTGATAATATTTTGTTTTATGAACAACTGATTATGGATGACTGACTTTAATAATTTTGTGAATCAGCATTTATTATGGTTTATTAGTGGGTTCATTTTTTTTTAATGTGTAAATAACTACCAATTGATACTCTTACTTAATTATAAAATTTTCATGAATAATTCATAGTGAAAATAATAATATTAATTTGTCATACGCAAGTACCTAGTGGTACGACTACTGCCAGTTTAATCTAGCCTTAATTAATCTAGAGTTCGCAGTTTTATGAGACTAGTATAATGTTTCAATTGTTTTCTTCGAACTGATTACATTGCTTTTTTTTTTTGTATATGAATATAACATTACACTGAGTTACATACATATATAAACATGATATGTTCTTAATTTGTCTTGTAAATAATAGCTGTTTTAATTATATATATTATTTTTTTTATTATTATTGACTAACTTATTGGAAAATACAATTACTATTACTGTATATTGTGGTATTACCAAGGTGGAAACTGTTGAGTAATATTATTGTTTAATTGTGTAAATAAACCATATTTTGTATCAAATTCTCTAGAGTTTACAATTAGTAGAATAGCATTCCCTATCCCACCACTTGCTTGCATACTTATTGAGTTTCGAAGGAGGAAGAGAGAAAGGCCCTCTCGCGGTTCAAACCCGCAGAGGAAGATATCGTACGGGTTGTTAGCTACCTCCGGCTGTTCGTAGGAGCGGAGGACTGAGGACTTATCTCCATCAGGGTGAGCTAGCCGGGAAAAGAGGTAAGTCCCCATCCCCTTCTGAGAGTAGAGGAGTGAATCCCGGAGGGTAGCGCTGCTGAAAGCCTAAGAACACCCGTATCAAGGCTTAATGACATAATATTAGATTTCTTATGTTCTCTATAAGCTTTTCAGCTTTGTGTAGTCCGATGTAATTTCTCGGATCACATTCCAAACCTTCATGGTATTTTACTTTTGCCAACTTGTAATGAGTCTTGGCTTCATTATACTTTACTCGTGCTGTTGCAATATCATTCATTTTTTTCAACCGATTACCATCAGCTTCGATTTTTTCTCCCTGATTTAGCGTCTTATTAGCGTCCATAACTCTATCGAGGCCATTAGCGATTATTTTTGCTCTTTCGTCGTTTTTTATGGCTAAAGCATCTAGTATTAGTTTGTGTGCCTCTGTAAATCGAGCTTCAGCTACCGGAGATCCACATTCAACAGCCCAAGCTTCGTTCAATTTCTGTATTGTAAGTTTAAGAAGGATTCTGAACTTCAATGCAGAGAGTTCATCTCTAATCGACCCCCTTGCTCTGCTTAATGCTTCATTGACAACTGAGAAAGCATCGGTATAATTTGAATATATATACAAATCTTTTGCTTCTTTTATCATATTGACAATACTTAAGGACTTTGATTCATCTGTAGATGTGATGTGTATAACTTTAGGTTGAGGTGGAGGTGGAGATGGTCGATCACTTATAAGAAGAGTTAGATTTCTTCCATGTCTTGATACTCCAATATTTCGTTGTCCAATATGATTTCCGATTAATGAAGTGTACGGATCAGAACACAACCGCGAAAATGTGAATTGTTCTACTGTTCCGTCAGCAAATGTTAACCCCATATTGAAAAACACGTGTCCTGCTCTTTTCACAATCATTAGTGAATGCTCAGCATGCGATCCAGAATTAATATGAATTCCATTAAATTTTTGATCTACTCTGTATCCAACCTGCCAATCGGAAGTGTTGAAGTTGACGACTAGAATATTTGTGATGGCAGATCTACTTAGATTTAAAACTTTGAAAATAAACAATCTCATTTTTAAAGGTATTGAATTACTTTCTGTCCCTACTTTGACAAAATTAAAAGTAATAATGATTTATGGTAATCATGACTTTCCTTATATATATTTATGACAAAACCATTTGAAATAAAATGTGAACGTGCAAATTTAAGATTTGTATTGTTCAAATATTTTAGATTTGATTTAAAATTAGTGGTTTTGAAGAACAATAGTAGGTAGGTACATACATTTGAAATGATAATCAATAGGTACCTAAAGATCTTGTGGTTTTTGTATTGAGTATACCTCTGATTTATTTTAATTTTTGAAAATTGATTGTTTGATAAAAAAAAGAGATTAAAAAATTCTTCTCATCATTAATTTTATAACAATTTCGTAATTAATTAAATAAATAATAATACCAATTTTTCATATTAAGTAACAAATTATCTCTACTATCTTTCAAGGCCATCCACTCCTTTTCGAGTGATCAGAAGTATACATAATATGAACATGTAAATTTTATTTAATATCAACTATTGCATGAGACTACATATTATTATGTTACATATTATTATATACATATATATGAAAAACTGTATGATCTAATTTTCATCCCAAATGCATGTACAACATGCACCTCATGAATGAAAGATCATTTGATTTTACGCAGGAGATAGTATCCTTCAGGATAAAACCTTCCCTCCATATATATATACATATATGAGATGAATGTTTTACTCCATTTCACTGCGTACAGTCTGGCAGAGACTTGGCTCTTGCCTTTGCATACGGGACGAGACACGGCTTGTCACCAAAACATGCAGATTGGATTCGTCGAAAAGGTGTTGCGTTTCAACGTTGTGATCATGTGTATCATCAGGACCATCTCGCAGAATGGCCGACACAACGTTTAATCCAGTATGCGAGGAGTAACGCATAATATTAAAGACTGTATGATCTAATTTTCATTCGGAATGCATGTGCAACATGCATTCCATTTATGAAAGATCATGTAATTTTAGGCAGGAGATAATTAGAGATGAATGTTTTACTCCATTTCCCTGCGTACAGTCTGGCAGAGACTTGGCTCTTGCCTTTGCATACGGGACGAGACACGGCTTGTCACCAAAACATGCAGATTGGATTCGTCGAAAAGGTGTTGTGTTTCAACGTTGTGATCATGTGTATCATCAGGACCATCTCGCAGAATGGCCGACACAACGTTTAATCCAGTATGCGAGGAGTAACGCATAATATGAAAGACTATGATCTAATTTTCATTCGAAATGCATGTATTCCATTAATGAAAGATCATGTAATTTTACGCAGGAGATAATATGAGATGAATGTTTTACTCCATTTCACTGCGTACAGTCTGGCAGAGACTTGGCTCTTGCCTTTGCATATGGGACGAGACACGGCTTGTCACCAAAACATGCAGATTGGATTCGTCGAAAAGGTGTTGTGTTTCAACGTTGTGATCATGTGTATCATCAGGACCATCTCGCAGAATGGCCGACACAACGTTTAATCCAGTATGCGAGGAGTAACGCATAATATTAAAGACTGTATGATCTAATTTTCATTCGGAATGCATGTGCAACATGCATTCCATTTATGAAAGATCATGTAATTTTAGGCAGGAGATAATATGAGATGAATGTTTTACTCCATTTCCCTGCGTACAGTCTGGCAGAGACTTGGCTCTTGCCTTTGCATACGGGACGAGACACGGCTTGTCACCAAAACATGCAGATTGGATTCGTCGAAAAGGTGTTGTGTTTCAACGTTGTGATCATGTGTATCATCAGGACCATCTCGCAGAATGGCCGACACAACGTTTAATCCAGTATGCGAGGAGTAACGCATAATATGAAAGACTATGATCTAATTTTCATTCGAAATGCATGTGCAACATGCATTCCATTAATGAAAGATCATGTAATTTTACGCAGGAGATAATATGAGATGAATGTTTTACTCCATTTCACTGCGTACAGTCTGGCAGAGACTTGGCTCTTGCCTTTGCATACGGGACGAGACACGGCTTGTCACCAAAATATGCAGATTGGATTCGTCGAAAAGGTGTTGTGTTTCAACGTTGTGATCATGTGTATCATCAGGACCATCTCGCAGAATGGCCGACGCAACGTTTACTCCAGTATGCGAGGAGTAACGCATAATATGAAAGACTGTATGATCTAATTTTCATTCGAAATGCATGTGCAACATGCATTCCATTAATGAAAGATCATGTAATATTACGCAGGAGATAATATGAGATGAATGTTTTACTCCATTTCACTGCGTACAGTCTGGCAGAGACTTGGCTCTTGCCTTTGCATACGTAAGCGTCGGGACACCTAATACTTTCTCTCTACTCTGCAAGTGATGCTTAGCTTCATGTTAAAACCATACCTCTCGTGTAACATCTCACATATAATTCACATACGTAAGTGCAAATAACCAGTTTAATACGAAAAATCAAAGCATTCGCATTATAAATTCACTGGTAACAGCAACACACATACGACATTACAGTCTAAGTGTAGCGAGTTCAAAGGTCATTCGGTTGGATCCAATGATTAACAATATGGCCAATTCTGAATCATAAAATAGTTTAGTTGCACTAACTAAGTCAACTAAGTGTGAGGAGATAGTTGAGTCATGATAATTAGTTCTAATTCGTATTCACAGTTTTCCGTACTAATTTAGTTCATTAGTTCATTTTGACACCTTAGTACAACTATAAATTTCGAGAATCTATGGATTTCGTATTCAGAATGAAATTTTAGTTGACAGCTGACGACTAAAATAAGTTGGATTTGGCAGAATTTTATTCGCGACTTTTAATGTGCGAATATTATTAGTTGCTGTCATTTTACCGCAGAATATTGCTATATTTTGGAAGTGTTAAGTTGTTTTTTTTAATTAAAAGTAAAAATTTATATTTTTAGGGCCCTCGCAACTATTAGCATGTATAAATTTTAAAATTACACTACCACCGACGCAAATACGAACGCCAAAATATATCGGCAAATCTGACATTTCACAATTTTCACGCGCGACAACTATTAAATTGTTGCCAGAAGTGTAAATCAGAACGTGAAAAACATTTTGTATTGCGGCATCACTGACTAATATTAGTTTATCCCATAGATTTTACCGTTTGCACTTGGTGGTTCTCGAGTTTATAGTTGTTTATAGTTCATAACTAATGCTGAATACTACATAATAACTAATATTAATCAACTTTTTAGTTAGTTAGTTCATTAACCCCTAACTTCTCCTTGGAACATAGTCGGTTATCTTATCCTAGGCGCCTAAGGGGCATATATTGGTAAAACTTACAAAATATAAGACTTTTAATAAGTTTTCGCTTATAATTTAATATTATATTGATTGCATGTTGTATAAATATTCAAATTATCGAATTTAGTGCTATGTTTTAATTGACTTTTTGTTCGTAATAACAGCATAAATACATTCTAGATTCAAAATAAATTATGAACACCTTGAATATACTCTGGATTCTAATTATATTATGGACAATATTTATGATTTTCGGTCAGTTTTTTATATCTTCTTCTGTAGGTGCCCTGTCAGGTCCCCCGACGTTGGCGATCATTCTGGCATAGGCTTCTCGGTCCCACACTGTCTGGAACAACTACTCTCCATCTCTCATTCCAGTCCAATCTCGTATATTGCGCAGTTTTCATATAAAGTTTTAAAATATATCTTAATGCTACATAGTTTTTTGGATAAAAAATTTGGTTTAAAGATTCATGCAATGTTTTATTTCAATTTGTATAAATTCATAGGCACTCGGGCACAGATGTGCACCTTGGAATTTCAAAATGAGGACAAAAATCAATGATTATTTCTGGCTTTCTTTTTTTTTCTGACAAAGTACCATCATGGTGCATAGACGAAAGTAATACAACTGATTTTCCTTTTTTTGGTTCGTAAGACACCAAGGTGAGTTTTTTTGTGAATCCAAATACCGATGATAACTCTTCTCGGGACCGATTAGCTAAGAAAGTTTTTGGAATATACTGTTTGTTTTTTCGTAATGTTCCAATCAAAGTGAGTCCAGAACTTTTCAAGTTCAATGCCAATTGTTTTGTTGTGAAAAAATTATCACATGTTATATTCCTATTTGTATGATAATATGGTTCACACAATTTTTCAACAATTTTTTCTCCGAGATTCGTTGCTCGTTCATTGCCCTCTTTACCCAAATATGGAATTCCACCAAGAGGGTAACCATTTTTGGAATCATTAAGCCAAAATATCTTCATCCCATATTTTTCTGGTTTTGATGGCATATACTGTTTGAATGGACATTTTCCATCATAACCAACCAGTGTTCGTCTACAGTTATGTTAAAACCTGGCATATAAGATTTTTTAAGATTTTTGTTTATCATCTCCCATATATCTCTAATGCATGCCAATTTATCGGTTGCTCGTCTCTGTGATCGAGAGCTTTTGTCATCGAATCTCATAAAACGTAGGATCATCGGGAATCTTTTTTTTTGACATAGTGGCACGAAAGATTGGAGGTCCGTACCTCAAACTCCACAAACGATGAACACTGACATCTTGAGATTTCAAATGCCCAGCAGTAAGCAATATTCCAATAAAGGCATTCATTTCAATATTGTCTACAGACTTCCAAGGTGCGTTAAATTTCTTCTCTGTGTATACTCTTTCAGCTTCCATATTAGTAAACTTAGTTATAATAGATATCACTTCTTCTGAAAATATTAGTTGAAATGATTGCACTGGAATTTCAATTGTCAAACCTGGAGGTAATAATATTTTATTTACTGACCCTCGAATTATGTTGTGAGCCGGTGTCCTTCCAGAGAGTTGAGGAAAAAGATACCAAGTACTTCCGTCTTTAGTAACAGGATGAGATTCACTATTATTAGAAGTATTAACACATTCATCATCGTTGGTTTCATCTTCGCTGACATTGTCACTATGATAAGAAGTAACACTCACGTGGTCAGAATCTTCATCGGTTTCTCCATCAGAAATATTAAATTCTGTATCAGAACACTCCATTTCAACAAGCTCACAAATTTCATTATCGTTTAAGATTTTATTTGACATGATTAAATTGATAAAACACACGTGTGAACTACACAAGTATCAAGTAAATATTAATTGTAACCATGTGCCGATGTGGCGCCATGGGGAATGTGACTGACTTTTGTAATTGATATTTAATTACTTATGACTCTCATTATTTTTTACGATGTTTTATATGAAATCTGAATATAAGTATGTAACTGGAGGAGTACTAAAAAGAAGAATAAAATATACTTACAATAAAGTGTCGAAATTGAGTTTTTAATTACGCAATGTGCCTATAAGGCGT